>CM045461.1:24024425-24687759 GCA_024666655.1 Dascyllus trimaculatus | reverse complement strand
CAAATGTTCTCTCGCTTCTAATGTCTCTCTCATCTCAACCATCTTCCCCTGTCCCCACCTCTGTCTTTTTTGCTCCCAAGTCCATTTCCTTTTCCTTTATTCCCTTTTCTCTGTCTCTCTCACTCTGTGACAAAAGTTCTGAATAAAGACTCTAATGAAGACCAGAGAGACTTGATAATTGCACGTCACCATAAAGGTCCGCAGGCAGAGATAAATAAAGACAGAGTGACAGGGAAAGATTCTCAGCTAAGAATACACTTCATTATTATTATGATGATTATTCAACATAAGAAGCCCTTTTCAGAGCTGGAAATGCATTTGATGTTATTTGATGTAAAATAACTGGGGAAAGGACCCACATTTCAGCTGCAAGATCCCACAATGCAACTGTGGCAGAGTGATAACCTTCCACCGCACACGAACCCTTCTGTCACGCAGCAGCAGAGCCGTACGCTGTTGTTATTTGTCTCAAGGCCGCTGTGTTTTGATATGTGGTGATGGTGGATGAGTCCGTGGAGCTGAACAGGATGGGGATTGAGAGATTGGAAGCTCTGCTGCTGTCCTCGCTGTCAGCAGTGAGAACAAGTGATGTGACGCTGCTGGGGGAAGTGTGGTACATTTTTAAAGATCCTGCTATGGATGCGTATGTGTGTTATTTGCATTCTCAGACGCACTAAATCTTTCTGTAGCTCCCTCCGAGGGAGCTCAGTTTGACAGTAAAAACACCAATGATCAGTGGCACTACGGTAACATTACCAGCATGGAAATGCTCCAGGGTGAAAGTTAAAAATTTAAATGTTGACACTTAAATTACTTTTAATGGAAAGCAAAGATCGGGCTTGTTTTTATCTGTAAGTCAAACTCATGCTTTGACTTGTACGACTGACTCATACAAGGACAGCAACAACTTTTTGGACTCTTATAGCATAAAGTTTGTAGTTAAAGACAAATATTTAATAATTCCAGACTAGTTTAAACTTAATGTCTGCATAGTTCATACTACTGAAAACATATCATCATCACCGTTTAAGTCCAACTTGGACTATTACAAAAAATGAATATCTTTAAGGCCCCTACGTCACCAAGGCAACACTAATGGTGAAAAGGTCTGCAAACAATCCTACATACAAAGCTCAGCAAGTTAATGCTATCTCAGCAACAGCATTAACCTGTCTTTTGTCTGGCACCTGACCAAGAGTAAGACTAATATTCACTCCTGTTTTAGCTGTGTTTCCCTTTGACACTGCTCTTAATCAATTATTGTGAAGATTTTAGTTGCTCGCTGTTTACTATGTTCACCCGCTCATTGCTAACTTTGTAAAGCTAACTTTGTCCAACTAAATTTTCTGGGCTAACTTTGTCTCGCAAACTTGATCCAGCTAACTTTGTATGCTAACTTTGTTATGCTAACTTTGCTATGCTAACTTAATCTGGTAAACATTGCTCACTCACTTTGTATGCTAATTTTGTCTGGCTAACTTTCAAACTTTGTCTGCTAACCTAATCCAGCTAACTTCCATGCCGACCGAATTTGTCTTGCTAATTTAGTCTAACTTTGTCTAAATTGATCTGGCTAATTCTGCCTGGATAACTTTGTTGACCAAGATTGTCTGGAAAATGTTCTCTTGCTAATTTTGTCAGCACAATCCAGCTAACTTTGCCCGCTAATTTTGTCTGCCTAAGTTTACCCAGCCAACTTGATTATGATTATTTGTCTCACTAACTGTTTCCCATTAGGTGCTCAGTGGGTAGTGAACAGTTGGTTTATCAGCAATATTTGTTTCTTAGCGGAGAGTCTTGGATATCATTATTTGGTATGTCTTCTGCTCCATGGAGCTTAGAGGATAATTTTATGTGAGTTTTTTTGTGGGTTTATTGTTCAAGCTAACTATTTCTTTAACGTGACATCTTTTTTGATCCATTATAAATGATAAGGAAACAAAATTACATTGATCACTGTGGTTTTAATAACAGAAACACATTGTTCATAGCATTGCTGCCTTCCATTGACGCATTGCTTTCACCACACTGCAAATCTAAATGTTAGATATCCACCGTCACAAGTGTGATGATGGAGTATGAGATCAGCTCCACTGTCATGCTCGTCTTTGCAGAACATAAGATACGAGCAAAACCACTACCAGCTCCACCTGTTGTCAAGCCTGAACTGACTTGTCATTCTCCCAAGTTGCACAATGACGGAAGTTGTTTTCACTCCTGAACTTCTTCTCAGAGTTGACAGAATAATTCATACCAGACACACAAACATGACGTGTGATGTTGTTGATCTTCTTGTTATATTCTTCTTAAGATCAAAGACAGTAAAAAAAAATCTGTGTCTCGTTGTAGTGTTGCAGTGGCAGCTCCCTGTGACGAACAGTAGGAGAAGAAAAACAGAACAACAGGTTGGGATGGAGGGACAGACGTTCTGCCAGAGATGTTATCATCCCCTCTTTCTAATTAGCCCCTCAGACAGACATCAGTGCACATTGAGCTCGGTCTCAAGTGCTCTGTTGTCAATTACATCCACCTTGTCTTACACGGACTGATAATCAGCACTGTTGAACATTACAGCACAAAGCTTCTGCTTTCTAGCTAAATTGTTGGTTATGGTCAGCGTTGATACGTACATTTAATTTGAAAGAAACAGCAACCATTCCTGCAACAGGGACATCTGGGACAACGTGCAGGTTTTTATTTCCCCAAGAAAAATGAATGACTCAATCCAGCTGCTCACCAGAACCACAAGGATTTGTACAAAATGAATTTCATAAATTTTTGAGGATAAAATTATATCTAATAGTAATGTACTTGAGTAATACAATTCTGTGCCTCTGCAAGCGATTGCAGCCACTGTGTTCCTGGTTCATTACTGTAATATGAGTTAACTGAAAGGGTCAAAGCAGAGAGCATGCTGTGAAAACTGTGTTTGATTTTTGCTGTGTTTGATTCAACATGTTGAGAACCTCAGCAGAATAATGAAGCACACATTTTAGTGATTGATTAGTTTGCAAAAGAATTTGGCTTTAGGATCACTTAGGCCAACATTAAAATATCACAGCAACTACTGGATGAAAGTCTGTTGACATATTTCAATCATCAAGTCAAAAAACACGTCAAAATGTGTCCAACAATTTAAGACCAAAAAAAATGTTTCCATCTAGGACTGACAAAAAAGTTCCAAGTCTGCATCTATAAAAAGCAAAAACCTGTGCCTGATTTAATTTTGGCTGCTATCCTCTTGAAAACCATCTTCGTGTGCAGTAATACTCTGCTCCAAGTGCTCCAGCCACATTTGGAATGCTCCCTGGAAGTCCCATTCTGTCAAACACCAGCTGACACTCGCTCTGGATCTCCTGTACTGTGTCAAAATGTACCTATTTAACCTGAATTTCATTTTAGGGAAGAGGAAGAATGTGCAGGGGGCTAAATCTGGTGATTTGGAAGAGTGAGGTGAAAAAAACTTATGCTTTCAACCCACTGTGAGCGAGCATGTTGTCATGATGGAGCACCCAATTACGATCGCGCCACAGGCCAAGCCGTTTGTGCTTAATGTCTGCCTTGAGACATGTCAGGACGTCAGAGAAGTCGCCGTTGACAGTTTGATCTAGATTATTCCTGGTGCATAATCCTGTGTGTGCACAAGAAAAATCAAAGAGCATGCCCTTGGTTCGCTCCTAACCCAACGCACTTTCTGTGCTCTTGGACGATCGCTGTCTGGTTCTCAGTTTATAGTCGTAGAGCCACCTCTGGTCACCAGAGTTGATAGAGATCTTTTCAGAGCTCAACACGGTGCTACACTGCTTTTGCGGGTCTATGGTGTAATCCTTAAAGCACACCAACAAGTGTTCACAAAATGTGTGTACGCAGGTCCCGTTGTTGATTGTGTAGTAACAGTCCTGACTCTTGAGAGTTAATGCTTGCACCTGTGGCGTGCACGTGACCCCACTGTGTTCTGTTCACGCAGAAGAGGAACAAACTTGGATCTTTTGATTGCATCTCCTACTTTTTGTTTAGTGCTTATTACCTAGTGCGAGCATGCAAACAGGCTATACTAAACATGAACATGCTAAACATCATACTGCATCAGCACATTGGCATTGCCATCTAAAGCATCTTAGCATGCTGATGTTATCCTTCTGCTCATAGTATTGCTTACTGTAAGTACAGACTCACAGTTGCTAGCAAGGCTGTAAACTTTATTGTAATAGATTTTACTGCTTGTTTTTGAAATGCCAGGCCTCTGACCAAATCTGAGATTTGCTAACTCCCTATGAACCTCATCACTGTATTAGATCTTCCAGCAGGGCCCATCTAACAGTTTCAACTTTTCACTGAATGTGACTGGGCCTCCCCTTTAGCTGTGGGACTGCCTCAGTACTACTGAGTATCCGGCTTGAAATTACTTCTTAAGACTTACATAGTCTTAAGAAATGGCTTGCATAGCTTATTCTAACTGTTTGTATTTATTTATTGTAATTATATTATTATTATTATTATTATTATTATTATTATTATTATTATTATTATTATTATTATCTAAGTCATTTATTTTGTAAAATGTTATATTTTGGATTTTATTTACTTACAAAATGATTATAAAGCCTTAACTTTGTGTTTAAAAGGTGCAATATAAATAATGTTACTATTATTATTATTATTATTATTATTATTATTATTATTATTATTATTATTATTATTATTATTATTATTATTATTCAAAGGTGATACCCACAGTCTAAAACCCAATGGTATTTAATCTGCAATTATATTAATGACACAAAAGAATTAAATGCTCTTGTTTGAGGTGCTGGATTCAGAGAATGTTCCACATTTTTCATTCATAAAAATACTCTGAAGACATTTAATCAGTTATCAAAACTGTTGACAGTTTATCTTCTGTCAGCTGAGTAATCACTTTATCAAAACGAATCATTTCAGCAATACATTACACAAAGTCAAAAAAACATCAGCACACAAGTCCTAAAAGCAAGTGTGATTATACAGAATAAAATCAATCCAATTAGATTTTGATCCCCTAAACAGGAGGTTAAAAAGAACATTTTAACTTTCAATTTTACAGTATTTAACCAAATTTAACTTCTTTTCAATCTCCCACAGACCTGAACATCATCACTTTAAAGAGGTTTTCTCGCAGCGACAGAAGCTTCATTAGTTCTTCAAGGATTTCTGAAGCGTACACCCCCTAACTGCTTGTGGATGGAGCCATCTGGGAGATGGGCGGCTTGGCTCCTCTGAGATCGTCTGTCAAGCTTTCGCGCTGCCTCTCGCGTTTGGCTTCGTCTCTCTGGGATTCTCTATTGATTCAGGTCGCTTTTTTCTTCTTCTTCTTCTTCTTTTTTTGTTTTTACTTTGGCATCCCGTGGACCACATGGCTGACTAATGGGTTGCCTGCCGAATGGATAATGGTGACTCTGCATAAGAACAGGCCTCTGGTAACCGCCAGCCTGTGTGCACTGTGCATGAATACACAAATAGAAGCTCTGTATGGAAATTTTTGACTTCGGACTATTTAGTTAAGGGTAAAAAGGGCCATTTTCTACGTATGATATTAATCTTTTACATTATTTTTTACAACAATAAGGATTCTCTGGGAGAACTTTCTCTAGTTGTCAGAAGGAAGATGAAAGGTCCTTGTAAGGGTTGTTTGATTCACAGAATAAAAAAGTAGATTTTGAACTGAATTAACCACTCTACCTATGGAGCTCATTTTTCTCATTCTTTGTTACTATTTTTTGGTGAAGTGTCTACACAAAAATGATCATTTGCTGCTTGTATTTTGTAATAATGGCTTCATCCTGTGTTTACAAAGAGGCAACATGCTGGTAGAAGTTCATCTTTTAGGATGGATTCTATTTGAACCTGACAGTAAACAAAACGTGGTGGAAATCGGGAAGCAATTGAGCAGCTGATCCCGCAGTGGCAAGGCCAGCTAATCAGACGTTTCCTGTAAGGTGAGCACATACCATGGTTTAGACCGAGAACAGAAGAGAGAGAGGGAGAGAGACATAAGGGAGGAGAAAGGTGAGAGACGGACCAGACAATCTTATGTGAGCAGGGTCCAGGTGTACAGGAGACAGGCAGAAGAGGTACCATCTGCTTATCCAGACAAGGCATGCTAAATATGAAATATTCATTATGATTCATAGGAGCACACAAGCATACCATGCATACTGTATTTCAGTGGGACCTCAGGCTGTGCTACATCCATATGCAATAAGCTGGGAGCTGGATGTACCTGTCAGCATGTGTGTGTGTTTGTGTGCGAGAGTCTGGTAGCATGTGTGCCCATATAAATGACTATCTGGATTTCAGTGTGGCCGTTGTCATGGCTCTGTGACTAATTCCTTCATGTCAGCTCTGCTTAGTATCATTTGCCGGACCGACGGTACGAGTGTGTGAATCCAGACAAAGAGAAATGTCCCATCATTCTGTTCTAAATGGAGAATAAGTGTTATTGTTTATTTGAATCATACAGGTTGGGCCTTTTCTTCCACATGTCTGTAATTTCATTTCTTAGTGATCTTCTATGAGGTTATTGCATTCTGTGAAATTGCTGGAGAGCATGCAGCAGATCAGCTCAACATAAAATGAAACATTAGTGCATAATTTGAAATGTATGACAAATAAGGCTTCCGATCATAAAGGTATAATATGTACATAAAAAACATGAGGTTAAATGGAGGTGGTGTTTTTCTTATGTAACTAAATCTCATCTATCTGAGAATCATGTCCGTATTATTGCTATATTTTGTATCAAATTATCAAATTACTTTGCAACCTCCAGGTAAAATCCTAGAAATTTAATTGGATATTAGTAGAAAATGATTGACCCAAACAATCAAGTGTTTCTATTCAGTGTAGTAAGCTGATGCTGAGAGAGGTTCCTGAAAGACATGTTGCACATGGCTAAATGAGGCCTCATCTTAAAACTATAAATTGCTGAAAATGTGGAAATGTTCCTTTAATATGACTTTTAAATTTGTTTATTTTTTTAAATCTCAGATTTAATCTAAGATTTTCTCTCAGATACAATAACCATGAAAATGGAACAGGAAATGGGAGGACAATGAGGGAGAAAACTCAATGAAGGTCCACATCTGGTCAGTGTGCTGGACAGACACAATATAAGGTAATAAATTAGGGAGGATAATGTAAATGCTGCTTTCAATAGGCAGTCAGACTATTTGTAATTTTTGTTTACTGACTATCACTTTTTGTCTCCATGTTTGTTGCTAACAGCAATTTAGACTAGAGTTTCTGCTCAGCTCTGTCCTGTCAGTGATGTTTCTGTGCATAGTGCTTTCTTTAGCCGAGGTGCTGCTCACCTTATGACCAAGGCCTTCTCTTTATTCCCTTCGAAGAAATAAAAGTTGATTTTTCTGGTGGAAAGATCGACCAGATAATTGGTGTTGTACAGCCAGTTATTCATAATTACAGTCAGAGTTACAGGTTGACTGAAAGTGGACAAAATACACAAACATAAAGTTAAAGATGGATGGATGGATGGATGGATGGGTGGGTGGGTGGATGGATGGATGGATGGATGGATGGATAGATAGATAGATAGATAGATAGATAGATAGATAGATAGATAGATAGATAGATAGATAGATAGATAGATACCCTGAGGAAACTGCAGTGTTGCAGCTGCAGTTTTTGTAACACAAATACAATTTTAAAAATATATACCGGGTAAAAAAAAATGCCAAAATGAAATAGAATAAGACAAAGGATTTAGAATAAGATGAGATAAAAACACTCACAGTGCAGATTAAACTTCGATGTGAAAAATAAAGTTCAATGTGCGAAGTTCTCATCTTGGCACAGAGGAGAGTCTCTGTACAGCATCACTTTGGTGAGAAGGAGTGACTTCTTCAGCCGTCCTGACTACAGCAGAGTTGAAGTCTGCTGTTCGATGCGTTGGTCATGCAGGGGTTGTGAAGTGTTGTCCCTTATCTTAAGCAGTTTGTGCAACGTCCTTCTCTCAACAACCAACTCCAGGGGCTCACAGAGCAGCACAGAACCAGTCTTCTTTATCAGTTTATTCCATTTCTTAGTGTTGCTGGCTCTGATGCTGCTGCCCCAACAGATGGCTGCAAAGAAGATTGCACTGGTGACAACAGACTGGTGAAAGATCTGCAACATGTTGCTGCACACGTTAAAGGAAAAAGGCTTCCTCAAGAAACAGAGTCTGCTCTCTCCCTGTAGACAGCCTCAGTGTTCCACTACCAGTCCAGTCTGCTGTCACGGTGGACTCCCAGGTATTTGTAGCTCTGCACCACCTCCACCTTTTCCGTCAGGATGGAAATGGGGTTGAAGTTAGTCATGATCCTCCTAAAGTCTACAACCAAAGCAGTCCGCTTGTTCCCTGTACTCAGTCTTCTCCACCACCGACACATCTAGAGTTACTAGTGAATTCCTGCTAATAACAGGACTGTGAATTGTATCAGAAGTCTGAAGTGTACAGTGTAAAGAGGAGAGGGGAGAGGACATTCCCCTGCGGTCCCTCTGTGCTGCTGACCACCTGCTCAGACATACATCCCCTTACTCTCCCAAGTCAATAACCCAGGAGGTCATGAAGGTGTCTATTCACATTTCCTGAAGCTTTTCTCAAAGCAGCAGAGAATTCTGTTGACGGCACTAGGGAAATCAAACAACATGCTGCCAGCTTTGCCCAGGTGAGAGTGGGCTCACTGAAGCAGGTAGATGATGACATCCTTAACACTAACCTCAAACTGCAATGGGTTCAGAGAGGTGGACCTGAAGTCTGAGATGGGCCAAAACCAGTCTGTCCAGGACATTGATGATGTGAGATGTTAAGACAAGCAGTCTGTGATCACTGAGGACAGATGGAGAATGCAGGGCGTCTTCCACAGCACTGTAGCTTTCTACTAAGGCAGGGGTGTCAAACTCAAATACACAGCGGGCCAAATCTGAAAACCTGGACAGAGTCGCGGGCCAACATTATATTATTATAATATGATACATATATATATATATATATTATATATTATAATTATAATTATCAACATTACTATATTGATATATTGATATTATATATCAATAAAACTTGCCTTTACAGCAGCCTCACTTTGTGATGTGGCTTTTTTGAACATAGTCTGTTGTGAAACCAAACTTTTCTTCATCTCCTTTACTTTCATGCGCCTTTGACTCATGTCCAGGTCCTTGTACTTGTCCTGGTGTTTCATAGTGTCGTCTAATGTTGTTCTCCGTGGTTATATCCACGTTGGCTCCACATACTAGACGGGGTTGGTCTGAATAGCAATAGGTGAGCGCCGGATATTCTGGTCCAGTTACTGACAAATATCTGAATGGGTCGTGCGGCCGCGGTGGCCGGGACTGGGGGTGGCGGCGAGGGCGAGGGCGAAGGGGAAGTGTGTTCGTCGGAGTCCGACGGCATTAGCGTGAATATCTCCTGCTGGCGGTGGCACAGTAGCAGTGTCCTGGCGTGCCGCTGGTGCAGATGCTAAGTCAGGTGGCGGCGGCGGAGGGGTGGAGTTGGTTGGGTCAGTAGTAGCGTGCGGTTGCTATGACTACTGTCAACAGAGGAGAAGGCGTTTATGGGTCCTGTCCTGATTGACGCGCCGATACAGAGCAGAGCATTCTGGGATTTGTAGTATTAGCGATACATGCGCTGTATAATACCGGCGGGCAAGCTTTAGTAGTCATCTGGTATTACCTCGCGGGCCAAATATAATTGCACTGCGGGCCAAATTTGGCCCGCGGGCCAGAGTTTGACACCTATGTACTAAGGTTAGCAGGAGCTAATTCTCCAGTTCCCCCCTCTATATCAGTTTCAATGTCAGCTCCTTCTGCAAACTCTTTAGTAGATCTCTGTCTCCATTCCGGAGCATTTGCTTCCTACTGTTCAGCTGCTCCTTCAGGTCACTGGTGTTCCAGAGCTTGATATTGGGACAACAATCAGGTTTTGTGTTATTAGTCCCTACAACAATGATGCATGTGAACTCTCTCGTCAGATAATACGGAAGCAGATTCACTGCTATCAGTTCAATGTCAGGGCTACAAGAAGGTTCCCTCACAGTGACATGCCTGGGATTGCATCACTTGTGGTTCACAAACACTGTAACAGCAGCTCCTTTCCTCTTCCTACTCTCCCTGCCTGTAATCTGTCTCAGCCTGTACAGTGTGAAAACTGGCTGCAGAGGAATTCAAGTCTGGAATACAGTATGGTGGTGCAGCCATGTCCCCGTGAACACTGCTTTCACAGTATTCCCACTGTGTCCTCAGCAGGGCCCCGAGCTCGACAATCGTGTTCACGGGGACCTCACATTCCCTTTGACAGTCGATGACAGAAATGGTTTGTACTTCCTGCTCTATGCTTCCTGTTTGGTGTCTCCGCTGTAACTCATAAGGGATTTGGAGTCTCTCTCTCTCTGTGTCAGTCGCTGCTCACAAAGGTAAACAATACTTCTATACGTTGGCATGGCAACCTGGCATCAAAAAATGGCATTATTAGTTCAAATTGGTATTAAAGCCCTCTTTGATGACAACCAAGTTATTCACTTTGTTGACATGTCCATATGATGTTTTTTACACGCAGCAAACCACATCATGAATGAAATAAACAGTCAGGGCTAACTGAAGTGTACTGATGACAGTCTCAGAGACGTGGATTTAGACTGCCGGTGTGTCGATCGGAAACAACTCTAGGAAACCAAATCCTGTCAGCTTGCAGGGTGGGGCTTTACATATCAATATTCCTCTCCGGAATCATTTTCATTCAAACATGCATGGCCGATTTACTCCAGCATCACAACTTGCTATTGCGTCGCGTAGAGTAGTTTTACAGAGTTTGAGCAGAGTTGTTGGTGAGCTGGTGTGCTCAAGCTGCAGTGAGCAGGGTAGGGTGTATGGAGAGAGACGCAGGGATGTCATAGATCTACACATTCTACAGGAAGGAACTGTGCAGTTACATCTAAACCATTTTAAGGCATGATGGGATTATTTTTATGGGAAAAAATGTCCAAATATGTAACTCTGATACACAAAGATGAGTTTTTTGAGGTTTAATTAATCACCAGAGAGTGACTTTTTAAGCTGTCATCTCCGTGAATCTAAGTATGATCCTAATTTGAAAGTTCACTCTTGACCTTGCAAACAGCACAGAGCAGCATTTATTAGCTGCTGACAGGCTTTCAAACACATCACCTGATCTTTATTTGCTCAGTTCTCCCAGCAAATCCATGTTTGTGGATCTGCTTGTGGTATAATAATCGACAAAGAACTTAGATTTCCTGAAGGTGCCCAGAAAAAGGGAGAAGTGAATGGTTCCATGACAACTGAGCAACTCTGTCAGCTGAAAAGGATCATGTGGTCACAGAAGTCGTGCCTACACATTTTTGAGAGAAAGTCTTTTACTTTTGTCATTTCGAGCTACAGACTATAGGCCAGCAGCTTTGATTTTGAACAGTCTTTTTTTAGAATCTGTTTCTTGTATGTCCCCTCCAGCTTCAAGGAAGTTCAATAAAATCCCCCAAGAAACCATTTAAAAGAAACCAACCCTGCATACAAATATTTTTCTGATCCGACATAAGCCCACCTGCATCTTTGCTTCCTTATTAATTACTGTATATCTGATAAACCTGCTTCTTCATGCAAAAGTCCACACATGCATCGTCCTTCAGTTAGACCGACATTATCTCTGAGCCCAGGGCTGAGCCTTGGGCTGTATCTGCCAAGTCCAGGTGTCACGCTGTGAAACTGGCCCATTGGCAAAAGAATCTTTCCCTGGCTTAGACCATAAAGTAGCACAATATCAAAAGTAAACACACTTTGTTTCCTTCCTCTGACAGAGCCAGGGTGACATTATACACAAGCCCTGAATCTCCTCCTGGTTCAAAAAGCGTCTGTTCCCATAATCACCCACCAAAATCTTTTGGACGGAGATGGTACTAGTTAGATATGCTAATTGATTGCTTCCGATTTCGAGTTTCTCAGCAGCATCTCTGACACCTGTAATCTACCTCACCGTCTCAGATTAAAACTCTTTCTTTTCACCCTCTCTCTCTCTCTCTGGACGGTGCATGCCCCCCCCCCTGGAGTCCGCTTGGACACTTTTCCTCTGGTAATTGCCAAATTCATGTCACATTACTGCTCTGAACTCTCACAGAGCCAACGGCTGCCAAACTCCACTAACGCCTAATGAATTATACATCCTGTGGGAGGGAGAGAGCAAGGCTGAGACAGAGGAGTGTGTGTGTGTGCTTAAAAATCATTAAATCCCCTGCTGTCTTCAGCATTCAACAAGTGTGACAAGCCAAGAGAGCAATGTAAGGAGAGAGGAGAGAGAAAACTAACATTTATAGGAGTTTAGTTTACTGACACTAATTTCTTTTGTTACTTTGGTGCGAGACATGCACAAACCAGATCAGGACCCTT
Source organism: Dascyllus trimaculatus (assembly GCA_024666655.1). NCBI lineage: Eukaryota > Metazoa > Chordata > Actinopteri > Pomacentridae > Dascyllus > Dascyllus trimaculatus. Next base: position 24,675,315 of record CM045461.1, on the reverse strand, counting down.
TGCCCATTGACTGCACGTCCCTCATTCAAATTCAGCAAAGCTGGCAGAAAAACACTGTGACACAGACCAGCAGTGACATAACAGAGCAGACACTGGCTGCGATCTGCTGCAGTCACACATTCAGTTTGTTTTCTGTGGTGCAAACCTTTGACAGTTTAGTCTGCTTTTTTTTGTTCTTTTTTTTTTTTTAACATTGATGCTGCTCGGTTACACAAAGCTATATTTTAGGACAAAGGATTGGTCAGAATGGTGAGCCATTTCCCTGCCAGGCTGTAAAATAACTGTAGCTATCCCTTCAACATACAGAATACTTACTAGACTTCTAAATGTGTCTGCTGTGATTATGTGATAATCACAGCAGTTAAGTACATCACCTACTCTGACACTCAACACTCAGCATTATGCATTTCCCTCAGCAAATGAAAAGACCATGTCACATGCACTGAATGAAATAATCATCACAGGTGATCAATATTTGGTTATTATGTTAAGACTGCGTTTGATAGTTACAACTGTGGAGATCAATAAAGGTTCTGTGAGGTGGTTTTAAATCTCTGTAATGGTTTCCCTTGATGACTGATAATGATTGTAGCTAATCTCCTTTATTGGCCAATTCCATCCTGTGTCACCAGTACACACATACAGAACACGGGCATTGCACATACATAGGTGTGCACGTCATGTACGCACACACTGTGTGGGTTCGTAGAGTCTAAATGAGAACTGCCTTGTGTTTAATATTTAATGATTTGCTTTATCTAATGGATTTGTGCGCAACTGCAATGACCTGAGTTATGGAGCTGCATTAATGTGATGTAATCTCTTCCATAGACAGCATGTAAAGATGGACAAACCCTATGTGATGCCAGCTATAGGTGTCCTGAAGAGCAGTTTTGAAGCTCAATGTTGCCATCTTGGCAGTACCTGACTCCTTCTAACTCCTGGTTATTCCAAAAACGAGCAAAGTTGGAGAATGAGTGGAGCTGAGGTGGGCCATGCAGACGTCTCTGGGGCATTGACTGTCCTGTCATGGCAATGACCTGTCACTCAAAGCAGGCATGCCAATAATCATGCATAAATTTACATCTTAACACAATAAAATATAGGTGAGTTATATAAAATTTCACCCTTTGGGGAGTTGTCTGAACGGGACATTAGTTACAGGGACCAACACCATTTTTTGTATCAGGCTGTAAACACATTCTTTCTGCTGTAAAGTTGGACCTTTTAACATGGGGGTCTATGGGGAGTGACTCACTTTTGGTGCCAGTCTCAAATGGCCGTTCGAGGAACTGCAGGTTGCTGATTGATGTTTGTCTCGGAGGATCAGAGAACCATCATGAGGTGAAAAATCATGAAAGAAAAGGTTAGCCATCCTACACTCAGGCTGACAAGTATGGAATCCATGTTTCCATGGGAACAGCCAGTGACACCTGCTAACAAATCATGTTGTGGTAACATTAGTATATGAAGCAAAGTAGCACTTTATTTCATTTGATAAAGTTAACGCAACCACAAAAACAGCCCAATGTTCCATGTGATACTGGCTAACAGTCCAATCCATTAGTTATACCCACTTAAACCTTCTCAGGGTCACTGGGGGCTGAAGCCTCTCCCAGCTAATACTGGGTGACAACCATTCATGCTCCCATTCACACATATGGCCAGTTTAGAATGACTATTTAACCTTTCAACTTTGGGCTGTAGAAGGAAGCCAGATCACCCAAGGAAACACACAGAGGGAGAGAAAGAGCAGGAATAGGAATTTACAGTAAACCTACCACAGGTTTTCCACAAAGTGAGGTACTATTGTCTGCCAGAAATCATTATTACCAGAAATGCCATTTACAGCAAACCAAGACTGACATATTCATCCCTATCAGGAAACTTGTTAGCAGAAGTTATAACTTTAGCACTACTGGAAGACTGTGGTTGCAGACCATCAGTGAAGAAGTGGTGGTAATCTTCTTGTTATTCCCAGAACGTTGCCGACACTGGTAAACTTGTAGCAATGTTTTCTGGAAAACTATTTTCTTTGTTTCAAATTAACCACATGTTGCTTTTGTAAGGGAAATGGCCTTAATGTGCACATTACGTCAATGTTTTTAAATGGCCTGTGCAGACACATTCATGTTTGAAGCTGAGAAATGCAAAATGAATGGTCTTTCTTGAATTTGGACAAGTTTATACTCCAGAAAAAGCAACATTATCCCAGACAGTGTTGCACTGACTACACATCAGGAAGCCACCATCCTAAAAGTTCTGCTTTCTTGTGATGTAGAAATCAAAGAGGGTACATTTGACCTCGTAGAGCTAACAAGCTCTGCCCTCCAACACAAGAAGGAAGCTGTGTTTGTCTACATGTTTTTTTTCTATCAGCAACTAATGGGAGGACGCTGACTTTGACCAGGACATACGGCTCTAGGCTCAATCTTTTGGTACAATATGTTTCTAACTGTCAAATTCATATTTATAGATCCTTTTACTAGATTCTCTTTTAAAAACCAGTCAGCTGGAAGCCTTAAAATATCCCCCTCCCACAGTGTTTTTACCAACTCACGGACCTAACATTAGGTTAATTGGCTCTCCAGCTACACTTGATAAAATTAGCCACTTCTTCATATGAAATAACTACAATGTCTTGTACACGTGTGCACCTACAGAATAAACAGGTGGGTTTATGTCTTTCATATCATAGTTTTACCCAGCAATTACAGCAGTTTACACATTTTCACAAGAAGACAAAGCCTTCAGTAAGAGGACAACGTAAAGTGACCTGCAAATGCTGCCACATTTTTACTCAGTAATGAATGACAACAAAGGAGACAGTGAGTGTGTAATTTTCACTACTATTGTTTGCTTTTAGTTTACATTTTCTCTAACCTTAACTCACTCTTTTCTTCCTTTAGGACCTCATGGTTAAGATTAGTTTTGATCACGTTTCAGGCAGTTATTGCGTGTGATTGTGGCCACTGTGAGTCAGTTTTAGTGAATTTGATGAAAAGGGTCATTTGAAAATAGATTGTTCAATTTATTCCTTTGCTGAATAAAAACTGAACTACCGTGGCACAGGTATTACAATTGAGCTAAGCAAAAGTGAGGCAATAAAGTTATCACGGATATCTTTTCTCGGCGTGATGCCTGTGTTGGCTCAGTGGGAGTAACCTATATCCACTCTCCTCTGTCAGCGGTGACACACCACAGCATCATTTATAATTCAGTGCAGAGACCAAGCAGAGCCAGAGGAGGCACACAGGCAGCTTTCCTGCAGACAACACGGGAGCGTATCAACAATTACCAGCCTCTTACGCCTCTCTCCACCCGTGTCTGGCTCAGTGCAAACATGCAGGGGCACATACAGTTGATGGCATTTTCCAGCTTTCATATAAGAGCTGCTGTCAAGGAAAGAGGGTTAGCAGCATTGAGACTTCTTATGCAGCTGTTGACTGGTGTGTTAGATAAATCACAAACCCTCCTGAGTGCTGAATCGTGTATAAACCCTTCACTACTTTGTGACTCACGCTGACTTTTTTTCAAAAGCTTTTTAATTGCTTTGTGTTTAGAAATGTAGCATAACTTAATGAACTCTCGTCAGCTTAATTGGATGCAAAATATTCACTCACATTTAATGTGGCAGCCATACAAATGAACACACAAGAACGTACACACTGTATTCGACTGCCGAAGCAAACGTGCACAATAACATACTTGCATGCTGAATTAAACTTTAGCAGAGCAGCTCAGAAGATCATTTGTTATGGTGACACTGGGAATTTGCAGGAAGACATTTACTTGTGCGATTCTTAATGATCCCTCACAACTAGATGGCCTCCAAGCTTTACAAGCCAGTAAGAATTTTACTGACCGGCTACAGTCCAGCTGATGAACCAATAGTCGTTTCTGTAATCCTGCCTGTTCACAGCATGCTGTGTCCAGTTTATCCTTTCTGAATTAAAGACCTTGTTGTACCTTATCATCCTAACAGAGCCCTTCGCTCTGAGACTGCAGGTTTACTTGTGGTTCCCAGAGTTTCCAGAAGTAGAATGGGAGGCAGAGCCTTCAGTTATCAGGCTCCTCTCTTGTGGAATCAGCTCCCAGTTTGGGTTCGGGGGGCAGACACCCTCTCTTCTTTTAAGATTAAGCTTAAAACTTTCCTATTTGACAAGTCTTATAGTTAGGGCTGCTGTCCCTTAGTTAAGCTGCCATAGGTTTAGACTGCTGAGGGACTCCCATGATGCACTGGGCTCCTCTCCTCTCCTCTCTGTACTGTCATATATCACCATTACATATGACTAACCTGTTTCCCCCCCGAGGTTCTGTGTCCTGCTTGTTCTTTCCATGAATCTGGAGCTCAACGTCCCTGATCTGCAGCCGCTGGCCTCACCACCTCCCATCCCCACCCCGACCTCTCCTACTATCCCTCCCTCCCTCCTCTTCCCCACTCCCAACCCAACCGGTCGAGGCAGATGGCCGCCCTCCCTGAGCCTGGTTCTGTCTGAGGTTTTATTTTCCCCCTTCCCTATCATAGGGGGTTTTTGGTTCCTTCCCACCGTCGCTGATTGCTTGCTCATAGGGAATCCAAAAGCAACCTTGGATTGTTGGGTTTTCTGTTTCCTGTTTTTCTGTTTCCTGTTCTTTCTTACAATGTTTAGCGCTATGTGACGACTTGTGTTGTAAATATGCGCTATATATATAAAATTGAATTGAATTGAATTGAATTGAATTAGCAGTAGCTGTCCAACAGGTTTATTTATATTCTAGAGCTGCTTCTGCTATGTCTAAAATGTCTTAAATCAAAAACAAAAGCACGCCAAATGTTCTGCTGTTGGCTGCAAGAGTGAACACAACAGTCCTCATGCACTCCCAGGATCGGAGGAACTGAAGACTTAGTGGATTACTTTTGTTAATTAAAAACTCTGATCGTATGTCCACAGGTCAGAGCTCTGAGAAAACAGTAAAGCTCAGGGACATTCAGAGATGGTGGAAACTTTAAGAGCCACTTGAAAACCAGTAAACTTAGTGCACTTAGTGTACTTTAGTGCAGCTTGAATTCAGCTGGCGTTTACATCTGTTTACTTCTCTCCTTCCATCTGTGCTCACATGTACTGTATTGTAATACATCCAAAGTCCCAGTAATGCTGTTCTCTTTTTTGTTTGTTTCTGTTGTCAGACAACATAATGAGTATGAAATATTGAACCGCTAAACTACTAATTTTATGACTATAAAATTTTTTTATGACTTTATGACTTAATCTTATTTAAAAACAATGGCTGTGTTGAGAATTCAACGATATCTCTCTGTAAAATGATCACTGAGAGAGAAAGAAGTAATAGAAAGCCTTCCTCTTACACATTTATTCCTGTCTGTGTCAGCTGCCATGTGATCAACTCTCAATGACAGACACAGAGAGAGTCTTCTTCCTGAAGTGGGTGTGGACAACAGCATTTCAGCTGCATTTGAAGCTACAGACGTGAAAACAGTTGGTTTAAAACAGGACTAAAAACAGAGATTGTATGATTATAACATATTTATTATACTATATTTTATTATGATATTTATTGTATTTTGTTGTATTGTATTTTAATACCTAGTAGTTAAGATTAAATGAACTATCTCTAAATTCAGCTGAAAATTTGGAAGACATATTGTAGGAACTTGTGAGACTTTCATTGATTTGCAGAAAAGGAGCACAAAAAGTGACCTTCAAAGTCGATCTCCTGCTTAATATTCACTGTGTAATGTATTTAGAATATGTTTGTATTGAAACAGCATCAGACACATGGTGTGTAAAATCATCCACACAAAAGTTTATCCCCGGATAAAATGAGCTGCAAATGTGTAAGATATGGCTATAAAATAATGAGACTGGGCTTATATCAGTCAAACCACAGTGTGCATGCCTGAACCACATGGCATACATTGAGCAATAGGTAAACATATACACCTTCTAATGATTTATCCTGCTTAAATGAAAAAAAAATTAATTACAAGTTCTAAATTGCAGCCTTTGTGATTTGTTAATTAGATTGTTTCAAATTGCAATTTTGATTTGAAACCAATTATTTGTTCCGCTCTCTTTCACTAAGAGCTTCTCTTCATGTTGAATGGTAAATGGTCTGCACTTATATAGCGCCTTTCTACCTTAGTGGTACTCAAAGCGCTTTTTAATGTTTCCCTTTCACACATTCACACTCACATTCACACACCAAATGGTGACAGAACTTCCATGCAAGCTGCCTGCCTGCCACTGGGAGCAATTTGGGGTTCAGTGTCTTGCCCAAGGACACTTCGGCATGTTTACAAGCTTGAACCCCCCGGACAACCCGCTCTACCACCTGAGCCACAGCTGCTCATCTAATGTAGATGTTAGTAGTAATAAACTGCAAAAAAATGATTGACATTTGGTGAGTTACAGGCCAAAAGGTCAAGCAATACTCATATTTATTTGGACAGTCAACAAAAATAACAGCCTTCCTTCCTCTTGGTTGTGTCCCTCGATACAAACACTTCTCTAAATAAGAAAGTGATGCTGTTATACAACCGGTCCTGAAGAGAATACGCCAAAGATCACGACACGTAGGAGCAGTTTGCAAGAAAGAAGCCTAGGGCAAAAACGTGGCTTCTCACAAATATAAATATAAAATCCAGGTTGCTGCACCTAAAGTTTATCCAGAACAAAGGAAAGTAGATTTCAGTACAGATTGTTGGGGCTCAGTAGAACTTTGTAGCATAGGATAACATGTTTTCATTCCCAAGTCAAAAAGATGACATTTCTTTTTTGTCGCCTGTCACTGATGTGGAATTAAAACAGTTGTTTTTCATTCATTGACTACTGCAGAAATCACAAAGACACATTTAATATTTTCTCTGCAGGTAAGTCTGAAGCAACATGATGATTGTAAAATCAAAACTGTCATGACTTGATTTCTAATTAACTAATTGTTAGTGCAAAGCTTTAGCAATAATGGCCTTATACTGAAGTCTGAAACATGTTGATGAAGCTTTTAAACCTGTAAATAGATCTTTGTGCTCTTTATTCCTGGCTTGTTGTGTATGGTCTTACAGTATGGTGGAAGTATTACAGTATTAACTGGAATATGCTTATGTCACTGGTGTGTAGAAGAATGACCCACATATGTATTTTCTGAAAAGTTTCTGCAGTGGCACACATACAAACCTGCAACATATCAGTCAAAAAAGAACAAAATAGGAAGTAGAGACATTTTCATGCACAGGGAGTCAGTAGACATGTAGAAGCTGATTTACAGTGGGATTTTCCAAGAACTACTTTCTCTTTTTCCCACCACAGTCCTTTGACGGTATTAGGAACTTGAGCTGGAGCTTTGGCAAGGAAAAGATCGAAGTAACTTTGACAGAAGGTTCATCAGCTGTGCACAGATGTTAGAGGCTTTCGTTACAAAGACTTTTGCACTAACCAGGATTTCAGTGGCTCAGTGGAACAGTGACTCAAGAGAAATGGTGGGGGCATGTGCAGCAGGAAAACTGCTATAAACAATGTGTTGTCCAACAACACTGGAGTCTGAATGTGTTTATAGCTGTTCCATATGGCCACACTGGAAGGAAAGGAAGGAGGGAGAACATAGACTGTATTTAACAATGGATGTAACCAAGTGTGACGCCACCAACTGGTTTGAAGCCTCAATCTGGTGGTGCAACACTGTGAAGGAACGGCCCCCTAATTGGCCCTTTCAGTCTCTCTGATTCCATTGCGAGGTAGGATCCACTGGACCCAGGCGGGGAAGTGACGTAATAATTTTGGACCAGTTTAATTCTAAGTGCACCGAAACAATGAGACCAATGGAGTGAATCATGGTGGTTTTTGCATTGCTGTTTGTTGTGTTAGCCTATATGGTTAAACTTATGTTGTTGAAGGCGAGATAGTCTACTCCAAGAGGACATCAAGCAGGTAGAAGTACAGTGCTTATTGTTGCTCTCTGAGGTTAACCAGTAAATTATTTTTTCAGGTCTGCTCAGAGGCCCCTATCCCCAAGTGCCTTCTTTATTTCTGCTGGGGGAAAAGCCCTCAAAGTCCTACTGGGGTGGTTCCTGTGGTTGAAACACACAAAAAGTGTGGGCCATCCTAATGAGACCTGTGAGTTCCTGCAGCAGAAAAGGGCCATCTGGCTTAAAGTTGGCCAGTAGGTTTTTTACTCGCCACGTTGAGTTTACAAGCCAAGTATCGTAATCAAGTACAAACATTAAACTTAGTGGAACTTGTCAGCAAACACAGTAGAAGTGAATGTCTGGAGAAAAAGCACAGTTCACTCCTTTAACAGAGGCTCTAAAAGTCTGAGACTGCACAAGCTTAGCAGGCATAAAGACCTTTTGTAAGCTCTCAGGACTCAATTACAGAGTATTAGTTCCCAAAATAAACACCTAAGCTTATTAAAGTTCCTGAATGGATCATAATGACTTGTTGAAAAACTACTGATTTAGTATTTCATGAGGGAATTTGATCTGAATGGGAGTCAGTTGGAGCCAGCGATGTTTTGGAGCCAGCATCTAAACATTAATGGAACTGCACCATAAATGATTAAGGGGCTGCATTAGCATTTGCCTCAAGGCATGGTAGCTGTTACTTGGTTGAGATGTGATCGGTTGAATTTGGTGATATACACAGTTTTTAACAGTCTCTCCCGGAAAATATTCAGTGTTACTATCGGTTGTTCACATAAAAAGTACTAGGCATACATGCCAAGAAGCGCTGGAACTATTCTGATGCCACCACGATGAATGGTGCTGGAAAGCTAATGGATTTAACTAATGTTAGACGACTTTAAAAAAATGTATAGCTAGTAAGCCAAATTATGCACATTTTAATGAAACTGATTCCTCAGTTTGAGCTCCCTGTCAAAAGATGATCCATACGGATGTCCTTCCATGGCTTAGCTGGCTGGAGAGGATCTACATTTTGCCTGGTCTGTTATCCAAGCAGAGGAAGAAGCGCCAGCTAAGCTGAAGCTGGCTGGGTTTTTGTGGTATTCTCATAGAACAGCAGTCATGTCTCAAACTAATTAACCACAATGTAGCAAACACAAAATGAACTGAATCTTAACATTTTATAATGTTCGGGATTAAGGATGAAGAACACAGGCTTTATATGCTTGAGTGACAAAAACTATGAAAAGTTATTAAAATTAAGCCATGAGACATGAAATACTACATGTGGAAATCATTATTTCTTATTTATACATCAAAAACATGCATTTATCACCAATACCAAGACTGATTTCTCCTCACAGTCTGACAATCAATGGTGTTTAATGCTGTCAGTGCACTGAATTGAAGACCAAGTTTAGTCTGTTAGGCTAGAAACTGATAAAAAAATAAATGCAAACTGCACATTATGCCTCCAGCTCCCAGTAAAATGATAGTTTCTGTTAACTCCTGTCCAGACAAGAACCTTGAAGAAGTCACTTAGAGAAATGAAAAACAAGTCACATTCCTCATATGTGTTCACATAATTGGCTAATAAAGCTGGCTGTGGTATAATTTGCGGCCGTGACAGCTGACGATCCCTAAAATATGGATGTTGCCGCATAGTAGCTACGAATTCCACATCATGGATCCTTCACACTCATCTCCAACCCGACAGCACAGAAGATCTTCACAATCAGCACAGTTTCAAAGTGGGAAAACCAGATTAGTGACACCAATTTGGTGTCTGACTAACTGTGAAACATGGTCACAATCTCCCCTTCTATTCCTGAGTTATGGTGTTGAATAATGGCCCAAAATATTATGAGATCAAAGTGAAGCTGACCTTTGACCCTTTGGATATAAAATCACTTCGTCATTTTATCCTGTTAGACATCTGTGTGAATTTTTTTCCTAATTAGTCTGGCTTCTTGAGTTATGGTCAAATATATATATTTTTTCACACAGACCTTTGACCACCAAAATGTAATCAGTTTATCATTGAAACCAGGGGAACGTTTGTGTCAGATGTAATGAAATTCCCTCCAGGCGTTCCTAATAAATGGTGCTATCAAGAAGGAGAAGGTTGTGAGATCACAGTGACCTTTTACCACCAAAATCACTTTGTCCATGAGTCCAAGTAAATGTTTGAGTCAAATTTTAAGAAATTCCCTCAAAACTTGCCTTAGAAGTCATGTCCATGAAAATGGGACGAACCTCAAAACAGATTCTTGTGGATCCTATGAGCTTCCTCAAGCAGTGGCTGCAGAGTGACTTTTGAAAAACAGGTGAAACAATGTTTTCATTACCGCTAATCAATAGTATTGACCACCCAGAGACGGTAACAGCTAAACTTTACTTGCTGTTAATTACTAAGTGATTACAAAGACCAGCCTCACAGACGCTCCTTCCCTTCCTGTCTTATCTGAGACATCCGTCATTCTCTCCTCCTTCCCTTCATCCACATCTCTCCCCTTTTCTCTGTTTCCACTCCTATGCATCATGTATCGTCAGAAAACATTGAAAAGGACCTCAGTGTTGTTTTGGAGGTCAGTTTAATTTCTCTCAGTAAAATAACGCAACACAGAGAGGGGAATCAAATATAAATTAAATAGCCGTTCTATTACAATATTCATAGCTTCCACTTTGTGCATTTGTACGTCTCTCACAAGAGATGGGAGGAGTAACGCAGCAAAAAATACCTTGAGAACAAGAAGATTTGAACAATTTGCACATGATAATACGTGTGACCATCTCCATCATAATGGGTCCATTGCTGCGGCGAGACAAGTTCAGTCTCATCAACCCGCATGTCAGAACAATTGATGGGAAGCACACAGTGTAATAGGTCTTCCTGTCCTGTCCATACTGGTGCCTGATCTCCTGGGAGATTCATTCACACAGGCTAGTCATCTGTAGCCCTGCAATGAAAATGGAAAAGCATCATGTGTGGAAATGAAACCTGCACATCCAGCAGAGAGATGAATAAAATCTCTGTTTTGATAACTCTTTCTTCTGATTCCAAGTTTTTCAGGGAGATAAAATCACGCTGATAAAAGAAAACATCTTATATTTATTTTTTTCATTTAGAAGTAGACTTTTTTACAGGTATGGCAACTTCAAGATAAGAGAAAGGGAGACACATTTGCATAAAGATGGTCTATAATTAGTGTTCCTTATTCCTAGTCATGCAGCAAGTTTGTAATGGGTGAATGGTTGGGTTTTCCTTGTTCTCTTTAAGGTACCCGTCAACATATGTGTGTGTATTTGTAGCATCATCCTCCTCTGAATGCAGCAAAGCGTCCAGGTGTCTTTTATCACACCGCACTTGAAACCGAATTCATTCCGACTCAAGTGGATCACCTCTGTATCCACACACCACCAGCACACCGCTGATGTTGGCATTTGTCCATAACCATGTTGTGTGTGCTTACATTGTTCAAAAATAAACCCACTGGCTCATGCATTTGTTGTGCTGAAGCACTTAAAGTGAGGATGAGGCGAGTCAGTGCCTGAAGAGGGTTACTGACGGCAGCCGGCCCTAATGGCGAGATATATGTGCCATCATGTGCACTTTGTCAAGTGTGGCAGCTGCTCGGCGTACAAGCACTCAGTTGTGAGCTCTCCTGTGCAATGTCACTTCAATGTCAAATGATTCAAGCTTGTGTCACCTTACATCAGTTGCATTACTTCTAAGTTAAACAGTAGATTATTTGCTCTAATGTAAAATTTAAAGACTAACAGTTTCTATTTAAAATACAGGTCCCCCAGCAGGAACTTGGGAGTCATCTCGTCAGACATTATTATGGTATATTCACATATTCATGATGCCATTTATAATTGGTATCTCCCCAACACCTTTTGCACTCACGCAGCCCCAAATAATCACACACCCACCTCTGCGCTTCACTGTCAGGACTATAAATTCACTGTGGTTGTCCTGACCAGGTTCACGCAAAACATGCTCGACCCCATCTGAGCTGAACAGATTTGTCTTGGTCTCATCCAGCATTCATTCGACCTTTTTAATGTATGCTTGCAAAGATCCTTGCAGTTTTGCATCAAAGAACAAGCCTGGGTTTTTTTCTTGGATGCCATCCATAGAAGTTGACGTGATGCTCTGACTGTCACTGTCTGAACTACGACAAAAAAAGTCCAAAAAGTCTGAAGCACTTGCCCATCTGTTTCACAAAGCTTGATTATGCAAGCAGTAAAATGCCTGTGATGTCATTTTAGGAGGATAACCACTGTGGCACTGATTAGTGGTACTATGGCTTGTTGTGTGCCTCCTGATTACTGCCTGAACTGGGTTTTTGCTGATTTTTTGTTTGTCACTGATCTTCCTGTATCCTTTTTCCATCTTTGTAAATCCTCACATTCATTTGTTCCTCTGCCAACTCTTTCCCAGCTGGAGCCATGATGCACACATGCAGATAGACACAGCTCACGGGGACCAAACTGAGAAAGCTCTGGTGTTCACAGATGACCATGTTCATGGTTGATTAGAAATTCATTGAATTTTATTTCAGGGATCACAGGTAAAGTCTTTGTTCCTCACTTCACCTGTCAGTGGTCAGAATGTTGTGGCTGGTCAGTGTATGTGATTTTTCAGGAAGTCTTAATTAATGACTTTAATGTCGGACCCTGCCAAGTCTTTGCATTTCATTTTTCTTTTGGAATGACAGTCCTGATATGATTGGGCCATGATCCAACCATCTTTATCATCTGTGCACACTTACTGACATTCTCATGCAAGCTAACATATGGGTGTTCACTATGGAACCTTATGACATGAGTTCCTGCTGAGCTTGCAAGTGGAACACAGTGATATATATACATTACTGCAATCCGGAAAAGGATGATGCCGTGATAGGTTCAAAAGATTTTAAAGTAAAAGTAGAAGTAAAATCTGGCAACTAAAATATGTGAATTAGCTCCAAAATGTACATAGTAGACAAAACGGTCTCCTGAGACTGGCGTAAGGTATTTGTTTGAATGCAAGACAATGCGACTGAGACAAATGCATTCTTAGATCTATGCATTATTTAGTCTGTTTACTAACTGTATACCAAAGCTGTAGCACATGCCCTTGGCAAGGGGTCTCTACTGGTCTGTCTTTCTAACTGCATCTGTCAGTTTGGTTCCTTTTGTCAAATCTTCTCCACTGTCACCGCTTGCATGTTATATCTATCTTTAAACTAAACCTATCAGGCCAGATGTGTGCTGCATGAATTCAGATGGACGCTCAGCTCGGTGGATTTTTCCTCGCCTACACTAAGAGGTGAGAGAATGACCAGGTTCAACAGGTCACCTCGAGGCTGCAGCCAATCCATATCTCAAACTCAGATACACATGTACACATACACACCAGAGACGCTTTGAAGTATATATCTCAGACAAAAGCTCACACACACACACGAACACACACACATTTCACACACATGCACTCCTCCCACACCACATGGTTAATTAATTCTAATTTGAACGGCCGTGGCCTCACCTCCTACACTCATGCCTTCCGATGGTGTCTGGAGAAAACGTTACAGCATCTTCACTGAGCGAGGAAGACGGGCAGACTGAAGCAAAAGTGTGAAAGTTAAAGTAAAAAATGTCAGAGTGAGGTGGTCCAGAGAGACGCATCGTGTCTGAGTGACAGCTGGGAGTAGTGGCCCGAAGTTTGGCAGGAAGTTTTTAAACAGGAAGGCAGAAGTAGGTGAACTGAATTTTGCGGGTTTCAGCACAGTGAATTTTTGTAATGTGATGTCAGAAAACAGAGGAAAACAGGCACACAACCTGGCTGGGCTTTGATAACTAACAGCGGACCGGAAATGAGTCTGAGCTCCAGCCATGTTTGGGCAGAGCGCCCTCTCACAGCTGCTGAAGAAGATTTGAGATTGGATGCTTCACTTATAGCAACGAAGAGCTCAGACCTCAAATCAGGATGAAAAATACTCAGGTGGATATTTTGCAAGGAGTAGAGTATGAAAATAAGATGCTCCAAGATGTTAAATCTGGCAACTTTGCCCTCTTCCTATACAAAACAGTCTAAATAGATTGGGGATACAGCTTCCTTAAAGCAATAGAGATTATTTTAAGTATTAATAGAACAGGTGTTTCAGATTGTTACATTGCAAATGTGCTAAATAGTTCCAGTCTGTAGTTTTTGATCATACAAATGATAAATATATGGAATATACTGTATAAACCTGCATTTGTATGTATTTGGAGGCATCAGTCCAAGCTGAAATGTTGAGCATGTTAGCAAACAGTTGTTTTATGCATTCAGCAGCCACAGTGCATCCTTGCCAGTCATTTGGATTCATATTTATGCCCGTCCGACAGGTCCAGTTTTCACTTTTGTTTTTGCTCCTGAGGGAAGCCGTTTTGTACAGTTGGTTCATCGTAGCTCTTTCGCTAAAGGCAGTTGTTTGCTGCAGCTGGAGGTTGATGACTGTGAACCAAAACTGTTTAGTTGAAACAGCGAGCTGAGAGCTGCTCAGTAGAGCTGAGGTGAGTTCATCATTCAAGAGGCTCCATTCACATTACTCTAAGTAATCTGATTACATTAAAACAGTTTTGGTGCAGCTTTAAGTTTTAACTTACATAGGCCACGCAACATAATAAAATTCATTTTAAAAAGGAAAGGAAAGGAATTAGAGATACTGATGACATCTTTTCTTTTCTCTGTTACACTTTCAATTCAAAATACCAGGACATAAATATTCTTATGTGCAGCTTTAAACCCCACTCTGTATTTCTCTGTGTATTTGTTTGGACATTTGAGGCTACAGATAAATTAGCATTTTGCATTTCTTAACTGCTCATAATTTAAAAATAGAGACAGTCTCAGAGCATTCGTTACATAAGTCGATGTCTTGTGTTTGTTCCATTTGAGGAGCAGGTTTCAGTCCTTTGGCTTTCGGTAACTCTTCACATTTCACACTGTGGATTGTGCCGGCAGCAATAAAAAGTTGAGTTGGAGGGAAGTAGCTACCGATTTGAATGGAAACGCCACACAAAATCTTAAAATTGTGATAGTTTTTAATTTCTTTGACAGCAATTAATCATTCATCTCAATTCATCCATATTTTATTGAATGTCAGCACACAATGAAGCTGCTTTTAAACTCTGATCACTGTGATCTGTGTGTGTGTGTGTGTGTGTGTGTGTGTGTGTGTGTGTGTGTGTGTGTGAAGAACGGCTTCGCTCTCTTCTCCATTTCAGACTCGTCCCTCATTTGTCTCTCCTAATTAGACTTTTGCATTAAAAGGACGTCTGCATTCCTCCTGCACGACTCTCCTGTGGATGCTAATCTTAGTTAACAGCTTCACTGGTGCTACATTTTCTTGTTACCTCAGCAGGTAAAAAGAAGAGATGCTGTCATGCATCAGCGGACTGTCAACCTCATTAATAAAAACGTTAACTCCCAACAGCTGATCAATAGCTATTGAGTCCGGCTGATTGATTTGCCACACCTATGAGCCGGGTTAACCCTGCATGGTTAGAGAGGGGGAGCAGGACGGGGAGACAGAGAGGAGGGAAGGATATTGGAGGTGGATGGTGGGGATGTCTCATTTGTAGCTCAGTCTTCCTGTTAAATGAACCAAGCTGAAGAGTCTCATTTGTGTTTCCGCCCACTTTTTAAGTGTGAACATCCACTGACATCAAATACATGTGTGGGTGTGTACAGATACTCACACCTACGCATGGCTGACTGCACAACTCCCCCCCTCAACAAACACCCACACATACACCACACACATAGACACACACGCACACACACACACACAGACACACACAAATAACACACCGTTAATGGTCATCAAACAGGCAGCTCCTGATGTAGATTTTACGATAAGCAAACAGACAATAAACCTGAAGCACGCTGTTGCATTGTTGAGGATGTAACCAATACGCTCACACTAGGCTCGCAAACACACCGAGGGACACACAGGATGTACACTGAGGCAAAACACACACACACACACACACACAGACACACACTCAGAGGGCGCTGAGCGGGGAGTATAAAAGGGGCATCCTTCCCACTCAACAGAGAAGTGCTCTCCTCACTCTCACACACTCCTCTAACAGGCTGAACCTCGTCTCTCAAGGTAAGGAAACCACTTTTTCTTGTATTTTACATGACAGACTACAAATTGTCATGATTTTTATACCGTAAGAGCATTTTTTTCTACTTCACAATCAGCCTGGAATTCAAGCATGGAGCCTGCACTAGAGCGAAATATATTCATGTGAGGATTTTTTTTTTTCTCATTTTGTGTCCATTTTTTCAATCTTTGGAAGTAATAATTCTGAAAATGCTACACATTTTTCCCCTTTGTATATGCAATTAGGAGAAAATTAGGAGTTCTACATGAAAATGCATTTACTCTGACAGCATCATCTTATTTTTTAAAAGAATCCAGAAATGTTTCCGGCAAGTGGAAATGAGAAAGTCTTTCTGCACCAACAGTCAAGTCAGTTTGACCTGCTGAAGCTGTGCACGGTGACCAAAGCTGTTGAGTTGCATGGTGACAGTGTGAATATGCTGCACTGATTCGCGTGCCTTCGCTGGAGTTTCAGTGATCATTAGCCGAGAAAGAGCAGTTGTCTGGCAGATGGTCTTGTCATAGTTTGCCACTGTGGAAATTGAGCCGTTTGTAAACCCAAACTGGACTGCATCACATTTTCTGTCCCGTTAACCTCCCCTGTGTGCTCCTCTCTCCTCTGTGCTTGTGTTTCAGATGACTGCAGGGTTGTGTGTGTGTGTCGTGCTGGCTGTCCTGTGTACGAGCTGTTTGGGGCTCCCCTTCTCCTACCAGCCCTTCGATGAGGGCCAGCGCTCCCTCTCTGCTCCTTCTCAAGGTACGACTTCCAGGCAAACCCGTTACCAACAGCAGTCACTTTTCTGAATCACAGAGAGTTTCTTAATGTCTGATGTCCGTTCTGATTTGCATCTTTGTGTGTCTGTGCTGAGCAGCTCTTCTCGATCCTGACACCCACACCTTGGGAGAGCCACACCTCCGACACAGGCGCTCTGCCCCGCAGCTGAAAGCTCTTCCTCTGGCTGAGGATGCAGACTCCCGGGCCAACCTCAGCGAGCTGCTCGCAAGACTCATCTCCTCCAGGAAAGGTGTGTGTGAGGAGTTTGCTTTGTGTGTTTAGTGATCCTTTTGCTACCTGCAGTCTTGAAGGATATCAGTGTATCAGTGCATCAGTGTGTGTGTATGTGTGTGTGTGTATCCAAAGAAACACATCAACAATATTTTCAACATAGGTTCACATTCAGAGACAAGTGCTTTTTCCTGACATGCTCCTCCCTTCACTCCCCTCAACTTGGCTAATTACTCGAATTAGTGCACAGCAAGCTTTGTAAAATGAATTAGTGGCTCTGAAAAGCTTTTGTGGTTTGAAAGAGCGTGTATTAGTGTGTGCAGCCTTCCGGCAATTCCCCTTGTACCGTTCTATTTTACTTTTTCTCATCTGACTTCCAATTGCTTGATTTTTTTTCCCAAGTAAACCAACCCTCAACCCTGTCCTAGTTCCTCATGTTCAGTGCTCTGATTCTTCTGACAGTGTGACAGGACGGGAAATAACTGGGCTTTCACAGCACACACAACACACTGGCAGGATCTGAATCTTCCACTTGGCTTCCAGATATTGAAACAGACTCTTTGCGCGTCCACATGCATGACGTCTTTTTGTAGAAGAAATCTTACAGATTAAAGCGTGCACATGTTCACAGAGGCTGGCAACATGCTCTAACAAGTTAGAAACAGGCTACACATTTTCTGCATCTTCAGCAAGCAAAGTCTGTGAACATTTTTTGAAGAATTGTTCAGTGCCTATAGACAAAACAGAAAAAAATGACGTTTTTAGCTCTTGATATTTGTATAATGTCTTCCGGTGTGTATTTCATGTCTAAGATGCATCTGAATTACTGCTCTGAAAACATGTTTAAGCTGTAGAATTGACACCTTGCTGTTTCATAATATACAGGACAAGACTTCAGGAAGATCAAAAGACAAAACAAAAACTAGTCAGCATGTGAAATCGATAAAATGTCAAAGGGCACAGCCAAATAAATATGTATAAGGGACTGTGTGCATGTGTGTGTGTGTGTTGGTGTGTGTGAGTGTTGGTGGGTGTCTGTGCTCATGTGCACGCTGTTCACTTGCATGTTTCGGTGTAGGAGGTGTCGTTGTCGAGCCTTCTGCGTCCAATCTTCTCAGCACACCAGGGAGCTCAAGCACTGTGTTTATGTGTGTGCATGTGTGTGCATGCTGGTGTGTGTGTGTGTGTGTGTGTGTGTGTGTGTGTGTGTGTGTTGCGTAGGAGGATGTGGGTGGAGTGAAAACTGCATCTCCGTGAGCGTGCAATTGATTACCAAATGGAGAGCAGTCCAGATTCACTTCACTGGGAATAATGCGCAGGAAAAAAAAGAGGCTAATAGCACGCTGTCAGGCTGAAGTCCAGCTGTTTCGGGTGCATCCCCCTTTCTTTTGGCCACCAGTGTGTGAGTGTGGTTTGTGCATGTGAGTGTGCAAAAGAGAAAGAAATAGTGAGAAAGCAAGCAGAGAGCAACTACTGGGCAATGAAATCACCCAAACACAAACCAGCTTTACAGCAGGGCGGTCACAAAATCAAATCTAGATGTAAGAAAACGCAAAACCCAAACTCATCATAGAAGCCAAACACCATCAGTTGTCAGCTGGAGGCATAAAAACTAAATTGAAGGCTGTAATTTGGTGATGAACCCGGTTAACGGTCATTTAATGCAGAAAATTTGACTCAAAAAAGTTACAAAAGTGAGCTAATTTTCATATTAAAAGCATCAGTCTCTGAACATGCATTTTAGAGCTAAGTTCATTAACTGGCTGGTTGTGAGAGCACCATTTATGTCCGGTCTGATTCAAAAACTGGCCACATTTTAATATTTCCAATGCAACAATTATGCCTTTGTTACTGGGAACCTCTGAGCTCTGCCAGAGATGCTCACAGAATTCAAAATGTGATACAAGTGTCCTGCTTCCAAAAATCAGAGCAGCGCCACGAGGAAGAAGAAAGTAGGAGCACAAATGAGTGAAGTTCTCTCACGCTCTCCTTACTCTGAGGAATACTAATTTCACTCATGCTCTTTTTTTTTTCTTCTCGTCCACCCACGCCTTCTATCAACCCCCCCCCATCCTCCCCATCCTCCTCCCAGGCTCTGTGCGTAGAAACTCCACAGCAAACAGCAGAGGTGGCGGACTGAGCGCCAACCACCGGATAGCAGACAGGGACTACTTGGGGTGGATGGATTTCGGCCGTCGCAGCGCAGAGGAGTATGAGTACTCCTCGTAAGGGCAAGTCACGGCTCCAACCCCCTCCATACGGGCACACGAGAAAAAGAAAGAAAAAAAAATACCCCACGCAAGCTGGCTCCTCACTGTCTCACAATAAGAGTCTATTTATGATGTATTTGTTGTACATTTGTTTGTAAAACTGTAACAACGCAATATACACACTATATGCCAAATTTTGCAGAAAAGCTCCCACTGTCCATCGTTTGTCTGTTCCTGGTTTTCTCTGGTTTCTTTATCATTTTGTGTGGAAAGGATCTGGATGGTGTCAGGGTCTGTTGAGACTAACTGAATAAAGATTAAAAATATCACTCTGCATATTATTCTTCCAGTGCCATGCAAGCAAATCACATCCAGTAACCTTCATTAGGTGCATTTATACAACAAACTGGTCAAAAACAGGAAGATTTATTGTGCTAACAGTAAACTTATATCATGAAACACAGCAGATATGACGGGATCAGCATTACATATTGATAAGCCCACATACAGCTGCTCTAAAAGTCATTTTGTGACACTTGATGAGAGCAAAAGCCTTTTGAATAAAAGAACATGCAAAACTACCCTCCGACATCCTCACTCAGTGTCACACAGTCTTTACTTCTGAATTAGAAAAACTCTTTCCACTTCATCTCTGTCTTTTCTGCGCTTCTTCTCTTCACCAACTCAGCTTTGGCAATGACCACACAAAGGATCACTGGCTGTCTTTATACAAGCAACAGACTGATACAAAAAGCCTCAGTACAAAATTCTTCACATATTACAAGAGGAACAAGATGGATCACCTCTGTGTGGGAAATGTCTCCGGAAATTCAGATTCCATTTTCATCTTTTCTTTGACAGTGTGAACATTTCACAATTTTGGAACTGTGTAGTCGTGGAGCTTAGTTGTATTGTGATATAAAATCAAAATGATTAAAGATCCTCTACTTTTCTGCCGGATCCACCCTCAAAGGAGTTGTCTCTTCTCTCTGTGAAATGTAAATTGCTTTTGCTTGTAGCGAAACACGTATATTGTTGAAATAGATAAAGGAAACCGCTCCCAGTGTCACCTTGCATAGACATCATTAATGTGTTAGGGCATGTAAGATTAGCCGTGCTTTCTCAGTTCAGATTTCTAAGGAGACTATGTTAGTCAAAAGGAAGCTTTCAGGACAAATACTGGACCTGATCACTGTCAGCTGCAGTATGAAGCGGAGGAACTTACACACTGAACTGTGACCTGATTCTGTTGAAGGACTGTTCCTAGAAGAAAGATATATACATTATAATGCTGAATATATGCTCTGAACAGTCTGATATGAGGAAAGAGTCTCCCATGCGGGCTCTGCTATTCACTTGTTCTCCTCCATCCACTTCATTTTCTTTTATATTATGCGTTGCATGTAATAAATTCAATGTATTGCAATAAAAAACACTATCATCTCACTGCTATTCAAGAGGAAATAAAGAGAGGCGTGTTATATACCTTGCATCATCCAACTAACTTTGTATTTATGCTCACACAAGCAAATGACGTCAAAATTAGTTTTGTCTGCAAATATGAAACCAGAAACTTGAGAGTAATATTCATTCAGATCTAACCTTTGAATCACAGGTAGAAGGAAAAAGTTGTCCAGTCTTGCTTTCACACTCAGACCTGTGTAAAGTCACCCATGTATTTAATTTCTACAGGCTTCACTGTTACTTCTTTCTTGTATGGCGTAAACCAAAAGTCCCTTTTTTGCCTCCAACTCACTAAGAAGCAGCAGGTCGGACTCCTACTTTTAGTGTTGACATCCCATCTTTTTGTTACTTATTAAGCGTTCTGTTGCTTATTGCTTCTATGGTTTGTACTTTGTCCTCTTTCACTGTACCTCTTCACTGGTCCTTCTGGCTTTGGAGCTGCACAGGTCTGATCTGCAGCTACTGGTCCCATCAGTTTTTATGTTTTGTTTTTTGTTGTTAGCTTGTCTCTGCTTTCCTTTTCTCTCCCCACCTTCACCCTCACCCGGACTGGTCGAGGCAGAAGGCTGCCCTCCCTGAGCCTGGTTCTGCTGGAGGTTTCTTCATGTTAAGAGGGAGTTCTTCCTCTTCACTATTGCCAATGTGCTGCTCAAAGGGAATCTTAGGATTTTGTGACTTTTCCATTTATCATTTTGAAGAATCTTCATCTTAATATTCTGATTTAGTCAGGTAAATGTGGATTTTATATAATATAGTAGGGTCTTAACTGTTAGGTACATTTGTAACATCAATCTGTGTTTCTTTACTGGAAAACAGCTGTTGTTTTAAATGTGCTATACAAATAACAGTACCTTGACTTTACTTTACTTGCCTTGATTACTATTGCGTTTTGCATTTTTGCATCTGTAGCCTTCGTGTAAAAACTTAATTTTGATTGTTGTGATGTTACCTTCTGGGTATCCTGCTTTTTCTTTGTCCATCACAGCAATTTTTAAACTCTTGTTTTTAAAAATGCTGAATAAATACAGTTAATATCACTATGAAAGAGTTTCAGAGGAACCCCTCTTCCAGCATCATAGGTCAGAGTCTCTGCAAAATCATAAAAGGAAAATCCAGCGCATAAAAAAATAATTTAAGAAAATGACTGGACCACAGTGGATTATGGGTAACGATGCTGGTTTTAGCGTGTGATGAGTGTACAGGGAGACTTGTTTGATGCTGGGAAAAAGGGTCAGTGTGCAGATGCACAAAGGAGATGAAAGTCAGTGGATGCATGATTCAGGGAGCAGGCTGGGAATTGTTCAAAAATATCTTCAAAAGAACGTCAAGATCATTATGAGCTGTAACGTCTGTGCTAAATATTGAAACGGTGTGAAGTGTCTGGAGGAACTGATATCGATTGAATTATTAAAGCAGGCTCAAAAATAAATCCTAATAATTGCTTCGGGCTTCATTAAAGAGGTGATGGCAGTTTTTTGTGTTATGTAAGCGTGTTATGAGAAAAATATAGGATATATATAAGGGAGAAAAACAGATTTGATAACATGGTATTGACATTTGCTGTTAGAGTTTATTTGACATTTTATTTTCTTTTGTTACCATTATCTTAAAAAAAAACACAGACCAATGCCGGCTGGTACAAAAGGTTACAAAGTTCTGCCTGTGGAAGGTATCAGTAAGAGAAAGAGAAGAAATCCCCAGCGGTGGTGAATTGTAATGAATGATGCCCATTATGCTGCTCCTGGCCCTGTGTGTTAAGTGAAAGATGTGTCTGTGTGAGTGAGAGGTGGAGAGGGGGATCGATGAACAAAACAGACTCAGTGAATTATTCAGAGAAGTGGTTTTGGATGCCCCGAGGGAAAGAGGGGGCTTGCCGTGTGTTTATATGTTTGTGTGTGTGTGTGTTTGTGGCATTAAAGCCACTGCCTTGGACTGAGGTCGCACTTGAAGCACAAATTGACAGAGACTCGAGATTCATAGAGATCCATGGGAATCGACTCAAACTTTGTGTTTAAAGAGTCGAGGTCGATAGACTTCAAAGTTAAAGGCAAAGCTTTAAAGGTTTCAGTGGGACTACCAGTAAATGTCTCCACTGTGTGTGTGTGTGTGTGTGTGTGTGTGTGTGCTTATGTGCCAGCACATGTGTGTGGATGCCTGCCAGCAGTGTCAATGCAAAAAATGTCAAAAGGCAAACGTGTGAGAAGCCTACTGCATCGTACATGGAGTCATTCTAGCTCTTACACATGCATAAGTGCGCTGGGTTTGTGTGCTAATGGGCAAAGCCACACTCTCATGAAAGGAACATGAGCTCCATGAGTGTGGCTCTAATGAAGATCCAGCAACGTTGATGAGCAGATGGTCCGAGCTCTTCCTGAAACTGGCTGAACACACTGTCTTTCATTCTGTCCAGTGTGTCTCCAATATTTCCTTTCTTTGACTTCACATGAGTCAATTCAGATGCATTTTACTGGCATGTGTAACAGAAGAACTTATGGTAAAAGCAGGGCTCCTTTCTGTCTTTGATGTTTGGCACTGCACTCCAAAACCCAAGCTTACATAATATGGATTCATCTAACAACCACAAGCGCATGATGCAGGAAGCATAACGTCACATTTAGTAAAGAAATAGTTTACCATTTTCAGGAAGACACTTATTAGCTTTTCTGTTGAGATTAGCACAATTAGTATAAACCACTAAAGAACATCAATTAACACATTTTTAATGGGTTATGTTCTGCAATATTTCCTCTAATAACTTTATAAAGCCTCCACAACCTTACACTGGCAACAAGACTCTTAAAACTTGTGGCACCTGGGCAAGAAGATAGTCTGGCACTGGAGAAAAATAATAACGATTAGTGCTTATTGGTAAGCTGACCGCACTTTGAACTGGTCATGCTAACTAATTAACAATGAGATATTATAAATGGACTGAACAGGACTCCTTCTATTAATTTTTTCACACAAGGGAACACTTCATAGGAGGAACTGACATAAAGTGTCTTATTGAAGTGTTGTGCCACCACATGCTACCAGAACAGCTTACGTGCATTGATTCCTAAAGTTCTTAAAAATTGTTAAATTCCAATTCTTCCAAAGATATTCCCCCATTTGGTGTTTTCATGATGATGGTGGAGCACACTGGTCCAAGATCTTCCATAGGTGTTCAGCTGGGTTGAGATTTAATGACTTTGAAGACCACAGCATGTGATTTACACTCATCAGTCCATTCAGGGGCCCCTTGTGCTCTCTGGATGGAAGCATGGTCATCCTGGAAGAGACCACTCCCATCTGGATAAAAACATCTCATCATAGGACAAAGGTTTTCCCTCAGAACAGCTTTGTATTGATCTGCAGTGACGATCCCTCTAAGATCATTGTTAAGCCTTGATAAGACTCCCTTGCAGACATGCACATGGACAGCTTCAGACTATACAGAAGCATGATTGTTGGTATTGTACTACTTTTACAGCCTTGGATGGCTTCATTACATACGTGCGCAGTAGGTCATATCCGTATATTTAGTGCAAACACACTACAGCTGAGTATGCACAGTATTGACCTTGCATCATAGTTACCCAGCAAGGAAAAAGAGAGAGAATTTTGGGCTGTACATAAATGTGTGTGAAGGGGTCCGTGTGGATTTGCAGAGTTGGGGAGATGATGAAAGTTATTTCATGCAGACTTTAGAGGGACCCTTGTGGACTAGCAGAAAGTATAACACAGACCTGATGCTGTTTTTCCAGTCCACTTAGAGGCCTCGATTCCATACATATGCAGTAGGTTGTATCTACGGATGCACATTACTGCAGAGCAGGAACACTATTGCCCTTATAGCGTAGTCGCTGCCTGCAGAGCCTTGTGACACAAATTTAGGATTGCATGTGAAGGAATCCGTGCAGATTCTCACAGACTTTTGAGATAATGAAAGTTACTTTACGTGAACCCAGGTAGATTCTTATGTCCTTGTAGACAAAAAGTATAATATTGGCTTAAATACTAATTTATGTGTCACAAAGTCTGCATTTCATCATCTGCCCATGTCCCCAAGGGCCTGCCAGGGTTAATCTATACATGCAGTCCAAAATTTATAACCACAGGGACTGTTCACATTGCAGATACACTACATTTGCCAGAAAAAAGCTTCTAAAAACAAATGCTTGTTATGATGAGAGACTATGTGATGAGATTCACTGTAATCATAGGTGAAGTAGTGGACTTTGGAAGTGCTTTGATTTGTGAAAAGTTTACATCAACAGAGTCCAAACACAATAAGAAGTCTAAATTCTCCAGAAATCCTGTGCTATGTCTGCTCACTGTGTCGAGCACATCTCAGGAATAATCACTGACACGGTGCTACAGTTCAGTCTGTAACCAGCTGCAGTATTCAGTAAAAAGTTACACGACACACCCAGCCAGTGTTTCTCTGTGTTTGATATGAGGACTAAAAAGACGGTGACCAATGAGAGCCTATTGTCTGCTTTGGTCAGGGAATGGATCTGCAGTAACTATAAAATGACCTTAAGGAAAACCATGTCAGCAAAATGCCCTTCAGAGTATAACAGACCTACGGGACAGTTTCGCTGTGAGGTCAGATCTTTCCTTTAATTCATCACCCCAGTGAATTTCAGCGGCAGCTGTGTAAATTGAAAATCCAGACTGCAGAGCACCAAAAAAAAGTAGTTTTAATGTGTCACAGTGAGTTTCGAAGGTCAGTACATCTGTGGGTTAACAAGCTGCAGTGAGCTCTGGCTGCAGGCCAACACTTACGCTGCAGACTGCACACTCTGCATTCTACTGTGTAAGTTAGTAAGGTGCATGTAATGATTTTTTGGGCTGTAAATCAAACTAAACTTCAAGATACCCACAGCAAAAGATAGTCTGATAACAAACTTCTGAAGTATGTTTTCGATGAATAACCAGACTGGCTCCAAATCTGCTGTGTACTATGAAGCTGTGACATCTTGAAATTAGTGAAATTAGGGATGTTTTAGGAGTACTAGTTGTAAGTCGCACAAATGTGATGATAATTTTACACCTGGCAACACTTGATTGATGTTTAGAAGTGTTACCAGATTGGAATAACACCTCCAGTT
This sequence comes from Dascyllus trimaculatus, assembly GCA_024666655.1. Taxonomy (NCBI): domain Eukaryota; kingdom Metazoa; phylum Chordata; class Actinopteri; family Pomacentridae; genus Dascyllus; species Dascyllus trimaculatus. Next base: position 24,649,489 of record CM045461.1, on the reverse strand, counting down.
GAACAATGTGCTGTTTAATAGAACTTAAAACTAACTTACTAACTGAACTACGATGGGAACTAGTGCCACACTTTACGTCATTAGCGTGTTCAGAAGAGGAAACAGCGTGATACTGTTTGCACCTCAGGTTGAATTTTCACTTTCAGCTCTGGAGGCGTTGGTCTTGGGACAAATAGAATTATCAAAATGTTATTCTAAGACGCCAAATATCCGACATGATAGATGTCAGTGGCATTTGAAGCGGTTTCATCTCTTCTAATTAGACTCCCGCCTGTCATAGTGGCATTTTTTGGTTATTGCTAACCTCACCAGTAGAGGTTTAATAAGGAGCCCTCATCATGTGCCTCGTAGCTCAGGAGATGCAGATGGTGAATGGCTAATGGATTATGACTGCACCAACGAGGACAGACAGATAAACACAATGTACTACATCGCATACTCACTATGTGTTGAGTTATTTGTGAGCACCATCTGCTGGAGGAGGGCAAAGAATTCTAATCTTTTTCCTGTTATGATTACCCCAGACCCGAATGAGTCATATTTTTGTAAAGAGGGGAACAAAAAAATCACAATGAGAGGAGAAACGAAAGATTAGTTATTGTTTGATGACTTTTTATTTGGAAAAAAAAACCCTGATTACATGCTCACCCCAGTACTTACAGTGATGTGTGGTTCTTGGTTATGCACTACACATAACAGTTCATTTATAAGTGTGCCATTGCTGACATTTCAGTGACAATGAACAGTATATACAGAGTGCAAGACAACGTGATTTTCAGGAAAACTTGTTTCAATTAAGGGTGGGATTTTTAAAATAAATAAACACAAGTGCAACTATGGTTGTGTGACATATTTCACCACTGCATGAGAGACATATATCATCAAACACAAAAGGCTGAGGCACTATATTGCTTCATTTCTCCGACAAAATCTTAAGAAAAATGTCCGAAAGCTTCCGACCGTCACGGCTGATTAGCCCCTCATCCCTCTCTGTGCTCTTTGTGAGCTGTGGCTTCAACATATTGATCCGTCCAGTTCAGTGGAAGCACCATCAACTTCCCCGTCTAATGGCCAATTAAGAAACTAAACCAGTGTATCTTTAATACTGACATAAAATCTATGTAGTGATTTGCTGAAAGTACTAGTGTCAGAGTCAAACCCAATCACTTCAAGAGGGACTAAGGTGAGGGTAAGAGAGGGAGGGGGGAGAACATGACAGACTTTATGATTTTGGTGTAAAAGTTTTCATCAGTTATAAAATGTGATCTTAATCCCATTATACTGAATAAGAAAAGCATTGTTCAGTGCTACAGCGACTACAAATAGCCCAGCCAGTGCGATGGAAGATTTAACAGTGTGCACCTGTGTATGTCCGGATGTGTGTGGGATTTTGTGGATGCGCTTCAGAAAAGGCAAGAGTGGGAGTACTACATCTAGCCAGCAGAGTCAGTCTCCAAAGCAGGCATCTGAGTGATATCTCAGTCACTCTCTTTCAGTATATTCTCATTTTAATGGGTCAGTTCACCCAATTATGTAAAATTAAATTACATAAAATTGGTTTTGTGTGTCCAGATTTTTAAATATTGGCGTAGGTAGGGAACATGCCAATTATTCAACCGGAACAAATCACCATCTTATTTTAGGGTGTTACCATGCTAAGAATGGAGAACTATCAGCTACGGCTTATAGAAGTGGTTTTAGCTTTGAAGGAATTCAAGCTTAAAGCTTCTGAAAAACTAAACTCTGAGGTGGTAACACTAAAATCAGAAGATCATCACAATTTTTAATTTTTTGTCTAAAGGGTTTGTGCATGTCTGTGCCAAAAGCCATTGCAGTTTACACAAACTTTGGCAAGACACTGAAGTAAAAACTTTGCAAATGTTTTTGAATGTAAATGCTTGTACTGAGAAATCTCTGATGAAACAGTGAATTTCAGAGATATTGCAAAATCTGGGCACATAAAAGCAAAAAACTAGTGTATATATGGCTCCATACCAGGAGAGTTATGTCAGAAAATACACAGATCAGCTACAACATTAAAACCACTGACAGGTATAGTGTGTATCATTGTTTATCTCAAGGCCCTGGCATTCATGTGGATGTTACTTTGACATTCACTACTGACCTAAACATTGTTGTTGACCAAGAATGCTGCAGGACAATGTGACCCACCACATTTACACTATATCTGGTCAGTAGTTCTAATGTTGGGGCTGACTGATGTATATCTTTTGGATTTTGGGTGAATTAACACTTTGAGTTACTTTGCTTTAAATTTAAGCATGACTTGCCACTTCAAAGCATTAAAGAGTGGCTAGCATTCAGGTGGGAATGGGTCAGTAGTACCATGTTGTAGTCATACAGTATGAACATTGTCAGTCCATGTTGGGGCTCCAGGTGACTGCTCAGCAGCCGATCCTTCGCCCTGTCTGGCTCCTTCTCAGTTACCCTGATGGCCAGCTGCAGTCCAGACTACTCTTGAGGCCCCGGGGCTTTCATGGCCATGCTGGCTCCAACCATACCCGGATAACTCCGGTTCCTCCTCATTCCATCAGGCCCGAAAGGGGAGCCGGATCTGCGCAGCCCGCCCAGAGGTCCCAGGATGGGACTGGGACTCACTGCTCTGCCCCCTGAAGCTCCAGCGACACCCAGACGCTTCACCTTGTCCAGCAGGTTGAGGTTATGGACGGTCACGCTAACGTCTGTTTGGCTTTCGCAGTCCCTCCCTCTCTGCCGGCCTCTCATCCCCCCTGTCACCTCCTTCAGAATGGACCGGGCCGGTTTGGAGGCCAGGAAGTTGTCATAAGAGGGACTCTTGAAGTCGAAGCCCGCGGAGGTTGGCACAGCTGAAACTCCCTGTCTTGTGGGGGAGTTTGGAGGGGTAGAAGGGCGCAGGGGGTCAGGATTTGGTGGTCGGTTCGGGGCGATGGAGGTGCTGAAGAGGACTCCTCCACTGCCCTGACCGTACTCCAGGCCCTGGCTCTGGTGATACATGGCTGCTGAGATTCCTCTCTCCTGGAGAAGACGCACTAACCCCAAGGAGGTGCTGGTGGTGCGTGTTGCATCTCTGCACAGACATGAGACAGACATGAGGGAAAAATCACACAATTAGAATATTTTTTTGCAGTGTTTTGAACCGCCGACACTTTCTTGATCTTGAGTAGACGCCTTTAAAAGTAAATATGTAACAATCAGCTAATTCTGTTTCCTGCAGCAGCAAGGATAAGATACAACTCTAGATAACAGCTGAATGTGTCAGCATACAGTATGTGGTGCCTTGCCTGAGGTTAGTTGAGGATTCAGAGGGCCTGAGACTGAGCCTGCGGGGCGTGCAGGGAGTAGCAGCAGGAGTTCCCAACAGAGTGCTGGTCATCACGCAGGAGGACGACGCAGGGACTGGGTTTAGACTGAAGAGAAACAAGAGTAAATTACACACTGAGACACTGAACTATGAAAAGATGCTACTTCTGGCTGACTTCAACAACTTAAATTGCACATTTCGTGATATGTCATCATTATAATAACAGCAGTTGGTGTGCACAGGGAATGTTTGAACCATAAGCGCCTACATGCATTATTTAGCACCTTCCCACTGTCTAGCAGAAAACGGACTTGTTGCTTGTACACGATCCCACCTCATTTAGTCCTGTGAGATTTAGTCACACTATCGGCTTCTACAAGCACAATACAAGATCATTACAATAAGATGCGTAATATGGTAAAGCTGCAATTATGCTTCTCCCTTAAGTAGCTTTATAGCTTTTTAAAAGCATGCACCATTCAAGAGAGGAGAAAATGTGCATTCTTCTGAGGCAAACACCTGACTGCTCTTCTATGAATCTAGTGTTTCATTATTAGTATTGTAACAAGGCGTATGTCAGTAAATAGCAGAAAAAGGAAAACTTTGCAATAGTTGACCATGATTTAATTCTGGTGGGTCAACAAAAAGCTGACTTTGATTATACATTTTCGAGCAACAGCAGCAGAGGGAGTATGTCAGCGATGTTGCTTACCTTGGCGTCACCCGTGTCTGCTCATCAGTTGGGTGGAGGATCCGGCAGGTTGTGAAGGTGTAGGTGGAGCTGGTGTGGGCCATGCATTTCCCTGGGTAGTATGCAGCTGGAAGTCATGCAAACACAGACAATCATTTTCACGTTTCAGATGTTTCATGCAGGGTTCAACAATGTGAAAGTCTTACATATACACATGTAAATGTAGTGCACAGTCTGGCCTCACCCAGAGCGTCGGTGTTACTAAGATGCGGTGACGGGGATGGAGAAGGCGGAGAAGGTGGAGCGAGGCTGGCTGGAGGCGGCCCGAGGTTGGTGTCGCCCGTGCTGGAGGTGGAGGGCACGGCTGGGGAGGCAGAAGCTGAGGAGGTGGGCAGATTCTGGAAGTATTGCTCTCCGGGTTCATCCTCCTCAAAGCCACCCCATGGATAGACCTATAGACACAGCAGCAGAGAGAAAAAAGATTACGATCAACAATTATTAACAGATAAAAGAGGAATTATTAACATTAGGGTCAGGGGTAACAACAGCCATGATGTATGAGCACATACATGAGATTTTTCTTCTTTATCACTTCCTTCTAAACATTGTAACAAAGTTTCAGTTCAGTTATTTCTATTTAATTTTAATTAGGATGGGGTACATGCTTTATTAATAGAGAAATCCACCACATTAACCTAAAAGGATCATTTATAGGCACTACTTATTTCCAATGATCGTCTCTAGAAGGTCGTTAAAATTTGAAGTTCAGTCATCCTATCCTATCCTACCTGACCAAATTCCCTGATTTGTTTTGGTCAGTATATATTTTATTCATCACTGCACCTTCAAAGCTCAGGTAGATGAACAGCTGGTTGGTATCATCAAGAAAAAAAAGGAGTTTCTGGAGCATTTTACTGTACACTACTGCAGTCTGGTTTCACTAATTCGGCATGTGAGCAGGATTTATTTAGAGTAAAACTATAAGCTCCAATACATTGTTAGCAGTCATGTGTTAAACCCAACACAGCTGAACATACAGTGTGGTAAACATGCAGGGATGCATTTGCATGAACGTCGTAGATATGGACTCTCATACACAGACCTGCTCCAGCTCTAGTTCGAGCGGTCTGTAGCCTTTTGGCACGACTCCCGGCCTGGCATCCAGAATCACTCCCAGGTGAGGCTGAGCTAACTGCTGCCAGTGGTGCAGGGTGGCAGAGCCTGGTGGAGAGAAGCGTATATGACTGCACACACAAAAAAAACACCTGAGGGAATAATTGATTATTCAATGGATCTTTCATCATCACCAGACACTTTCACTGAAGAGACCTGTTAGCACTGCAGTGTCCACTGGGTTCTGTTAGCAGGCTTAAAAGACCTTCCTACATTATGAAGTGAAAAGTCATGACATTTATCACCTAGAGTAATAATTATAAGTAGTAACAGGTTTTGCATTATGGTGCAGGGACAACTTGGAGCTATTCTTCTGCAGTAAAGTAGATGTCACACCTCACAGAGTATTAGTTAATATGGGCTGACATAAGGCTGCAGATTATGTGACAAAATCATGACATACAACCAACAAATTCATGTATTTAATGTCAATAACATGTTTTCAATGTGTCTGTATTGGCCACATGCATGAAAAACGAAACAACTGATGAGTCTCAGTGAATCAGGATGACAGAGATGAAATTAGAGACAGTGGAAAGCGATAGAGAGCAGAGAATTAATATGAAAAGGAAATGAAAAGCACAAGCAAAGCAGCATGAGAAGACGTTTTTATTAGTCAGAGCCATATATTGATAACAGACAACAGAGACGGCAAAGAAGTGACAGAGTGAGCAACGAGAAAGTGAAAAACCACAAATAAATAATAGTGACAATGAAATGCATGAAGATGGAAAATTAAAAAGAAGAAAAAGAATACACATAAATAAAATGCACATAAACAGAAGAAATAGCTGGACCTCTGTATATAATGAGCTTAAAAGGTGGAGTGTCTTTTAAATGAAGTACAAATTATTACCAGAAGAGGGCAGCAGAGGCAAACAGCAGCTGCAGTCAAAGTCAGATTAACACTGAATTAAAAAGCGGGATGATAAAAAGCTGCTGTGACTCTCTCTGGGTTCAAACTTTAAAGAATCTCACCACATCATATCCCCTGTCATATCAGGTGATCTCCATCAGATTTCAAAATAAAAACTCCAGCTAAGACATCACTAAATCACCAGTCACCACCAAGAAATTGAGTGAATGTCAATTTACTGGACAACTTGTAGATCTTCATCTGGTTTCTCTTATAGATCAAGATTATTAAACAAACAGCAGAAAATGATTTGGAAGCGTGTAAAGAAAAGATGGACATGATCTCCAGGTCTGAAAAGTGAAGCCAATGGAGAAGTACCTTAAATCTACATTCTTTCTAACAGCCAGCAGGGGGCGACTCCTCTGGTTAGGCTGTGACTAAACATCTTACTTGATTTATTACTTCTGTAAAAGGTTTTCTAACAAGTCAAATGTCTCAATCGCTAGTTTCAGTACTTTATGGATATAGAATGGGGTTCATTTAGTAAATTATGGCCCTATTTAGAGTAAAATAGACGGTATGTTTTAGGGCATCTCTATCTTGTGATTGACAAGTCGCTAATGTAGGGGTGTGCATAGTGTCCTCAATTTCTTGAGGATAAAAGACCAAGATGGTGACGGTCAAATGCCAAGTTCAAGGCTTCAAAACGGTCGTTCACAGACCAGTGGCCAACAGTACAGCGGCCGCTTTCCTCTTTTATATACAGACTATATAAAAGAGAGTCATCCCCTCTTCCTTCCTCTGTTTAATCATGAGTGTGTGTGCCTACAACCACCCTCTGGGCTGTGTGTCTTTGTAATAGCTGTGTGGAGATGCAAAGCTGCCTGACTTGTGATGATGCATCAGAGACCAGAAAGAGCTGAAGAGCATCAGCGACAGCGGCCTCTCCTTCCTCTCCTTCCTCTCCTTCGCACTCCTCGTCTTCCTGATGCCCGCTCGGTCTCTGGCCCATCTCTTTCCTCTCTCCCTCTCTATCCCAGCTCCAGTCCTCCTTTCCCATCCCCATCCTTTCTCCCTTTCCCCCTCTAACGTTCGCCCATGTCGGCCCTCCCTCCTCCTCTCCCCCTCGGCCCCCCGACTCCGCCTGCTCCCTTTCTTTGCAGTGACCCCTTGGTGTAGCTCGCCTGCCCAATTCCTCCCCGCCTTGCAGCTCGTCCCTCGCTCCCTTTCTCCCTCACCTTCGAGTGGTTTGACGATCTGGAGTTTATCAGGGAGGTAGGGCCCTCGTGAGGCCCACAGGTGGAGGTTCCCGAGAGACATGATGCTTTCCGAGGGGGTCAACATGCTCTCCTGGCCCAGGGCGTCCTGGAGCCCAGTGTGTCCTCCCCGTCTCCGCTCTCTCTCCTCTTCAAAGAAACGCCTCTCGCTCAAGTTGTTTTGTCGCCGCAGAGACAGACGACGAAGGGCCAGCCGAAGGTCCTCAGCACCAGTCGCCTTCTTCTCTCGGCCCTCTGTGCTGTTGATGGAACAGGAATGGCAGGAACCAGAGACTAAGAATGCTATTCAGTAATTAATTCTTGAGAACACTGTTGTTCAAAGAAGTACTGTTTGGTTGATATAGATAAGATCAGTCTTAAGGGCCTCTCTAAATCAATAATTATATTTGCCCTCTCCTCCTCACCTGTCCTGATTTGACGCTGTCTCCATCAGGATGCTCTGTGTTCGGTTGTCAAGGGCAAAGCTGTCTCCACTGAGGTCACCTCCATACATACTGGAGTGGGGTGTGGAGAGGCCGCTGGACTGAGGTGATGTTCGAGCTGAAAGAGACTGGTTGGAGCCTGGGATGTTGGCGCTGGTTGGAGTCAGTGACCTCTGACGGACCGTCTGGTTAACATTCTTGACTGTCTCAAACACACGCTTCCGATGGATCCTGAGCACAGACGAACACAGAAGTATCAGCCTATAATGTCTTTCTTTGTGATTAGTGTTAGAAAGAAACCTCTTGTTATTTCCAGTTGCGAAGTTACTCATGCTTCTTCATGTATCTTGACTTTTCTGCTTCATAACACTCTGGGAGAGCTTGATAACATAGCCGACCATCCACATCCAAGTAAGCCACATTATTCTTTATTCCTCTAGATGGTCTACATCAGCTACTATCAGCAGATGAATATGATCACTACTTTGAGAGACATGATTACTTCTATAAAATATGTCTGTAAAACCGTTTTGCCTCTTTTGATGCCCAGCAACAGCCATGCAGGAGGCTGTTCATCTCATTCTCGTGAACCCAATACATAAAGAAGGTGTTAAAGGACTTTCTTCAAATGTGGCACAAACATCCACTTACATTAAAGGACAAACTGATTAGACCTTGGTGGTCAAAGATCAAGACCAAGATTAAGATGCAACTATTTAAAAAGCCATCCATTATTATCTATTTTATGTAAAAATAAAAAGTAAACTATAGTGATTGTCCAATAAACACAATTCTTACAGTGTCATAATAAGCACGTAAAACATACATACTTCTGTTCTTCACAGTCGGGGTCATCCAGACTCAGCTCCTTCCTCATGGTTCCCTCAATCTCAGCGGCCAGAGAATCCTGCAACACCAAAACTCTTAAATGAAGCGGAGATGATAATGTGCACACACTCTGACACACACACACACACACACACTCCCTCACCATTGGGTACAGTCCCAGCGGGTGATAGCGGCGGGGGGTTCCTGCAGGGTAGTTTCTGTTCCTCAGGTTCTTCAGCTCCTCCTGAGCTTCATGCAGCATCTCGATGCACTCGGAGTACTTCTCCTCCAACTCCTGGAGCTGTTATTATGCATTGTAGACATTTATAAGCAACCAGCCATCATGAAAACACTTACAGAAATACAGTATTTAGAAAGAACAAAGTATGATTGGACAACAAGGAGAGTTACCTCTGCTGTGAGCTGCCTTTGAGCATCTTTAGCTGCTACCAGGTGTTGAGAAAGCTCCTCATTTTCCACTGCATACTGGACACACATGAGCTTTGCTTAGCAACACTAGACTATAACATTGCACCACTTGGATTGAAATGTTCATGCATGTGTGTAGAACTGTGTACTCACAGATTTGGCTTTCTTTTGCAGATCTACTATCTGAGAGAGGAGGTGTGTGATCTCTTCTTGCTGCCGCGAGGCGTCCTCAGTCTTACGAGCCAGTTCTTCTGCTATAGTGGAGATTTGGAGGCTGGACAACCCTGAAAGTGCACGTAAAGGAAATTTGTTGGGTTTAAGAGAGAAGCATGAGGGTACCATGTATTGTGTAGACAATGAAATGGTGTACATTGAAAAAAGAGACAAAAAACAAGACAGTTTCAGGCAAAGTTTGTTTCAATGTGCACAGATACACAGGAAAACTGTAAACAGATAAAAATCAGTGACAAGACAAAACCTACTGAGCTCTTTGACACAGTCATTGACAAGCTGCTGCTCCTTTTCTTCATAGGTTTCAGTCTCTGACTTGAGATGGTTAGCCTGCACACACATGTCCATGATTAAACCAAACATTCTGAGCAGTTTCATGTTCTCAGTTCGCACGTTTCATGTTGCTGTTATTGCGTGTGATACCTCGGAGCGCAGCGACAGGTTCTCCTCTTCCAGCTCTTTGAGTTTCCTCTGGAGTGTGTCACTCACAAAGCCTCCAGTAGCTGTTTCCAATTTAGTCTTTTTACCCCTTTGGTTAAAAAAACACAGAGTGAGCTGAGAGATGACAAGAGTCCCTAATGTCAGTCTCTGCTGAGATTAACTGTCCTGACTCAGACACAATCTGACCAATGTCATGACAACCCCAGTAAGAACAAATCACATTATAATACAATGTAAAAAAACGATTTGGAATATTGGACAGAAGAAACTAGAGGCCAAAGTAGATTAGAATGCTATCTGGCCCTATTGAGACATGATTAATTAGCGGACTGTCTCTTTTCTGTCACAGATAGGGAAACAGAGACAAACTCAGTGCCCACTAACGAGCAAACTAAAGAAAAAGACACAAAAAATCATGGAAACTAAAAGAAAACACAGTATGTGTCACAGGTGAGGTTAAAACAGGTATACTCCCTCCTACAATGTACAACATTTCATAAATTAAGTAACGGTAACAAGTTCAACTTAGCAATTTCTGACTGTAAAGATCTAAAGGACCCCTTAAAATGAAAAACACTCTTACAAGAGGACTTCCCAATATGCAGCAACATGCCACAACCTACTATGCAATATATATATCAATGTTAATGATGTGTAAATGTTGAAATTACCATTACTATGTAAAACCTAAATGTTTTTACTGTTATATTTTTGCTGTTTCTTATTCTGTTGTTTCTTGAAACTTTCATGCCTAAAACTCGTAACTTTAGGATCATCTCTCTGTACTTGTTCAGTCGTTAGTCGTTGTAGTAGCCGTTCCACTTTTAAAGGGATAAATTACAGTATTTACAGACTGCAGGAGCAACACTGAGTATAAATAAAAGACTAACGTCGGGGAGCTGCTGGACTCGTCCTCGCTCTCCTCAGCTGCATTGGTGTAAAACTGCAGCAGCTCATCCTTCAGGTTCAGCTCATGGTGCAGCTGGGCCACCTGGAAGAGGACGGACACTGTTCAACACTCGTGCATGTTGTGGTAAAACACTGAGCTGACTGTGTGCTGGTGTGCAGACCTCCTCCGTGATTTGCCCCACTTGTTCTTCCAAGTAGTCATTCTGTTCGGTCAGAGTTCGGTTCTTCTTAAGAAGCGACTGGCCGATCTTTGCAGCCAACTCCAGATCTCTCTCTTTCTATTGGTTGGAAGAGAAGAGCTGTAAAATACAGCTACGATACCCAGAAATCACACAATTCAAGATCAGTAAGCGACATTCAGATTCTTGTCTTCCTGCTCACTCACTGCTTCATGTATTTTGCTGACTTTTTAAATATAACTGGAGCTATCTACAGGATCCTCTCTGGTGCAGCTTCACATTGTGACTTAGTTTGATTTTAAAAAAAAAATCCTTCCCACTGCAGCTTTGAGTTACACTGATAAAAATAGATCATCTCACCTCCTCCAACAAACGTGTGACAGCATCAATGTCATTGTAGGTCTTCGTCATCTGGCCCACTCTGTCTGCACATAGTACTGTGGAGATACAAGACACACAAACAAAGGGAGGAAACGGTGAAACAAAACGGAGAAAGAAGCTGCAGACTCCAGCTGTGATGTACGAACAAGTCCAGTGGCACGCACACACGACCACATTATGTAACACTGGGAGTTTAACAAGCCAGCGGAGGTGGCCGAGGGGTCAAGTTTAGGACCACCGATGATCAAATGCTATAGTGTGAATGAGCAGAGTTCAGGGGAAAGTTGTTTTCAATGCTGCACAGTAGCTCTGATGCCCCGCGGTGACAACTCGTATTGACTTCAGAGCTGTAATCAATAACATGTTGTACACAGTTATTGAATGCATGAATGCATTATGGTCAGCCTATGTAATCCTGTTAATATTATGACCTGCACAGAATGATTCAATTAAATCACCTTGGAATGTTTGTTTTTAGAAAACAAAGGTAGGTAACAGTGTTTAAACTGTGATCCAGTCTGACTCACATGGACACAACAATCAAACGTGGGAAACTGCCTACAAGAGTGTGTGTGTGTGTTTGTGTGTGTATTCGAGTGCTGATGTGTCACAACAGAGCAAATTCAAAGTCAGTAAGTTGCAGGAAATTCGTATTAGTGATAAGAACGAAGCGAAGAGGAAAGCTCCACTGCACGATTATTGACAAGAAAACATACACAACTGTTTCATATTGCTCTGCTGCACTGCCAGAGATCCTGGAATGGTCTAAACACAGCCTGCAACCTTTTGCAGTCACGAAACAAACTGTGGCAGGGAAACCTCGAGCTGTAAAGGTCAGCTTCAGTCTACTGCGCACAAAAATCAAATTAGAGCAGTGGAAACAAGGATATGCCATGATGAAACTGATCAAAGACTACATCTCATTAAACTCATCTCTCTTTCTGTCTTCTAACCATGTACTCTACCTGTCTTGTCCTCCTTACAGCACCAGTCCTCCAGGTCACAGTCATTAATGGCTAGTCTCCCCATCCTGCTCTTGCTGTCCATATCCTCCTGTGGCTTCACGATGATTGACGAGCGCAAACGACCATCGCTCCGAACACTGATCCACTCACTTTCCAGCTCTCTGACTCTTACTGCTCAGCTACTGTGTAACAGGCTCACAGACTGAATTACCCTCCGCCTACATGGACGCCACTGTGAGCGAGTGTGAGGGAGGTGGAGAGAAGAGTTTAGGAAACGCTCTACAGCTGCTGGGGAAAAAAGGAAGCAAAAGTCACACTGTGATTGGACAGGAGATGAAGCAAAGATATCGATGAGGTGAGCAGTTTGTAAGTACCAACGAAACTCCCACGTCTCTCCCCTTTTCACTACCTCACCTCTGCTCTCTTCCGCTCTGTACAAGGCTCCTGAACGCACATTTGCTTCCAGCAGCTGTTACCATGGCGACCCTCATCCACAAACAAACCCCCGACACATGCATGTACATGCACACTAACTCTGTACCACTGATCAAGCTGCAAACACACACAGGCTGAGCTCTAACACAACAATGACTGGACACTAATAGTCTAACTGATTCCACTCAGCAGGTTCCTCAGTGAAGATCAGTACTAACAATAATGCATTTACAAAAATAACTTACATGCTATGTGCTCAGAAGAAGTGCAGGAATATTCTCATGTTTGAACTAAAAGTGGTTAATGGGACTATCGGGTGGTTAACCCGATAGTCGAGAGGTCAGACAGCCCTGAGCAGTGAGTCCCTGATTTGATTCTCAGCTGGTCGGACTATTTGCTGCATGTTATTCAGTCTTTCCTCCCACTTCTTATCGCTGTCTTCACTGCTACTGTCAGCTAAAGATGTAAAATACCTCCAAAATAATCTGTAAAATAAAAGAAAAAGGTTGATGTGATGCAAGGGTTAAATCCATCTAAAATTAAAAAAACAACTGTTAGTGTCTAATTAGAGGGAATCAGTACCGTTTACCTCATGGCACAATACACCAAAGTAATAAACAACACACAACTATGAGCCTGTCTGATGTCACAGGGAAATGAATGAATTCAGCAACTAGCCAAGCACAGCCACAGAGAAGTCGAGACAGTGAAACCAAGACTATAAGCAGCATGAAAGTAGGGCACCACCTTGTGGAAGGAGGCTTCAATCTCAGTTAGATCAAAATTGGAAAAGGAAAAATGAGACTGTGATAAAAATGATTAGAAACTGAGGTCATATTTATACGTATCAGACCATCAAAAACAGAGGGTGGAATTAGATCCACACTGTATACAGTATATGTAGCTGTTAAAACAGTCTGTGTCAATGAAGGTGAAGGCATAAAGGTTTTTAAAGAATCTAATACACCAACAGCTAGAAGTAATATGAATGTTTAATGTGAGAAAGCCTCTCTCTGTCCTCACTCCCTGAAGCTCCTCTTCATATTCCGAAAGCCTCTGTGTGGTCAGTGTGTTAGGCAGAGTGGTGATATGGCACAGGGGGAGGAAAAATTATCTTCAATGAAACACGATGTATTGATGTTCCAGGGCCAGCTAATACAATCACTATCTGTTTTAATGTCGACCACGGAGGAAAGGGGCTCATTGATTTTGACTCAGTTAGGAACTTAGACTTTTAAAGACACACACGCGCTCGATTTTAAATGAGAATCAAAGAAACTCTATGCGATACAGGCTACATGAACATTTTCAACATCACGTTCATTCCTCAGTTAATGTAACCTCAACGATCACGTGAGTTAGAGAGAGCAGAGTCACATGTTCGCTGCACATGTTTGAAACCCTCCACATCAGTGATCAATGGACGCCAATGTTTAGAAAGCAGGACAGCCGATGGCAAAAAATATAAAGCCGAAAACATGTTGTTCACTTGATAATAGCATCTCCTGCTGCTGGTCTGGTGTTTAAATAAACTGTGCTGTGCTGCTGTTCAGGGATTTATCTGAGCTCATCTAATAACACTAAACCTCTCTGTACAGCAGCTCATTGCACCATAAGCTCGCTCTATTCAAGCACCTGTTTTGCAAAGTTTCCTGCTAATTTTAGACTTATTCGGTGCTATTTGTAGTCGAGCTAATTGCTTGTAGTTGTGTCTGCAGGCATTTTTTGTTTGCCAGCCACATCACCCAATGCCAAATATGTCAAAATGGCTATAATCAGCCTACTCCAACTGGCAAGTTGCACAACTGAACACAATCAAATCTTGCTTTGTCTGACCACAAAATACAGCAGTTACATTTAAAATACTTTAATAATAATGCAGAAGTACTCATCACTAAGCAAAAAGTAGTACTTCTGTGCAGCCCACTTATGATACTTTTGTGATTTTTTAACCCTACATGCTTCAATACATACTGCCTGTCCTGAAGTACTGTGTTTTATTACAGCATCATATGGTGTTATAATAAATTCCCAGTGAAGCCCCTGAGTAAAATCTCCTCCTCTTTCCTTACTGCTTTCCCACTGTCTGGATATTAGAAATGAGCAGACCTGTTGTACACCAGCCAGACTTACAGAAGTATTTGAGGGTCTCTTCGATCTGCTCGGTGGTCAGGTCGAGCCTGGCGTCCGCTGCGACCAGCGGAGTGTGCAGCCAGTCATCGTAGTCGTAGCCGTACACGGTGTCGGCCCGCAAGCGGTACACCGGCAGCTGCTCCTCCAGAAGACTGATGATCTCAAACTCTGGCAGGTCGGTGCTGTTGCAGACATCTGAGCGTCACAGAGAGGACAAGTAAATCTCAACTGGCTGCCAGGGAGGCCTCTGGGGGGTTTCTGATGGCCGATATTGATTCTAATCAGACTGCATATGATATTTATACTTAGCTTTACCTCCACCAGCCACAACATTGAATGCTACTAATGCATTAAAGTATCAGTTTAAAAATCAAGTTTTCAGATTTTGTACATTTTGTACTTAATGCTTATGCATTTTTAACCTAGGTAATATTTTCAAAGTCGAAGTACCTTCACATACATGTATCATCTCTAGATGTTTGGTGAAATGGATGTGGGAGTCTCTCTAACAGCTCATCTTTACTCTAAATACTGGATCCAGGACTTGTGCTTATAAAATGACACTATTTAGGACATTGGTTCTTTAAAGCAGCATGACTTCATACATAAAACTATCAGAAGCAATCAAAAATACAAACATTTACTACACCAATAGCACTAGAAGTGCTATACACATCGTTTACGAGAAACAACAGCAGTTACTAAACTCTTCACACTACAGTCTAAACACTGAGTCACATATTTCGAGCTGTGTGGCTATTTTTGGACACTTTATTGTTTTGAGTTCAGTTGGAGGTGTAGTTTTTTAATGTTGTGATGAATCTCTACTATCCTCGGGGTTAAACTCAATTTAACTGAAGCTGTGTTTTCCACTCAGGCATACCTGTGATGGTCTCGGCGTCCCTGCAGTCGGGAGGCGCCTGGTGGCTGTCGAGCTGGCTGCAATCGCCCTCGCTCACATACTGCTCCTCCTGTGTGTGCTCCTGGTCGGTCTCGGGGTCCGGGTCCGGGTCGGGGTCAGGGGGAAGGGAGGGGGCCGGGGAGGCCAGCTTGGCTCACCTCTCACTTGTGGAGAGAGACGGGGGCCATGAGCAGCTGGAGCTGGAGCTCCACTGGGTTAACGGGTCTGAAAGGTGGATGTGAGACGACCGGGACAGACACCTGGAGGGGACAGAAGAGACGGAGGATGAAGGGAGCAGAGACTTTAACAGAGCCATGCTTGTTTTGCTGTAACCCAAACTCCACAATAATCAATGCGCTGCTTTCCCTACAGAGTCTTTAGCTTCAAGTGCTGCTGCTGACTCTGCAGTGTGCTGCCTGCCAGCTAGCTGCATAAATCACAGCTTATCTCCTGCAGACTTCACTTTTCATCTGTCGGGAAATGACTACGAAGGCAGACGGGGGGTAAGAGCAGCTGTACATAGGGAGCACGTTCTACTTAACTGATCTGAGTACAGGAAATTACAGGACAATCAGTTTTAACTGGCAACCTACTCTGCAGCTCACACCTCCTGACCTCACAGTCGTCCTGCAGGCCTCCTCCACAGTCACACTGTGATCTCAGGTCGCCTGTCTGAAGGGAATACAGCAGCACTCGAGCACGGCGACCTTGTATATCAAACAGCTCGTACTGCTGCTTGAGAATATAAATCGAGGCAGAAATAAAGGACTCTGTGCATGTGCATGAGTGTCTGTGTCATGCCGTGGTGTGAATGGTTGGCTGCATCTGTAGCTGCATGAGGAAACAGACATCTGGTGATGGAAGAGTCCACACAGTGTTACTGTGACTGACAAGCACCTGCACCCACAGTAAACTGTGTCCTCGGCTCAGCAGCACCTCAACCTTGGGTCGTCTTTCCCATTGCAGCAGTCTGAAAGCTGAACTCTCTGTCGAACGAGTGGTTAGTGGGAAATTAGGCTTTTAAGCCCCTTTACACCGGCCATTTGCAAAATGATATAATCTGAGGGTGAAAGAGGCACATGCAGATTAAAAGTCATGCATCCTAACAACATCACACACCCGATTAAATCCCCAACTGACTGCAAAAAAAATGAACAAAACGCTCTTGGCAAGTACGAGCTCAGTATTAGAAACAATATTCTGAAACTGAGCAGAGACAGGCCTAGAGTTCGATCAGGGTATTTTTAATTATCTAAAAGGAAAGCAGCAGCAGTGAAATGATTTGTCCCAGAGAGCCCCTGGAGCAGGCAGCATGTTGGACGTCCCGCAGTCACAGATTACTACAGTAAACAGGCTTCATTCATGTCATTCATGCATGTGGCACAAACAGGCTGCTGGTCTGAGGGTGTGGCTTCATCCTCATCAGCAGGTCGCGTCACGGGCGAGAATCTGGGTTTTCATAAATCGTGTCCTCACGGCAACACAGTAGCGATCAGCTGACCTTCTGCTGCATGACATCAGCCATCAGCAGCATTTCTCGTTGGGAGCAGAAGAATCAGAGTCTACTCACACACAGTGATCCGATGTGTTGTCTGAAAATCCGAGGGGGGACTCAGGTGCAGTCGAGAAAATTCGGCAGAGGCAGTGAAATGTTGGGAGGATGAGCAGGCAGGGTCGCCCTCCCTGCAGCAGTGAGAGTGTTTGCAGGCCGGGATGTGGTTTCTGACCGCTCCGGAGTCTCCACAGCGCTGACAGGTCCGGTGGTGAAGGTCACCTCTGACTGGCTTCCAGACTCGCTCCTGACCCGGTCCGCTCCTCCTGCCCTTCAGCCATCTCCCTCTGTGTCTCTGCCGCGTCCGTCAGCGTCCCTGCATGGATGGAGCCTCCCTCATAGCGTCAAGCCAGAGAGGAGAGGAACAGGTCTGCTGGCCTTCAAAATAAAATCCTTCCTCGCCAGAAGAGTGTCCAGTCAAGTTATTGATATTGTTTATGTATTTAAAATTAAATTTAAAAGGTTTTATGCTGTACGTTTGTATTTAAAAACACTATTTTTTTTTACAGATTGCCTCCGTTAAATTGCAGCTAATAATTAGAAGAAAAGTATGTTTTGCAATAACAATTTGCAAAAATAAGAAAAATCCACATCAAGAATTTATACTTTCATGAACTATTTCTTAAACTTACACTATTTCTGTTGTATTCACATTAGCAAAAAAGAAATTATTTCATAAATATTTTACATACCAGGAAAAAATATGTATGTTGATGAATGAAAAATCGTGAATAATTTGTTGAACGACAATTTTACAGATTTCCACTGTTAAATTACAGAAACTATCTAGTGAAATCACAGAAAAAAGAATTAATTTACATGTTGATTAAAAAAAAGGCCAAATAACTGTATAATGTCCACATAAAAAATCCGCACCTATGCAACCGTAAAATTACACTGTTGCACAGTTTCGTTTTGTAATTTACAGATGTTTTTATACAGGACATTTAAAGGAACAGCCATCAGACCAAAGTGCTTTCCAAAAGAAAAATAGAAAAATATGATCGACGCTACTTACTAAATATTATTAATTAAACCCCCGCATAAATGATATAAAACCCTCCTTTACCAAACTCTACTAAAAATTAAGACTCAACAGTATTAATAATTATAGAGATTATCCTGTCTTATTTAGAACTGAAGTTATGACCCTACAAAAATACACATGAAAACCCGACAAGGATTTCCTGGATCACCTATTAACAAGCACTTTCTTTTCTTTTCTTTTCTTTTATGTATATTTAAGTATATTATTTTGTGTATTTTGTTATATATATTATTTTGTTATATCACATTATACAGTAAAATGTTTTAGATAAATTGTTTGTTTCCACTTGAACATTTAATCTGTATTTTGTGTTTCATGCATTGAAATGTTTTTTTTTTTTAAGCACACCTAAAGGTTTCATTACTTTTTACAAGGTTTTTATTGTATTTTAAACATTGACAGTTATTTTGTGCTTTTAATTTCAAGGCAGCGCTTTTTTTCTTTGAACTGCATCCTGGGTAACTCTACATGACTTGACACTTTTTGTCCTTGCTGCCATCCAGACACCCATAACAGTGTTTGACCAGGACCCAACCTGGGCCAGGCTTCAGTGACGTCACACGCACCCACAGCAGGAAGGGGACAAACTAAACAGACTTTACAGCAAACAGATGAAGAGGGAAAGGTGCTACAGGACAGTCAAACCTTTACAGTTTTGTACTGATTTAAATAATCTAACATGTCCTCGCTGCCTGGTTTAATAAATTAACAAATTGCACCTTGAAGCTACATTTCTATTAATACAATAGCCTACACACAACAGATCTTCACTTGTCACAGCAGGGAAAGGACAGATGAAGAAATAATGGCAACATTCCATTTAGGACAGGGGTCTTTTTTGTGCTCCGTACTGGTTCACTTCCTTGGCTCACTGTTACCCTTAATGGGTCTGAGGCATCATCAGTGCACTTCTACCTACTGTGACATCAAACTGGTCTATGTCTATCACATATGAAAACATTTTTGTAATAGACCACTGATTTAATAGGAATCAGATTCCCATAACTGTCAGTGACTCCCTCCCACATGACCAGTTTGACTGGAGAGAGAGGAGCCACTGTTCTCCAGCAAATAACTAAACATGACCTCAACCCAAACAGAAATTCCTCTCCCCTACTCTCACTTCCTGGACCTGATAATGTTTTTTTTTTCTAAACATTTTATTCCCATTCTGTAAGTAGAGTTGTTACCATCATGAAATTATATGTGACGATAAGTTGTCGTACAAATAATTATGATTAATGACTTAATTGTCTTTATTTGCAGCTGTTTTTGTAGCGCTGGCCGGGCTGTGACCCTTACTCACAAATGCAACGATTATGCACCAATCTTGCTTTTCTGCTAGTCAGCTGAATTTACACAAAGGAGAGGATGTGAAAGAAAACAGGCCCAAGAAAACAATGTAACACTTACAGTATAATTTTATTAATTATTTTTTTCTTCAATGTTGTTAACCTGTACATTTAGGTCTCTTGGGTTTTGTTCCCTGTAATTGTGTGGATTCAATCATCCAAAACAATCAGTGCTCCATGTTACTCGGCACACTACTGTGTAGCCTAGATAATGTTTGTAGGTGAGTAGCATCAGGCTCTTCTAAGAATATACTGCTGTAAGGTTTGGGATTCAAACTAGTTGGATGGAGTTTGCATGTTCTCCCTGGGCCAGGTGGGGCCCCCTCCACAGTCCAAAAACATGCGTGGTAGGTTAACTGATCCTGTACTGGCTGTAGATGTCAGGGGGAGCATGCACAGTCCTTTTGTGTTAGTCCTGTGATGTACTGGTGACCTGTCCGGGGTTCACCTCACCTCTCAGCCATTGACAGACTCCAGCCCTCTAGAGGATAAAGCAGGTACAGCTAAAGGATGGATGGAAGCACTGACCTGCATGGGGCCTTATGCACCCAGTCTCCACCTTTACTCATAATAATTGATCTGTTCTAATATGTTGACCTATAACTTGCAGTTATATAGTAGAGCTGTTTTTTTTCTTTCTTTCTGATCAAAACTGTATGTGTGATATTTAACTAATAGCTATGTTATTGTATATTTAGTCCAAGTCGGTTTGAGTTAAACAGCTACAAATACAAAGATTGTCTCAGGGGGATTTCTTGTGTGTAATACATGACATCATCTGTTAATCAACAAGTTCAAACACAGGACAAACAATGTGGTATAAAACATTTAGTCACCCATGAGTAGATCTCTTTCAATTAAAAATCTTAGTGTGTTCCTGAATATAGTTGATTGTGAGGCAAATAAGGGTTGTTTTTGATGTAGCTTTTGAAATATTGTTGAGAAAACCAGAGAAGAAGACACATCATTGAACAAAAAGAACAACAGATTTTATGACATCCTCTCTTTTACGCACAGTCCCGTGAGTATTTTTTTGAGTACAGTACGATCCAGAGCTCTCTTTTTCAAACAGCAGATGGCAGCAGAGAGCCTCTGATGGACAAAAGGCACGGTGTTTGTTGTGAATTGACGGTCGGACGTGTTGGAGCCTGTAGAATAATTGGGTTCCGTTACATCAACGTGGTGAATGGCAACGTGCGCAGTAGATGTCAGCTGGTTTCCCTAAGGTTAAATCCAGCAGGGACCAGTGCAGGATCAGGGCCGTTATGTGATGAGATTTTGTAATGATGCCGTGGCCCTGCCCTATAAGTAACTAATACGTCACACCTTACGCGCTCCCAGCTGCCATTAATGTGTGTGCGTCTCTCCAGATTTACCACCGTGTGGAAAACAACAGGATCTTCCACAACAACACTGGCGCTCTCCGGGATGCGCACTTTTTCATTTCTTTTGAACTGCGGATTAAATGTGGGGAGTTTTGAATGTACTTTCCCGTGCATCAATCTCACTGATTGACTTCACTGGTTCCTATATTATGTTGGGAATCTTTAAGCAGAAAAAAACTTTGATGCACCTTTAGTCGCCCGTCTGCTTGGAGGATTTTTTTTTTTACCCGGATCCACCTGAGCGCAGCCTCCTTTGGAGACGGAGAGGCTGCGCGCTGAATTCAGAGAGGTGAGAGTGGCGGGAAGATGATATCAGCGTGGCCCGTGTTTTCTTCAGGTCACTGCAGGTCTGTGAAGTGTTGTTAGGCTGGACTGGTGTCGGCTGACCGCAGCAGCAGCACATGAGAGCTGATTTATCTTGTTTGCCTCCTGAGCATCAGAGCGCATCCCCCCACCGCCTCACTGATTTACTGTCTGCTGGGTTTTTGCAGTAGCCTCCTCCTTCTCACAGGCTGATCTCCACTTTGACCTACATTCTCTCCCAGAAAAAAAAATATGAATTTCGACCAGATCCTCTCTGCCATCGGTGGGTATGGCAAATACCAGAAAATTCTGTACATCTGGATTTGTTTGCCTCAGATCCTCCTCGCCTTCCACATGATGGTGAGCATCTTCACCGGGGCCACTCCGCCCCATCAGTGCCGGGAGAACTCCAGCTCAGCAGCAGGAAACCAGTCCCTCAGCCCGGCTGCACTCACCCTGAACTTCAGCCTCTCCAACTCCTCCTGCTTCTCCTCGGATGTCCAGCTGCAGGACAACCGGACTGAGCGCGTCCCCTGCGCCCACGGATGGGTCTACAGCAAGGAGACTTTTCAGAGCACCACTGTCACCGAGGTACAAAGATAATGTGCAAAAGGAAATATCTGTTTGGGTTGAAGAGCAACTTATAAAATCAATAATTTGAACTGAAAACAAGCTGTCAAGTCTGGGAGCATTTCTTACAATTACTTAACATGACTAATAAGTTAAAGGATTTAAGTGCACCAAAATATGACCAAGTGTTACAGAACAAGACCACCATAATATTTAGCTCTGCAGTTCAACACACACACATTACTTGCAGTATGTCTCTCATATGATGACAAACAATCCTATATACAACAGAAGTGACAACCCTGTGCAATAACACCTAAATGTCAAATGATTCAAAATTATATCACCGGACAGCAGTATTTTGATCTAATTTGAAATTAAAAACTAACAATTTAAGTTAATTGTATTTAAAACACAGGCCTTATCTCAGTGTAACAAAATTCAGAACTCTTAGTCTTTTATTTTTTCGATTCTTTTTATGTCCACTTTTATTTTGCAGGACAGATTTAATCCTCCTTGGCATAAAGGATGCCAAATTTCTGGAGAGATGTTCTGCCGTTCTTCAGATTAGTGTTTTAGCTGCTCTTTGCTGGAGGGGTTGCGTTTCCCTGCCTTGGATTCAACTCATGTGACCTTTAGATCATTATCATTCTGGAATATTCGTCCGATACTGCAGAGAGGGAGTCATCATGTCAAATGACATTCCTTTTGCCATTGATAAATGTCATCTCTCTAACACCTTTTGCATTCATGCAGCCTCATGTCATCACATTTTCACCTGTGTGCTTCACTGTCAGGACTATGCATTCACTGTAGCCAGTCCAAATAAATATATCTTGGTCTCATCTGACCAAAGAATGTGCTCCCAACATTCATCAGACTTCTTTTCATGTTCTTCGGCAGAGTTTAATCTGGCAGTTCTGTGCCAAAGAACAAGCAAGGGTCTGTGTGAAGATTTTTACATTCCTCTGGCCATTTTTTCCATGTGGAGCCATGATTCAGAACATGCAGATATACACAGCCCATATGTCCAGAACTAAGAACATTCTGATGTTCACAGATCATTGTATAACCATGTTCAAGCATTTAGTCTAATTGGAAATCACAGATGTACTTAACTTTGTTTCAGTGATCACAGGTTGTCTAACTTGTGTGTCAGTGTTTACAGATTTATTCACTTTAGCTGCAATGAGTTTCTACTTTTGGGCCAGCATTTACAATATAGTGTTTCCGAAGAGCTGTGTGTCCCCAGTACCTCTGTGTTCCTTGCTGGCTGTTCACGGTGCAGATCAGTCTGACCAAAGACAAACTAAAGAGTAGCCTTTGCATGTACCATGTAAGAACAATATCTATGGAAAAGACATATTATGTCCTTGATAAAGTGCTGTAGTCTTTCATTATCTCTGTTCCCAAACAAGGTTAAAGTTAATCCTACTATCATGGACCAATGGCCACACAGGGACTCTGGTGCTTTACTATTGTCCCTTTGGGTTTTTAAACCTTATCCAGTTCTCTGTTTTCTCCAGTTGGTAATCCCACCTTGGTACCGAACAATGCAGTATCAATATCACAAATCCCCGTTTTCTACCAAACTGGTTCCAGTGCTAGTTCGGAGCCAGTGCCTGACTTGGCACCAGTTCTTTGTGTTTCCACCACCTAACCACTGGCTCTGGGTGCTTAAAACCGGTGCTTAGCAAGCACCAATGTTTCTTTTTTTGCCAGGACGTCCCCGTCCGATGGCAAATGTATTGGAATGACTCCCGGGACACACGGAAGTTTTGCACAAACTGTTGCGCGCTGAAATCTGGTACAGTTGTGTCCCACCAGTAGCGCGATCGCGCATGTGCCCAGGCAACAGGCAACTTCAGCCTCACAATCAGCCTTAGGGCCTTCTATAAAGATAAGCATAGATATTATCATCACTTACTGCGTTTGTTTAACTACTATGTAATTGATGCAAACATAGTTGTTTTACGCTGGCGCAATGGTGTGACTCCAACTTGGCTCCTTGCCAGTAGAAAATCAAACCGGTTCTTTGGAGGAATAAGATTTGAACCCACTAAGAACCAGCACCAAACTAGCACCTGGCTCTTCTTGATGGAAAAGAGGTAAATGAGTAGCATACAAGCACAAGTGAAACATGTTAAAAATGTGTCACCTCCATAGTCAATTTTCTTTAAATAGGAGATAAATGTGTGTGTGTGATACAGTAACAGTACAGAAATCCTCTGTTCTTCCCTCTACCAGTGGGACCTGGTGTGTGACAGAGCTAGATGGAACAGTGTTGGATCGTCCATCTACATGTTTGGCCTGTTGGTGGGATCTGCAGTGTTTGGAGCCATGGCTGACAGGTAGGCTCTACAGCTCTCTTTCAGTCTGCAGCCCTGAACCAAGACTGACTTACAGATACAACACACAGCCAGATCCTCAGCATCAAAGTGCGGCTGCAGGGGCGGACACAGCTGGAGTGCTTGGCATGTGGTAGCTGTGTGTAAGTAGGGCAGTTGACACAGCATGTTGATTTAGTTCAAGGGCTAAAGATGCACACTTCAACTGAAACCGTTTCTTCTTAATTGGATCAACCCTTCCCACAGGTGATGTTTGGGCCTCAGGCAGCGTTTGAGAAATTTCTTAGTCATCAAAAAATTTTCTGTGCTTCTTTTCTGGAGGTGGTGGATAAGACTTTGAGATAGTACTAAATGTTCAAGGGACTCAGCAGCCCTCCTGTACTTTTGAAATTCCTCAAGGGGCCAGCTTCATGCCAGGTTAACAGAAGTTCAGAACGTTTCCCAGTTCATGTCAGGGATTCTCTTCCCTGCAAATCACTTATTTTATATTGGATTGGGTTCAGAAGGCTCAGGTAGGTTTTGCATAGTCATGCTGACAGACAAACAAACAAATGGCAGCAACGTTTTGTATGTCTAGATTATTTACACTGTCTTCTTCTGGAGTCTACGGCAGCCCCTAGAATGGTATGGTAAATAGTGTTGATGTTTTTAGGAACAGTCAGAGTGATTTACATCTGCACCTGAAGCACTTTAGCACCACCAGTGGTTAAGTCGGAGGTGTTTTTAAACATATAACCTTTCAACCACATGCCAGATTTTCAAAAATGAGTCACGGTTGGATTCCTTGGATCAAGCAGAGTTCCCAGCGATGCAGTGATGGATTTTATGAAAAAGATTTGAGTAAATACTTTTACTATGGTTTGAAAATATACTATATACTTTTTTTCACTCTGTACTTTTATTCATTTCATTTTCATGATTATAACATGATGAGATTAGGTTACCATGGCAACTATGCCCAGTTGAAAAGTTTGGTCCTCTCATTGCAGCTTGCAGCTCTGTTTGCAAAATGGATTGCAACACCCCAGTAAGAATATAATGGAGTGAAAAAATAATTAATTTCATTCACTACAAATGAATATCCTTGTACATCGTTGACAGCCTTTTGGTCAAGCCGTACCAGACAGTACATTTATCATACAGTGTGAATATATGACTAACTGGAAATATTATATGTGTAAACTTACAATGACATTAATATAATTACAGTTATTTAATATGCAGTAAAAAATACCTTAAAAAGTGGACAAGATCTGTGGAAGTCAGTTTTTTTAATGCAGGAGCAAATAACTTCCAGATATGATAGATCTATATTAATACTACACACAAATCAAAATTGGTTTGCAAAAAGTGAAAACAACTGGGATGATCATTTTTATAAATTAAAGATTCTTCAGTCAGGTAAAAAACAATGAAAACATTCAGGAATGGTATTCACAAAATTATATGTTGCGATTTACCCTTCTGGTTTCTTGAGTGTTCGGTACAAATTTCAACCTAATTCAATGAATTGGTGAAATTTAGCACCATGAGTCAAGCCTCATTGTATGACACTCAAAGTTTATTCAAAGATGTGTTGGCAGGAGTGGCAGTTTTCACCTTTCCTGTCTAGCATGCCCATTTCTCAAGCCATAGTGTTTTTTGGGGCTGAAATTATCCACACGTTCATCGACTGAGATACAGCTGAGGATAGATGTACAGTGCCATGCAGAAGTATTTGCCCCCCTACAGAAATTCTGTTTTTGCATATTTGTCACATTTAATACTTACTCACAGCACTGTACATGAAAAGCCTGAAGAAATAGATCACTGGTTCAGTGAACATGCATACAGTGCCTATAGAAAGTATTAACACTCCTTTGAAATTTTCCCCTTTTATTGCTTGCCATTAATGAATCATGGCCAGTTTAATTTGGCTTTTTTGACAAGAATTTACAATAAAAGACTCTTTCATGTCAAAGTGAAAACAGATTTCGTACAAATTAACGTAAATAAATTAAAAATATAAAATGTAAAATAAGCATTTACTTCCGTTGAGATGGTAATCTTAAGTAAAACACAGAAATGATCAGACAGAGTGAAACTACTGATCACGCTCAACAGATCTATGGCCCAAATAGAGAAAGAAGCGGCATATTGGGTGGAAGAAGTAGAAGTGGGCAGGGACACTATGCTTCCCTTTTGTCTGTGTATAACAAAAAGGGAGAGGAAGTAACTGGAAGACCCATGAGCTGGTTCCCTTTGTGGTACAGAGCCTGCTGTGTCAGGATGCATCATATTAGGTCTGATGGATATCAAAGAGTGAACCAGACATAGTCAACCAATACATACGTCAACTCCACATCAGCCCTGGAATGATGGTTGTGGCCCCAGAAAACACTGACGTCATTAGTGTAGTGGATCCTTTTCAGAATACAAGTTTTGCTGAGCCATGTTTCTGCTGCACCTGTTGATCCATCTAGTGACTGCTGATCCGCACAAACAAGTAGTTCCTCTTAGCACTGTGTCCCACAACCAGAATAACGGGTTAAACCATCTCCATGAGTTTTTGCTCTTTGTTCCACGTTAGACTTTTGTGCCTTCATCTGTAAGCTGACACTCTTCATAATACTCTCATGTCCAAGCTAATCAGTACTCATTTCCACGTCTATCTCATTGAGATGTATTAATAATTCACGCTTGTTTTCCCATAGAGAGCAAACTCATGTCCATCTCTTCTCTCTCTCTGTGCAAGGTACGGCCGGCGTTTCGTCCTGCTGCTGTCCATCGCTCTCCAGACGGTGTTCGGGGTCGCTGTAGCTTTTGCACCAAACTTCCCAGTCTATGTGATTCTCCGCTTTGTAGTTGGCACCACAATATCTGGAGTCATCATCAATGCTTTTGTGCTTGGTACTAACCAAACACACACGTGAACACAAACATGATGTGAGATCAGTGCAGGGGTGTTCAACTGTGGAAAAAAAAATAATTAGGAAGAGCAATTAGAACAAGAATGTACTTTAAACATGGTGCAGTCAGCTGAAGTGTGAACATCTTCTTTTTAGAGTAAGTTGGAGGGTTGCCATTATGATATTTCTAGCTTTTTATTTAGCACTCAAAGCCTAGCACACTAAAACAAATAAAAATTAAATGTAATGTTACCGGACCTAGGGAAATAGTTAGATATTCTGCATAATACACTCAATCACTACCTTGTAGGGAGTTAACTGGGGAGATCGATACCACTCTCATGTCCATCCATTTTCTATATCCATGAGTGCTAAATACAAAGTTACAGCCAGCAGTTAGTGAAGTGTTGTTTCCTGGTTTCCCAGAAAGTCAATGCACCTCGACAACCAGATATTTTACACCTCTATTTTTGAACAGATTAAATAAACAAGATATAGCGTGTGTTACTGAGCTTTAGAGGCCCTTGTGAGTCCTTTAGAGAGAGCTAGGCTAGCTGTTTCCCCCTGTTTCCAGTCTTTATGCTAAGCTACGCTAACTGGCTGCTGCTGGAAGTTTTGTATTTACACAAATGAGAGCAGTATCAGTCTTGTAATTTAACTCTAGGTCAAAAAAATGAGTAACTGTGTTGACCACGGTGTTGTATCTAAAATATAAACAGGTTGGAGGATCTTCGCACTGGATAGCAAGGACACACTCAGTGAAAATGTAATATAGGTTGGCTTTACGAAAGGAAGATATCTGTCACATATGGGAACAGATGTTAGTAACAGGCACAGCTGCTCTGATCTCATTTTCACTTATTCATCAGACCTGCAAATGCATTATTTTAATGCTGCTTTTGCACAACCCTCGTCGTTCTTTCCTCAGCCTAAAAGTCCCGAACCAGCACCTCCGTCAAACCTAAAACCCATGATTCCTCCTCTCTTCTCCTCTCCTCTCCTCTCCTCTCCTCTCCTCTCCTCTCCTCTCCTCTCCTCTCCTCTCCTCTCCTCTCCTCTCCTCTCCTCTCCTCTCCTCTCCTCAGGCACTGAGTGGACGTGCACTAAGAAGCGAATGCTGGCTGGGATCACCACAGACTTTGCCTTCGGTTGTGGTTATATGCTGCTGGCAGGTGTGGCATATCTCATACGAGACTGGAGAAAACTGCAGCTTGCGATATCAGCCCCAGGCTTTCTACTTATCTTCTATATATGGTGGGAAATTCAAATGACATCTGAACATTAGATCCACTGTGTGTTCATAGATAAATGCCCTTATCGTGATGCTCATTTCCTCCTCTGGCCTTATTTCTACCACTCTCTTGCCTCTGTCCACTCTATCCTTTACATATTTCTTATTTTGTCGCTGTTTGCTGCATGCTCTCTCTACCTCCTACAGGGTGGTCCCTCAGTCTGCCAGATGGTTGTTGACCAAAGACAGGAAAGAGGAGGCCATCGCACTCCTCCGTAAAGCAGCACTTGTGAACGGCAAGGTCTTACCTCCTACTGTTCAGGTGGGCCTCTCTGTATTTTACACAGTCATGCTGGATAAGCTGTTAAAATGGATTCACTGTCTGTAGCATGACACAGAAAGACCTGTTGAAAACATTCCTTTAGCAGAATAAGTTCGGAGTTACTGCACATTTTAATAAAAGTCAACAAATCCCATGAAAAGAATGTACCCAATTGTCAGTCCATCCCTACTTTAGACATATCACTTGATATTTTTTTCCGGAGAGGGTCTCGGGGTCGATCCCAGTCGACACTGGTGAAGAAGCAGCATAAACACAAGGCCTGTTACCAGTCCATCACAGGGCTAACACACAGAAAGACCTCTTCTCATCTCTCAGTTTATACATCCTCAGTTTGTCTCCTCACGTCTTCCTCCCTCCTACCAGAGATGCGAGCAGAGGAAATGAGACACCCTTGCTTCGGAGCTAAATATGAAATGTGGCACTGCTGCATCATCAGATGAGCAGAACAGTGTTCATGACAACTTACAGGATACAATATATGTAATTGTAATTCAATTTATGATGTGGAATAATGTGACAAGAATGTATGGATGTCATATATTACCACACACACAAGCACACATGCTGAAAATATTAAAAAGGCATGACTCACAAAAGAGCACCATAAAAATGAAGATTACTGTATTTACACTAATTTTTCAGTCCTGTTCCTGCCATAGTTTGTCCATTTTATCTGTGTGTTATGCCTCTTTTATACAATGTGCCAAAAAGACTCCCACCAAGGATACACCCATTACTCATCACTTCTCTGACAAGCTTCCTCTCTCCTCAAGATGCATTTTAGGAAATGAGACATCTCTGGAGATCATGTGTCGTGATTTATTTGAGGTCCAAGTAGGAGGACGGAGGAGATGAGGAAGCTCAAAACAGAGAAATGAGACGAGCCTACAACAACCAGGCACGCTCAGTTACCAGTCAGCCTACCGTTCATGTGTTTGGAATGTGGGAGAAGGCCAGAGAAGAAAACGTGCAGACCAACAGGTTCAAATCCAGAACCTTCCTGCTGTGAAGCAACCTCTGCACCAACATGCCGTCTATAACCAAAAATATTTAGTCTGTCCCTCACCTTCCAACTAAGCCTCTGTGTCTGTGATAGTCAGCTTCATGTCTGTTTTAATACTGAATATGGAGGAGGTGGCTAAGAAAATATATCACTTTTATGTCTACATGATAAATACGATGTTACAAACAGAAGCCTGTGAGCATTAATTAGTTACAATAAGTGTTCTCCACTGTTTTTTTCTTCCTGACAATTCCTGACACACAAATGTAGCTTCAGGATGACTAAAGCAGTTGGTTGCGGTAGTTTTAACTAAATATTCCTTAAACAGGAGTAACAAGTGAGTTTATTTGGGATAATCTTCTTTCCGGTTAATATGCGCTGATATTTGTGGCAGAAGGATGGTGCACAACATCAAGGGCATGCAGTACCTGTGTTGTATGTAATAAAGGAACTATGTGGCTCATTTTTTGCAAACTGCTTTTAAACAGCAAGATAGTCTTTGACAATACACCTAATGTCTAATGAGTTCATTGTTTGCATTGGTCTGTAATGCAATCTGCTTACAATTTTAAAAATATGAACTGCCACCAGCCTTACACTGTTTCTGATTTACTTCCATGCTCACATCAGGTTGAGAAGTGTGACATTTTAATTGGAGGGAAGCAAAATCACACGGCAGTGGATCTTGTACGGACGACTCAAATGAGAAAGAGATCGTTTATCTTGTTCTACCTCTGGTAAGTTGCGTTTGTCACGTTGGCAAAGGAAATAAATTCTCCACTCCTTTTACCGCTCCTTTTCGCACTGTATCCCTTCTGTTTGCAACCCCAGGTTTGTGAATGTGCTGGTGTATTATGGCTTCGCACTGGGTGTGTCCAGGTTGGGGTCAAACCTCTACCTGACCCAGTTTGTGTTCGGTTTGGTTGAGATCCCGGCTCGTTCTCTGGTCCTCGTCTTCCTGCCCTGGAGCCGCCGACTCTCCCAGAGTGGCTTCCTGACTGTGGGAGGGCTCGGCTGTCTGCTCATGCTCGCTGTCCCTGCAGGTAGAACAATTACTGTGTATTTGTTTTAAAAAGAATGGGAACTCAGACACATCAGCTTTTCATCCTCAAAGAACTGACACTCTAATGTATTTCACCATCTGGATAATTTTCCTTCTTCTGTCTGTAGACCATCCCAATGTCCTGACAGGTCTTGCCATGGTGGGGAAGTTTGGTATATCAGCTTCCTTTGCTGTCATTTATGTGTACACTGCTGAGATATTCCCCACTGTGCTCAGGTATGACTTGTGAGTTTTTCTTAATTGTTTCGTTTTTTGTTTTTTTTTTTCAAATACACATCCCTGCAACTTTGTTTCCTTGGTGTACCGACAGGCAAACAGGAATCGGTGTATCCAGCATGTTTGCAAGGATGGGCGGTATGTTAGCACCCATTGCCAACATGCTGTTCAACCACAACCCTGTTGCACCCCTCCTCATCTTCGGCGCTTGCTCACTTATAGGTGCCCTCTTGGCCCTGGCACTGCCCGAAACTGCCGGCATACCTCTTCCTGACACAGTGGAGGATGTCGAAAAGTGGGACATCAGGTACTAAGATGTGGCTTCTGGATGGGACTTTCATTTTCAGATGTTGAGAGACGAGTAGAGTGTTGGCCCCTTAGGTAAAATACAAAAAGTGAAGTAGGAAAACAGTCAAGCAGAAAATGATTTCCTTGCCTCTGTTAACACTCACAATTTATGCGTAATCGGAGTCTCTTTTGGGCTCTTTGTTCAGTCAACTATTTAAACAGGACAGAATAACCCACTGTTTGTTCTGGTGTTAAAATAGCTGTGTCTACTTGGTGTTTTGTCTCCAGCAGGTCGCCTCCAACCAAGGACAACCCTGACATGCATGAAGATGTTAACCAGTCAGCAAGCAGCACAGAGAAGCACGGGCTACAACATCCAGCTAGCCAGACCTAACAGTGTGCCAAAGGTTGCACTTGTTCCAGTATTCACGCATTATACTGCCGCAACTCTGATATACTCCATACACAATTTACCATAACATCCTCTATGCAAGTACATGTCAGGATCTGGTTATAAACTCTATGCAAGAAAGCCAAACATGATCTTCCCCCAGATGTTTACTCAGTTGTTTCAATTTTGAGAAGTGGTTTGATATATTTTATATATGTGGGGACACTGGTTAAGCAGTTCCCCTTAGGGCTTTGCAGACATACAGATTGTGTATTTGTTTACACCAATCAGCCACAACATTAAAATCATTTGTCTAATGCAGTATATGTCCACATTGTGCTGCCAGAAACAGCTGTGACCCAACGAGGCCTGGACTTCACAGACACCAGAAGGTGTCCTGTGGTATCAGGCACCAAGATGTCAGCAGCAGATCTTTTAAGCCCTGGAAGATGTAATATGAGGTCATCATGATCTGACTTGTTTTTACAGCACATCTCACAGATGCCGGTTCGAACTGGCATCTAAGAAATGTGGAGGCCA
Source organism: Dascyllus trimaculatus (assembly GCA_024666655.1). Taxonomy (NCBI): domain Eukaryota; kingdom Metazoa; phylum Chordata; class Actinopteri; family Pomacentridae; genus Dascyllus; species Dascyllus trimaculatus. Next base: position 24,617,416 of record CM045461.1, on the reverse strand, counting down.
AGTCAAAACCTGCATTTATGTAGGTAGTAAAGTAACATTCACATGATTGCAGGACCAAAGGTTTCCCAGCAGATCATTGCCCTGAGCATCACATTGCCTCCGCCAGCTCGCCTTCTTTCCATATCCTCCTGCCATCACTTTACCAGATCACTCATCCAGCCCTTCACATGATTTCAGCAATGGACAGGGGTCAACACAGACACTCCAACCGATTTGTGGTTACGCTGCCCAATGCGCTGCAAGCTGAAATGCACTGTGTTCTGACACCTTTCTATCATAGCAGCATTAATGTTTTTTATTAGCAACTGGGGATCCCACAACATGGACCAGCCTTTGCTCCCCATGTACCTTAGGTGCCCATCAGCCAGTTTTGACCATTTTTTTATTTTTTGGGGACTTTTGGAACCTTATTGTACAGACACTTGAGAGAGACTGGAAAATGCATGACGGGGAGCGACATGCAGTAAATCAATGTCATGGGTTGGAATCGAACCCATTGTAGCCCCCTGAACCAGGTGAGCACAGAGAAGGTATGAATTAGTAGGTTCTAATTACTGCATACCAGGAACACCCAACAAGACCTGCTGTTTGAAGATGATCTTCCATCTACTTTTAACAATTTAGCGCTTGTCAAAGCCAGATCCTTACGCTGCCTACTTTTCCCATGTCCAACACACCAACTTCAAGAACTGTTTACCTGCTATCTAATATATCCCAGCCTTTGACATGTGCCATTGTGATGAGATGGTCAAGGTACTTTACCTGTTATTGGTTTGACTGTTTGACCAGTTGGTGTATATTTATATAAAATTGGTCCAAACATACAGCTTTCTAAATCTGTACTGATATTAAGAATAAAGTTGGATAAGAAGCTGAGCAGTTTGCCACTTTCTCTCTAATGCAGTACTCACAGTCCTGTTGAGCAGCTATTTTTTTGGATTTGTCAGGACTTAAAAGATTTATTACATTTTGTGCATTTCATAAAAACTCAAAATATTTTTGTATGAAAGTGTCAGAACTGTCTCTGGGATGTGTTTGTCGTGTCTTAATGCTGAACTGCAAACCAATGCCTCATCTTTTATTCTATGTTCTCAAACCAAGGAAAATGAAACTATTCAAGTGAGATTGCATGTACTAGCTTAGTTTGTTATGCCTAATGTAGCCTTTTGTTAGAGTGCTGTAGTTAGTTTAGTTTGGAAAATTTGGGATGTGATTGTTCAGCATGTAAAGAGAAATTAGGTTTTAGCAGTTTGTAGGGGTTCGTTTATCTTTTATTATACTGAAGTATGCTCAAATCGACTGTGGCTATAATGACTTGGCTCTGGAAAAATGTTGTACATTTTACAAGTGTTTAAGGGCTGTTATTGTGTATATGAACTAGTGATGCACCGAAGAAAGTGCGGGCATGTACCAGAAGCACAGGTCATGTAATATGCTACTATGAAGTTGTACCGTTACTCAGGCAAAAGGGTTTGGATTTCTACAAAGTCTATAATTTCATTAGCAAAGGATTTTTGGGGAAGTATGTTCTGAATGCATAAAAAAGAAATGTAGAGGTTTACACAGAAACCAGTTATTCCAGTGCATGAATTCAGAAGGCATGCCTTTCTGCTGACTGCAGCATGTGGTTATGTTAGATGAATCACAGATGTCACTGAAGCCCGCAATGGAAAACATTTCAGATTTTTATTGCAATGATTCTTTGTCCAGTGCATTTGAATACAACAAATTTAAAAAAAAAACAACAACTAATGGAAATGTTTCATAAAATGTACTTTGTCTAATTAAAATGAAGGCACCATGTCTATGTGCCTCCAGCAATAAAATTGTTTTAAAAGTGGATTTCTTGTGTATGTGAGCTGTGCAGCATCACAGTTCAATTAAACACGATTCAACAGCAACATTTAAAACATTATTATGAGGCGGTTCAACCTGATGCAATAACTGCATCATGATTAATACAACATTAAGTGTCACGCGGTCTCAGGCACTCAGTTTACATCACTAAAAATCCCTAGAGAGCGAATTCTTTTGTAGCAGCTGCTCAAGATTGTGGCAGCTGTTAAATGACATAAAAATTTAAAACATAAAGTGGCATCAACAGGAACTTAACAGCATTAACATCCAGCAATATACGGAAGGGACACAAGCACCATCTATGACAGTGTAACATATGTAGCATCAGTGGTGACACCACAGTTGTTATCTTTCATAGACATGAGGATGTAGCCGTCATTGCCCCAGTAGGTGGACCAAGAGTTCTTTATCAACCAGTATGGCTCCCCATTCAAGCTGCCGTATCCCACTGCAAGCACAGCATGGTCCAAATCATCTGGGGTATTACCTGAAAAACAAACAAACGTGTTCAGCTGTAGACAGAGAAACACTGCTGTAAAAAGCATGAGCGTCATCAAGGTGTGAACTTACCACAAGCAGGTTCGTAGTAGACGCCATGGCTATAGAAAACAAATGATCGATGTGAAGCATCTATACTGACGGCCACTGGCCCGTTTTTGAAGAGAGCTAGTTTAAGGGCCTCTGCATCACCTGATGTGACATTAGTGTAGCTCTGGATATGTGCAGTAAGCTGGGATGAGTTTAGGTGGCAAAATCCATTCTGTTGAGAGAAAAACAGGTCAGATCTGGAGTTCAGAGACAGTGGCCAAGTTTATGTACATACAGAGGACATTAAGAAATAAAAACAGAAACTATAGGGCTATAGTTTTGACACAGAAGACCAAAACAGAGTCTGAACACCAGTGAAAGATAGAGCTTTAAAACTGGGCGAAACGGGCACAAATCTCTGACACACAGAAAGCAAATCCATTGTTTAAACTTCTCTAAGAAAAGCAATGAATTCAGCCAACTGAAGCGTCTGATAACTGAGGATCAACTACACTCTTTTAGAAGCTGTGAAAGGCTTGTTTGCCTGTATGTCAGGCTGACCATGAACCTAAATGGAAAAGTGGCTTCAGTGCCACAATACTACATTTACAGAGCTGCACTGGTGGGAAAGTGTCTCAACAGGCCTAAATGTTTTTTTCCTAACCATAATGAGGAGCAGACCACTGGAGTCACATTTCATAGAAACTTGTAAATCCAGTAGTATTTTAACCCTATGAGCACTGAGCTATTTTCAGGAGCGGCCATTAACACAGACAATGGGGTGAAATAGGTCAAATAAGGCGGCCGAGTATAATAAAGTAATATAGATTTTGCTTAAACTTGAAGATGAGTTAGAGGTTGTGATGATTTAGAATAATTTGTAATGATTTGAAATGATTCTTATATTAATTTCAAAGTTGATTCTAATACTGTGAAGATTAAAAATGATTCTTTGTAATCACAATTCTAAAAGGCTGAAAAGAGGAACTGCTAGAATTCTGGCTTTGTGGCATTCAGAAACAGGAAATTGAGTAACATGTGTGTGCTTAGGTTTTCAATAATTCTTTATGATCATGTGATTGGAAAGTTGTTTCAGCTGATTCACATGATTTGAAAATATTATTATGTTAAGTAGTGGTAATAATAGTGGAACTGGTGGAGCTCTGTCCGTTACTGCAGGCAAGAAACGGATGTGGCGCAAGCAGGCCGAAAAACGAACACAGTTCCCATAAAAGATGGAAGGGAGAAGTTTAGGTGAGGCGAATTCGGGTGAAGGTACAAATTTACATATGTGTGTGCTAAAATTTGAGAAATGTGTGTGTGTAAGGTGCTTTGATAGAAGTGACCTGCAGAGACAATTGTGCGAAGATGTTCATGGTCACAGCAGAAGGATCTCGTCTGATCTAGTCTATTGATAGTGGAGTTATTCTCCACTAAATGGAACAGTCCAGAATTGGTCTGCAAACAGACTCAGAAATAGAATAGTGGATTGTTTTCCTTCACCCTGCAAGAGCTAACAGGAGAGCGAACAGCTAGCAGAGCCAAAGGGCCTCATCCAGCTCCTCCCTTTGTGTGACACTGTGACTTTTTGCCATTGTGCTGGATTTTTTGAAACTTTTCCAACTTTTCCACAACAACCCAAAGACTTTAAAGAATTTTTGCAAGACTGAATTGGGATCTGGACGTTCACTTCTTTTATTTTCTAGAGAATTCCTGCTGGATTTTGAGACTTTGTACGGAGTTCTTCAACATCCTTCAAGAGATTTCCACAAAACAGGTTAGGACTGGGCGAGGCAGTTTGGCCAAGCTGTCTGCCCTCTCCATTCTAAAACATATGATTTAGATTTGATTAGAAATGCTCAGTTCTGTAATATTAACCAAATTTTTTTTATACCTGATCAAATTTTTGACTGCATTTGGTGTGTTTAATCAAGAGCTGTTGCTTTGTCCTCCTATTATTCTGTAATAAACATTATTATGCATTTAAAGAGATGCAGTATGGATTCTTAAACTAATTACTGGAAGTTCATGGACTTCTCATGCTAGTAAAAAGATAAGCAATTGTGTGCATGAGGTCACTGATGGCTCTTAAAGGTTGTTCTAGTCACTAACATTTCTATGGAATTTTGAACGTATCCCTGGGGTTTTTCTTTCCTAACCTCTAAATTAAAACCTAGCAATTCACCTAGTGCCAAGTCTATTGAGATTGAAGCTGCCGTTAACAAACATGACTGACAGGTTAATCTGGCTATTTAGCAGGGTTGACTGTCAGAGTAAGAGGGATGGACGTTTGGATGGATGGAGGCTGTTAGAAAGGTAGGTGAATTTCCTTATTTCCAGCTAAATCGTCCCGCTAAAACCTATTAGGCCAGTTCTATAGGCAGTTAGAACCTAACCCTAGAAACGGAGAGCTGGACCAATTGCCTGTTAGAGGGTAAATTCAGAAGACTACAAAGGTAATTTCCTTTACTTTTAAGCAGCTATCTCATTATCATTGTAAGTGCTCGTCACATGCTGTAGCTTCTTTTTTTCAAATCAGTCAGGTTTGATATTACAGTGTAGTTTTTTTATCTCAGCTTTCATATGAAGGAAAAAAGTCTATTATTAAACAGATGTTTTTATGTGGATCTCTCAACATAAATGATGGCAGTAGTTTCCATACTTGTGCAGAAGACATTGTCTGGAATCTGGCAATATCAGAAGCAGGATGGCGGGATACTGTATGACTGGGTACATAGGCTGCTAATGGAAATAGTAGCCTACGTACACACACGCTTGTCCTCAATGAAATAAAAAGCAGATGCATTATTTTTTGTTTAGTACCCACAGAAAATGGGATGCAATGTCAGCCCTATGTTGGTGACAAAGCAGTCATTTGTCGAAATTTCAAAACTGGATTACTCAACAGTGATTTGTCGCACAGAGAAATGACTAATATCATCGGAAAGCGCTCGTTTACCTTGTTGTGAAGCGAGAGATATCATTAGTTCTATGTGTACAAATATGTAACAAGTGTAATTACAAAGGTACCACTCCTTCTTGTGGTATGTGTTCCCAATTTATGCAATGATGAGTTCGGGGGTAATTGAAACAAGAGTGGGTGTGGAGATGGATACAGAGCTGTATGCAAAACCAAGATTACATTAGAATGTAAATTTACATTTTTTTTTGTCTCACCAACAGAAAAGCATAGGCAGCACTGGAAAGGTCAGTTTCATTAGATACGCACTCCACTAATGAGCACTTCATGAGTGAACTGAGAATAAAGGATGTGAATATGGATAGAAATTGTATCTGTGGGACTTCGGAGTTTAACATGTTCAACTGAGTCTTTCTGCCTCAATTGAAATGTCAAATCATCATCTTTCAGTTTTGTTACAAAACTTTCAAAGTTGTCTCATTTTCTTACCCATAACAAAACACTTTCATCCATCCTTTAAGAAAAAAGGACAACAATGCGTTTCAGTGCAGTGCTATTTCATAATTATCAGGGTCTCTTTGCTTCATCATCATAAAGTCATCTCACCATTCCCATATAGGCTCCATAGGTTTCCGTTGTAGCGATGCCTCCGTGTTTCATAATCCACTCATATGCTCTCCACTCCTCTCCTCCATCACAGCCGTTATTACCGAAACCCCAAGAGCAGTCCACTAGAATCTGCTGAGACAGGACCTGCAGGGATCCCGTCTGAAAGACAAAAGGAAAAATTTAATCTCACTCATCCCGCAAATTAACAACCTGCCCTGACCTGCTGCGTATGAATCAAACTGAAAAATATGATGCCAACACCTGAAGGACCTTATGTGACAGAAATTATGCCTGAGGTGTTATTAGGTAACTGTTTTACTCACATTTTGTAACTGGTTTACTCACATTTTGTAACTGTGTTGCTTAAGAACATTGTAGAACAAATGATCTGTGCTTGATCTTCTCCCATCTGGGCTACTTAAACACTTTTTTCACGTTATTGTACTGCTCAGTTTCAGTGGTTCAGAATGCAGCAGCCACTGTCCACTCCATTGGCTTCCTGTATCTTTTAGAAGTAGCTCTGCATCCTCCTGATCAATTCAAAGCTCTTAGTGGTATCTCTTGCATCTCTAAACTTATAACCAATTAGTCTGCACTAAGATGACTCAGACCTTCAGGCCAACTATTCCTAAATGTCCAACAGCCTACGATCAAATAAAAGCAGACTAAACTTTTCTGCTCACTGTCATGTCAGATGAGTCAGCACACCACTTAAAAACTGGTGTAGAGTGGTGGAAGTTGCTGCTTATCATATATTATACTTTTTTTTTTAATGAAGTGGATATTTAGGGTTTAGGAGGGAGATAGTCTGATTAAAGGTTACGTATAGGAGCCAAAGAGTACAACAAAAGACAGACAAGACGTGCACAAGGCTTGAGATGGAAGCACAGTAACATTCATATTAAATTTTTTACAACATTTTCACACCAGCTGTTATCTACAGGTTGCAAGTCAGATGCTGTGAGATCACAAAGAAATAAATTTACAAGCGCCCCCTGGGGAGTAGCCGTGTTTATGAACCTGCCTCAGAGGACGAAGTTGCTGTGTCATGCAGGTCACTTCCTGCTGCTGCGCTGCGCACTGGCAAAGGTACAAAGACGAACTGCTGGGGCCTCACAACATTACTTTCTCTTAGCCAAATCAAACTGTTCCTGGAAAACAATCAGGAGTGCTCACCCATACAAAACACTCAGCTCAACCTCTGTGGTCTCATTAATTTGATGGCTGACAAGTCACTCTAGGAACTGAAAGAAAGTCTGATAAAACTGCCAAATACAAAAAAAAAGAAAAGAAAAAAGAGGACATAATTGTTTTAATGATCATCCACCCTCCCAAGAGTTTTTTTTCCCCATTTCTCTCCTGTGATGGATCAACTACGTCTCTATAGAAAGAAACCATGTACCAAACCATTAACTTACACTTTGCATTTTCTGTCACTTTAATACTTCTAGACCTCTACAATTCAGATCAGAGGCAAATATTATAACATACTTTCTGCCTTACTACATTTATGTAATAAATTACACTTTGCACATTCTGATTTACGATACAAAATTTAAAAAAAAATTAATATAATTTAGGACATATCATTAAAAAGTAAAATAAGACCTTACTGGGCCGCCCTGATAGCCTAATGGTTATGTCGCGTGACCCAAGTGCAGAGGCGCAGCGGCTGTCCTGGGTTCAACTCCGACTTCGGGCGTTCACCGCATGTCCTTCCCTACTCTCTCCCATTTCCGATTCTATCCACTGTCCTATCTAATAAAGGCCAAAAATAAATCTTTAAAAAAAAAAAAAAAAAGACCTTACTAACCACTGGGTGGAAATCGGTCCAGCATTCACAGTGGAGCACAAAGCAACAGGATCCATTTTGCACAGTGATCATGAGAGGTAATTTTCCACTAGAGTCTTGCTTACATTACATTTTAAGATCTTGTACATTTTATATGTATCTTAGATTTCGAACTTGAATTAATTTTTAAATGCTTTCGCTACACTTCAGGGTGCTATCCGAGTAATGTTCCCTTTATTGAAGTAAAAGATCTGAGTACTTCTTCCACCACTGCATCTATCAATTACACACTTATCGGGCAAGAGACGTAATCAAGGGTGGTGTGCGTGTGAGAGAGAGTCAAAGAATTTGGCCACTTCAATGGGGTGCCATCAAATCCCATAATAAACCAGTCCCATGTTTAGATCCTGTTGCTAGGCAACAACAGAGAAAGAATGCCTTTGAGCTGAGCCTTCTACAGGATGAAGGAAGGCCAAAGAAGACATTCACTCCGTCTTATTTATTCACACGCACTGTCAAGTCTGTCTAACATGAGGGAAAGTGACACAATGAATCCTGTAGGGAACCTGCCCCTGCCCTGAAGGGGAGGACTTCTCTTCACACACAGTGATGCTTTTCTTCAGCTTAATGGAATAAAAAATGACCCATAAACTATTTCAGCCCACTGAATGAAGACAGACTGTGGCATTTTTACAGGCATAACAGAAGAATGCTCTTCTACACACAAAATTTTTAATATCCTCCCACCATTTCATGAATATCTGCAACAATATGTAAAACATTTTGTATGTATTTGGTGTTGGTGTCAGGAATACACGTCTCCTCATATGAACGGGATGTAATCATTCTTTTATAACCTTTAACAAATTATGTCCTTGTCAAATTTAAGTTGCCAAATTTTTCTGCCTAAGCAATCTACTAGACTATTTAAGTTCAACCTTATCATAGCTCAAACATCTATAAAGCTGTCAATGATACATTTACACCAAACATAAATGTATTGCAAATCTACTAAACCATGACCAGATGAAGCATCATCTGAACATCTGTGGCATCAAAGGGCATAAGGAAGTTGCCTCATCAGATAACATCACTGGAATGGAGCCAGTGACTGTTTTGTAAGCTGCTTTTTATCCTCCCTACCTTCAAGAAGAGAGCGCCCTCTACTGCTCCAGTGGTGGCAAAGCTCCAGCAGGACCCGCAGATAGCCTGGTCCTTCACTGGGGTCACAGCACCTGGAAGGGCAGAGTGAGGGTCAAAACTGGATGTCCTGTCAGACAGATGCCTCTCAGCTAAACTATTTCAGACTTGTACATACCATAAAGCCTCCAGTCAAGTGACTCTGGTACTTTGACCCCTTCATAACTTTTGGAGAGGAACGGGAGCCCTCTGTTTGGTGTCTTTCCTCGTTTCCTTCCCCTCATGGTTGCAAGCTCCGACATGGTGTGATCTGACAGAGAGTTCAGTGCCAGGGAGAAGGGCAGCCCAGCTCTGTTCTTAGAATGGACGTACCTGCAAGAAACCAGTAACCACGTCATTAGAGATACTTCAATCTTAAATAAAACTAACAAAAAAATCATATACATCCATGACATACTGTAATTAAGTATTCAATGCACATTGCAAACAAAATTACCAGTAATGCTGCAATGTCACAATTCAGTTTTAAATGTTCCTCTTACCGAAGATTATGTACAAAAGCATGCTCCCTCTTCTCATGCTCCTTTTCATCACTGTACTGACGCTGGAACTTCTCCTTGAAATGCTTGAACATGCCCTGTGAGTGGCCTGATGCTGAGGTGTGGATAAGGTCTTTCATTGGATTGGCCAACATGTGGTGCTCCACTCCTGGGCCAGGAAAATCTCCACAACTCATACCTACAGAAAAGATGACAGAACATAAGTGTCTTTTTTTTCTCGTTTCATCATCCTAAAAGGTCTGGGAGGAAAGACTCTACAGTAGGTATACAAACCTTCAGGCAGAGAGAAGACTTTGGGGTCCACATGATTGCTGAACTCCTTGTAGTCCACCAGGTATTTGTCATAATGGGAGCCCAGCAGTGTGTTGTATCCCATCATCTCATAATGGAGGGGAGTGGCAGTCCCTTCTTTGCCGTTTGCACCTTGCTCTGAATGTGTCACCCACAGAGTATACGTGTTCTTCTTGTAACCCACAGTGGTCACATTCTGCCAAACTTCACACAGGGAACCTCCATAGTATTCCATTCCCAGGAACTATGGGGCAACATGCAAAAACACAATAAGAAAAACATCTAATCCTTTCAACAGCAGTATGGTTAAGTTAAATGTGCAACTATGGAATAATAAATCTCAACACTCCATGCTGAAGGTGAATGTTACACATGTTCCATAAACAGTGTTGTGGTTTTACAAGTCATCAGCATTACTGAGTATTTGCAGTGTTGCACTGTGGAGTCACACAAGCACAATAAACTTTAATTTCACCCATCAAAACTGCAATCACTCTGGAGGACCTGCTGGTCTGCTTGCATCAGTTCACCACAGACTTTGCATATCAGAAAGTGTGATAGTAGAGTCTGTAATGGTTGAAATATAGTATCACAAACGTGGCAGCTAAAGGAGCACAAATAGTTAGATTTAAAGTCTGTCTAGTCACAACAGTAGCAGTAGTTTATTCTTCAGCAGCTTTTTTTCTGTAGGGTAAAAAAAATCCAGGGTCTGTCAGGTCAACAACAACCGGTAGTTTGTAAGTTTTCATGCACCTGGAAGCCCTGCACATCGGGCAGCGATGCCTGCGGTGTGACAGCTTCATCCTTTGTTCCATTGACCTGGAAGCACTTCATCACATTTTTCACCTCCTCTGTGGTCTCTGGGGTGATTTTATAGGCAACACCAAATTGCAGCTCTGATGCCAACTGGTAAGTCGAAACCTGGCCTGTTGAAAATCACAACGAGGGATGTTAAAATTGGACTCTAATGACTCTTTTAATCTTAGTAACACCGTACACATCACATATACACATAAAATGAGCAGTGTGTCGGTCACCCGTCTGCTGCCCCACCGGTTTATTCTAGAAATAATCCTCTTGAAGAAATCCCTCAAAATCCTGTTCCAAAGTTTGCTGTAGTGGCATGCTTAGTGGTACTCTGGTGTACTGTGAGCTTGAAGACACACAGAGTGGGTCTGAAAAGGCAAGATGGCCCAGATTGTTAAGAGGGGACGACATCTAATCACATCACATGGAGGGGACGGTACGTTGATATAATAGTGAGTTCGGTTTGCATGTAGGTGCAGAGATCTGATAGACACTTTAAAATGACAAAGAGTGATGAGATCAAGAAGCCTGGCAGACTGTGGACAACAACAAAGAAGTGACAAGATCACAGAGTGAAAACATTTGATTAGCTTACAGTCACATCAGACCAGCGGTGATTAGCAACACGGCAACAAGAAGAGTGTCTTCTTCATCATTATTATGTATTCATTGGTTCTGTTCAGTGCTTGGCAGACACACTACCAAGTCTGTAAAGAGTTCTTGCTCCCTCTAGAGTAAAAGCTACAACAAAAATGCCTAAACTGACAAATATGTCACAAGTGTACATGGCGGATGGTGGATTATGCATCACCTGCAGCTCTCTAAGACCAATGTAAACCCTCAACATGCACTCGTCCCCTTACCTGGTCTCAACAATCTCAATAAGTGTTTAGTAAAGTTAAAACAACCATCACTGTCAGCACCAGCACTAAACCTCCCAGATTACAGTAAATCTTTCACACTTGTAGAAGAAAAATGCAGTTTTTCACTAACAGTTCTCAGTTAATGCCATGACTATTCTTACAGACTGTTGGCTTAATTTTTATCTAAACTAGATCCTGTACATAAATGCTGTCCACGACGTGTAAAGACAGCAGCTGCACTTGCACTCAATAAATTGTCCGATACAGTTTTAGGGTCTCCACAGATTTTGCTTTATGTATTTAGTATCTTCCTGTGACTTACCACAACTTCTGCTTTCACAATATAAAATCTTTCTACTGTTGCAACAAAAGTTATTTCTTATCCATCTGTGATCATAATGACTGTGTTATAATGGGAAATCTAAGTAACAGTAACAGTTTTAAAAGTTAAAGAAGAACCTGCATAACAAAGGCCAACAGTCACGAGTAACATGAGTCACCAGATCAAGTTCTCCAATACTGCTTATTCTGCCTTTTGTACTTCCTTTCTTTCGTGATGATGTTACGGTCTGGTATCTTTTCTCTGACACAACAGGCTTTCCGTTTCAAATTCAGCCAAGCAGGGAAAATACAGAGTCAGGAACAGAGAAAGAGAAACAGCCTGGTTTCTTACCATGGTAGTAGTCTATTCGGCTGGACTTTGCCGCTAGGTCTAACCAGGCCTCAAATGGCTCTTTAATTTCAGCGTAAGGCAGAGAGATCACTCCTGCAATTGAAATGAGAAACATTGCTGGAGTTAGGCCAAAATCCAATTACAAAAAGGCATTAACAAACAAAATTCTGATGTTTTTACTGCTTACCTTTGACATGATACGAGTTCCCAAAATCTGGAAGGGAAGGAACTGCTTTTCCGTCTGTACCTGAAAATGAACCCAAAAAGGTGGAAAAATTGTTAAGGAAAACTCTACTTTTAGCAGTGTAGCTGTCCTTATGTACATGTCTTAAAGGACAATGAGGTAAAATGCAACCCTATTCTTAGACAATGCATGTGACCTAATAGCCAGAAATACTGACAGCTATCCCTGGACATTTGCTCTCCTGCATTATTCACATAAGACACAGTCTGCCAGAGAAAGTGGGAATTCAGCATATGTTGTGATCTTTCTGTCACGCACATACAGCAGAGACTAAAAACCCTTTGTGAGTAATTTAGTTGGTCAATATAACAAAGTTTCCCCATGCAAACACTGCTGTGTTTTAAAGATCAGCTATGTCAGCTGTTACATTGGCAGAAAGAGCTCAACAAAAGTTTCAGTTTTGGCCAGTAAGGATAAGGTAAAGTATATTAAATGTGTGCCGAATTAAAAACTAGACCATATAGTTTAATTTCGGTTCATAAGACGTAATTCAATAAGTACGTGGCTTCTCGATAATCAAATACACTTTAAATTTACATTTTTTGACTGTTTTTTGGCGTGGGCTCCCACACGTCAGCACATATTGGAAAATAAATCAGAAAACTTCTAAAGGAAACTCAAATTATACCGGGTGTGTTCCCCTCAGCTGTATAGCCACTTATATCTGACAGTATTATTTAGCAACGTGGACGGTGACGCAGCTTTCTAACAATACCACCATGGGTTAGCTGCTTTAATAGCATGTAACATTAGCTAGCTGTAAACATGATGTGGAAAAATAAAATGTCGTTACTTACTAGTGGCAGCCAACAAAATAACAGCTACAAAGTACCAACACCGCATGGTTTCTACTGTAAGCTATGAAATGCAGGACAGAAAAGCAGCCAGACTAAAAACAAACAGGTTAAAAACACATGACTCTGCAGGACACTCAAAACACTGATTAAATAGGGAAACACACATCCAAAGGTTACTGACGTTCCCTGTAGACCAATCGCACTACAGCTGCGAGGAGCGTCCTCCAATCAGAAACAAGAGGCGGGTTTTAGTTGAAAGATGTCATGTGATTTGTGTCATATGATCTGAGTAACCTATGGTTATAGAGTTCAGGAAAAGGAGGCCCTGCCAAAAACATTTTTTGTTTGTATAGTTTGCTAATTATGTTTGTGGCTAATCTTGAAAGTAGTAATGTGAATTTATTTTTATTTTTAGAGTAGACAGTGAGCAGCTGAGCTGTATGCATTACACTGCACTGCAGAGCAGGAAAGGAAAGCTGTTAGCATGACTCAACAACAAGAGGAGAGGTCATTGCCTGACTGTTGAATTTAAATCAGATTCTAAAAAATTTAATTCAAAACATTAAAAAATACATTCCTGACATTTTTGTTTGAGTTTGGCCAGACACAGCTGCTCTAGTCTTGTATTCATCATTCACCACCAAGGTGTTAGGAACATCCAACTGCTTGGACTACTAACAGTTTTACTAATTCTGTATAGTTGTACTACTGTATCATATTTAGTTATACATCTACAGGGTTGGGACAGAGACATTATTCAAGTGTAATTCATTTTACTTTGCCATAACTGCCATTAATGTAATTTATTTTAAATCCCAGTACTGCTGCATCTTAACCTTAATATTTACAATAATTAGGTGAATTTATAATGGTAGTCTAATTTTTCTCTTAGAAAGCACTTTGGGTCAATGTCTGTTGTTTTAATATGCTTTATAAATAACAGTGACTTGACAGTAAATGGTGAACAGTCATGAGATTGATACTGTATGTCTACAGTTTTCAAAATATTCTTCACATTTTCCATTTAACCCCGATGTCCACTGAGTTAGTTGTATAGTTTTATCTTTTAATGTCCATCGGGGATTTCTGATGCCTCCCTTAAACAATGTAAAAGAAGTCAGAATCTTATTTGTTCTGAAAAATGGAAATTAAAAAAAATATAAAGCTTGTTAGTCTGGAAAAGTCATAGCAGGATAAAAGTGTGGCTCCCTGGGTTCATTATGCATTTCTCCTTTATTAGATGAGGTTTTGGCCTTCAGGCCATCATCAAGAACAACAATCATAGTAGGACCTGACAGAATGTTATTTAGACCCCACCCTGGTCGCATAACTGATGTTGATTAGATCATCATGCTTCACTACTGAGGTGAGAAAAAACCATCAAGAGGTCTTCAGCTAATCAAAACTTCAGAGCAATAACTATTTATCAATAAGTTTTTAAACACACGCACACACACACACGCACAAATACATTTTTATATATTAACAGCTTTAAATAAACATAATAAACATCTTTAATGTAAACAAAATGCAAAACACATAGGGATAAAGGGACATAGGGACCACTAAGAAAAAAATCTATAATCAGTCCATGAGAAAATATTGTGCTATAGCATAACTTGTGTTTTTACTTCAAATAGTGCTTCTATGTATTCTTAGTGCTTAGTATGTCTTTCCAGCATATGACATATCACACGTAAAGTAAATGATCGACCCTGTGTCACATGGAATAATTCTTTCATAGGGATTTCTTAACTGTGTGACACTGAAACTGTCAAAGCAGGAGGTATAATTATCCTAACAACAGTTACTACAACAATGGTTGCCATCAGGGATATGTGCTGAAGTACTGTGAGCTGGTACTAATTGGGGAGGAGGTAAATGTGAGCGTACTAATGGGTCTCTGGGGTTTTTACATGTCTTATATACTATTAAAGGTTGTTATTGAATACATCCATGAGCTGATGATCAGATTCTACTATCTTTAGTCTCTTTATCTGTTCTGCACCATACTTTAAAAAGTATTTCAAGGGACCAACACTTAATTAAATGCATAGTTACAAACAAGATCTAATTTATTGATTTAGACAACCTTTTAAGTTGTCTTTTAGGTTTACCTTTTTTAGTTTCATGGGTTTGGTTGATATAATAATATTGGTATTTACATCAGCTTAATATTGTGTGCAACTGAAACTCAAATTTCAGTGTTAGTTGAGTTGTAGCAACTCAATGATATTGGCTTGAAAATTAAATTTTCCTTCACCTTGAGTTCCCCTCCTACCTATTTAACATGTCTGGACAATTTCAGATGGGTTAGATTGTGTGTTAAAGGTCCTGTAGGCTGAACAATTATGTATGTCAAGCTGAGTAATGTGTCTTTTACAAATAAATTCCAGTAAAACAATGAATTTGTGGACATTTTTAGTTCTGATATGACCAACAGTGGACTTGTGTATGGAGTTTAGGCTACACTTGTGAATATAGTTAATGGCAGCGGTTGTGCGACTACATATAACTAATGCTAGTTCAACAAACAAGTGAATAAGAATAATAAAGTTTGATTTGACAAATTTGTCCAGCTTCAGAGGACTTTTCATGTTTATCTATAATTTGAGGGAAATTTAAAATTGATGTTGTTTTTGCTTTCAAGATTAAAACTGAACTGCAGTTCAAAATTAAAACAAATTACCAACAATTTAGTTGTTGAGTTAATTCATTTCTTAAAATCTCCTACATGGGAACAACCATGAAAAGCCAAACACTACTGAATACATCTAGTTGGAGCAGTTGAAGTAAATTTTAATCAAGACTTTAGAGTGTATTAGATATACTCTGCTGCAAATCCTGCATGGCCATTTGATTTCACGGTAGGATTATGTGAGATTGTAGAGCTGTCTTTTAATTTAATTTAATTTAATTTTAGTGGCAGAACCATTAAGGACAGATTTCTTATATCCTCTTTGCCTCCATTTTTTCTTTGCACTTGTGCTGATGGTAAAATCTTCTCTTTTTTGGCAAATAGATTTTCATGTGAAACACTGACTAAAAGGGAGACTATTTCTGGTGATGGTAAAGCAAGTTTAGACTCTGCCCTTTATAAAATATTTCTAGTAGCAGGTTCACTGAACAGATCTGTGTTCAAATGATTATTGTATTTTAATTTTTTGTAAGATTCATTATTATACACTGCTTAATCCTCTGTAGGGTCGCAGGGAGCTGGAGTCTATACCAGCTGACTTAGGGCGAAGGTGGAGGAAACCCTGGAAAGGTCACCAGTCTATCACAGGGTCACATAGAGACAGACAAACACTCACGTTCACACCTACGGACAATTTAAAATCATGTATGCCACTTTGGGAGGAAGCTGGAGCCATTTAGTAAGATACTTAACTAAAACATTGTATGGATAATGTAAAGCTTTGTGTGGCGTTACCATGGTAGTTTTTGTTACTTTAAAGTAAGTTGATTGGCTGTAGCTCTTGTCACTGTTGATTAACTGAAGGCCTCTTGATTGTTTTTTCACCCCAAGGGTGGAGCATGATGATCTAATCACCATCAAATGTTTCACAAGGGTTTGGCCTTTATAACATAATCAGTGCCTTTGTCCTACTGACCTTGAAGAAAGCCTCTGGGCAGAGACAGAGTGTACAACTCTGTTTTCATTTTCTCAAATCTACTTCCAGTGATAGCAGGACACAACAGATAGTCACTTGTGTAGAGCGAGCCATCTGGCAACATATTAAACAGAATTTCCCATTCAAGGACAGAGTGGAGTGAACGTTACACAATGTTATGATGCATTACTGCCACCAACTGGAGTGAGGTGTGGATTAGCAATCAGTAGTGATATTATTTTATATACAGTCCATGTAAATAACAAAAAAATAGAACTGAATAAAATAAGGTTAAAAAAAAGCTAACCTGATGTCACCTTAATATGTAACGATTTAATGCAAGTACAAAATACAAATAAATGTATATATGCTACAAGATATAAATGCTGTGTTATCTGACTAATTTTAAAGTTTTATTGGAAACCTCAAGTGTGCAGCTCTAATAACACACTCACCCTTGACCCTTTTCACCCACTGCAAAATATCATCATAACTTTTTCAAAAATGGTGATTTGTTTAGGAAAAAAGATAATGAAATTGGACGCAGTTACAGATTTTACACAGAAAAGAGCCTTTACCGATAGGAAACGATGAAAATACTTTAAATGTTAAAGTCTAGAAGATAACTGGGGGCAGTGGTGGCCTAGTGGTTTGTGAAGCAAACTTGTAACCAGTCACTGATTCGAGCCCCTGGACTAGCAAGAGGTTGAAGTGGGAAAGTGAGAGTGACCGCTTGTCACAGTCACCACCACTGTGGGCCTTTGAGCAAGGCCCTTAACCCCTGACTTCTTCCCACACACTGCACCGCGGCAGCCTACTGCTCCTATGTATAGTTAAGGTTAACTATGAATAGGATGGGTCAAATGCAGAGAAGGAATTTCCCCAAGGGATCAATAAAGGTTTGAGTATAAGCTGTTGATTTTGCATTACGGATCAAAGCCTGCAGGTTTGGTACGACACTTCAAGTGGTATAAAGAAAAATGCTACAATATTATGCTCACACTTCACAACCTCTACCCACTGTACCATATTTGCAACATAATTCTTTCAAAAATAATGATTAATTCAAAGACTAAAAGCTGCTGGTTGTGACCACAGTGTCAGGTGGACGATAGAGATATTATGACTCAAGACAAATATAGATGTCACCACCTGCAGCAGTTTTGCGTTTCCATTGAGCTGACATTGTTGTATTGAAGCCACTGTATTCCTGAACTCCTGTGATTTACTGGTAACACGTGTCATGATTCAAATAGTAGTACAGCTGGACACAATCACGCATCATAACTCCATCCACAAAATTGTTGTTGTTGTGTTAGTATACCCTCCTGACCTTAGTATAGTGGCTGTATTGACTGGTTTCTCCTGAAGAATTGAATAACCAATATAGAGATTTCCAAATCGGCTGGGCAGGATGGTTTTTATTGAACATTCCTTATGATCAGGATCAAAAAGTGCATTTATTAAGGACTATTTTCAACCTTAGATTAATATTCATTAGTTAATGGTTTTGGGCAACTGCACAGCTTAATCCACAGTGGCATATGCTGTCATATATCTGATGACAGTACTGCATTAAACACTAGTTCTGCCAATGTCTGTATTTTTTTAGGGGGCTTTAAAATCTTAAGATTAATTGTATAATAATGAAAAATCTAATCAAGTCTAAATTCATTGTCTATGTTAGTTAAATGTGATGAGGTTTGCATGTACACCTCATTATTTTTATGTACATGCACACAATGTACATGTAATGTATATAATTACACAATGGACTTCCTCATCAACTAAAACCACAAATGAATTTTAAAAACAAAGCAAGCATGTTTCACAAAAGTTCTTTTGCACCAGAAAAAAGCCTGTAGAGTGAAGACAAAACCACAACTCTGCACTAGATGTCAGTGTCTGCCACGGTTATAAAACTGCTCACTATTACAAGTCCTGAATCCAGAGAATCCAGAGCTCATCTGGCACAGATATTGAAGTCACAGGATGCCACATAATTGACAGTGGTTTGCTCTCATGAGCATGTGCAGACAGGCAGAAGAAAGACAGGACTGGAAGACACAGTTAGACAGTGTAAGGAGCTGTTCTGCACTCAACTTTGTCATGAGGGAGTTTCAGGGCACTAACTGCAGTCATGAGATAACACTCCGACAGCTGAGGACATAAAACAGTCAGTCAGTGTGTGTTTAGAGCAAAATAACAGCTGAATGAAAGAGGAATAGTCAGCAGGAAAACCACAGATCGACATGATCTAATAGCCACTTTGTAGAACATTTCTAGGACTCCTAATGGTAACGTAATTATCATGTTACCAAAAAAGCACCACAATAAGCAATATTTAGACTGAGCAGAAATGATTATTGTTCTGTAATTCCACTGCCTGTAAGGTCTTTTGGGAAAAACTGTTATTTGTTATGTACTTTTCAGTGCACAAAGTTGGCCACTGTGGAGATACAAGACAGCTGTCCTGCTATTACGCAAGAGTTCTCCTCAAGAAGCCAAACACTCATCCAAGTTTTTTTTTCACCTCTTTAAGGGTGAAAAAGGGGGGGTTAATAGGATAATTTAAGATATATGCCCACAAACCTGTCTCAGCTGGTTATTCACAATGCAGCAATTACTTAGTGTATTACAAGTTTTCTGAAATTTTATGTCAAATATGCAAATGAGGTATTGTCTACCTTAAAATACCCTAATTTGCGTTAATTTTCAGAGCAGAAATCTGAGGACCAAAACAGCCTTTGAGGATATGTAATATAATTGAAATCTAGAGATACAAAGAGACGAAATGTGTATTTTGGATGTTTTCATCCACCGGCTGGAAAGAGAAAATGTTGTGAAAATCTAAGAATTGACCAGTGCATGAAAAACAATGTTTTTTCCTGTAGTGTCTCACTCTAATTGCATTTTAAACAAATCTACCACTACCACACTGACTACAACGACCAATACTTGCATCAATGACCTCAAACAAGACAAACATGTCTGAAACACGTTTATTGCCTATTTTGTGTTAAACAATTACAACATTAACCACAAAACATTGTTCATATACAAGAATACAGGAGTATAAATATAGAGTATCTGCACTACAGGGTAGTATTTGAACATCTGTCGAAAACACAACAGACACACATTCAAAAAATCATTCACTCGGCCACACAAACAAACCACCTGAGAATGCGGTTTGCACTTTGCACTCGACGACACACTCACTCATTCACGACTCTAAATGGAAGACCATTCTAAGTCTCTTTAGTGCTCAGAGTACTGCTTGCACTCCAGTTTCTTCCTTGTTGATTATTTCTCCAAAGTCGAGTCCACACTCAAACAGGAGTGAAAAGAAAAGGGTTCAGAAATAAAGGCAGAACATGACAGAGTCCTCCACCAGACCGCTTGGTTTTGTCCCATTTTGATCCTCATTTGAAGCCAGTAGAGGCTCGCTGCTCACAAAAATACAAAATGTGCCTTAGTGCTGCCAACTGCAGCATGTTAACATCCATTAAAGTTTACTACATTAATGTGGACACATCACTGCATAGCTGTAGACAAGTTACATCATTGCTGAAATGACTGACAGCTTCTACAACATGGACAGAATACTTGTCACACTGCTGTACAACACACAGAGATTTTATGGCACAAAAGAAGACCATGGTCTTCTCTGAGCAAATACAGATGAAGGAAAATCCATCAAGTGGCAAAGAGCTCTTTGCAATATGGATCATGGAGGATTATAGGGAATGTAGTCCCTTGAATAACACTAGTTCTAATACCACAGGTTCAACACAGAGACCAATCATCCTGTCCCCAATCACATCTGTTTACAATGAATCCACAATTTATTTAACATAATATACTGATGTCAGATACATATAGCACCTCTCGTGTGACACCACTGATGGTTAGACAACACTGAGACAATGTCATATGGGTGTGCAGCTTGCTGTCTCACTGCTCTCTGTGGCTGCTTCATTCTGCTCTGCTCCGTGTCTTCTGACAGTGGGTCCTTTTTGAGGCTTGAAGCTGGACACAGTGAGTGTTGAAAACATGGCAAATGTTCTTTAGACACTGTTGAGAAGCAGAATGGTAGTGGCGGAGCTGGGAGAGGAGATTTCGGGGTTAATAAAATGGGGGTCTTGTTCATCCCCAGAGTCTGGTTCTTGTTTTTGTGCTACAGTCAAAGATAGCTTGTTCAGACCAGCCTCTAGTGTCGCTTCGGCTCCCTCTGCTCTGTCACCTGGAACACACAAGAAAAGAAAGAAAGCACACATCTGTCAATAAATCTGTAGTTTACCAAGGCATACACCAATTTTCTATACAAAACAGAAATACTATGCTCAAGTAAAAATATTAGGTACTTGTACTTTACTTAAGTATTTCCATTTCATGCTTCCTGATACTTTACACTGATGAACCACAACATTAAAATCACTGAAGACTGACGTGAATAAAATTGATCATCTCTTTGCAATGCAATATCCTTGCTGAGAAATATTGGCTCCTGAAATTCATGTGGATGTTACTGACACATATCACCCCTCATGTTAACAGCACTCCCTTATGGCATGACAATTAGCCTTGCAAAACTGCAAATACTGCTTAGGAATGGTGCCAGGAACATGACAAAGATCCCAAGGTGTTGACCTGGCCTCCAAACTGCCCAGATCCCCAATCAAACTGACCATCAAAGAGATGGAGGCTCCACCCTGCAAGCCACAAGACCCACAGGATCCACTGCCAACATCACAGTGCTCCGACGAGTTTTGTAGCAGCATGAGGCTGACCAAACCAATATTATGCATAATTTAATGTTGTGGCTGGATGTACTAGTCAGACAGAAATGCTGTACTTTTTACACCACTTCATTTCTTCCACAGCTACAGATTCTGACTCCTATTCAGATTAAGATTTCACAACCACAACATACAATTAGCTTCCAAAATATGGTTCATTGTGATAGAATAAACTATCATCAGTTTAAAAATAGTTCAAATTAGCCAGAAGTTACCAAAAGGCAGCCACGGGGTCATTATTTTTTCTGAAATTAGAGTCCCTTCAATTACATAAGTTACATGTCGGGGGAGTCCCAAGATGATTAAAGGCTGAGACATTTACACCGATCAGGCGTAACACTATGACCACCGGCCTAATATTGTGCTGTGCTCAAAAATGCTCTGAACCATTGGGCATGGACAAGAGGACCTCTCAGGGTGTCTTATGGGGTCTGGAACCAGGACCTTGGCACTGGATCCTTTGGCTACTCTGGCTTGAGCAGTGGGGCCTCTGTCAACCGAACTTGTTCCACTGCATCCTGTTGATGCTTGATCAGAATGGGGTGTAGGAAGTTTGGAGGACAAATCAACATGTTGGTCCATTGTCATGTTCCTCAACATGTTCCTGATTGTTGCATGTTTTTTTTCCATGTGGTGGGGTGCATTTTCCTGCAGGGATAGACCAGTGACATTTGGGATTTCCATTTGCATGAGGGAGTGTTCTTGTTGTGGGACAATGTTTATTTGGGTGTCTAAGTCTCATCAACACAGATGCCAAAATTCTAGGTTTTCCAGCAGAACACCACATAGTCCCAATATGATCAGTGTTATCACATTGATAGTAGTGGCTTACTTTTACTTATGTGGCATTTTCTTTGCCAGACTAGTAACAGTATTTGTGCAGTGCGGGATTGGTGCTTATATGTACAAATAAATAAATGCTCTGAATACTTCCTCTATGATTGTATATATGGCAGCTTACAAGGTGGTAATGGTACTTATTTTAGCATTTCTTTTTGACAAATGAGATGTGCCCAGTTAATAAGGGAGCTTCAGAGGTGCTGATAAGCATATTTCTTAGCTGTTCACATATTCTGGCCAGTCATGACCCCATACTTTCTGTCTGTATGTTCATAGAGACCAACCACCTCTTGATTCCACCTCTGTACTTAACACAGAGACATGAAACTGATGGTCATTTTCAAATATAACTCTTAGGAAACATACTCAAAAGGCATACTTCCCAATATTTTTAAGTGGAGCATTGAAGAAGTACCTCAATGCTTCACTGGACAAATACAAAACACTCCCAACATTTAAGATGAAACTTCACATTAGAAGTCAGTGGTCACCTCTCTCCTGGTCGCAATCTGGAGAGGAAGCTCCACTGCACTGGCTGCGAGGGCCCAGGAGAGGTGAGGCATACCCAAAACCGCACACTGAGTCTGGGCTGTGAGAGCTACAGGGGCTCGCTAACTCCAGGCCACCGGGACAGGAGGAGGACAAGATGGTGGAAGAAGGAGAGGAGGAGAGGTAGGAGGAGGAGGAGGGGTAAGGGCTGGGCATGTCAAGTGGGGTGGAGGCAGAGGTAGAGGGATGGGAGCAGGAAGAGGAAGAAGGCGAGGAGGGCATTGCTTGGGGAGAGGAGGTGGAGTGAGTGTCGGCCTCCTCCTCTGAGCTGCTACTGTGACTGCCTTCTTCGTCAATTGACACTGACACCACTGAAACACACACAGATATGAACTTTAAACATGCAGACACACAGATGCACCAACAAAACGAAACAAAAAATGGTGGATTGATGAAGTGGATGATGACCGATCTCCGAGCGCTGGTTACACTCACTTGACAGGCCGTCTGACTCCATCTTGAAGTTGGCGATGTCATCGTTACCTCCGTCTCCCTCGGCACCGACACCCTGCTCCCTGGTTCCCATGGCGAGGGAGCGTCGCTGGGCGTGGATCTCTTCTGAGATGCTCTCCAGGTTGCGTAGCGCCGCACGGTAGTTGGCCTTGGCAACAACTAGCTTGGCCTGACGTTCGTCCACATGACGCTTCAGTTGCTATGAGAAATCAATTGGAGTTTCTCAGTAAACTCAGCTTACTTGTAGAACAGTTTGCAAATATGAATTATACACATTTTAACATTCATGAGAAGAGTTTTATCCGGCTGTGTGGCATTTACACAGTGAGGATCATTTCCTAAGGCCAGCAGATGGCAAAATTTATGTTCAAATGACATAAATTTGCCATCTGCCCAAGTCTCTGAGAGTCTGTGTGAATCTCTCCATGGACGTCTGCATGCTGACAAATTTGTGTCTGTGTGAATACTATCCTACAAAGCAGCAGCGCAAATGCTTGGCAGCAGTGTGCTTGTGTGGAATACATACAATACATATTTAATGTAGTTGTTTTATAATATTAAGATGGGTTTTCTTCACGCTTGCATAGTAGTTTACACTGTTGACTGCTAATAAGAAGGTTCTGGGTTGGAGTTCTCCCTTTGTCTTGGCGTGTGTCCTCTGGGTGCTCTGGTCAAAAGACATGCATGATAGATTAATGTTGGTTCTAAATTATCTTTTTCTCTGTATTAGCCCTGCGAGGGACTGGCGACTTGTCCAGTGAGTACCCTGTCTCTTGCCAGAATGTCAGCTGGGAAAAGCTCCATAACCCCACCGTGACTCTATGACATGAAGTGGAACTGGCAGATGGATGAATAACTTTTGAATATTTGCCAGAAACACTTTAACAACTTGCTGCAAACACTAAACATTCTAGTAAACCTGCAGTAAAAAATTTAATTAAAAAGCTATTTGCAAGTAAGCCAGAAGTCCACCACAAGTTTGCCACAACTCTATTTTCCATCCAGCCACCACTTAATCCTCTGTAGGGTCACAGGTGGGCTGCAGCCTATTCCAGCCGACTCAGGGCAAAGGGAGGGGACACCCTGGACAGGTCACCAGTCTACCACAGGGCCACACATAGAGACAGACAACCAAGCACACTCTCATTCCCAACTATGGGCAATTTAGAACCATCAGTTAACCTCAGCATGTTTTTGGACTGTGGGAGGAAGCTGGAGTACCCGGTGAAAACCCACAATGCACAGGGAGAACATGCAAACTCCACACAGAAAGATCCCATGCCCAGCAAGTTTAATTTGCAGATGAAAATATGACCTTGATGCAATTTGGTGGCAATTGCCAGAAGTTAACAACAACTGTCTACCAGAAATCTACATCTTTTGTGAGGTCAGACTCCAAGCAGACTAGAAAGCAGTATAATTTAACGCAACTACACAACTGTGGTGTCCCCAGCTGTCCGTGTGAGCACAGTCGTCCTAACAAGCTGAATGTTCATCATTTTGGTTTAGTATATAAGCATGCAAAAGTGCAGCTGAGGCTGATGGGAGTTTTGCTGCTATTTAGTCATAAACCAAAAAATTGGACAAACTCAACCTAAAGATCTAAATGTGACATAACATGGAAAGCAATGTATCCATGGACATGATGAAATGTGAGACATTACAGTCCGGATCAAGGTGGTAAACCTACAAACACGCCAACATTAGCTTGGCTAAATATGCATAAACCACATTTGGCCAGTAATATACATACCTCAAGCTGTAGATAATACTTGGCTTTCAGTTCGAAATACGGTCTGCAGGGGGGAGAAAAAGAAGAAAAGCTGAGAGGGGGGAGGGAGAGACTTTGCCAGTCATCATTGGAGGAGCTGCTAGAAGAATAACACTCCTCTGTGAGCACTCACATTCCTTGGCTCTTGCAAAGGGAGACACCCCAACACTGCACAAGCAACACACGAAACATCTGGATTGCATCAGATGACTTTAGTGTAGCCCCAATGTCTCACACACACACACACACACACACATAAAGAGGCCAAAGCAGGGGGAAGCTCATGAGCATCATTTCTACTTTATCACAAAGGAAACACGAACTCAGACCTGGATTTATTGATGGAGCGCTTCAGTTTCTTTTCTAACTGCCTCATGTGGCTGATGCAGGAGTTGTAGTTGGCTGCTGTTTTCTTGTGTTCTGCTTCACTGCGGGTTCTCGCCTGCTCTGCCTCCATCACCTGAAACGATTGAGAAAAAGGTTTATTTAAACAGTAGAAACCAAGCAAACTTTCACTATCTCCAGAGTCAGTAGCACGTCTAAAACTTCTGTTGTTAGAATGGAGCTTTATTTTGGTTTGCATTATGCACATACTCTCTGTGTGGCATGGTTGAGCATTTCCTGCCAGGCGGAGTCGAACTGGCGAGTATCCTCCTCCAGCAGCCTCTCCTCAGCCAGGGCGATGGTTTCTTTGGCTGCCCGCAGGATCTCCACTGCTCGCTGGAATTCCTGAGTGGCCTTTTGAGCTTCAACCTGGGCCTGGCGTTCAGAGAGAAAGGGCAGACAGTTATAATTTATTCAACACTGACTGGAAACCAAAATACAATACAAAATTCAGCTTTCACGCAGTAAATGTCGCTGCTGAAATGTGATTTCACTTAATTGTGATGGCATGGCAGCTGACAAGTGTGAAAAAGATGTCGTAAAGTTGAAACCACAGCGTTGTGACAAAAGGGTTTGTTCTTACACAGCATGAATCAATCAGCCGTCCGTGTGTGTGTGTAATTCATGTCCTACAGCACATTTCCTCTGACAGAACCATGGCTGATTCCTTATAACAGCCAAAGAGGAACTAAAGAGTTTTGGCACTGCACGCACACTTGGACAGAAAGACGATGTGATGTCCTGATCCGATAGACAAACAGAAGCTTTGTCACTAAAGAAATCTGACACATTATCAGTGGGCTCTTCCTGCCCACGGTGGCAGTCAATAGGAGGATTATTCTCATCACGCTGGACATATTTGGACCCACTCTCTCGGCTCCGACAGGCGTGACTTAAAGGTCAGCATTTCGGCTGAATGCCAGGATTAGGCAGTTACAGTGACTCTAATCGGATTTCCTTGAATAAAATGAAAATAATCCGGAAATTTTGACTAGCCTAGATGCTCTTATTTAGAAATGGAGATAAAAGTGAGCTGACGACATCACCCTTGTGTAATGTTAACACTGGGGAAGCCTATGAAAATGCATACTGAGGATGCACAGCAGACATTTACTGTGGCATTTTGGAGAAAGTGAAATGCAAATCAACCAAAAGCACTACACGCTTTTTCATAGGAACTTGCCTAACATTTTACATTCTAACATATTCCATTCATATTGATTATGATGTTACACTAAACAACTTTTTCATCCTGCTACACTTAAATGGTTTACAGTTGAAGAGATTCGAATCATTTTACTTGCATCAAACACATCCAAAATGATGCACTGATACCTTTACTCTTGACATTTATGGGGTTCCAGGGCATTTTCGCAACATATTTGTAAATGAGTTTATTTTCAGTAGTGTGTAACCCTCTGACATTTTATAAATATCCTGTCTGTCACTATGCTCCTTGTGCTTGTTTTTTAAACTGTATTGTCTGTCTGTATTGACTGCATACTACAATGGAAGCAAAACCTTCGTGCCTGGTTTGTTTTTCTATCCCTCAGTGCTTTCAATGGATTATTGTTGCGACTAAATGACTATTTTAACGGTGAGATAAAGGCAGCAATTCCTCCAAACACTTTCACCATTTCACAGTTTCAAACGTCTACTGTGTGAAATCCAAATGTACTTTCTTTTGGAGTCTTTTCCATTATTAGTAACTGACAGAAGACAAAACTGAACCCTGAAATGATCTACACAAATATGATCCTATTCAGGTTATTTCAAGGATTCAAGGGATTTTATGCAATGTAAATGTAAAATGGCACCACAACATTTCTAGACAAAGAATCCTCTGTAAATTTTTGTACACATTATTCACAGGTATGTTTATTGTAGGTGGTGCTAGAATGTAACACATTAACACCCAACCAGCTGTGTAATAAGAGGGCTAAAATGTTCTGTCTATTGTAGATTAATATTAGCACATGTGAATAGTTTAGGTTAGATTATTTAAACCTGCATTTAGTTTAGCTTGAAAACACTGAGCGACATTAGCTTCTGTTTAGAGTTGTGAATAAAATGCCTGCATGTGTTTAACATGGACCATGTATAAAGATAAATTAACCCATCATTCATAGATTTCCTGAACGGTGGCTTGGAAGCTGCATGTGGTGTCTCTGGCTACAACTTACCACTATGCTACAAGGGCAATAGTGTGCATAAAGTGTAGGTAGATACGACCTGCTGTGCATGAATGCGACAGAGTCTTCCAAGAAAACAATGAGAAAAAGTAGATAGTAACAATAACTACACATCTGTGGGTGTCCACAGCTGTCTGGGTATGCCCACCCACACCAGAGTATAATCCAAGATTTTAATCTCAATACAATTTAAATATGTGAGTTATATAAAAATGTACCATCCTTACAGTGGTCATAAATGGGAAACATAGTGATAGAGACTGAAACTGTGTTTGGTATCAGGCTACAAATATGTTTATTTCTGCCGTAAAGTTGAGCATTTTAACATGGCAGTCTATGGGGATTGACTGCTTACGGAGCCATCCTCAAGTGGTCATTTGTGGGAGTGCATTTTTTTCACTTTTTTCACAACTTAAATTGGCTTCACTTTTCAGCCCTTGAAGTTACTGCTTAGTATCTACCAACTCCCAAGAAAAAAAGGGAAGTACTTAGCTGCATTGCTACATGTGTCCACCATAGACATGTTTGGTATCCGCCCAATTCTTTGCAACTCTGTTTTCTGGATGCTGTAAGCTAAACAGGTAACATACGCTGTGTTTTATCAGAACCTTGTTGTTAAAACAGCTGCTTTTGACCGGAGATGATGCTGATGAGAGTGGCGGCAGTGAACTGAAACTAAGTTGTGGGCCACAACACCAAAGGAATTAACTGAAATATTCCACTGCACAGAAGGAAATGCAGAATGAAGAGATTCGGTGTGTGTTAGCCCCTTGAAGTGACACATTTCATGTTAAACATCTTTAACAGACCAGACTCCCAAAAGGTCAGTGCAGTTTTTGTCAGCTGTTACACTTTTTCTCACGGTCTTCCCTGGCTTTCTGCTACATTAACCCCTGTGACACGACCCCTGCCACCGTCAGCCATGTTTAAGATAAAACCTCCACCAGTGACGTGAGCAGGCAGAGGCCTGCATCGCCTCACTCAAAATGTAGAAAACAGAAAAGCTGGCATCTTCTGCGTCCGTATTGTTATGATATCAGGGCGTGTCAGCGGGTTGATATGCTATCCAGGGTTGTTAGGGCCCCTTTGGGAAGGTGAAGAGATAGAAGAGAGGAGTGGGAAGATAATAGTTGCTCAGTGCATGCAATCTGTTAGCTTGACAAACTGGTGAAGATGAATCCTACTTCTTTGTCCCTTATCATGACCCATTTCCCAGGCTCTGAGAGGAGAGGGGTTGCAGGGAAAACAGAAGGAGGATGATGGATATTTGATGAGGGGGAAACATTAAGGAGAAACAGAGAAGCAACTGAGGCTTCAAATCTGCATGCATCGTTGTTGTTTTATAGCAAGGTGGAGACTAAAGTTCCGGGACTTCCTGGACAGAGCAGCTTTCCTCGTGCAGGGTTAGAGTGTTTTCAGGAAACTTCAGTTTTGCTGCTTCCTTACTGTTGAACAGCTGACAAATCTCTGTTGAGTAGCATGCATCAGAGCTGCAGGACACAATTTGCTGTTATCTTTATAGCACAAAAGCCTGCTGAGCTTCAGACAGCATGCAAATGATGAGCTTTGTTATCAGTTAATTAACTTGATGTCACTGAGCGCACATTATATGACACTCAGAACCACACAATAGGATGCTTTTTTCTCTGTCGTACTATGACACACTGTCACCCCGTGATATGCACCGTGACCGTACAAACCATACTACTACAGGATGTTTTTGATGTGTGTGCGTGGGCTCGTGTGGCCGTGCACGTGACTTCTTTATAATTCATGTGTCAGACACTGTCATTCTGCCTTTGTGTGTCTACCAAGGTGAGACATGGAGGTGAAACAGAGGGTGAGGGTGGGAAACAGAGAGCCAGACAGACAGGCAGTGGTGCAGAAGAGAATGCTGGGTAAAAAGGACAAAAGATAGGACAGTACAGGCAAATTCCTTTACACCAACACCCCCAAGTCTGCTGGAATGTAAGGAGGGAAAACATGGGGGGTTGGGGGATGAGACTGGGTTATGGGTGGGGGTACGTGCAATATTGTGTGTTTGTGCTGGAGGGTCAGTGAGGGTATGTACTTGAATCCTTTTAAAATAGGTCATGTATTAAATATTAAATATTCATCCATAAATCATGATCAGACAATACACCAGTTTAACCCGAGGCCTTGATCAGCTTTGCTCTATTTAAATCCCCCGATCATAGACACTCACACACACACACACACGCGCACACACGCACACACACACATACTTATACCTACACGTACACAAGGCTAGAGAGGGCTTTTTATCCTTTCACGTGAACGCAGGTCCTATCAAAATTCAAAACCCCTCAGTAATCCCCGGCACTCACGTGTTACCGTCAGAAGCAGATGCCACTGGCAGGTAGTTTGTCATATTGCAACAGAGAGAAGCAAGGACAAACGCACACACACACACACACACGCACACACACACACAAATACACAGTCTATTTCAGTTTGACAGCTCAGCTCTGACACACAAATGTCAGCCTTCTGATGCATGACTCATAAGCTGCTTCTTTATTGGCTAGAATGGAGGAGGCTGCTGGACTCTAAATTTCTGTCCAATCAGATCAAAGCCTCAACAGGCTGGAGCAATTAGACAGTAAAGTACACGACCCACCGCAGAGGGAACAGAACAGTTTAATGTACAAACCACCAGGGAAGTTGTCCTACTTTGTATCTACCTTCAACAGTGCAGCAAACATGGCAAGCCCTCTAAGATTCAGTACAAGAAGCAAGTCAGATCATGAAAAATGTTGCTTCTCCTGCAGACAGAGGTGGTGCATGTGTTTGTGTGTGACATTAGCTTAGGATGCAGAGGTGTGACTGAGTTTAAAAATAGACACCACGTGACTGCGCTCCCTTTAAGTAGATATAAGC
This sequence comes from Dascyllus trimaculatus, assembly GCA_024666655.1. Classification (NCBI taxonomy): domain Eukaryota; kingdom Metazoa; phylum Chordata; class Actinopteri; family Pomacentridae; genus Dascyllus; species Dascyllus trimaculatus. Next base: position 24,586,829 of record CM045461.1, on the reverse strand, counting down.
AGAGCTCTTTAAACTTCTCACTGCTAATCCTCAGTAAGCCTGCCCTCACACTTTCTGTCTGCCGACCTCACAGTCACTCCAGCTCTCCTTTGCCAGTGTGTGTGTGTACCTGTCTTGCCACTTTGCGGGCTTCCCAGTAGGGTTTGGAGTCATCCACAGCTCGTCCGATCCTCTTCACCTGCTCGTCCAGCTTCACTGTTGCTTCTACCAGCACTGCTCGAAACCGCTGACGGCAGTCCTGCACACATGCCAACAGAAAACAGAAATGAGCATAGAAGCTCATCACCTTAATGTGTGAGCACATTGTTCACTGCTCATTGTGAACATGTTTGCACACTGATTAGCATTTAGCTCAGAGCACCACTGTGGCCCTTGAAAACACAGCCACACTAATGGCAAATTGTGACTTAATATTTTAAGTCACAATTTGGCCCTTGTGGTTTGTGCTTTCCTGTTGGCTCTGATAAATTTGGCCTTGTGCCTCCAAAGCAGCTCTCCCAGTTCAAGTCTTTACTAAACTAATACCCAAATACAAGAACATGTATTACCGTGCACAGCTGTAGAGCATCTCATGGCTTTTTGCTCAAACTGGTGTTTTGCCCACGTGAGCTTATCTGCATTCACTGGTAGTGAATTGGTGAATATTTGTGAGTTATGATAAAACATTATAGCATGGCATCTATGTGTGTGTGTGTGTGTGTGTGTGTACATTCTTTGCCATAAAGGCCAAAGTGACAGCGTGACAGTCCATTTGTTATTCATAGATATGGTCTGTCATCAAATATATAGGGCAGGTTTACTGACGCCGGCCACCTGTTTGTATGTTTGTCAATGTGTGTGTCTGTGTGTAGCTGTCAGCTATCTCCAGTTTGAGTTTTAGCTCATCGGTGTGAGGACATTTTTGGCCAGTTCTCACTTCTTTACACTCCCTCAATTGCTTTGAGGGGTTTAGGCTTGGTTTTAGGATTGAGGTTTAGGCTTGGTTTAGTTTGGGGTTAGGGTGAGGATAACCTCCAGCTGGTCCAAAATGCAGCAGCCAGAGTACTGACAGGAACTATGGCGAGGCAGATCATATTACTCCCATATTAACTTCTCTTTACTGGCTACATTGACTCTTGTCTCCTTCACTCTATACATTTATATACCACCACTGCATGTCACTGACTTTGTGTCTTCTCTCTTCCTCGTACTTTGTGTTCTGTCTTCTCTGCAGGGATCTCTGGCTGCAGTGTTACACGTTTCTGATCGTGGCCTCAGAGAACTGGCCAGTCTTGTTAGGTTTCTTACTGTTGAAAGGGAGTGTTTTTCTTTCAGACTATCACCAAAGAGTAGCTCAAGGGGAATCATTTGGAAATTGTAAGGTGTTCCCCTTATTATGTGAAGTGCCCTGAGACAACTTATGTTGTAAATTGGCACTAAATGAATAAAACGGACTTGAACTGAATTAGGGGTTGAGGCAAGGGCCTTGGGAATGCATTATGTCATTGAATGTCTTTACAAAGAAAACCATACAAACTACGAATATAAAAGCAAGATAAACCAACAAGGATGGTACGGTACATATTCATTTTAAAAAGCTGTTCTGTTCAGATGAGCATTTTAGAATTGTTTCAGAAATAGTGTGTCTGTACTAACACACCTGAAAACATAAATCCCATGACTGTTCGTCTACACTGGACATGCACACAACGGTGTGAACAAGAAGCAGAGGGGTGGTTGGTTAGTTGTAGAGGTAGTAGGGGCGCAATGAATCAGGGAAAGATGACCCAATCAGAAAGTGACTGTGGGTGTTTGTGCTCCTGTCTACACAGTAACACTGCAAATGGAGTTTCGGACAAATCGTAACAGTGGTAGTTTTCCAAAAGGTCCACAATGACTGACCTAAAACTCTGTTTGCTTATGGACAGAAGGCCAAAACATAGAGAAACAGCTACGTTTTAAAAACTTATCCCTACATGTGTGGACAAGGCCTTTCTAACATCATGCAACACCATGCTGTGTTTGTCATGAAACAAACTCTGTACAAACAGACAGCTACCGCCTAACTTAAAGGTTACACTGTATCTATGATCAAATATACTGTAGTGTAGATATCAGTCTATCTAATATAGGCTAGGAAACAGTAGATCATTCTCTGTGCTGTGTAGAATGGTCTGACTACACTTTATTATCATTCCACTATAAGTTAAAAAAAACACTGTGGCTGTTTGAATTTCTTTAAACCAATAACAGTTGTCTCGGGCGTGGCTAAACCCAGGACGCTGGTGTTCACTGAAAATAGTGACAATAGTGAATTTTTTTCTTTGATTATTTGCAAGCAAAGAGGCAAGCAGTGCCGCTTCAATTGATGATTCACTGAAAAAAGCACAGCTGCCTATTAAAAGATCCAAACCTTCAGCAAAACCTTAAGTTTTCAGCGTGCTCAGAGGACACTGCTCTTGTTTCCCCAAGTAAATCGGATTTTTAAGACAGTAAGAGAAATCCGGGTGAAATAAGAAGCATGGCTTGCAATGGCAAGCCATTTATGCAATGGCATAAAATGCAAAATAAGAGATCACGTAAGTATCAACCCCCTTTAAAGTGGCTCATCCAATCCAACACAGGTGCACCCAGCAGGTGCCAGAAGTCACACAACTAGTGAAACGAAGATTATCTGAGTGCAAGTTAATGTGTCTCAAGTGACTGGAGTATAAAGACACCTGTATCTGGAAGGTCCAGATAGTCACTTTGACATGAAAGAGTCTTTCCTGTAAATTCTTTGTCAAAGAAGCCAGATGACTTTGACAATAAAACAGTGTTAAAAAACAATAAAAGGGGAAAACTTCCAAGGAAGGTGAATACTAATCTAGGTGCCGTTTACCTGCAATCTACATCTGGTAGTCAGACTGAGAAAACTGCAGATGTGGTCATTTCATTGTAAAGTGTTGTCTATATACAGGGAGGGTTGAGAGAAAATTAAAAAGCTTATCAGAAATTAAAACGGTGAGATGTCAACAAGAATACAGAAGCAGGAAAGTAAGTTTTATTTTTCTCCATATGTTTCTACCGGAGAAAAGTTCATCTTGAAGATTGCCACTGGATAAATTTTATACCCTCCACCTTATGAGGGGTGCTTCATTCAGCTGTGAGTCTGACTACAGAGTTACACTCCATGACGGAGTGGGAGTGTAGAGGGTCTGCTTTGAGAGAGGGTCTCATATGTGTTGCAATTTACCGAACAGGGGTTTGAAAGGCAGCGGCACCTGCATCCTGTTCACAGTCCTGACTGAGGAAAAAAGAGAGCTTAAAGAAGGAAAAGGGAGAGGGTGCTACAGGAAGCACACGTCCTGTGATATCATAATGCTTCCTGACTTCTTCCTGCAGTGAGGCAGTGACGCAGCACAGAATCCAGGAGGTAAATCCAGGAAAAGCACTGGTCATATATTGTGGCTGGTTACTGATGGCACACACTCTTGGTTATTCGGTGGATTGTTCCAACACACATAAATACATGCGGTCTTATATCTCTGCCAGGACACATGAGGGCTTTAGCACTGTGTTGGCAGAGTCAAGAACAGAGTCTGAGTGCGGATTTAACCTCATTGCCGGATCTTCTCCTGAATCCAGTGAATCTACAGTACATCATCCTTAATCAACCCCAGACTCTGCTGGAAAACAGCCTGCAGCCTGCCAGCGGCACTTTCCACATTCCTCAGCTCCTTACTTTCATTTTGCTTCCTGATGAATCGCTTTCTTTTTTTCCCGTTTGTTTACGTCTGCGTGTTTATTTATAGGATATCCATCGCCTTAGTGACACAGATGCTTCATGAAAACATTCCCAAGTGAGTTTTCCAAAGAGCAATAAACAGCAGTTGATATCAGATAGGTTCAGATTAATCATGTTCAAGAACAGTTATCCAATCTTTAGCCTGAAAATAAAAGTGGATCAAATGAAAACGACACAAATCTGATCCACTCCTTCCGTCTTTCTGTCTGCTGCTGTGTTTCTTTCAGCTCTGGTTTGTGGAGTTTGGATGTGAGTGCAGGTCTAATGAGAAACAGAAGAGGCCTGCTTTTAGGAAAAGAAAAACTGCGGCCTAGCTCTGGAATGTTTTTGGTTTTGCTGAACAGTAACCTAACGAGCACACGTTCAAATGCAAGCAATGGCTGTTAAAAAAAAAAAACACCTTTCCATCTCCCATCCATCTTCCTACTGTTCCTCTCTTGATTTTTACAACCCTTTTCCTCTTTAAAAGTGTTTGATTTGTGTTTTTAAAGGAAGCCTGAGGGAGCTGCAGGGCAACGACGAGAGCACTTGGGATTTCGGCTGCTCCGAATGTGCCATTCAAATATTATATTTAACATTCAGACCGCAGTTATGTAGCACTGAGAGGTTAAACAGTGCTGCTGTATTTCGCAGAAGCCACAGCTTCAGTTTTTCCACATTTTCCCCTCAAAAGCAGCTCACTCATTTAGGAAATTTCCATCTTTGCAAAGCATTCCTCGTGAGGCGTTTTCAAAGCAATCACCTCGTTGCCAAGCAAATCCCTGGAACGCACAAAACCGTACTGGAAACAAGATGATTATCTCCAACAGGATTTCTCACCTGTTTAGGGCAAAACTTTGGATTTAAGTCTGAAAAGTGAGGTTTAGTGGCTCAGTGAGATAAGTGTTACTGTGGGTCAGCTCACACGGTGCTGGAAGTGATTACCACGGCAGGCAGAGGCAATAATGATACTAATGTTGGTGTTTGGTCTTACCTCCAGCTCACTCTCCCAGCGGTTAATGTCGTCTGTGGACTGGTTCAACTTCTCCAGCTCTCCCTGTTTACAGACAACATGGCAGGTATGGGCAGACAGGGAGAGGGAGGAGTGGGGTTAAATTAGATCTTGAGGTTAAACTGTGACTTCTGTTCACTGAATTACTGAGTCTGACAGAAGAAGCCCTTTTGAAGCACATCTTTCGTGAACACACTGGAGCATTTCACTACAATCACCTCACAGCCACTTATTTTAACTGGGTTGTATTATTATAGTATGGATATAATAAAGTAGTCTTCTCTCAGGCTCATTCAAGAAGTATCAGGGTTAACATTTTTAACAATATTACACACAATCTGACAATCCTATTGGTTTGTCAATTTTAATCCCAGTGCCACTTCACTGGTTGCCACATCTGGACCCATTCTGCTGACCCCTGTCTCACCTGGATCCTGGGATCCACCTCCTCTTCCTCCTCAGCACACTGCAGGTCATCCTCACAGTTATTCCCATTTGGTTCCATTCTCACAATATCTTGGCAAAGAAATGAGGGTCCTCACAGCAAACAAAGCCCGACCCCCGGGGTGCTGGGCAGGCAGAGGTGTCCAGCAGTGATCCACCCTCTCTAACCTTTACGCAGAGCGCAGCGCATTGCTCCAGACTGCTGAAGGACTGTGGTGGAGTTGGATAAAGCAGAGCAGTCAGTCCGGAGTCTGCAGAGACGCGCGTCCTTCCGCAGGGAGATCCAGCGCGCACTGTTAAAGGATCACCACCTCAGGGATCGACTACAGAGCAACTGTAAGAGAAGAAAAAGTAAAATCTGCTATAATCATCAATTGAACTGCTTCTGCTTTGGACTTTCAAAATAAAAGCCTGAAATGTGTGGCTTAAGAAGGTCTTGTAGCCCCCTCCACCCCAACATGTGTTTTATTCAATGCTACTTTGCTTTTGTTTGACTTTTATTGTACAGAACTGTGCGTGTTCAGTGTGACACAAGAAGACGGTTTTAAAGTCACCTGCCAAAAGAGGGAAGTTTCCTTTCACTCACCTGGAAACGTTTAACGTCCAATTGAAAACAAGACCCAAATTTATTATAGTGGCTCGGTCATCGCTTTCTTGTAGCCCTGAATATTTCCAGCCAATCAGTTTAATTCTTTATTGCACAATTTACATATAACAAAACAGCTCTTAATATACGAGATTCACAACTGAAGTCTATATATTGGTAATCATTTGAATTGCAAATCATCGACAGCACACTTCTGTCAAGGCTCAGCACAGCCTCATTTAAACCTAAATATTCTTACTTGTATCATTAAAACAACCAGAAATGTAAATAAATACACATTACTATTAAATAGTTAACTGACTGGTCTAAAAGGGAGTTTTGCTTTATTGTAGAGATTCTGGAATAGATGTAAGATGACAGATGACAGGCGTTTGACATTTGCATAAATACCTCAGATATATGTGTTTAAATCATTTTACCATATAAGTTTAGGTGCTGAAAGTGATGTTGAAACAATGGCTAGATGTGATTTACATGTCCACTGAATTTTTACCTTTAAAACAAATTTAACCTGATATTATGAATATGAACCATGCAGTGGAATATTGTCCAGTTGCTCAGTTTGAGGGACAATCCTGGTCCAGCAGGAGACCTGTAAAAATGTGTCATGGAGAACTGAAGCTGACATCGTTCACACAGTGAGAGGAGTAGACTCTCCATGAAGCAGGAGACCCTGAGTTGACAGTTAGTACAGATGCAGTCACACTATGTAATTTGGACTTATATGTGGACTGTGTTAATCATACTTTAAAAAAAAAAGTTGATATAGATTTGATTTACTGTTATTTACAAACACTGTGGCCTAATTTTTGACCTGCATGCTCAATCTCTGGATCCTTGTATATATTTGTTCTAGCATTATGAAGGAATCAATCCTCCCATTATCATTTCTAATAAAGTCTGTATGGAGTTGTTTCAAGATGTTGTAGAGCTACCATGGGACAACAGAATATTTATGGATAGAATTCAATAAAATATTACATGCTGGGTTTATTTTTTTTGTTCAGTATAATGTATTTTTTTCACTCAAATCAATCAATGTTTTCCCCAAAATACTGTTTTATTTTGAAATTTCCCTCTCTCGTTTTCAGGATTTTTCGGATCTACCCTTTCCCAGCTTGACGGAGCTCCAGTGAGGAAGGTTTCTCTGGTTTCACTCGCCCTCTGGTGGTGAGGACTCCAGGGAACAGGGAGGGTCAGGCTGCAGGATGATGGCAGCGAGCTGGACTCGTGTAAACACTGTGGTCTGAGTGTCTGTTAGGGACGTGGTTTCCAGTAAGATGTTGGCCAGTTGCCCTCAGAGTTTTTAAGGACCTCACGAAAAATAAAACAAGAAATAAAGATAGATTTCTCGGAATGGGCCAGTGGATTTGGTGGATCACATCTATGTAAACCTGTCAGGATTACACTCCATTAGAGAAACATTACTTTACCAGTCTATTGAACCCCAGTGATTATATTTAAGGTCACTACTTTAGAATGATGAATGATTATGTGGATCACATGTTAATTATAACACGGTTACTTTATTTTAAATGATGTATATATAGTTTATTAAAATATTACAATACAAAGCAATAGAAAGCAAATATTTACACAGTCCACAGGCTGTATTCCATCCATCCGTCTGTCTGTTAGGACGTGTCTGGCAGATCTTAGCACAAGGTCAGACAGATCTACTGTAAACTCCCAGAACCTTCAGTCACATCTGGTGACCTTTATTAGTTGGCACAGACTATTTTTACATTGAACAATCACTACAGCTCAAATCCTGAATCCCCAACCCTGAACCCTGAACAATTGCATATGTGTTGCATAACTGTTAATATTTTCACTCCAGCAACACTGTTCTCTGCTCCACCTACCTCATGTATATAAAGCACCAATAGATGTATTTATTCCTCTATTATCAGAATTTGCACTAAACTTTTGGTTTATTTTTAAACATGGTCGCACACATTTCTGGAACTGTAGATATTCTCCTTTCTTCTATGATTACCGAGCAAACTGGAGTTAAATTCCCTGTATGTGTGTGCCCCTATGACCAGTAAAGCTCATTTTGATTTGGGGATTTAAAGTTTAGAGGTTGATAAATAAAACTATTTCTTGTAAATCAGATGTTGAACATGTTTTTTAAATGTGAGTGATTTGGATGTGCAAATTGTTGGATTTTCTTGCAGATTATGTGATGGCAGCACTGGTTTTATTCTCATTTATGCTTTTAATGGGCTCATCCTGTTTCCACAGGGTTGCTGTGTTACCATGACCTACTGCATGTGGTGCAGACACAGTCTGTGCCAGTAATTCGGTCTCCTGCATGATGGCAGCAGGTTAAAACGCTGCAGCAGCGTCTGTGACAGTGAGAAAGTTGGGGGTAGGCCTATAGCGCCTCAGATATGGACGGCTGCCCGGCTCCACTATTCGTCATCGCGTTTTTTCCAGCGTCCTCCTGCGTATGCATGTATGCGACCGACGGGCTGATTTCATAACGTGAGGAGGAAGAGAGGAATGGGGCTTTGAGCTCGAATCAACAGCAGCAGACCCCGGCAGGCTCCGTGCACCACCGCTGTCGTGTTTCCTCCCAGGCCATGCAGAAGGTGCAGTAGAGGAGATGCGGTAGTTGGAGGCTGCTGATGCTGCGGTCCGATCAGCTGTTATTTGCGTCTTGAGCATCATCGCCGCGACGGCCACAGAGATAGAGATCAAGCTCCTGGAAGCCAGGGACACCGCAGAGCGGATCACAGAGGATGGAGTTCAAGCATCTGGTGGAGGCGGCGGAGAAGTGGTGCTCCGGTAACCCGTTCGACCTCATCTTCGCCGAGGAGGACGACGAGAGGCGGCTGGACTTTTACGCAGAGCCCGGCGTCTCCTTCTACGTGCTGTGTCCCGGCGGCACCGACAGCTTTGTAAGGCCTCGAGCTGCGTGTGTGTGTGTGTGTGTTGTTGTTGTAGGTGTGTCGAGGGTGGGCTGGAGGTGGGGTTGTCCCGGTTGGTCCCGGTTTTCAGGCTGATGGACGTGGGAGGGGGGAGAGTAGGGGAGGTGGAGGGGGGCTTTGGGCGACGAGCGGAGGGGATGATGTCATTTCGGTTCTGGTGAACACCCCCCTTCTCTCGATGTGTCGATGCTGTGTTTTTTTTTCTTTTTCCTCCATTACAATCAGCTGCGATAACCCTCTGAACCAGGCCGACAGAACCAGGCCCGGACCTTTCAAAGTAAGAGCCCCGCATATCATCATGTTGGATTCGGAGCACGAAATTTCAAAATAAACATTAAAAACAATAACTGTATCTGTTGAGAGTTTAGGCGGTAAAGGGTTCATTCTCCTTGAAATATGTATATATTAAAAAGAAACAAACAACAAAATACTATATCAGTGGAGATTATATGTGGAGGTTGGAGCAGGAAGTTGTTCATTCTCTCTAAAATAAAATAAAAATAACTATATATGTGGAAATCTAAGCAGTAAACTATTTATTCCCTTTAAAATAAACAGAAAAAGAATAACTATACATGCGGAGAGTAAGACAGAATTTTGTTTATTCTCTTTGAAAAAAAAAGTAGAGTAACCATATTAGTGGAGATTTAAGGCGAAATTTGCTTATTCTCCTTGGAATGACATAAAAATAATAACTATATATGTGGAGATTTAAGTAGACGTTTGTTTGTTCTTCTTGAATCAGACTCAGACTTCTTTATTGTCATTCGACACTTTACAGGATGAACGAAACGCAGATTCTCAGATCTTGGTGTAGCTTATAAAAGATAAGATAAAAATAGACAAAGTATTAAAAATATTAACAACATTCAGTGTGATAAATTAATAGACATTTTTAAAGTCTTTCATGTCAATCTATCTATCTATCTATCTATCTATCTATCTATCTATCTATCTATCTATCTATCTATCTATCTATCTATCTATCTATCTATCTATCTATGTACACAGATATATGTAGATAAACATATACATATACACACATATACACAAAATCAAATGGACATATCTACACATATAGAGGGCACAGGGCCGACAGCTGCAACATTTTAAGGTGAACAGTGATATTAAAGTGACGTATGCAGGTTTGAGTTCAGAGTGCAATGATGGATGGGGAGCTGTTGTCATGATCCTGACATTTTATTGTTTCTTGACATGAAAGTTGGTGCTTCACTGCTATAAATGCTAACATCCTACTGCTGAGACCCTTCTCTCCACAGCTGATCCCCTGGCCTGTAGACATACAACAAATAAATAGTGACTTATTCTATTATTGCTACAGTTTTCTGCACTGATCTAGTCCACATTATTCCAGCTAAACCCCAGCTCTTAAAAGAAACATTTGTCTCGAGAAGCAAACTCTGCAAATTTGAGTTTTGTCCTGTTAAAGTCATTACACTAATGTACTGGCTTTGCTGCTATTTAATACTCCCTTAGGGTATTCTAAATTAATATGACTGTGGAGAAAGATACATTTTCATTTCACTTTGCTTTTATTTAATGTATTTCTCCTAAATAGCCACATGCACAAGTCCTAAATACTGTGCTGTAACTGTACTATAGAGTTCAGTGTCTTAATGTCAGCTCCGGCACTGCTCTGAACGGTCTCACCACTGTGGTGCAGTGGTGTTACGAGTCCTAAAGCCCCAGAGGCCAGACCCGCCCTCCTCCTCCTCCTCCTGCTCAGTGACAGGGGCTAACAGGGCGGGGAGCAGATGGAGTTGACCCAGGAGCCAGGGCGTCTGTTCGCTCAATAACACATTATGTCACGCAGACTCTGCCTGTGTTGCGTGTTTGCAGGCCTCGTCTGGGCCGGACGGCAGAGCGGCACCGCTGTAGCAGGGGTTTTCCACGTCTGCTCGTAACAAATAGTTAAATACACATGTAAATTCTGCACAACCAACCCCTCTGATTGAGAGTTTTGTCACAGAAGAGCATAACAGAGAGTGAAATCAGACAGTCAGTCACACAAGATCCAGGTACATTGTGTGATTCATTGTCTCTGAGCACCAGCTTCTCAGTGCTCCGTTTTCTCTGGATCTCTAATCTAATGCTCCTCAACTGCTGCGAACCTAACACTCATAAGGACGCGCACGCACGCACGCATGCACACACGCACACACACACACACACACACACACACACACACACACACACACGCACACACACACACACATATACAGTTGTCTGTCTGCTATGCACTCTCAAAACAGCTAGAATAACTCTTTGTCTCTGTGCGGGACTCTTGAGATCTAGTTACTCTGGTTCGATCAATACTGCTATCAGCAGGATGTCTCGCATGTTGTCTCTCTCTTTCACACACACACACACACACATACACACACTCACACACACTGTCCTTGTCAGTTTATCTTGTTTTTCCTAAAACTGAGGGCATCCAGAGCGTCACCTTATCAACTAGAGGGCGCCCTGAGATCAGGCCAAACACAGCAGAAGTGCTGCTGCTCATCACCGTCTGCAGCTCCACGATTTCTCTAGTAGTTTTCAGCCACCTAGGTCATGCCATACAGCATCTGACTGCTGAACAAAAAAAAAAAAAACAGAATAATTGAATTTGCCATGTGGCCTTGAAGCTGCTTCTGTGCTCGTCCGAGTTACTTTGCTGGAAGGTGGGGTTTTCGCTGTTGCAGTGGAGACACACACTCATGTGGGAGGCCATCCATCAGCGTCACACTGAAACAACCATCCCAGTATACAGCCAGAGCTGAGAGACTGTCCTTACCTCTGTCAGCAACACTGTAGTTTATTTTACCCCATGCTGCTTCAAGCCTTTGTCCTTAATCTCTCACATGTATGTGTGTCTTTATACATTAATTTTCCTCATTAATATTGGTGCAAATAAGACAGTTTTAAATGAGATTATAAAAGTTAAAACAAGGGATACTGTCTCTCAATATATTGAGGTGTTTATTTTTTATACATCATATGCACATTTTAGAGTATTTGAGAGTAAAAACGCCTTTAAATTGCATTTGACAATCATTTATATCTCGAAAGGACCCTCAGTTCTCAATTAAGGTAAAACTTAAGGACTGGTTTCATGAGAGTGCATATAATCCAGTGAAGTATATTGCAGTTTACTGATTTATCTGTTAATGATTCCCATGTTTGGCATGAAGCAGGTAATTTTTAGTGTCACTGAACAAGTCATGTCTTTTGAAGGCTCAAGTTAAGACACTATTTTTCATGTTTGGGGAGTTAAATTGATGGAGTACTGCAAGCTTTAAACCTGAGCTGTAAATACTTGAATATTACTGTTATATAAACCTACATGTGTAAAAATATCTTCAAATATTATTAAGTTTCGCCTGAAAACATTTCTATTTCACTTTAAATGTCATGGCCTCAAATGTTAGGTCACCCAACCAGCAAACCCTCTCGGCTACACATGAAAAAATCATCTTTGGTTTTACACCTGCTGCTTGTTTTCTCCCTTCCGCTCTGCACACTTGACTAGACACCACTAATGGCATTACCTAATATATCACCAAACAGTTTGGCCTTTAGACTCCAATTAAACAACACTAAACAAGCTGAAATGCTCCACCGGCCTATCTTAGTGTTTATCCAGCAGTTCCCGTAAAACGTTTGAGGTGGCCGATAGCTTTTACTGATGAGGAAGTTGACTTTAATCCAAGGGGACTTACAGTTCACCAATATTTGATGATGTTTTATTGGTCATAACTGTAATGTCTTCCCTTATCAAAGCCGTAGAGTTGAAGCTCAGGCTGTGAAAGGATGTGTTGTGGTGCGATAAAAGAGTGAGCTTATTGTATGACTATGTTCCGTTCTGGCGCGAGTGTGTTTGGAGGCTTTTGTCTGGTTGTTCAGGAAACACTTTACCATGAAGTCCTGAATGGGGAGTGTCATTCCCAAACTAACGGTGCACTTTCACTTAAAACATAAACAGCTAGAAGAAAGGTGATTCAGATACGTGGTGATAACGTGTTCCTTTCAATAACACAGTGTGATGCACCAGCTTTCTCGAGGGCAATAAAACACAATAACTGGTGTAGATAACGTTGCAGCCTCATCTTTAAAAATGTATCATAATCTCTTATGTAGTCGTTGATTCTGACACTAAAAAATCCTCACAGAAACAGTGAAAATCTGGCAGCAATGGTGTCAGAAAAAACATGGTAAAAATGACGGAATGCTGTAAAGTTCAAAAACAGGAAAAACAAACAAAAAATTTAATAAAACTACAAATATAATGGGAGATATCTGTAAAATAATGACATTTTGAGCTCATTTAAATACAGGGAAACTGTAATTTTGTGAATTAACACTGTAAAAAAAATTACTATTTTAATTTTTTGATGTGAAAATTATGTACAGTTTTGGACTGTTATTTTTCATATATAATTTTTTGTCTTTTTTAAAAATATGTTTTTCTGTCATTATACTAGATTCTTCACCAAAAACATGCTTATTTTTTTTACAGTGTAGAATTTCCTTATTAGCCAACTTACTGTCCTTTTAAAAAAAAACACACACACACACACACAAAATAATAATAAATTAAAATTAGAATTTTAAAATATTAAAAAAAAAAACCAAAAAAACCCCCCATAGAAACAGAGAACACAATTCTGAACAGTGACACATAATAAGAGGTAAATGGCTGAAAGCAAGTGTAATGGTCTGTTGTAGTTACGTGTCGCCTTTGCATGTGTTACTTTCGCTCCTTGGCCTGCTGCATTTGTCCTTCAGCAAACGTCTCTTTATCAGGTTTAATTGCTTTGTTCTAGTTTTTCTTCGCTGAGCACAGATTTACTCATAAACTCACTTCTATGTCACTACACGGCCCACATGAGGCCACTCTAGAGGAGGAAGTGCTGCAGCGTTACATCATGTGCTCTATTGTGTTAAAGTTGCGTATAAATTAATTTCCTTAATCACACTTCATGCCTTGCTTCCGCTGCGCCTGGTCGATGCTCAGAAAGTAATCTTTGTGTTTGTCCGTGTGTGTGCAGCATGTGTGGAGCGAGAGCGAGGACTGCCTTCCCTTCCTCCAGCTGGCCCAGGACTACATCTCCTCCTGCGGGAAGAAGACTCTGCTGGAGGTGCTGGAGAAGGTCTTCACGTCCTTCAGGCCTGTAAGGAAACAAAAGGAGCGGCGCTGTGGGAGTCACAGTTTACTTTATAACACAGGGCATCAGCTGCAGCACAGTGAGATCTGCTTGTTGTGTCGAGGCCTGCTACAGCCCTGAAACATTCTGTTCTCTCCGCTACGAGCTAAACATCACGTCCCGCCACACTCGGATAGCAAATGATACAAACAATGAGCAGGATACAGACAACAATTCAAGGCCTCTGATGATTTTGCAGAATATTAATGTCTAAGAGGATTTATTGTCTTTTTGTGACACCTCAACTCAAGGAACTGATTTACACTTGTGGTAAATAGAATTAGAAGTAACTAATTTTTAAAACTTGAAGCAGGTTGTTATACAAAAATGGCATCCCTTTATTTCTTTACCCAAAGTTTCATGAATTTAGCTGCCAAAATGATATAATGAAGGCACTGTTAGTGGCAACGGAATAAACAAAACACAGAAAGAGCTTTTAAAGGGGCAAAGCCTTACAAATTGAAAATAAGCATTCGGTGATGCTGGTAGTCCATTAACACTCCTTAATGTATTCATTAATTTAATAATTCATCACAAACTTGGCATCCGCCTCCAAATCTGCACCTTAATTTCAATTAAAAGCCAAGGTCGTTTTATAAGTGATGCTCCCACGTCCAAGGTTGAACATGTTATATACCAGAACACTTCAGAAAAATGTCATTAAAATGTTCTTATGAACCAGATATTCCAGGATGCTAATGAAAAGCAAAGTAACACAAATCAATCATATCGTCAGTTGCTTCGTTATACACATTGTTTCATATTTATATTATATAGAAACATGTTTTAATTTTTCAACTGCTTGCTAAAAATAGAAAATCTACCTACATGACCACTTTAAGGTGACAAAAGTCTGTGTTTGTTGGGAAACTCGGTTTTTACTAAAGAAAAATAACAGTACTACAGTGTAGAAACACTGTGTTTCAGGTAAAAGCTCTGCAATCCAAATCACACTTATTTAGTTCACGTTTCATACAAATTAGGATGTAACACGAAAATACTTTACAGAACTAAAGAAAGAAAAAAACTCCCAATCCCACCACCCCAATACACTCAAGGGACATACTCTCACCAGTTAATGAGATGTGTGCCTGCAAGATTTTTTAAAAATGAGTCATTTAGACAAACCGTTTAAGTTGCGAACTTTATTTTGATGGGTTGGGATGACACACCTTAACCCATCAGAATATAAGTGTTGATAATTATGGTGATTAAGTACTTTCAATACCACAGAATTACTACTTGGAACAACTTGATTTTTTATGAGTAATCACTGAAACACTTTTCACTGTTTTTGCTGCCAATCATTAAGTAAGTGGTTAAAAATTGAGGAGGCAAAGCTAATCCTCCCTTTACTGCATGTAGTTTGTTGATAACATAACTTCATGAGAAATCAAAAATGATCTTATAAGCTTTGTTTTTATTGATAAAATCTCCTTAAAGACTCAATAAAAACAGGGACCAAAGAACTGAGGACACACAGTCATAAATAAGCGCAATGAGGAAACACCAAAGGCAGGATAAGTCAAAAAATTCAAGTAAGACAGTAATAAAAAATAGTTTTAAAAACAATTAGAAGAGACTAAAATATACAAATAAATAGACAATGAAGGTGAGTCTTGAGTTAGAAGATATCACCACTCTCAGCTGCCCTCAGGTCAGGACTAGGTTGTTCCAGAGACGTGGAGGTTTTTTTTCGGACTTTGGTTTAATTAAAAGAGCACAACCAGGAGACCCGAGGGTCCTCGATGAAACTGAATCCAATAACCAGGCAGGACCAGGACCGTTAAGAGTTTTATAAACCAATAAGAGGACCTTAAAGTCAATTCTAAAACGGACAGGTAGACAGTGCAGAGACTTTAAATGAACGTAATGTGTGCTCTTGTTCTTGTTCTGGTCTTAGGCAACACACTAAACACTTAAGTAAAAGCACAAAAGTAATGTGGTTATAGTACCTGAAGTAAAAGTGTTCATGATACTAGTTATATTGTTGATTCAATCATGTGTACATCACTTTAAAGCTGCAGCTTGAGCTAATTCTATTGACATGCTGCTGGGTAGCTTAGTATACAACATTATTTATTTTTATTAAGACTTTGAATCTGCAAAATAACAACTACCTAAAACTTTAAATTAAATGGAGTGGTCTACGAAGTACAATATTTGCCTCCAGTGGAAGTACAAAGCAGCAGGACACGGAAATACTCAAGTACAGCTCCATCAAAATTGCACTTTAGCCCAGTGCATGAGCAAATGTCCTGTGTTACATTCCAACGCTGCCAGACATGAAGAAACTGCGCTGTAGATATTTAAACACAAACACACACTCCAGCGCCTCTAACACAACCTTCTGTCTCTCTGCTAGCTGCTGGGTCTTCCAGACATAGAGGACGACAGCTTCGAGCACTACCACGCTGACATGGAGGGGGAACCTGGGCCCGACCACCAGCAGATGGGGGTCAGCCAGCAGTGATAATCCCCAGGAAGAGAGGCCTGAGCTGGGGCTGAGCTCCTCCAAAGCCCCCTCCCTCCCCTGGGCCTCGACACATTAGCCCGATCACTTAACAACACACACATACACACACACACATACATGCATACATAAATACATACATACTGACAGTCAACTTGCTAAAAAACGCACCACCATGTTATTGAATGTCTCAGTGGCTTTGCTTCCCAAAGAGTGCACTTTGTTGCACTTTGTTGACCCCCTTAATCAATACACACACAGACACACACACACACTTACTTTGGGGCTACGTGAGCAGTAGCCACGTACAATGCAAATACCATAATCATTCACTATCTGGTTAGTTAAAGTTCCACAGCACAGCAATATTACATCGGCCCTCAGCTGGCTTTGTTATGCAGACATACAGTCAGATGTTACCGCAATACACACTTTCCCCTCCTCCTGTGGAGATGAATGTGGCAGATAGCCTAGATTCTCTGTCTGTCTGTTGACACAGAGGATACACGAGAGACAGACATGAAAGATGAGTGGGTTAAAACTGACGGTTTGTGGCTACGTGAGGCAACTGAAGTGACGCAAGGAGGCGAGGAAGGAGGGAGCAGCAGGTATCATTTTCCACTTTACGGAGGGAAAGGAGGAGGGAGGATATGTAATTGTGACGTTCAGGCGGGGCAGCTCTCAAACGATCCTGTTTTAAACACACACTTAAAAATAGTCCTATAGATAAGAGACAAAACGCATTTCACACAGTCGCTCCTCATGTGGAAGTGTGCAGCTTTACAGTAGCATGGATCTTCTCTTTTTTCTGAGGTGGTGTTTGTTAATGTTTCCAAGGCAGAACACCTCAAAGTCACTTTATGAGGATGTTTTAATCAGTGTTACTATCATATGACCATCACAAACAAAGGCCCATGCTGCAGCTTAAGCCCTTCCCGGTTTGGGTGTCTCTTTGTCACATGACACCCGAATTCTTGTATCCTGTAGTCTTCCTGGTTGTCGGTGGTTCACAGTTTGCCCTCCTTTTTCTCAGCACAATCTGAGGAGTTGCCTCCCTGAAGCTTGCCAAAATTCTCTCTTCCCTGCGTTGTTTTTGAACTTATCGTCTCAGTTAGAGGTTTCTCCAAGTTATAAATCGAATAAAGGCGCACCCAAACCCCTGAGTGATATCACAGGGAGGAGAAAATATTTGTTGTCAGCCTCCCCACCCCCACCCTGCCCCTCTCTCCCCCCCCAACCCCTGCCCACCCTGTAATTTCTAATCTTGGTGTGTTGTTGTGTCACATCCAGTGCACTGCAATGCTTCAGGCCTCCCCCTGGCCACTAGATCCACACGCAGAACCTCTTTAAGATCTTTTGCCCATTTATTTTCTGGCTTGTAAATGTTTGTCTTTCTGTTGCCTCTTTGAATGTTTCTCATTCAGTGTATCTTCTGTTTGTCCTCTGATGTGTGTGATACTGGTCAATAAACCGTGTGAACAGAGCGTTCCTCTCTCTGCTCCTTGCCGGCCTCAAGTTAATGGAACACAAAGCGCCAAACATGGAGGGCTTTTCATATCACAGTGGACTGGTGACCTGCTGCTGTGCCAACAGCCCCGCTGCTCTTACTGGGGCTGACGTCACACGCCACCTGACGCGCGCTCCGAGAGCTGCGTAAAGCTGGAGGCTGTGTGACGCGCAGCAGGAAATGATTTGGTATTCAAAGTAAAAGCATGAAAGGTGTCACTGGTGTTTTTCTCTGCAGGCAGAACAACATGCATGATTGATAAAAATCCTAATTTACCAGTTTAGATTAACATTTTAAGTTGAGCATGTGTTGATATAATAACGTTGGTAACTGCATCAACTTCATATTGTGTGTAAGTTAACCTGGAATTTCTGCATTAATTGATTTAAAACTAAGTTCAACTTGTGGCAAATTAATTAAATTGGCTTTAGTACCTCAACTTTTCTTCATTTAATGTCTTAAAAATTTGCATTTATTCTAATTTCTCATAAACTCCTCCACCTTAGTATTGTTCATTGGTTTGACATAATTTCTTTTTTAACAGTTGTCATGACTTAAGAACATTGGTGCAAACTGTTGCATTACATTCTTCTCATTATTATGCCTAAACATTTGGTTTTGAAGTGTACAGGATGGATATCGCATAGGTGTTTCACTTTTTATTATGCTTAATTTATTCAACAGGTTTAGTTACATGTGAAATAAGATTTTACACGCAAAACATACACAAAACTACTCAACAGTACAGTTGAAATTGGCCCCAACATGACCAGCCACGGCAGTAAAATGCTAAATTACACAATAATACATAGGTAATAATAATAATATAGTATCAGAGCACTGACAGAGATCATTTTTATGAATTATGAGCAGTTTTATGATTAGAAAAATGAAAATGCAGGGTTTGTAATTACAGTGGAGTAATGGAGTAGGATCTGAATATTTCCCCCACTACTGCTCACATAACACCTCTAGATTTTTGATAGTTTTTTTTAAATGCATGTACTCTGAATTATCTGAAAATAACAGCCCTGGGCTTTTTATGGTATTCATAGCATTTATTCTCCTTTAAGGTGGTCAATCAGTATATTGATCTGAACACTTTATTTATATGAAAGACACTTTTTCATTATACTAAGATGTGATTACACACAACCTTTACAACCATTAAGCTCATATGACAATGTAGAACAACAGTGTAACAGTCATGTGATAAAAGTAGCTAATACAACATGTTACACATAACTTCTGTAGTACTGTAAAGCAGTAAATGTAGCTCAAAGTAAATAAATGAATAACGATAAATACATTTGTGCTCATAGGTACAAACATATGTAAGGCTATAAGAATGATCCTGTGAAGGCAGTGTGGTGGGTCGGATGGAGAGGAAGCATAACAAAGAGAAATACAGAAGGGCTTCCTAATTGAAGGCTGCATTGTAATAAAACTAATCTATCATTTTATATACATCAAGTTTAATTCTGCAGGGAAGTAAATCTTCAGTCAACACATTTTGTTTGCACAGTTGAATACTTTTACTTTGAAAGCGATGTGATGTTGATCTGGTAACTTCGGGTGGTTTGACAGAACTGCCCCTCAGGAGGAGGAGGGCAATCCCTGCTTTTATTTTTCTTTCCAGACGGCCTCAGTTGAGCACAAAAACAAACTTGAGCCAGACGAGCTTTGGGGCCGACACTTGCGTTTGTGTCCTCGTCTGAAGTGGAGCACCTGAAGGCGTGTTACCGACGAGGTTTTCTCTTCTTTATTCCTCCATTGTTGAAAAAAAAGGGAAGGGCTCTGCCAAGAAAAAAAAGAAAAGCAATTGGAAATTAAGTTATGCGTCAGTGAGTGCGCACTTTACGCACAGGACGCACCATGAAACTTTGAGATGCGGGATCGGCCCGGCTGTGCTGTCGTGCATGTGTTCGCCTTCATTTCCTTTGTTGCTGTCAGCTCTTCTGGACTCGCTGTGATCATGTGTCGCGGCTGAAAACTTTGAAGCAAAACCTGTGGAGGTCAGCCTGAGACAGCATGGGGGCCAAGCAGAGCAGCACGGTGTTTGACGGCAGAACTCGGGCTTACTCCAGCTCCGATCTCCCATCTGGAAACTCCAGCGGAGGGGAGAGGATTGCGGGCTTTAGGTACACCAACGGACCCGAAGGGCCCCGGATCCGGTACACGGGTGGAGGGCCAACCAGCTCCGGCCTCAGCATACCGGCTGGCGGCAGGTCAGGGTCACACAATCAGAGCCTGGATGGCACAGATGGGGACGATGAGGGCCAGCTGCCCCCTGAGGGCCACAGGCTGCTCATAGGGTCCCTGCCGGCTCACCTGTCCCCCCGTCTGCTGGGAGGTAAGACTGTAACCCAAACCCACAACACATCTGGACAGACAAGCTAAGTACTAATGCAGAGTTATCATCATAGTACATAGTAGTGTTTTCTAATCTCCTGATTTCCTTCTGGCACTTAAAGTACAGTTAATCAGTGTTTCTTTGTAGTGAGTGAAGAGGATTAGATGTCATTAATAGGTTGTTTATTGTTCTCAGCACAGAATATTTCACAAAACCTGCACATTTTGTCCATAACTTTAATATTTCTGCTCTTTATTCTGTGTCTGTGCTGCTTTATTATGACTTTATGCTCAACACATGCAGGGGGCTGTGTGTTTTTGGGAAATCTGTAAGACATCATAAGCCACATACATGACAGTTGCAGTCAGAGTTGCTTAGTATTTTTCCATCTGACATGCGATACCTGGCATATGGTAATAGCTGTCTGATGACTGAGTCCTTTGTTTAGCACCTCTGCACTTTTATTGTAACCACAGGTGGCTCTGCTGTACTGCTCTGGCCCTTTGTCTTGAGCCTTTCTTCGTCTGCCTCTCCTCTGTTTTGCAAAACGGCCCTGTTTTTCACTCCGGCTGAGAGGGAAGAGAGCATTATGTAGGTCAGCAGATAAGAGCTTCCTGCTGGTTACACATTGTCTGACACACATGCACACAAACTTCCTGAATCCGCAAGTCTTTTTTCGAAAGACGGTGGGTTGTCTCTCGATCAGATCGCAGCAAACACAACAGAACAGGAGTCAGACTAGCATAACGGGACCGTTACAACCCTTTAACAGCCACGTTAGCGGAAACACCAAAGCTTCCTGAACGAAAAATTCAACATTTTGCCGTCTCTCGAATCTCTACTTCCCTGTAAAGCTCTCAGAAATGACACATGCTTCTATTTCCCCACCTTTCAAAAAAAGGATCCATGAAAATGCAGCAGAGTGTTTGCTCCCCTTCCTTCTGATTACTGGTTTTACTGGTATCTAATCATTGAAAAGCCTCATCAGTGACCTTTGCCCGTGAGAGCCATGTGATTGTGACACTGCAGGCCTCACATTGTGGCCACAGACTTATCTCATTTCCTCACCTCCCTGACAGACACATGACACAAACAGCCGTGATAAGTGCCGCCAGCATATATGATGCGTTTGTTGCCCATTCCTTGACTGAGGTGTTACAATGTTAAACAGGAGGTTAGTTTATCTCAGGTCAAGCAGCTTTTGGCCCAATAATCTCTGAGCAGCTGAGAAAGCCTCGCATATGTGGGTCAAATGTATTAATTAATAACTTAATATATAGTCGAAAAATAAATGTTACATCTGAGTTTGAGCATGTGTTTACAGTAAGTTTGCAATGAGGTAAGCAGATTGTTAGAGAGCAGTGCATGTTGGTGTCATGTAGCTCTGCAGAAGATCCAGCACAAGCTCTCAGTCCCACGTCCGATCACGTGAACATCTCAATAAAACGTTACAACATCTGAGGCCTCATGTTCTTGTCTCTGTGTTTTCCTCCTCCCAGGCTTTCACTGCCCTGTTTGCTCCAAGTTTATGGCCTCGGATGAAATAGAGAAGCACCTGCTCATGTGTTTCAGCAAAACGCGCCTCACATACAACAGTAAGTTTGATGTCCTTTATTGTTTTGCTGCAGCTGCTTTTTCCAGCCGTTTTAAGCTTTGCTCAGAGTTGACATGCAAAACTGAACAATGGCAAAGGCAAATGAAGGCAATTCAGACGACTGAGACCAGAGTATTTCATCCAGTAGAAGTATTTGGACTCTCATCTAATGTAAGGTGGCAATACCACAATGTGGAAATACTCCTCCAGTGTAGTGGGGCTCAACTTAGGGCTTGTGGGCCGAAGTAGGCCCCTGATAGGGTGCTCTGACCATTTACTAATTCCCAAGTAAAATACATTGATTAGGTGGGAATTCCTTTTGTTTGTTCACATAGCAAATGTCCCTTGGCTGTTAGTTATTTTGAAAATAAATAATTTTAAAGAAAAATTGTTTGTTTTATCTGATAAATGTTTTTGTGTGTTTATTTATTGGCCCCTGGATTCTGTTCCAGCGCACACAGAATGAACAGCAAACCAGCTGTGAGGAGAAACTCACTGACTTTGACAAAAAAGTGTGTTGGATTAAAATCATATATTCATTTATTCATCAATTAATGTTTCTTCTTACAGTTATATCATTAAATACTACAGTTGTTTGGAAGTTTGTGGTCTTGTGACACTTTAGAGCAAATACTCTCATCGCACATTAAACATCTAAAATCTAAGGAGTGTTTTTTTCATCTCAAGTTTAATTTGAAGACATAAAAGCATTCAGTATTTCAAAAGGGAAACCCAAGTGGATGACAGACATCTCACTGTTGTATTATCAATCTTTGGATCCTTAATTTGTGTTATGGGACATCTTAAATGGCCCCTATGTGGAGAACCACTAACATATTATGTTACTGTATTGTTTCTACTGACTGCTTTACGTTTTAAGTCACGACATTCTATCTTATGTCAACTGGGGCTTACACCTCATTTTTAAATTGTGATTTTTTTTCCAGGTGAAGAGTGATTGGGATAATACTTAAGAAATTACAGCCACACAGAAGGAGAATCTGTAATTGTTTTTTTAATTAACACCTGTATTATTAGGCGTGTTTAAGAGTGTCGTAAAGCTGCTTAGAAATGCTGTATCTTCATTTTGTTTTGGGACAGACATGCATTTTGTCTACGAGTTTCTGCCAGATTTTAAACTATTTATTGTGATTCATGTCAGACGCAGCGCCTCAAAAATGGAAAGAAAAAACACATTTTTGGCAGATCTTTCTTGATTGTTGTTTTGGATAACTGCAGTTTCAAGTCATCATGTGGCATGAAATGACTTAAAAAGACAACCCTGGATGTAAATGTCACAATTAGCATATTTTAGAAATGTTTTGTGCCACGTGTCCTACATTTGGTATTTAATATTTGAAAATAGGTGAGATGTTACATTTTTATTCTAGAGCAGGGGTGTCAAACTGCGGTCCTCAAGGGCCACAATCCAGCATGTTTTAGATGTGTCCCTCTTCCAACACGCCTGATTCACATGATCAGGATCGTTATCAGGCTTCTGCAGAGCTTGATGATGAGCTGATCATGTGAATCAGGTGTGTTGGAAGAGGGAGACATCTAAAACATGCTGGATTGTGGCCCTCGAGGACCGGATGTTGACACCCCTGTTCTAGAGCATCTTTGCAGGCCTGCTCCTGCCAGATTAAACCGCCTCCAACCTTGAGACTGCACAGACTCCCACACAAGCTCGTTTCACAGCAGGAAGACAAACATTACTACAATGTCTTTAATACTTACTGAGCAATGAGATTTTAAATTTTGCAATAATAACAAAAAAAAGCTTTCATTCTGGTTTTTTTTTTTTGCCATTTTGAGGTGGTAATGTATAAAAACCCCTATGAAACATATCAGCTTGATCAGAACTATGTGGAGAAGCAACATACCTGCATATATATAGGCGAAAAATGTAAAATTTGATCTGTATAGAAGTGGCTTAACTTGACTAATAATTCACCCATGGCTCTAAAATTTGGGATTTCTTCATCCTAGTATTTCACCTTCTTTTAGAAAAAAAATGAGCAAAGTAGAAAATTTCAGGTGGGGAGATTTTAAAAAACGGGCTAAACTGATGTGAAATAGCCCTGTATCCATTTAATACACCTATTTTAACTACTTTCTCTACTGGTAGGTAGTTAAATCTGTAACAGTGTGTTATTTTAAAAAAATCATCACAGGTTTTGTGAGTAAAATCTTAACTTCTAAGGTAAGAGAGTAAAACGGTGTATTAATAATTCACAAATCCCCCAGAATGCCCCTGCTCCAAAGTGTTACACAGTGCAGCATGAAACTATGTGAAGCAGCTGCACATCTATGCAACCACCCAAAAGCATGCAGCCTGTGTGTGAGCACCTGTGCGGTACACATACATGCACCTGCATAGAAACAGTCATAAATATACAGGCTTTCCAGACCTAACATCATTGCATGCATACAAGTAAGAGTAGGTTCTTCCACATCTCATCTGAAGCCTTGCTCCGTGTGAGTCTTCATGCTCACACAAATTGCCTTCGGATTGCACACACCCACAGCAGCATGCACGTTACTGATAAATATACATCTGCAGCTCATTTACTACTGTTTCTCTTTGCTTATCACAGGCAGGCAGATGTGTAAAACCTGTACAGTCAGTGTTTTATCCTGGCATCTAACTCGTAAATATTTTCATAGTACATTTGAATGAGTGTATCTTTTGATATGTTTGCACACAGGCTGAAAATAGTAGCTACAAACTATAGTTACTCCTTCACCTCATGTTAAAGCTAATTATGCAGGTTAATATAAAAAAACAGTGTTGCCTGACCTCAGGTTAATCTAAGCAGAGACTCAATTTACTTACTATTAATAAATACACCGTCACATGTTCATACAAAGAACAGGATAATTAAAAGTACAATCCCATTCCTACTGGTAACTGCTCAGTTCTCCTTTTCTCCTCTGGGGTCAGATGACAACAGGTATTCTGGTGTCAAAGGTTAAACAGATGGTTGTGCAGGATTTAGCAATCGGAACATCTGATACAAGGTTTGGTGTGTGAAGCAGCTTTTTGCTCATTTTCTCTCTTTCCGTATTGTCTTTCTCAGAGGACATCCTGTCCAGAGACTCTGGGGAATGTACCATCTGTTTAGAAGAGCTGGAGCAGGGAGACACCATTGCCAGGCTGCCCTGCCTCTGTATCTACCATAAGGGGTAACTAATATGCACAAACACTCAGAAACACACAAATAAGCAAAAGTCTGATAGAAAATGACAATTACATAAAATGGACTAGGTGTGAATGTGCACTATATAGTAGTACATACATGCATTTTAAATTACATGTTTTAAAGGAATAGTTG
This sequence comes from Dascyllus trimaculatus, assembly GCA_024666655.1. Taxonomy (NCBI): domain Eukaryota; kingdom Metazoa; phylum Chordata; class Actinopteri; family Pomacentridae; genus Dascyllus; species Dascyllus trimaculatus. Next base: position 24,561,610 of record CM045461.1, on the reverse strand, counting down.
TCATTTTGATAAATTTATATATTCTTCTTTTTTGCTGAGAGATAGATGAAAGATTAATACCACTCTCCTGTGTAGGTTCGTTGACTGCAGTAATATAAAGGCAGGAGAGATTTAGCGTATCAGTAATACTAGAAACAGAGTGGACTGACCAAGTAGCAACCTCTTGGAGCTGAAAAACAAAGCCAATGCAAAAACACTAAAAGCTGCAGTTCCTGAAATGGCCACTTGACGCTGCTCCAAAAGTGAGTCAGTCCCTGTAGACCCACATGTCAACATGTCCAACTTTACAGCAGAAATACACATCTTTCCAGCCTGGTACAAAAAACTATGTAGGCATTTAAAGCTGATTTGTTAGTGTCTGACAACTGAAGGCAGAGTGGATCTTTATACAACTCAACCTTTTCAGTTTTATTAAGGCTTAGGGTTGTGCATATTTAAAAGCATGGTCACTTTGGCCGGCCTCAGCTCCACTGACATTCCAGCTGGTTGTTTTTGACTGTTTCACCCAGTTTCTAATCTCAGAGTCCTTATAGGCGAGTGTTGCCACTCACCAGGCATCTTTATGATGCCCCCGGGGCAGTTTTTTGGGCTAAGAAAACCAGACCTCTGTTTAAAGGAATGGGTAGAGAGCCACAACTGCAATTTGTACGCTCAACATGATGAAAGCCTAATGTCTCTTTTCAGCAGACACCGTTCAGTTCAGGTATAAGAACAAGAATCACAACTTTTATATATGTACATGTTGTGGATACTACAGAGATTGTCAAATGAGAGGACCAAAATGATACTTGGTGAATAAAATACGAGCACACAGGTATAGAGGTAATTGCAAAGTTCGGATCATTTTTGAAAGTCGTATTTCTTTATATTTATGTTGTGTTATCAATAATTTGTTTTTTTTAATTAAAAGTGCAATACATAAATACACAATACATAGTACATCATTTTTTGAAGAATAAAGAGAAAGTTGTAGGGATACACAATGATCCTGGAGTTATCGGTATTGGCTGATAAGGGCAAAATGAGTTGGAAAATACTTATATTTCAGCAGAAATCCAATATCATGTATCCATAATAATGTCTTTATCACCTTAGTTATTTGTGTTTCCTAGAACTAAATATTACTCCAGCTCAGTTTTCAGCATCCTTTGACCACAAGAGTTAAAAACATCCCTGTTACCTCATTTCAGGTGCATAGACGAGTGGTTTGAGGTGAATCGCTCATGTCCGGAGCATCCAGCCGACTAGGCGCTTCAGAAGTACCGTTTCAGTCTACAGTACATCACTGTGGTCGACTGTGCGCCCTGACCTCATCCCAACACTGTCTGTTCCAGCCGAGCCTTCATGCTCCTCAGGGATTGTAAGACATTATTGTGTGCAGAATTTTTCATGTCGCCTCATGGAACAGTAAAGGACTTTGGATATGTTTCTCCAGATTTCATGGGATGTTATAAAGAACCACTGGTGGAGTCATTTTGTCTCCAGAAAATATGTGAATGTTCCTTATGCCATCTGCTGGCCTGAAGTGGATTCATGCAACCTGGAATCTGAACTGAACCGTGTTGCTGAACAGGGTGTGGTTTTGTAGCAGAGGACTTGTGTGCCCAACATGGTGGAAGCCTGACGCCTCTTTTCAGCAGAGACTGTTCAGAGACTTAATCAGAAGGCTGATGTTGTGCAATATGAAAAACAGCCATACAGAATAAAAAAAATATCAGCTTTAAGGGATGATTGCAGTGTTGATGGTAGTCAGGAAATAGATCTTAATTTCAAGGCTGAATTGGCTATCAATATTGTTTGTTAAACAATCATGTGTCCTAGACCAAATAGTCTAACATGAAATAGTTGGACTGTGTTAATCACTTGGCCATTTAGAACCACAGTAATGTGATTGTGTAGTTTAGTGGTGGAATTAAAGTAGGTTAAGACATATCTAATGATGATTCATGTTGTCTCTAAGGAGTGCCATAATATGCTGCTATGTCATAGACTGGAAAGTTTTCCTATAACCTTTGAACCTTTCTTCGTCGTCCTTTCTATTTGTACTGTAATGAACTGCACAACAATAAATGTTTTGTCTTTGTGTCTCTTTCCTGCATAAGAGCGTTTCTGCATTTTTGTTCAATATATCTACTCACTTATTGATATAAGACTTCACCACTATTTAGCAATCAGCAGAGTGCATGACATATGCTTGTGTCTGTCTGATGTAGACAGATAAAAGGATAATGAAGGAGAAAACTGAATCAAACACTATATATATATATGTATATATAAAAGTGCATGGTTGTGTAACTTATATAAAGTCTGGAGTTTAGCTTCAAAAGCCTGTTATATAGAAGTGCCACTATTACAACTGAAAAACAGGACAGCAGATTGCTTCTATCAGCTGAGAGAAGGCAGTGGAGGTGCGTAATGTCTCCTTCCTAGTGGGCATGCTGAGACACGAAGTGTCAAGTGTTGTTTCTGTTTGTTGCAAAATGAGCAGTCAGAAGAAACACAATCTTTCCTTTGACTATGTTTGGCAATGCATGAGTGCCACAGAAGGTGTTTTTGTAATAGCAAGTAGAAAAAAATGGTCTCCAGGAAAGAACAGCAGTTGAAGGACAGCTATTTTCTGCTTATTTCCCAGCTAGGGAGCTGTAAAAAAAAGTTCTCCTCACTAAAGTTACTGAATAGAAACATGCTGAATGATTCATCTTACATAAGTCACAAACAAACCAGTCTTTCTTCATACCAGTTAGGATTGAATGATTTGGAGGAAACATCTAATTGTGATTTTTCTAGCACATCTTGCATTTTGATTTGCCATATCATTTCTTCAGGTCAAGGTTCAGTTCAATATTCATTCTGTATTGCTTTTTTCAATATGATAGAGCATTACCACATGATGCAGCATTAAAAGCATGACTATACTAAGGAAAGACAGCATAAATTTGGAAAGAAGTTCTAGTATCAGTTTAAACCCTGGGTCAGACATGCAGCAAAATGCACCAGGTGTAGCTACTAAATAAGGAGAATGGGCTGATGTCAGTTACACCAGGTGCATACACAGACCTCATGATCTTTAGGCAGCATAAACACTCCTTAAAAGTTTGAAACTACTTGAATTAAATTAAATTACAAAATTAGACTTGTTACCTAAAAGCCACACTTGTGTATCCTAATCTTCAGCCTTTGCGATTTGCTAAGTGCATTGAGTAAAATTATGATTTGAAATCAATTAGTTGTTCCGTCCAAATACTAACTCAGATGGCCTTGGTTTTGTTAAGTGACCGTTCCTTAGGAGGTTTTGGTTCACTTGACATTCAAAGTTCTTCTCATTTATCAATATATACATACTATCTAAAAAAAAGTGTTTTGCCAAAAAAAAAAAGCAAAATGTTTTATTCTTTTGTTATTTATAAATTAGGCATTGAATTAACGCAGTTTTGCTTGCTCTTTAATGCTGCGTTCACTTATTTCATCTTATTCATTTGACGGACTTCTCACTTAGAATTAAAAGTGTCAGTTAAATTAAATTCAATCAACATTAATGCAATTTTGTATTTTAAAACCTTTCAATGTAAAACAAAAAAACAAAAAGTGTACGCATAGATGTGACGTAAGCACGTCACATCCACACTGTCGCTGGTTTGATGACGTACAGATACGTACCATTTGCGAGCGTTCATCCGCATACAAAAAAGTTAGCAGTATTTTGGGGCTACTAGCTACGTTTTTGACCTCAAAGAACATTTATTTCGCCAAATAACACGTTATCGTTTGTATTTTAAGGTAAGTGTTTGCGAATCCTTTGTTAGTTCCTCCTACTAGGGTGTCTTTATGTCCCCTTTCATAATTTTCCTCGGCTAACATTAGCTAATTGCTAACGCCAGCAGGCTGTTCCTACTCACACGATAACAGCTTGTAGTTGCTGGTCAATACGTTATACTCACTCTTTTTCATTTTCAGCTTGGGAATCGATAACTTTGGATCAAGATGTCGTACATGCTACCACATCTCCACAATGGCTGGCAGGTTGACCAAGCCATCCTGTCTGAGGAGGACCGAGTCCTCGTCATCCGCTTCGGACACGACTGGGACCCAACATGTATGAAAATGGATGAAGTTCTTTACAGCATTGCTGAAAAGGTAAGATGAGTTTGTGATCTGTGCTTTAGACGGTGTCGTGCCGAAAAGTAATTGTCTGCCAAAAACTGCCTTCAACTATCTTCATGTCTCTGCATTATTTTACCTTCTTTGTGCCCTATGCTACAGTCATCCATATTATTTTTACTAGTTGATGTAGCTTTAAAGGACCAGTTCAGCTCATATTATGCATTTGTCCACCTGCCAAAAAGTAAGCAGCCACTATATTGTGATTCTACAAAAATGAGTAGACTTCTTTCATGAGAGTTATGTGTTAAACATCAAAGCCCATAAGAAAATTGCACAAAAGCGGGTTGATTACAAGAAATGTTTACCAAAGACACACTTTTATTCTTACCACAGACATATAAGTGTGTATTTTCACATTATGGCAGTTTGATCCAGCTGTAAATGTATATAAACATATTACATTTACAACAAGAAGCATCCAATCCTGTCAACTCCAGTCACTTTGGCAGACAGATACGCTTTGACACTATACCTGGACTGTGAGTGCATTTTGTTTGACTGGCCACATTATCTAAACCTGCTCACTATGTGGTCTGTTGCTCTAAAATTAACTTAACTGCAGTTTAAGACAGATTTAAACCCCTGTTGTCTTGGTCAAAGTCACTAAATAATATGAATAATAATAATTAATAACAATACATTTATTACTATAGCACATTTCAAAACTAGAATTACAATAAAATCAATATTAAAACCAGGATAATAAATAATAAAAACAATACGTCAATTAGAACTATAGAAAGAGGATTTTAAAATCCCATACAAATGCCTGTTTGTACAGGTATTTTTTAAAAGCTTTTTGCAGTGAAGCCCTGACTGAGCTGTTCTGACACTAAAAGTGAGCTTCAGTGTTGAGGCTGAAACAGTAAAACCAACTTTGTTTTAATCCTAGATTGTGTTTTTTGTTTTTTTTGTTTTTTTAGCTGCAACCGATTCTTTGAACCGAGTGGTTGAGAAGTAGAATAAAGGGTTAAAACTTTTCAGGTGTAGAGTGTAGTCAGACCATGTAGAGATTTTAAAATTGATCAATAGAATTTTAAATTGAATTCTATATTAAACAGGGAGCCAGTGGGATTCAGCCATGACCACAGTGATGTGTTCCCTGCGTCGAGTGTTTGTCAGCAGCCTTGCTGCTGTATTTTGAAAAAACTTTAAAGAAGCTATGGCTACATTGTTTAGTCAGGTGAATTATGAGTTCCCATAGTTAATTACTTAAACCCCATTGCAGTGTCCATAGAATCACATGTTGAACTTTTTTGTCTCCTGTAGAAAACCCCTGAACTGAATTTTAGCCTAAACGAGCTACAGGCAGGGTTTACCTGAGGTTTAGGTTCATAATACAGGGACAGATGTATACAACTCAGATAATACTATAAAATTCAGATTACAAATTCAGATCTTTTACCAAGTGTGCTCTTTTCGCAATGTTATAAAAACCTAACACTTTTAATTTGTGATGCCAGAAACAGGGTCACAGGACCAAAAGTCTAGTACCTGCAAAGACATGCAGTCAGTTTGCCACACAGTTTCAACATATTCAAAACAAATAAATACAGATGTATTTTTACACCAATTTGAACAGTAAACTAATACTGTATTTGACAGATTAATGATACTGTGGCAGAAAAAAGGGAAAAAAGCGGCAAATATGCTGTAATATGATATAATTGACATATTTAGATCAATTTGGCTTATTCAACTTGTAAACTATGACAACTGCAAGTGTAGGTGCTCTGTCAAGAAGGTTTTCAGACAGGAAAAAACTTAACAGGGAGATGGTTGATCTGATGACGTTATCTCTGTCAAGGGTGATAATCCCAGTAACATGTACACAACATTACTTGTGCTGTAAACATTTACTTGTGTGAATTAATTGTACATAACAATTGTACATAACGTAGATAACAATTTCACCAGTAACCGCACAGGACCAACAATAATTCCATTGCCCCAATAAATTCTGTTAAACCATTAGATACCGTTTTATTTGTAAGTGGCTGTTCATTCTGCGCTCGGATAACAATGACGACACCCAGCATTAACTGTTACAGAATTAAAAAAGAACTCTGTGTCTGTAAAGTTCATACAATCAGTCTTTAGAACCGTCAGGAACATTGCAGTTTATGTTTCAGCTTGACCCTGGGCTCAGACTCTCATGGACTTTACACTCTACAGAAACTCAGAGTTCTTCTCTGAGCCGCTGTAGATTTTGACTAGTGCAGATTATATAATGTCTGCTGAAGGGATGTGAAGAGTCATCACTGTGTTCACAGCTCTCAGGGGTTTATTGCTAATTTTACAACCAAAATTCTCATTACAGTGTGTTATGTAGGAGTATCTCGCTCTCAGTCAGCAATTTGTAGATCATTTTCAGGAGAGGCTGCCCAAAGCTATTAAGGCTTAAAAAGCTGACTTCTTGCTATAATTTTAAAGGATAAAATCTATACTCCTGCAAGCTTATATAAGCTTGCCTAGTTGTTTTAAAACCACTGCACTGAAAAGGTGAAAAGTTTGAGGTAATAAAAAGGCAGAGGAGGTTTGGGAGTAGGCCATCATGCTAACAATGTGTCGTGACAAGTACAGTGTCCACTTTTGTACTTACAGGTGAAGAATTTTGCTGTCATTTACCTGGTGGACATCACAGAAGTGCCCGATTTCAACAAGATGTACGAGCTGTACGACCCCTGCACTGTGATGTTCTTTTTCAGGTAAGGCTCTCAGTGAATGTTGTTTATGTGTTGTTTTTTTAAAATGGGATTAAAGTAACCTTAGTGACTGTATAGAGACCTTGTCGTATGAAGTATTGTATCATATTTCCGTTGGTGTTTTCCAGGAACAAACACATCATGATTGATTTGGGCACTGGTAACAACAACAAGATCAACTGGACGATGGAGGACAAGCAGGAGATGATAGACATTATTGAAACAGTGTACCGAGGAGCAAGAAAAGGAAGAGGTCTGGTGGTGTCTCCAAAGGATTATTCTACAAAATACAGATATTGATTTTTCTCTTTTCACTTTTTTATTTTTTTCCTGAGTGTTTCTTCGGATATTTTGTGACACAACACAGAGACTGCAAATTACAGAAGTCAAGGAATATCTTTCTCAGCATTTTTGTTTTCCCAGTGAAAGAGGACAATATTCATTTTAACAGTCATGACTTGTTACATGGTGCCATTTGTGTTTTCTGTGTGTAGATTACAGTTTTATTCAGTTCCTTCAACATCAAGTTGTTTCTTGTGTTTTTTTAAAAGAGTTATTTCTGTGAAACAAGTGCTGAACAGACCAGGCACATTGTACAAGCCTCATATTTAAATGTTGTAATAAACAAGGACTTTTGCACAGAGAGGTTGTTGCTGTGTTTCCCCTCAGCTGTTCTTGGATGCATAGCTGGTGCTAGGGCATCAGGTATGGGGAAGCTTTATCAGGAAAGGAGGTGCTGATGGTGCATTTCTGGATATCTATATGTAAATTATACTCCTGACTCATCGTGTGTCGCATTGCAAGCTCATTTGTATGGGTCTCTGGACTGTCAGTGGGCTAAAACCATCCCTGTGCCCTTCCAATATGAGTGGGGCTATTTTCTGCAGTACTCGGTTAGCTTAGCAGGTTAGGGTGTGGTTTTGGTGATATTAGGTTGGGCTGTACGAACTCTGCTTGGACCACTGTTTGTCTTATTGCTGCCCCTAGCTAAAAAGTCCAGTAAGAATGGCCATGTAATGTCCTTGGTGACGGCACAACTTTCACTTTGGAGTTGTTTTTGAGCCACAACAGGACGATAATTTTGGTGACGCCCAGTTTTCTCTCGTCTCTTAATAGTGCCGCCTACATTTGGATAGATGACGAGGATAGTTTGCTGTCTGGAAAATACACAGACATCAGTTTTTCAAGGTTTTAAATAGTTAATTTGACAAAGTTGACATTATATCCACTAACAAAGAAGGCATCATCTATTTTCACTAGGCGAGATGCATAGGGGTTGTCATCCTTAGAACAACATTGTGATTGTGGAGACTTGATTAATAGACATGTGAATGAGAAAACCTCTTCACAGGGGGTGCCCAAGTGAACACTACTGTATCTCTTCAGTAAAACCTGTTCAAGTCCATATTTGGGTTTTGCTCAATTTTGCCTTTATGTTGGATCATGTTTAATGAAGTTTTTTGCTTTGATATCCAAAGTAGAAGGATCAGGAACATCCAGACCAAAGCATCCCTTTGGTTCTCCCCACAACTGAAATCTGACTAATGAAAACTCGACCATGTCAGCAACTGAAACCAGAGAGTGCATTTCCCTAAGTTCTCCATCAGGTGGAGCCATAGATATTTGTCAAGTGGCACCACAATCTAAAGATTCAGATACTTCTTATTCACCATTGATGAGCTTAAATCAGTTGTATTGGATGAGAGTGCCAAAAACCACAGAGGTATTTAACACAAACTGCACAATAAAAATACAAACGGTAAAAATGAAAAAGTCATTATCCACGTAACAGGATGTTAAGACACAAGACTGCGTTCTAGTTGGTTACTGTTTGTGCAAAAAGTGTAAAAAGGGTCTGAATATAGGTACAAAGAACACTGGTATAAATAGTGCGTGAACTGAGAGTGGTAAATGAAACATAAAGGCATCTGTATGTGGAGCTCTCATGCAAGAAAACAGATTGTGTGTCCATATAAACTGTGTTGTGAATGACGACGGCGTAACTATGGGCCTATTATGTACAACACAGGAGCACAATAAATAAACGGCCTATATGTGCAGTAACTGCTGGGTATTGTAGCGACACTGCAGGGAGACATTCACATAACCGAGCCGACTGTTCAGGAGTGTGGCGTCCTTTGGGAAGAAACGGTTCTTGAGTCTGTTTGTTTTGGCTCCCAGTTCTCTGCAGCGCCTGCCAAACGGGAGAAACACACGTAGGTTTTGGATGGGTGTGAGGTGTCTGTGATGAACAGTAGACACCCACTGAAGGAGTGATTTTCCTGACACAGGACTCTGCCTACCTCACAGGAACATATACATGCCATATCTTCACCATAGAGAAACTGCAGTTAAAAATATGTACCTTTGTTCCCAGTTTAACCTAAAATCCATTGGAATATCTGAGTCAAAATTAACATCTAGATGAACTTTGAGCCCTATGTAAGATAATAAACCACCACAGCCCATGAATCTTCCACTGAGTTTTTAGTTTCCTCACAGTTTTCAGTGTGAGCCCACAACTTTGGCAGTTATCCATCAGTGAGAGAAAAGATACTGAGATAAAACAACATGAGAAATAGAAGGGAGTGATAGAGATATCAGTGGACGAGTCTCATTAATGTCCTTTAACTGTCAGCTCCATCTCCTCTAGCTCCTTATAATCAGACAGCACATGCTGCACGGGAGACACAGTCCAATTTGTTGAATGACAGATGAGGTGGAAGAAGACAAGTTCTGTCTGTTTCACTTTATGAGCGCGAGTGTTTGGACCGGAGACAGAGAGAGAAATCCTCCCTAGAGAAAGTAGACTGACCTCTTCACCTCTCCTGAGTGAGACAAGTTGGGAGTCGCTGGGGATCAGACCTCAGAGTCCTTGTATGTGTGTGTGTGTGTCCTCGTAGACAATTCACTGCACTGTATGTCTCAAGTGTGGAAATCCTGCCCCAGTGCGCTGGAGGCAGAAGAAGACGAGGATGACCGAACAGCAGCTGGCCGTCGAAAAGGAGCTGAGGGAGACGAGAAGAGGCAAATAAACCAAACACTATGACCGCTTGGCTTCTTTACAGTAAAAACCAAATAATCTCTTAAAAAAATCTACTGTTCAGGAACCAGAAGAATGCTGTGTTTTTAGGTTGAGTGCTATTCATTTTTTAAGCATAACAATATGAAAGCTGCAGCTAAAGGATGACCTCACCGGCCTAATGTGTGTACGCTGGCAGGCATGAGCATATTTGCAGTTCAAAATAAACTAATTTCCTCATCTTTGCCTGTGTGTAGACCATGCTGAGAACCTATATGCACCCCCTCCAGGCCTCATGTCCTTTCCACTTACATTAGTCTGGCGTGGCTTTGTCTTTGTCTGGCCTGTCCCTGCAGGGCCCATGTACACTATTATTGTGCCACTGTCCTCATATGGAGCACGGGGCCAAAGGGCGCCTCCACTGGTCCATTATAATTCACATTATCATGCATTGTTGTTCCCTATTACTGTTAATCAGCTCAGCCTGAGGGGAGAGGAGAGGTCTGGACAGCTAAGGGTTACTGGGAAACTCCAGTCTAGACGCAGACAGAGACGGCAGGATGTACAGAGCAGAGTGTAAAGAGACAGAGAGAGGTGGAGCTGCTTGTCCAATAGACTATATAGGGAATATGCACACGCACCCCTAAAGCTGTATTAATCCAGGCTCTGTTTTCAACTGATAGCGTATAAATGGATATGAACAAAGAGCAGGACCACGAGGATCAAGTGGGTGCCAGGGGGAAGACGTGCTGGCATCCCTCCATCTTCTCCATCTCTTCCCTCCCTCCTCCTCCTTTTCTGGTCTGTCACTATCCATGTGGATGCCCAGCGTGGGGGAAGGGTGAGGGGCAGTTGCCAATTTCTGGGACACCCCACCCCCATCCGCACCACCCCCATCCGCACCACCCCTGCAGCTTCCCCTGTTGGTAATGGCATACACAAATAATGTGTTAACCCCTTGCCTTTACCCAGTAACTGTTTGCTCAGTGTCTCTGAAAGTGAACCTCAAAGTCGGCCTGGATCTTCCCTATAAGAGAGTCACCTGCGGAGGTAAACTAAGATCCACTCTTTCACTGGGGAAATCGTTGTATTTGGCCTGTGACCCCTAAAGCAAAACTCAGATTCACTGATTGCATACACCGATGTGCCACAACATCAGAACTACAACCTAATATTGTGTGGGTGCTGCCAACAAAGCTCTGACCCTTCTGGCCATGGATACATGGGGTGTCCTGTGGTGTCTGGCAGAGGGACTTTGGCAGCAAATCCTGGCTTGCCAGGCGGAGTCTCCATGGATCAGACTTCTTCCAGGGCATCTCACCAATGCTGCATCAGAGTTTTGAAAGTCTGGGCGTAAGACACACTGAGCTCTTGGTTGTGTTCCTCGAGTCACCCTGAGCAGTTTTTGCCTGCTGGTGAAGGTTGCTTGTTTTTGGGGAGTACCTAAACACACATACATAAAACTGTAAGTGCATTTGAATAGCCCGTTGCATAATTAGCAGGTTTGTCCTATATTTTTTCATGCTAGCTATGCATATTGTTCACACACCCAAACTGTAACAGCTACAGAAATGTCCCAAATGCCCCTCAGGAACCATGATGCTTTTGATAGTCAGTACTATGTTCATGAGGCCATAGGCTGCCTGCTGCTGACGTATGGAACTGGAGCAGCTGAGATTCAGCACTGATGTCATGAAGAAGAAAACAACAGAAGCACTGCAGACTGGACGACTGAAATTTATCATCAACAAGCCAACATGTTAGTCGCTTATTCAGAGGTTTCCTGCATACCTTGTTACACCTTTTACTCCATAACCTCTTGTCCTCTGCAGCCTGTATATTTGCTGGTTGGGTCGTAGCAGATTACATGTAATCAGGATTATGTAATCAGATTACAAAGAGTAGATAAGTATAATCAGCCTAGACTTTGACTGAAGAATGTGTAATTAGATTATGATTAAACTGTCAAGGATTACTTAAATTACATTTGATGGCATCTTTGAAATATTGTAATTTTAAGCTTTAGGATTTTTCATGATGCTGTCCATCAAAATAAGCTGCTCCTCCCAGGTTCCATGTTTTGTTAATGACTTAAATGCTGTTTGTTTCAGGATGTTTTTCAGATAATGGAATACAATTCGTGCATGTGGCCACCGATTAAAAAACAGCAGCAACAAAAATGTGCACAAAAGAAACAGCATCCCCACATGTTGTAGAAAAACACAAAGGGTACCTTGAGTTAGTGTTTTTGAGAGGATAATTTGATTTGACAAACTCTAAGTGTTGATTTAAGCAAAATCTTTTAAGTATAAGGTGCAATATTTCCAATGTTTGATACTGAAGTAATCCAAAAGTGCTCATATTGGATTACATTTTGGGTAATTCAAGGGATTACATTACTTATTAGAACATAATTTGCAGTTAATAACTTACTTTGCTTCAAAATCATCTGATCCAGCTATGTATGTTTTTCCTGTCCCTGCCTTTTACTGACTCATACAGGACAGTATATTGTAAATTATAACAATGGAAGTGCCTGTAACTTAGAACTGCAAAAGACAAGAGTAAAACACGATTTAGAAATATGTTCCTCTGCTTCTCTCAAGGTTGGGAACCTCTCCATCACTGCATAAGGGTTCAGTGTGAACACAGCCTGCATATAATGTGAAATCAGCGAATAATGTTTTACTGTAAACTACCGCCACTCTCACACTAAAGGACCATTCTGTGTTCATCATCCTGTCAATAAATCTCCATCAGTGTGAATCTGTGACCTTGTCCCTGCTCGTCCTTCATCTTACACGTCCCGTACTCTCTCTCGTAATCTCTCCTCCTGGGTTATGCCACAGCCTCTTCACATAACTGACAAACCAAGGAGAGTTATCAAGACTCTCAACTGTTTTACTTCTCTAATTCCTTCAAGGGGAATGTCGATTCGGAGGCCTGGTGGAGAGATACGAGGAGATGGTTCGCTGTTATAAATTCTGAGAGGAGAGATGAAGAGAGCACACGCTTATCTCCGGACTCTCTGAATCAAGATGCTATTTATTCACCCGATCTCTTCTCTTTTCCTTCTTAGATCTACTCAGCTGCGTGGGCTTGAGGGTGGGTTTGGGTTTTTGGCCCCATGGGGGAATTACTCAGAGTGAATGAACTATTGCCTACAGGTTGTTAAGAGATTAGCAAGTGTGGATGTTTCATACTGATAATATGCTGAAACAAACACACACAAACCCTACGCCTTCAAACGGCTCCTCGCCTGCTTCGGTTCATAGATGCTGACACACTTAGCAGCTGGGTGTTATGTTGGTTTAATTCCCTTCACTTCTCCCCCCCTTTGCGTCTGCCTTTTACTCCACTCAGGGACCTGTGACTAAATGGATTTGCATCTCTCTTCCTGCGCTGCTCCCAAAGGGATGTCATCCCTCCATATGCGACAAAATGAGGGGTTCTATTTAGCAGAGCTGAGACGGATACCAGCACACAGAGAGGAGGTGTGTTTATGTAGTCTGTGACGATGCTGACGCCATGATGTACTGTACACATGCTGAACAAACACACATGGATCACATGGGGCCTCCTCGCTCCGCGCATTCACCTCCATTCACGGCAGGCGCCTCCATTCAGAAGCTTCAGACCCAATTAGCACCTGCTCGGTCCTCACAGGCCTCCTGCTGCATAGGGGGTGAGATGCTGAGAAACGCTCCAGCTGAACCAACAGAGCCAATAAACATGCACACACACACACATGCACACACACACACAGGGAAGCTTGACAGGAGAAAAATTCCATTTTATCTTTTTCTTATTTCATGTGGTGCATTGTGGGTAGTGTAGGTGACAGGTTGGTGACAAACGGGAACAATGTGCTGAATGAAAAAGATGATATCCCCCTTTTTTTTGCATGGATTTTGATTTAAAAAACAAAGTTAAGGTGTCACACTGAATCATCTGCGTACTCCTATTATGTTATTATGAGATTAAAGGGGCAAATCCTCTGATTTTACATATGAAGATTGGTTTACTAGTCATGAAGAGTAGTGCTCAGTCAGTGCAAACAGCTGCGTAATGTCTTCTGTGGCTCTGGAGGAGCTTTGACATGTGTCGGATATGAACCTCAATGCTGTCACAGGGGTATTGGGAGCTTGTGAATGCAGACTCCAAATTCTGAGTGGAAAATCTCCACATCCCGCTGATGGAGGAATTTTACAGACATGGATGGCTTGATAATAAAAAAGCAGTATCAAGTTGGATCAAATAAGTAAAAGATCCAGCATTTTTGGAGACTGTCCCTCACTATGGATTACATAGAGTCTGACTATTTGTTTTAATGTATTTTTCCCCCCAATTTAATTTAAGTGGACATTCATGATCCACCCCTTTAATATACTGACCTATTAGAAACTGGATATTGACCAGACAGTGATATTAATGCAACATGAAGCTTTTTGCTTGATTACATCTCTGTCTCTCTCTCTCTCTCTCTCTCTCTCTCTCTCTCTGTGTGTGTGTGTGTGTGTGTGTGTCTGTTCTTTGCATATCTTGGCAACAGTAACATTCAATCCTCTTCAAACTTGGCAGGTGTTTTGCTGGGAACCCGAGGAAGTGCTGTGTTGATCAAGACTGGATAGGTGATCTCTCTGAGGGCATCAGCCGACCTTTGGTTGGCTGTGGGTGGAGCCTAAGTTGCTCCCTGTTGCGAAGGGGCAAATCATGTCACATGATAAAAGCCTTTCAGACATTGGTAGAACTTCCCATGTCAGTTCAGATCTGTGAGGTCACATGTAATGTCACACATACTGTGGGCCTCTGAACAGGCACTGCACTAGTTTTCTATAATTGATGAACACTTAACTCAGTGTAAGTAGCAGTGCTGAAAGTAGTGACATGGAGTTGTTTTCAGTGAGTATAAATGTTTTTCCCTATGCATGATGTCCCACCACGTGTTTTTTGAGGAGAAAAATATATTGAACATGTTTGTTACAGCTTAAGAATATGCACATTCTTCTGAGTAACACAAAACTGTAAACATACTTTTGTTGTTTACAAGAAAACTCCATAGGAGACCATTAATCTGAAGTGACTGTGAGATGACATGTGATCAGACTCCATGTAAGCACGTGTAAATGCATATTTCTGTGAACAAGATGACAATAAAGCCATATGATGTGCATGATCATGAAGAGGAGAAAAAGGATGCTGATGATTAAATGATGACAATCTGTTAAAGCCTACTGGGGATAATAAATAGCTTCCACTAGGAGGACTGTATTGTGCAGATTAAAGACATATCACTATGATGAGAATGCTAAAATTGAGGAATGCAAGCTGTGGAGCCAAGGCCTCCTTTCCATAAGATGAGTGTTATATTAAAGTCATGAATAATCAATATGACTGATGAACACATTCACATAGTTCTTTCATTTTATGAATGGTTAATTAAACAAGCACTTTGAGTGGTAATCTGCATTAGCTGAGACACAGAGAGTAATCTGTAGTTTGATCAGCGTTGTTGAAAATATACAATTATGATTATGTAGAGCTGCAACAAAGATTCACTGATTAGCTGTTATGTGGTAAATTCATTTGCAACTATTTCAATAAACAATTCACTGGTTTGAGCAGTTTTTAAAAAAAGAAAGTTGGAATCCTCTGATTCCAGCTTCCTATGTTTGAATATTTGCTTGTTTCTTTACTCCTCTGTGGCATAAATTGAATATTTTGTGGTTGTGGGGACATTTGAGGATGTCATTTTGGGCTTTGAGAAACACTGATTGATATTTCCCCAATTTTATAGACCAAACTACTAATC
The DNA here is from genome assembly GCA_024666655.1 of Dascyllus trimaculatus. Taxonomy (NCBI): domain Eukaryota; kingdom Metazoa; phylum Chordata; class Actinopteri; family Pomacentridae; genus Dascyllus; species Dascyllus trimaculatus. Next base: position 24,545,910 of record CM045461.1, on the reverse strand, counting down.
GAATAATCAATAATGGAAAATAATATTATAATGATGTTTAGACTAAACATCCACACTTTCCAATCAAATTACCTTTAGGGTGATTTACAGAGATTTATTTATCTAGTATTACTGCACAATATACTTGTATATGTACTTGATAAACTACTCCACTGGCCTCCTTATGCAGAAAATGTTTCTATTTGCTTTCAAAGCCAAAAAGCTTCATCTGAACTCTTGGTCTTATCACACAGTATCTCATTAGCATCTCTCCCTGACCATCTTCATCACTCCATTTCCTTGTTCACTGTTTTCTAATCTCTGCTCCTGTCCATCGCATCTTTCTGTGTGTCTCTCTCTCCTCCTGTTCGAGCCACTGTCCCCCTACCTGCCTGCGTGTGCTGGTACAGCCCCCTCTCTCTGCCTCTGTCAATGTATTTTGCCCTTATAAGGAGAGAGCACAGGCAGACTGTACTACCCGTGTGAGCTCGGCGGGGGTGTTGCAGGGGCAGGGAGACCACGGCGACTGTAACGGCAGGGTGAGATGGGAGATGGGATGGAGGAGAATGGGGGGGGCGATCGAGCTGCCACACTTCTGTCAATGACTCCCAAGTAAGACGACAGAAATAGGCACAGGGGAAGAGGAGGTGGGGTGAGGGAGAATAGGCTGGAGACTGGAGAGAGAGGATGGTGAGGAAAGGCAGGTGAATGTATCTGGGAGCGAGGATGCTTGTATGTCAGGTTGAGGTAATGCGTATAAGAGACAAAACGCTTGCCGGCAGCATTTACCTTTTCAGGTCAAAGGCCAAAGTTAGTCCACACTGATTACAAAGATTATGACAAAGCTCTCATTTCCTCAACACTGACGCTCTGAGCAGTGATGCCAGCTCACCAGCTGCCCACGTGTTCATCGATATAGCAGTGTAACATTTAGCTGGTGAGAGTCATGGAGGGAGAGTGTGGGCTCCATCATGGACGTCTCTAGTGCAACGTGACCAGTCCAGGCTTCAGATGTTCCCTGCTTTGATGAGAGAGATGAGAGGCGCCCTTTGACTTAGTGAGCCCGATCGCACAACTGAGTGGGTTTGTTCACACAGTATGATTATTCAATGTTATCTAACTACGGTAATGCTAAATAACATCTGTGGGGATCCTGTAGGTCTGTTATGCATTTTGCTGGCATGGTTCGGGTCCACTTATTCCCTTTGAGGAAAAAGTCTCTACAAATAAATACAAAGTTGTTTTGAGTGATCCCCTTTATCCTGTGATGACTGATTTCTATCTGTGGTCCTTTCCAGCGTGACCACACTTTCATCAATAAAGCACGAGGGGTCACCGAATGGTTTGACGAAAATGATGCGAATCACATGGTAAATTGTAGTTTGCACTTGTAAAGCTCTTTTCTATCTTGGTGATACTCAAAGCGGTTTATGATGTTTCTCATTATCCCATTCACACACAAACTAATGTTGCCAGAGCTGTCATGCAAGGTGCTCACATGCAACTAGCAGCAGCTTTGGGTTCAGTTTCTTGTCCAAGTACACAACAGCATGTGGAAGGGCTGGGGATCAAACCGCCAACCATGTGATTAGAGGACAACCCGCTCTACCACTTGAGCCACAGCTGCCCATATAGCTGCCATGTGCTATTGACCTTCACAGTTACCAGATTTCAACCTACTGAACACCTATGGAATACTTTTAACCAACGTGTTAGTCTGTGCTCTTCCCCGCCATCATCAACACACCAAACAGGGGGCATGTTTTGGAAGAATGGCGTTCTTCTGGTTTCATAGTGGCCCAGTACCTTGCAAAGACACTTTATGTTGATTTTTCCTTTAATTTGTCACCCGTCTGAAGCTTTTAGTTTGCACCACTGGGTCACCAAAGGCCACCATGAATATATTCTGAATGCTAGTTTTCACATTTTTCCCTTTAGACATGACAAATGAATATCAAACCAGTTAAAGTGACACAAGAAGTAAAAAATAACAACTTCTTCTTCCTTTTGCAACTTAAAAAGTACAAATGATATGCAACTGCAACATTCCTCAGTTCAGTACAAATGAAAGTTTTGCTGATAAACCCTTTCTTGGTCTGGTATCAGTAGATTATGGTCACTTATTTCAAGTTTTAAGTAGCTTTTGCTGTGTAACTGACCAAACTGAAAGTTTTCTCTGAGTTAATCCTTCTTACATTCTTGTACTTAGACATAAAATAAAGTCTTTTAATACGTTTTTGTTGAATTTCTTTGTATCTAATGGCTGTACATTGCGACATTTCTGTATAAAAAAAGCTGCTCAGCTTAGGTCTTCTTACCCCAAGTATCTTTTTCAATGCTTAACCTTAATGGCACTTTACTTCTCCTCATAATTCATAAAGCATGTCTTATCCGATGACAGACACACACCACATACAGTCTCCGCGATTTATTCAATAGCGAGCAGGATGGGACAATTGACCTAAAAAATAATAGACACTGTATAAATAATCCAAAGTGTTCTACCTTATGCTGGTTGGCAATAATGCACTCGTATTAATATTTCAGCTCAACAGACCTCCACAGCTCTCTTACACTTCTACAGGCCGGTTCTCGAAGAATTGCTTTACAATCAATAGGCTGAAACAAACTGCAAATGCTTTCCATTCCACAGCTGATGTGAATTTAACTGCGAGTTAAAGATTGTGATTATCAGGCGCAGAGCTTGAAACAGAGACCTTTGTGCAGTTAAGCTGACTTAGCCATCATTATCATGTTTATGCATTAAGGGACTGTATACAGTAGGTATCTGTGGAGGCAAACTTTCCCTTGAAGCTTATGCATATTGACTCACTCATCCTCCTCCCTCAGTATCCTTGGATACGCGTTATTTATTCATTTTGGTCTCCTTCACTGCAGAGCCGCTGTCTTTTCGAGCAAACCAGCCAGATCAGGTGATGATCATGTGTCTCAGCCGGGGGGTCTGCAGTATCTGCTGTTCAATCTGGCAAAAACACACACACACATACACCAACAGACAGTGGTGTGAGTCTACTCTTTTAACAGCATGCAGAATTGAATTTCACAGTGTGGTGAGATGTGGACAATTTATCTGTTATCCACAGCTCAGTTGGTCAGGAGGGTTCAGTGCAAGGCCTCCCATCAAAGACAATGTTTATTAACAGACAACAGGCAAAAGTCGCCCCCACCCTCTCTGGTTTCAAAGAGAACATCTGGTCCTCTGCATGCTTGACTCATTGGGGGTTGCTTGCTATAACTGCGAAACTGGAGTATTTCATTGTTTGAAAGCCTTCCACATTGTGATGCATGAGTTAGATGAGCTCAGTCTATGTTGGAGTCCTTTCCAAAAGAAAAAGTTAGAGTGGTGATGTCGATCGTACTGGTGAGACAACACAATGAGGCAAGACACTGTGCAGAAAGGCTGGGCCATCACGCTGGAGCTGCTGAGCACCACCACCAACAGTTTGCGCAAGTTTGTGAAGCCTCTAATTTTAAGCGAATCCCCAAAACACTCTTCATTTTCATTTTTTCTTCCAGAGTGATGTTGTAGGCCAAACAGATTAATTTCACTGCATTGGGGGAAATTTGCTTCACCTGAGTCGGGTGGGAAGCTTGTTCCACATTTGGAGAAACAGATATTGAAACTAAATGCAGCCTCATATCAGAGGTGCGTCACTATAATGAGTCTCACACCGGCTTTATAATAGCCTCCCACTCAATGAGCTCGGGTGACTCATGAAAAACTCTCTGACGCTGGTCCTCAGCTGTAGCCCGTCTGGGGGTAATCTCTCATCCCAGTATGTTGCTGCAAATGGGTTAAATAGGAACCCGAAGCAGTCGCTCAACACTGCAGAACGAAAGGATTTTCCTTTTTTTTTCCTTTCACCTTTTTGCCTTCCTACAGGAGGCTGTCAATCACTGCAGCAGCACTTCCATATTTCTGTGCCTCTTCCTCTGTGATGAAGGAGGCACAGGTGTATTCTAGAGATTTACCATTAATTTAGTCTTACTTTTGATGTATTCTTGAAGAGTATAATGCAAATAGTTGATACATAATGATCTATTCATTTGTTTTCTCAGTATCACATTGTTTGGGTTGTATTTAAATAAGTCTGCTCATTTTCTTACTGTATTGGAGTCCGTATCCGGCCATTGATTTATCCCTTAAAAACTCATCTCTGTGTGTCAGAGTTGCATATTTAGAAGATTTTTTTTTCATGAAAACAGTGCCCTCCTGCATTTAAATGGCTCAGATGTAATAATAAAAATAACAATGATGATAATAATAACTTTATTACTGACTCATTGGTCCAGATAAGAGCAAGGCAATACATACAGGAAAATATAAAAGACACAATAAAAGAACCATACACAACATATTCACAGTGCAATATGTACAGATCACTTAAAACAAGTTAGAAGTCTATGACCTCAGAGGAGACTACTATACCAATGCTTCCATATCTTGGACAGATAGCGTGTAGTGCTAAATTTGATGCTTGTCAATGCCATGATTATATAATTCTCTGAGCTGTTCAGCTGACATATAAATTTATACACAAGATTTTTCAACGTGGCTTGCAGAGTATTAACACCTGCAGTCACAAACATCTCGCTGGCGCTACACCAACGTGGTCTCCTCAGCAGAATTCTCAAAGCATCATTGTAAGCTAGAAACCATTGCTTCCTTTCCAATGTGCAGATCTACGCAGTCCGTGCCTCTTTCTCCGCCTAACCTTCTTCACTTAGTGCAGCTGGGGCACAGCGACTCACCTACAACTCTGCTCAAACACTGTAAAACTACTCTACACTGCACAATGTCAAGTTGTAATACTGACGTTTTTCAGACACACATGTCAGAACGAGAAACAAATTCTGAAGAAGCATGATGATACAGAAAGTCCTGTCCTGAAAGCTGACCGGATTGGTTCCTAAGGTTTGTTACATATGAAACCCAGGAAGCCTGAATCTGTGTTTATAAGACTGTCATTGTGATGCTGCAGTTTCAAGGTGGAAATACTCATCCATAGTGCTAAATGCTTGTTTCGCTCATGATGTGTCTTCTAGCATATAAAGAAAACACTATAATGACAAATTAAGAAAGTACAATAAGAGATTTTTATCAGAGGGCTTACAAACAAACTCCATCATGTGCACACATATTTGTCTTTACTTTCTCTAGGACTCTAGGACCCCACTGAACTCCATTCAATCACCACTGCAGACAAAGTACTAACAAGTAATTGATGTCTAAAATAGGATCAGATATAAAGCCTTGAACCGTAGTTTCATATTTTCCCCCACTCTCTCATGATACAGCCCTACCAAGCTAGACAGAAAGTGTTACTGACATTCAACATTTAAACACTGAGCAGTGGTTTAGGTTTTAAAGTGAGGGAGCAAACTTGGAAAGATGAACATAAAAAAAATAATAGGGGATCTGGAGGTTATCTCAAAACAAAAAAACAACAAAAACAACAACAGAGATATTTAAAAAACATAGCATAACCTCTTGGATCAAGTCAACTGCACTACATTTCACTACTGTACTACATTAGTTAGACTGAGGCAGCTCTGAAAACCAAAGAATGCAAAAATGGAAAAAAAACACAAGAAACTATGTTAAATGTTTGCATGTGATGTGAAGCAGCCTATCTGAAGTCTGTTTGGTCACATTAGACAGTGTTTGGTGATGTGAAAGTAGCAGTCAGAAGATCCACTTCTCAGACAAAACCACAAAAACAGGAAGACACGTATGTATTGTTAGACATTTAACTCTTCCTCTGCCTTGCATTTAGGTTCAGCAGACTGAGTGTAGCTGCTGTTTCAGTCAACACTGTATGTAAAGCTGTGGTAGACCTGTTGCAAATTAGCATCTGAAAAGCCATGCTGAGTGGTGGTGATTACCAGTTAAGCCCAGTTCAATTTAGGCTTTACTGAGATCCCATACAGGCAGTTTAGTTGCAGAATAACAGCCACTCAGATAAACATGAAAGAAAAAAACTGCAGTACACAATACAATTTTGCAGTAGTATTCGCTGCTGGCAAGCTGGTTGAGTTGGAGTGAATGAGTGGAATGGCATGTGATTGCAAGCTCATCATATTCGCATGACAAATGTCCTCTAGTGCTCACTTGACCCATCGATCTGTTCATATATGAATAATGGCGACAGTTGGAAGAGTTAATCAACCACACTCCTCTCTCTGTCCCCAAATTCACTCACATAACCCAATTATTAAATGGCACTGGGTCTTTTTAACCTCAATCTGCCCTAAATTTGGCATCAAAACAAGCTGCGGGTGAGTTTTGCACAGCAGCATTTGGTCTTCAGCTCTTTCACTCCGTCCCCCGGGTGGGCTGCCACAAGTGCTAGTTTGGGTACAGGACCACCAGACAATAGATATTCTGTTCCCCCCCGTACACACATACACACACACAGAGTGACAATTTAGCCATGGCTCATTTAACCCTGGCCTTTCATCCAGGCTGCGACCCTGAAGTAAGGGTCTCCTAATGGGAGTTTTCCCAGCCTAAATTCTTACTGAAAGACAAGAGAAGGAAGAAGTAACACACATAAAAAGCACATCCAGAAGTCATTTAACCTGTTACAGTGGAAAAAAGACGGCCATCAAGTGCAAAGTTTCGCAAATACGAGCTCATTTTGGCTCTGCAGAGTTGGGCTTCGCAGTAAATATAAACACCCTCACCCTCACTCTGCCTATAACCACAAATAATGTGAATTTCCTTCCTCTCTGCAGCACAGAAGCAAACGATGCTCAGCCGTCACCCACACAGTTTGCAAAAATACCCTGATGCACATCCCTGCTCACCATGATTCATTTTCACACCGTGTGGACAGAAAAAGTCACTCTGCTGCTGAAACAATGTCAAACACAATGCAACTCTCGCATTAACACACAGCAGCACACACACACACACACACACACAACAGTAAAACTAGTAGTGCCCCCTCCTCTTATTGCCAGCAGGCTAGTGGGAGATGTTAGTCAAAGGGGGAGGGGGTGTTGTGAGGACATGCTGAATATGTGTGTGTTTGTGTGTGTTTGAGTGTGTGTGTGTGTGTCTGTGCGTGTATTTGTGTGTGGTGGGGGTCTTTGTGAGCAAGAGAGGTAGGAGGAGAAGGGAAGAGGGAGGGGGACACAGCGTTCTATTTCTCATAGACCAACAGCTGCTGTCTTTAGTGCAGAGAGAGAGAGGAAGAGGGAGGGCTGTGTGGCGTGAGGCAGTGCGTGTGCTCAGTGTTTAGGTGAATCCACAGCCCTCTGCCTCACAAGGATAAAGGATCCGCACAGAAGAAGAGAGAGAAAAGCAACACAGGGACGTTCTCTGCTTTTTTTTTATAGCATCCTCTGTGCTCTCTCTCTCCTTGCTTCTTTCTCTCACCAGCCACCGGCTGCCCGGCGTCTATATTTTGCTGCTTTTTGTCCTTCTCTTTTGTTCCCTGCCTGCATCCATCTCTGTTGCACTTCGGTCCTGAGAGAAGGAAGGAAGAGCCAGAGTCAGAGGCATCATCCGCCCCTCCTGCACGCCCAGCCGGTAAGCTGAGCCAACACATCGTTTCTCTTCATTTTATCTCTCCCTGTCTTTCCATCCACTCAGCCTGATAGCAGCAAACAGTCCCACCTTGCACCTAAAAGGGAGGCTGCAATCTGAAGAAGGAGGCTGAAGGATGGATGTGGGTCAGGCTGTGGATAGAGGCTGGTGGGTGACTGGTGGTTAGTTTGAGCAGGTTTTAGCTTGATGGTGTGTCTTGTTGGGTGGATGGACTGGATGTGGAGGACCAGAGTGGGTCAGGATCTCAGGGGTAGGGAGGGAGCGATTGAATTAAACCCTCTGGAGCTGGTCAACTGGGACTTGTCCTCTTTCACTGCAGTGCTTAGCTAGAGCGGCACGGTCACCGCCACAATCACACACACACATCTCCACACAAACACCTCAGCAAGGATCTCGTCTCTGTGCATTTAGTCAGAATCCGTCAGGAGAACCTGGACTCTGCGGAGTTGGTGTGTGTTGACGTGTGTACATTTTCAGTGATGGATGACTGTTTGGTCAAAGGACATATGTGACCCAGAACCATCACTGCACATGCATCATATATCACACTGATGCACTGGAATGGTCTGTGAACAATGTGGATAAATTGCATGTCAAGCGTTTCCAGGTCCATTACGACACACGCATTATATCAGGGATTGTTCACGTCGGTACAGAAGGCGTTTAGTTTCATGCAGCAAGGTGTTTGAGGTGTGAGCTTGTGCAAGTCGTTTCTGCAAACAGCCTGCTAAAAACAATAGCCCCTAGATTGCAACGTTGATCCGAAGGGGTGGGTGCATGCGACTAGAGTGGAAAACAGGGAGGAGGGAAGGAAGGAGGGAGGGAGGAAAAAACTGAATGGAGGGATGAATGAATGAGGACGAAGGCTTTTCAGGAGGGTTTCGTTTCTTTTAAATGTGAAAAAAAAATCTGGCGGAGGAAAGGGTGTGCATGAGGTGGTTAGATGGAGGTGGGGAGCAGAAAGGGTGAAGCTACCTACCGAGCTACCATGTGACTCTGCAGGTCTTCTTTGTGTGTGTGGGGGGGGAGAGAGAGAGAGAGATGCTGTGGATGAAGGGATGGATAAATAGCAAAGGTAGAAAGAGGAAGCAGGGATGAAGTGGCTGTATGGATGGATGGAGGGAAACTGAAGGTGTGTAATTGAAAGTTCTGGGGTCTGTCTATCCCTCTGTAATCTACTGACTCTGGTGATAATCCATGTTAGTAGATTAGCAGATGACTTACTGACATGTTCAGTTTCATGATACACTGTAGCACACACAGACACACACATGGTCCTGTAATTTGATGCAACACACAACATAAATTACACACAACATTCATATTTTCTCTTGTTTTTCAGAATAGCTGTGCTCATGCTCATATACATATGTACACACATATATACGTGGGCATATCCTAATATTTACATGTATCAGTGGTTCATGTTGCCACATGTACTGATACATGTAATATGTGTATATGTGCATACACATGTGTACATATACCATATATTTAGCATTTCACATAATACTGACTATTGTACATCTATCTAAATGCCTACATGTATCTATATATAAAAGATACAAGTGTGTTCATCAAAATGTATGTGTGTGTGTGTGTGCATATCAGATTTTTTTCAGTCTGAGATGGAATGGTGGCTGCTATGGTATTTACTCCGCTGTTGCTAGGACACTCCCTTTGAACATTTTAACCGAGCCTTCTCATTGGTCCGCTGCGATGATGCAAGATTCCCTCACCCCAAATCTTTCCTGAGCGCCCATAGAAACATGCCCGTCTGCATTTCCTCCACTCTCCTCGCTCCTTCTCTGTCACTCTTTTGTCTCACCCCCAACTCCCCCCTCCCTCTCTTTTTCTGACGGGAGAGATCTCCTCGTCCGCTCTCTCTGTTCATCTTCTCCTCTGTGTCATTACTTCATTAATTAATTCCTACTCTCGATAATTCCCTCCTCCCATTTGTCTTCACCGTCTCCCTACTTCTCTGTCACTTCCGTCCGCCTCATCCAGTCAAAACGCTCGCCGCAAAATGGTGTTGACAGCATGTGGCGTTGTCTTCCAGTGCCGCACAATCGCTCTCTCCTGCTGTCTTGCAGAGGATTAATACTCTGTGTGTGTCACAAAGTCCTATTTCTTCTGTCCATGCGAGGTGAGGCATCTTATTAGGCTGCCTTACTACACATCAGGATTATCAGGTTTGACAAGGCAGAAGGCAGAAATGGGGGTTGGGGTGTCACGATGGGAGGCTCACTTTGTATTTCCCCTAATTGTCCATTACATTATGTATTTTTTATCTTTTCTCCCCAACAACATGCACAGATCTTTACATCATCGCTGCAGTTGCCACATGTTCACATCTACACGTCATAAAGACATGTTCACATTTCACACTGTGGCGGTGTGAAACCGTACGGCTCCAGCATGTCGGTTTGTACAGGTTGAGGGAGTGGGAATAGAAGATGGGGGTATGTGAGGTTAGCAGAAGGAGAGGGAAAAAAAAGGAAAGCGCAGGGCAAAGGGAGGCAAGGGTTGATGATGTTCATCATTGTTTTCTGCTTTTCTCACTGATCATCACTTTCAAAGAAGCCCTCTCAATGTGGCCCATCAGGTGTAATGATGTGTAATGATCTCCTCCAGCCTCCACTGAACTATAGACATGGCTGAGGCTGCAGCATTACCTCAACTGACGGTCTGTGAATAAGGTACATACAGTGACATGAAAATGTGTGCAGCGACTCCGAAGTGTCACACTGCATGCCTGAGAAAAGCATTTTGTCAAAACATTTTGACACAAAATAGATGCTTAAAGGACAGCCTGAGAGAGAACATTGATATACATTGTAAGTAAAGACATCAAGACATCTGCTCCTACCTGCATCCTTCTATCAAGTCAGGATTATAACATCATTTTACGAAAAGCAGTTTTTTGCTTGCAAATATGTCAATAGCTCATTTGATAGGTTATGATGTTTGACCATCCTATACTCACCCCATAATTGCTTGTTGAAAAGGCAGTCAATGTTGAATTGTTGCTCTTTTTTTAAGAATAGCCCATCAGACAGACTTTTCCTCCTGGTAGCAGGAACCAGCAAATGGACAGCCACTCAATCCTTTCGTTAAACTACAACATCATCCATATGTTTTGTCCATGTGGCCCACTGGTTTTTCTCAAAATGCCTGACAACCCACTTCTAATCTTTCTGACTGGCCGACCCATCTGTCCGACAGCAACATCTGTCATTCAAACATCTGCCACTCGAGCTCTCATGTTGCTGTTGAGGACCCTTTTGTTTTCGTCAGAGGTCAGAGGTTGGATCAGGCTGGTGTTGTGGCCCGAGCTGAAAGAATTTAAGAATTTGAGATGCGATCCGTCTCCACCTGATAATCGTGTGGCTGTTAATCCAGTATTGTCAGGAATTAGGGATTACCGCCCCAGAGCAGAGATGATCCTGTTAAAAGGGCACCGGGTGGAGTGATAGAGGGTGAGTCCACATATAGGATGCTGGAGGCTTTGCTGTATCTACGGCAGGAGAGAGTGTTCACTACATGGAACTTCATTCTGAGAGCTGGGGATAAAAGTGAAACTGGGGATATTGCCCATGACTTATAAGCAAGTTTTTGCTGTCTTGCTGCGAGTTCATTGCAAAGAACGATACCAGTCTCATGTCTGTACAGTTAATATGAAGCTATAGGGCCAGTCGCTAGTTAGCTTAGCCTTGGGTTAAGACTGGAGACAGTGTAAAACAGTTAGCCTGTCCATCAAACCGCCCACCACCACCTCTTAAGGTTGCTAACTGGTGCTAATTAATTATTTATATCAATATTATATATGCATTTTTCACAAATTCTTAGTGCAAAAAATCTTTAGTGTGGCGCACAATCCTACACGAACTCACAGTAAGTTTTTTTTACAAACCAAACAAGATAGAACGTAAATACCGACCTTCCTAGATGATGGCAGACACATTTCGTTGGTAATGGACAGATTCCAAATATCAAACTACTTCTTTCAAACTCATTCAGCATTCTTCTTGGTAAGGTTGTATCACTTAATCGCGGTGCTACTCAAATTTCCCATCTCTGCCACCTTTAGGGATTTTCTGTATGTGTCAGTATCTTGAAACAAAGTAGAACAAGGATCCTCAAGAGCTGCCAATAAAGCACTTGATTCAAGAAAAGCTGATTTCACAGAGTATGAAATTCCACAAATCTCTGCAGCAGTCATTTTGAGAGAAATGAGACTTAAGACTCAACACTTAATTAAAAATCTAGACGAACACATTTTGAAATGAGGGATTCATTTAATTTAAAACGTATCTTTGAAGCAACTCACTGAATCAGTGAGGAAATAGATGGAGGAGGCAGTGAGATTTAATTCTCTGTGACAAGGGAGCCAAGATCTGATAACTTTTCGATCATGCTTAAGTCTCAGTGTTGGATAGCACTTGTGAAAACTACTGGAAAGTCTTATTAGACTCTGTTATCATCCTTGTTATGGACGTCCTGCTGAAACTCTTTGAAATGGGTGCCATTACATCCAGTCAGACACAGAGACGGGCCACAGTGAGTCCCCTCCTGCTTCTAACCAGACATGACTTGGCCTGTCAGACTCTCTCTTTCAGTGGCAGCGAAAGAGGAGAGGGTCGGTTTCTGCATGTAATCCGTTTACCTCAGATCCGCTCTCTTAGGACTTCCGACGATATTGTGGCCTGTTGTATGTCAATGAGATCAATCGCTGTCCACAAACATCGATAGCCCAAATGCTAACCCTCTGGTAATATTTAAGATCAATATCCCCAATTCAGTCCAGAGTGGGAGGACAGGGAGAGATACTGTATAGCAATTAGTGTGTAATAAATGAAGAGACAAATGATCTTCTCAGCAGTGGCTCCAGCTGTCTTAATAAATTCAGCCTGATAATATGTCCAAGGGTTTGGTTACTAAGGCTCACGGTAAATACACTTACAGGAGGCAGGAACACTTCCTATCAGAGATGGATGACTGAATGAATGAGTCAATTTATTTAAAAAAAAAAAAAGCAGAAAGACCAATAAAAAGCGTCTTGGTAGGGTGTTGAACCACTATGTGCTGCCAGAACAGTTTTTAATGCACCTCAACACTGATCTCTAAGTCTCTGGACTTTACTGGAGGGATTGAACACAACTCTTCCAGAAGATATTCCCTCATTTGCTGTCTAGACGATTGTGGTGGTGGAAAGTCTCTCGTAGGTGTTAACGTAGTATGAGATGTGATCACTGTGAAGACCATTGCAAATGATTTACCTAATTTTCATCAAGACATTCAGTGACTCCTCATGCCCTTTGGATGGTGCACTGTGGACCCCTCTCATCACAATAGATGTTACATCTTAGGACGAAGGTGATCACTCAGAGCGACTTTGTATTGATTTGCAGTGACTCTTACCCCTAGTGGAACAAGTTGGTCCAAAACATACCAGCAAAATGCCCCCTTACGGTGCACCCCCTGTTTGCTAATATAGTTCGCATATGCAGCTAACCAGATAGAGAATGGTTCCATGTCCAAAACCAGAGCAGTATTTCTTTAGAAAACTACATTACATTGTGAGGTTACATGTTACAAAACCAGTCAGGATTGAGTGGTCTTTGCCTACCGTGTGAGTCCTCGTGATATTGTATCAGGGATTAGATTAACAGCTCAGTTCTGCTGAATATTTGATTTGGGGAAGTTTACACAAGAGCAGCCCCCACCACTGTTACCTGAGCCAGCACCACAATCACCTCAAACACTGATTACTCCACATCCTCAAAGAGTTTTGGTTTATAACTTTTATGAAAAATACAGCCGATAAATCACACATATAACCACCATAACCTCAGTGCTGCTTGTCCAAATATAATCTTCTATAAACTTAATGAACAGGGTCAGACATTCAGAGTGAAATAACAGTGGTCCCTTATCATGATGTGCTGTCATACTAGGGCTAAAGAACAGGTCAATGTTTATCTGGATGGATTATCAATTAAATTATATTTAAGTTTGATATCATGTATGTGGCCATTTGCAAAGTGTCTTTTTAAGATCCTTTGAAATAGTGCTGACTAATGATTTGTATTTTTATCTTAATTGTGATATGACCATAAACACATTACAAAAGACGGACTGAAATGCAATGAATATTTTATTTATATGCACCATGCATTTACACTCAGCAGGCAAATATTTGACCTCTCAGATGGAGTCCTGGATACATGGATGATATATTCACACCAATCAGATGAAGGCCCAGCTAGCCGTCATCTACTCTCAGATTATTCTGTGTACCTAGCACTACTGCTGTTGTTTTGTTGAGATTTAAAAAAAAAAAAAAAGGTTTCAAAGGAAGCAGCTAGAGGATGACTTTGATTTCTTGTGTCATTTAGGTTCATGTTCTGTTGAATCGGTTAGGTAGTTGTGTGCACGTTGTTCGATAATAGCATGTTCGAAAATTATTTATTTAATGTCTTTATTCAGTGGCCAGACAAAATGTTTGGGCTCTGTTTCAGTCGTGTACCTATTAAAGCAGAGAGACACAGGAACTGTGTAGCTAATACATTCAATATGTGCTCCTTTATCACGAGTCATATCGTCAGTGCAATATTAAACAATGTTATCGCACATCACAGATGTTGCTCATATTGGCCTGTTTTAACGCTGCTTTCATATCAAGTCATGCAAGGTTTTAATCAGCTTCTGTTATCAGTGTAAACTCCATCAGTGACGTGAAAAACACAAACGTCAGTTCTCATTTCAGTCTAATCAGTGTATGTATTTGCATGTTTCTGTCTATTTCTGTGTGTGTGTGTGTGTGTGTGTGTGTGTGTTCACATGCGAGGATGCCAGATCTGCCAGGCACACCAGGATGCTGGCAACCGGGCTTTTATTCTGTGTTTGATCAGGCTTATGGGACTATACACACAGACTCTTATTTTCCTTTCTGTGCACATGGACACACAGACATGCTCATTAATTAGTTCAGCTGAAGTCATTAACGATTTATCTACCGTATATATCATTCTTTTTGCATCAGACAACAAAGACAGAACAGGCATGTATCGAAAATAAATCACCGGACAAAAATAAACCAGAAAACCAGCCAAGATCTCAAACTTTCACACCAGGGATCCACCAACATGTCCCAAATCGACTCTCTTTTTAGTTCATTCTCATCCTGTTCCATCAATTATTTTTTTCTCTGCGTCAGCTTGAGTCTATACTTTATATCGCAGCCAGTTTCCTATACTTGAGAGCTGCTGCTGCTATCCTGCCCCTCCCAGCGGGACGGGGAATAGTGTAACACTGCATCCTCTGCCATGTGAGACACACTGCAGCACAGTGTGATGGAGCATCCCCTATGTCAAGGACATGCCGGCTCTTCCTGGTAGATTTCGACGCACAGAGCTAAATATAGATTCGAGGTCACGTAGGGTCAGAGGTCACCTCATTCATTCATTCTCTGCGGTCATATGCTGTAGTCAAGAGGCTGAGGCACATGATGTGACCCAGTTTCACTATTTTCTACATACAAACAAGTCTATATGAATGTAGCATTCTTTACTGAGCATGAACATTTGTCTTAGTAGTCGTTTCTTTCCCACTGAATTATTCACTCTGACATCAACTTTAGTTTTAGCCTTTAATTCATTCATGCCAGCTGTTTTCTGCTTTCATAGTGAGTGACGCACAGTGAACGACATTTTCAGTCAGGACAGAAGCTGTAACACTGGTTGCTAGAAGCGTTTCTCACACTGAAGAACCATTCCAACTTGATGCCTCTTATTTGTAAAAGTAGACCTACAAGCAATCTGTACAGCTCCATCCAGCTCGACCATTTGTAGCAAATTTTCTCTCACCATTTTTCTGCCACTAGCACAAGAACATGATGTCACTATTTTGAGTATCACCTACAAACCTCTAATTGGCTCCGTTTCCTTGCGACCAGTAAAGCTGCCATCAGTGAACATCAGATCTATAGGAACTGGGGACAAATCAGAGCTGTGGATAGAGACTCAGAGGTTTGAAACACAGCTACTTTACTGGTTTGTGCTACGGAAGAACAGGGCAAAATGTGTAACCACAGAAATCCCTGAAACTGGGACTTTGGAGTGATTACCACCAATTAAACTTCAAAGATTTCATACTATAGCTCTTCTACTATCATTACACGTCTTGACTGTGCATCATGATAAACCAAGGATCAACTCCAGAGGCATTTGTTTGCCTTTTTTAGAAAGGGACAGCTGAAGAGAGACAGGAACGAGGAGAGAGAGAGACATGCAGCAAAGGGCTGCAAGGCTAGAATTAAACCTAGGCTGCTGCATTAAAGACTCAAGCCTTAGTACACAGTAAACACAAGCGCTATCAGGTGAGACACTGACTTCTTTTTGTTTACATTACTTTGTCATTTTCCTAACCTGTACCCACTACGGATGCTAAAAATACTTGTCACACATCATGGTGTCCTGATGGTTAAGGTACTAATACCACGCTTTCTGTCTACTATCAACCGCATTCTGATGAAGGTGAAAAACACAACAAATCTCTCGTATAGAACTGAAACACAGCTACAGAGAAACAGAAAGGAACTGTATGAGGTATGATGCAGGGATAATTTCTTTTTGTGATTGCCACACAAACACAATTTGTGCTAAAGAGCTCCAAAATTTAAAAAAATGTTTCTTTAAACGCTAGAAGACGCATCATGAGTGAAATAAGCAGTCAGCACCATGGCTTTTTAAAATTGCACCTTGAAACTTCAGTGTACCGATGAGAGTTTTAAAATCACAGATTGAGATGTCCAGGGTTTCATACATAACAAAGCTACGGAACTAATCCTGTCAATTTGCAGAGTGACATTTTCTGTATCATTAATCTTCTTCAGAATGAGTTTCACTTTTGGACATGTGCGACTGAATTACATCAATATTATAACTTGTCATTTTGCCCTGTGGAGTGGATTTGCAGTGTTTGAGCAGAGTTGTAGGAGAGCTGGTGTGCTTGAGCTGCCATGAGTGGGGACAGATGTGCGGAGAGGCATTAAAAACACAGTCACGCTGTCCAGAAGAAACAATGGTGTTGAGGTAGATCTATTTTTATAGAAAAAATTCCTTATGAATGTGTAACTTTGACGCTCAGAGATGAGTTTTTAGAGGTTAAATCACCGGAAAGGCACTTTAAAGAAGAGAACAGTGACTGGTGCATGCAAGCAAAGTGGTAGGCAGGAAACTGGACAGACAGACAGACAATGACTGGACTGAAAGAGTGAAGGAGAGTTGAAGGAGAGGGGAGTATCACAAGACAGCGAGACGCCAGAGACTGGAGTTCAAACTGCCTTTATGCACTGTTTTATAGTAGTCCTTGTCTCTCCTTGCCATTCAATCGCTATTTTACACTCGCACACACACACACACATAGACATGAACATTCACATGTTTTGTTCTATTTCAGTCAAACCTGATCAGTGTAAATCAAATTAATTCAGAAGGGAATTTGCACACATATACAAACTTACTGCATGTACCGGTATCTGCGTACACACACACAGTTCAACTCAAATCAACTCAGCACAATTAAATTTTATTTTCATTGAGAAGCAGTTAACTTCATATGTAAACACACACACACACACACACATACACACACACACACACATATGTCACTTCCCCCATATAAAACAGCATGTGAGCAGCCCATTAAGGACAAAGAGGGTCTGCTGGTACAGACATATAGAGCGTCTGTCTTTGTTTACAGATAGTGGGGGTGCAGTGATATCTACAGTAACTGTAACACACACGTATGCACATACACACATCTCATGAGCCCCCTGCGAGCGCACGGAGAACCCTGAAAGCCAATTGTGTTCTCTTTGATTGCAGCTAATTGGCATCCCACATCACAAATAAAGATAACAAGAAGCTTACTGTACATCCGTCTATCGTCTGACAGCTGAGGCACAGACACAAAACTGCTATTAAAACTGAAATCTAAAGCTGTAATTTTTCCTGTTCTGCTTTTCTAAGGTTCAAAATGCCCCTGAGCCGAAACTGTGGTATTCGCATATTAATGGCTACATTAAATATAAGGAATATATTAATCTCTGTGGTGGAAGAAAAAATGAAAGAGACTAGAACTTGAATTGTGCTATCAAGATTATCTTAGGTTAGACACAAGATGCTGTAACAAATACAGTAGAGCACAAACATTTAAGCACTTAATGCAGAGCCATCAGAACTTGGTTTTCATCCACAAATAAGCCAGGAAATCCCTGAGTTGCTGCCCCACTTCTTTATTTCACTTGAAAAATGATCTCTCTGAAGCATGTCACACAATGGAAATGGATTCAAGTACAGCTTAAACATGCCTGGATCTCTCTTTCTGCCATTTCCCCCCGTCTCTCACGCCATCCTCTCCTCTTTTCTTTGTCAGCATCGTAACACGGGGGCTCACAATGCTCATTTGCAATCGCCCTTTCATGAGGCACCATGCACTGCTCTGGACTGGTGCATGTGAGACGGAGAGAGGAGGGGGAGGGGTGACGGAGGAGAATCGTAACCTCCTCCTTCGATTTCCATCGCTCTTTTCGCTCTCTGCCACTCCATCTTTCCCTCTCACGCTCAGCCTTTCCCCCTCCTTTTATTCTGCCTGCGCTCCTCACCTCAACGAGGGGCAGCGGTATCTATTATTACTTATGAATGTGTGTGTGGGCCTGAGGCAAATTGGCTGTAGCATTCCATCAGCGGTCAATCTTTAGTGACGGTCTGGCTGTTTCTGACACTGCCACCTCCCATTTTAGTCCTGAAACTGGCTCTTTGTCACAACTCCTCTCCTCTAATTTTGTTTCCTCTCCTTCTCCCTTTTCCTATTTTCTGTCCTTTTCTTTCCTTTTTTGTCCATTTCACTTTTTCACTCCTTTCCTGTTGTCTTCTCTCCTCTCCTCCCCTATCCCAGAAATGTACAATTTACATCGTCATAATTATAGAGCCTCAAAAAAGTCTCTTCTTCTTTCAAGCAACACACACACACACTAAATGAGCTGAAGTGGGCTCTTTGAGTTAGTTCACTTCGCTCTTCGTCCCTCTTCTTACCCCCTAACATGTGTCCGAACTGCAGTGTCCTGCTCTCGTCTCCATCTTTAGGGACAATATGCTGAGAACAAAGAAGCAAATGATAGAAGGAGGATACAAAAGACACACGAGATGAGGAAGAGGTCAAAAGGGTGAGCGGTGAGAAGATGAGTGAATGAACGGCTGCATAAAAGAGGAGTTTGGGGCGAACAGAGGGTGGAGAAAGGGGTGTGTCGACAGAGCGGTCGAAAGGTTGAGAAGAAGTGAAAGAGATAGATGGGCAGTGAGGACAGGAAGAATCATCAGCGGGATCTTTTATTTATTTTTTTGAACAGAGAAGGACCTGCTCAGTGAGCAGAACTAATGGGATTTGAGTATTTCAGACTCACAACAAAACAGACAGATGTCTCCATGTGGCGACTTTGTGATCTCTGTCTTTTCCTTTCATTTTCTACCTTAAGCACCTCCAACTCTCTCCCCATCTTTGAGTACATATCGACTGATGATGCTGAAAAAAGCAGCTCCCTCCAGCTGGCAAGACTTCTATGACAGTGTCTGCTATCTGGAGACTGCAGAGTAGTCTAATATTTGATTAACATGACACTGATTCATTATGGAGCTCATCAAGTGGCAGGGCTGATATCAAAGTCTTCCTGGAATCTGATTGATTAGTTTTGACTACATGAGAAAAAAAACACAGATCAGCCACAACATTAAAAACCACTGACAGGTAAAGTGAATTACACTGATCACTTCGCTACAATGCAGTGTTCTGATGATCCTGGCAATAATGTTGCTTTGTCATGTATGTCCTACCTAAGCGATATTCCAAGCACAGTGGCCTGAAGAACGAGACAAAGACCCCAACTGTCTCCCCAACCTGCTTGGGCATCCATTAAATGTGCCCAATAGAGGCCTCACCCGTCAAGCTACAGCACCCAAAGAATCTGCCACAAACGTCCCAGCATCAGACACCACAGGACACCACCAGAGGTCCTGTGTTCATGCCCCAGTGGGTCAGAGCTGTTGTAGTGGCATGAAGGGGACCCACACAATATTAGACAGGTGGTTTTAGTGTTGGGGCTGATCGGTGTGTGTTTAACAATATTCACACAAACCAGTAACAAATTAAAGCTGTGGTTGGCAGGATTTTTTAGCGGTAATTGTGCAAAAATTCCATGATACTAGACTCCTCCTCTTCTTAGTTTTGTTTTCAGGTTTAGACAATCTGAACCCCTGACAGGAGATGTCGGACAATCACAGAGCTTCACACAGCTCAGAGAAACAAAATCTAATTGGACATGAATGTGTATAAGGTCATGTTCGTTTGCTGGGAGTGCTTCAGGAGTGAGAGGAGCAGAGGTCTATATTTTCAAACTCTGACTTTTTTTTTTTTTCCTCAAATTTCTCTCTACTGCAGTTTTAAAGATAAAAAATGACAAAATCTGTGAAGAAAGTGGCGTCCGTATAGAGAATAAAACTAATGTGAATTATATAGTATATCCTTTGAAGACACTAGATCTCAACACATCAGGCTAAACAGTGCTCTCATCTTCCATCATCAAAACACCGGATGACAGACTATCTTGGACCAACATGCTGGTTTTTCCTTATCTCTATGAAAACATTTCTAAATCTGTCACTTTATGGAGCATTAAACCTGCACATTTGTCCAGAAGACCATTTTTCTCTTCCTTCTACATTGGTGATCGTCCTGTGATCGCTCGATTATATTCTGAAATAACAACAGTACACAGTAAAGGTGTATGCAGATGCATTTCAAACCCACATACTATCAATAGGAAGTACAGAGATGGAACCTGGAAGTTTGTATGTAGATCATGTTAAACGGTGCTGAGAAAGCAAACAGGTGCTGTAAAGCTCAAATGGCAAACTGCAGCACTCGACTAATTAGCAGAATTGAAAATAGTAGTCCATCAATATGTGTAGTTGAGGCCCTGAAGCCGTGGTAAAATTAGATATCTGCTCTCATTTTGATCTGAAAATCCTTTAATGGTTAAGACAACAGCTGCAAAATGTTCTGTGGAGTGAAAGATGAAAAAATGTGTTTTTGAGGGCATTTCAGTGTTGAAAGGAAATTCATGTTTGTCCAAACGATGAAGTTCACCTTAAGAAACAACCTGCTGTGTCTTAGGTCAAGACTTCACCTCCCTCGACCTCACTATGTCTGGAGAAAGGCTTGAACTTTGCCCTTACACTGAGAGGAGAAATCAATGAGCATGAGGCACTTAACTTACATCAGTGAAAACAAAACTCCCTCTGTGAGGTGAAGGACATGTAATTCCAGGAGTGGATGGTAGTTTACAACCTCTGCAATGAGGAAAGTGAATGCTCTGGTGCTCCGCACACTCAAAGATTGAGGAGAGTATAGTCCATCAATCCATCCACCTGATTGATAACACAGAACCGTACCCGACTGTGTGTTGTCATGAGAATAAGAGGCTGCGTTTCCCTGGCAACTATTCTGCAAATATACCGCCTTCCTCCTGTCTGCACTCTCCCCTGATGAGATTTGATGATGCAAGGGCAGCCGCAGTAGTGTTAATAGTTACACCAGTCAGCGGGTAAGACGGCGCTGGAGCTGCACAAAGCATGAAACAACAAGATTAAATCAAAAGAAAGAGAGAAACAGGCACCTTCCAGCTCCCCTGATTGGATTGATTCTTTAGGTTGCTGATTGTTCTTAACACCCATTAAAGCTCGAACTAATAACTGCTGGGCAGGCGCTTTATAGCTCAAATGATGTTACTCCATCAACAATCATCATGGGACACTTAAAGCAGAAGATTTGTACAATAATAATGAATCAAATGACTGCACATTGTGTGCTCTTGTAGCACCAAACTCGCAGAGAATTATTACCCAACTATGTAGCTCTTGTTTTATTTTTCTGGCCATCAAAAAGGTCAGCCTGCTGCTTTGGTTTTGTTTTAACTGTTTTGCTCACTCTTACTGCTTTTATAGCATCATTTTTAGCCGCAGCAGGCAGCTGTTGTCAGTGAAGAGAGCTACAGTACCCTACCAGGCCAGCACCAAATACCAGACTATTAGTGAAAAAGAATTAAGCAGATTAAAGGAGTGTCTGATTCCTCCTAACACCCGGCTCATCCAACATGAACAAAGAGGTGAAGCATGAATGTAGATGAGGCAGATAAACCATCCCTGGGTCACTGACTGTCCTGTGATGGCACCCTTCTGTCACTCAAAGTGGCCACACCCTTAATTATGCATAACTTAGAGCCTTATTACAATTTAAATAGGTGAGTTATATAAAAATGTGTCCCCTGTACAGTTATCACGTTAGAAAAATTAGCTAAAGAGACCAATAGCATTGTTTGTATGAGGTTGTAAACATGTTCATTTCTGCTGTGAATTTGGACATTTTAACATGGGGGTCTATGGGGACTGACTTGCTTTTGGAGCATCCTCAAGTGGCCATTTGAGGAACTGCAGTCTTTGCCACGTCCATGTTGGTGTCACTTTTCAGTCCTGGAGGTTGCTGCTTGCGTATTCATAAGTGGCTCATGTTTGTCTACTGGTTTTGGTGATTGACTGAGGTTGCTGTCTTCAAGTGGGCCAAAAAAGTGTTATTTTAGGTTTAAACACAGGCTACAGCATTTTTGGATGTAGCAGCAGGTTAAATCTGTGTGTATCAAGCTGAATAAAATTATACCGTAATCATATTTGTCGAAAGAGTTCTTTTTTGCCCTTGCGAAGTCTATGTATTATGAATTCAAAATGCAACACTACGTTCATTTTTTCACAACTCCGTCGTGTACAGGATGTTGAATTTTATGCTAATATCTGTCTCTTTCTCTCTCTCTCTGTCTTTCTCTTTGTCAGGTGGTGGGTGCTGATGCTGTAACCACTGTGTGGAGCTGACAAGCCCTGGTTGATGCAGTGAAGTGTTCCAGTGGGATAAACACAAGCGAAGGTAGGAATGAAAGACAAGGAGGGGAAAAATTCAGAAAAGCAAACAGCTGAACATGTTCAAAAAATAAGGACGCAGCAGAGAAACACCATATGGGAGATTTGGGAAGAGACGAGGCGGATGGACGATTTGGGAGTAAGGAAACGGTGATGGGCAGAAAGGAAAGATGAGAGTCGCTGCATCTGTTCTATACAGTACAGCTGCTGAATGAGTTTGATTCACAGTCCACTGAATACCCCGTCAGTGGCTGGTGAAAGATTGTGGTTAGTGGCAGGGAGGGGAAAGAGAGTTCGAATGGTGTTATTGGTGAGCTAATAGAGGTTAGACTTGGCAAAGATGAGCAGTGCTGTTTCTGTGCTCAGTAAATCCACACTGATGGAGCTCCGGGGCTGTAACAGGAGGAATCTTTCAGTGAGAGCTGAAAGGAGGCTGGGAGGCTTAGCTCTGCTGCTTGGCTTCCAATCTGGACCAGGTTTGCTTTTCAGGCCCATGTGGGAGCCGAGCTGTGTCTTTATTAAGGCTCAAGGAGCCCCTCGGTTTGGTTTCTCCTACCGGACTACAGATGAGAGCTGTGTGTGCTGTGCAGTTGCATAAGAGAAGCACTTTGCTCCACTTTCACGCCGGCTGACTGCAAACATTGTGTGTGTTTGCATGTAACAGAAACTGCAACCAGTGACCACCCAACACACTTCCTAATTCACAGAGTGCCATGTCTGAATGCTCAAACAGTCCATCTGTAATGCATCCAGTGGCTTTAATGTGATGTGCATTATGGACGCCAGCCTACAAGTTTAACAGCCAATGTGTGTTTGCGCTGCCTTATCGCAATTTCCATTCTGCCACTTGGATTTCTTGCACCTAAGGGCCACCAGTGAGACTGAATAGCACCATGATGAAATGTGCTGTGACAAGACAAGGCCAAAGGAGCTGGGAGAGTGCTGCTGAGTGGTGAAATAGAGAAGTGAGGCAGAAAGAAGAGTTGGAGGGGATATTTTTGAGGAACCCATTCTGACGTCAGAAACAAAAAGGGAGAAGGAGCTGTCTCTATTTGCGTACAAACAGAAATGATACGGGCACACACCAGAAAAAGGCAGAAATGTAAATACCATGAAAACAAAATAAGCTCTGTATACCAACCCTCTCAGCGAGCAAAGTATCATCTGCTGCAAACACAGCAGCATTTCGCACAGAGAGCGAACAGAGAAAGCCACAGGTTTTTAAATAGATGGCTAAAAAAGAGAAGTGTGAAGTGGACAGACAAACACAGAGAGAGAGAGAGAGACAGAGGGAGAAAGAGTGAGAGCAGAAGTTTACATCAGCGTCTAAGAAAAGCAGAGTGGCAACCAGTGTCACTGAGGGACTACAGTTATCGCTCTGAGCCGGGGTAACCTAGGATTTACTCACAGCAACGGTTTTAGAGAGCAGCAAGGAGGAGGACAGAAGGAAGAGAGACTGAGGAGAAGAAACTGAGAGATAAAGATAAAGGAAGAGGTGACACACTCAAAGGAAAAGAGGGTAAGAGAGACGGGGCAGCTGCTGGCCATTTGTTTAATGTACTGATTATAAAGCTTGATGAATGTTGTCTTTCCGTTTGCCATAAGTGTTGTGCAGTTAATTTAAACACAGATCTCACACGTAGTAGCAACTGATGCATCCGATCAGTGTTGTAAGCAAATGACCCCGTGTGTGAGCAAACTGGATGCGTTTTTCTCCCATCTTCAGCTGAGACGAGCAGACGATATTGCCAGGCCAACAGTATCCTGGCAACCATCAGCCGAGCTCTGCTCTCGGGATGGACCGCATGCTGCTTCAGACTTGTGCTGATATGTGTGTGTATGTGGCTGGTGTGAGGCTACCTCGAACACACGAACACACACACACACACGCGGCTATTCACGTGTCAAAAATCTTTCATCGCTTTATACGAGGCTGTGATCTGGATCTCAGCTTGACTTCGCCTTTGCAATCACCTTGTCAGGCCGAAGATGAGAATCTGTTATTCATATATTCATAGCGCCGGTTCAGTGTATATCTTGGAGCAGGTGGTCTTAAAGTCAGGGGGGAGACAGGCTGCGTTTTACACATTCGAACCAGTGCTCATAGGTTACAGCAGTGACTCAGCATACAGCTTCCTGGCTGATTTAGCTGTAGATAGACCAGCAGCACAATGCAGTAGATGCGGTCCCCATGTGAAACTTTGGAGAATGTCAGCAAGCTGTCTCAGCGAGTGGACGGTGTAACGCCATGCCTGCTCCATCTGTACCTCAGTGCTGCATTGCAACACCCGTTCTTGCTGAGTAACCACGAAAAGACCAGATTTTTTTTTTTTTTTTTTTGCAGGATGGGGGCATCTCGTAAACATGCTAATGCTGGCTTTAAATCATTCTTGCAGGGGGAAACTGATAGGCCTCCGCTGTGTGCTAACATAGCACATAAACACACAGGGTAGGGCAGAGGAAATGAAACTTGGCAGCTGCTTACCTTCTGCTACCAAAGTCCCTCTATGATCAAGAAGGGAGGAGACTATTAAGCAGCGAGGCTTTCATGCTCTCACAGCTGAGAGTCATTTCTGAATATTGAATTCTGTGTCTACATTCTGCGTGTGTGTTTTTTATATATTCTTTATGTAACACACACACACACACAAGTCCACATGCAGTCTCTCAGTCCACCCACTCATTGCTCTCTTCGCATCTGTTTGCCTTAAATTAGAATTTCTTTAAGTAGCTTTAAGGTTGTTAAATTCACCTTACTCCACACTGAATGACAGTATCACATATATCCTGTATCAGCTTGTTCCACCTCTTTATTGAAGCTGCACGGTGATTTAAACTGTGTAATATTCACATGGTGGAGATATTCTATCATTTTAAAACACGTTTCCATTATTCAGCCTCACATATTTGGTATCTTTGGAAACTTTTGGATCTCCACTGTGATTTTGAATAATGCTCTGTGGGTTTCAGCTACGTGTGGGCAGTTTCATACCTGAAGTATTGATACTACTAAGTTCTGCTACTAGCGTTAGTAGGATTGCTGCCAAAAAAATAGATCCAACTGGGTGGTTAGGGCACATGCTTTATGTAGCAGTGAGTCCATTTGCTGCATGTCTTTCCACTTTGCCTCTTTGCTTTTATTTTTCTGTCTCTCTCCTGGTTTTTTGCCTCAATGTGCCAAAAAAGTGGATGCATTGTTTCATTCTGGCTAGACGACACTAGCACCTTATTGATCAACTACATAGTTCAGTGAATTTACACTCAAAGTCACAACTGTGATTTTAACATGCTTGTGATTAAATAGTCAAGAGCAAAAATGGCAAATCATTTGGTGGTGATAAAACTATATTCAGAAGTCTATTAATAATGCATTATCTTCATAAATTACAATGCACAAGTCTGCCCAGATAGCAGTTTATAAGCTGTTATTAATAATGAAATAAACTGGAACTGAAGAGGCTGGAAACATGGAGCGCTGCCCTGCTCTTAAATTTTCAAACACCTGACATATGTTCTTTGGCCTGGTGCTGGAAATGAACATACAAGCATGCAGACTGGTATATTCTGCCTGTCTGACCTGCAGTGTTATCTAATGAAGCTTGCATCATTGGTTTCATAAAGCTCTGGCGTATACTCTGGAGGTATAAAGAGCTTGTTATAAAGTATCTATATACTATTGGACATAAAGAGCATTAGGGGAAAGCAGCCCATACATGGCCGGCTTTTATTGGGTTACTATAGTAATGTAAATGGATTAAAACCAGCGCTCAGCTCTTGTGACTCCCAATGAGTGAGCTAAATGATTCACTACTAGATATAGGCCCTCCTATAATTGAATACAGCATACGCTGTGTATTGGAGGCAAACTGTGATCAGTGTCATTTATGACTGGAATGTCTGACTTGGCTCTGGACATATTGCTTAGACAGAAGGATGGAGCAGCAAAGGAAGAAGGGATAATTAGATGAGTGCAGATGGGTAAAAAACTAAAACAGTCACAACCTGCTGTGTTCTCCATGTGCCTGTTGTGTGTTTTCTTGCGGGTTGCCAGGTTCTGCGTACTGTATGCATTTTGTTGTTTCCTCCCGTCCAGGTCGCCAGCCATGGGGAACCTCATTAAGGTCCTTGGCAAGGATTTAGAGAACTGTCCACATTTTTTCCTGGACTTTGAAAGTAAGTGAGCGCCAGGGTGTGTGCACGTGTCTGTGTGCTTGAACTGTGAGTGCATGTGTGTGGAGCGGAGGTGTGCAGTGGGAGGTCGGTGCGTGGGGTCAGGGTAGGCGTGTTTGGAGGCGAGCTGCTGAGCTGTTGATGGTGTGATGGAGTGTTGTTGAGGGTGTGGTTTGTCATTATCAGGCACTCTTTAGTCCCACTCTCAGCCTGAGGAAGTTATTCATACGTATATACGGTGCGTAGCTGAATACAATAACACGAATCAAAAACAGAGATATTTGCAATGAAAAATCACTTTTGCAGTTAATTTTATGGGATTGAATTTGAGGATTAATGAAAATGAACTCAAAGCACAACCTATAATGAAAATATACAAGAAGGTGCCCATTTGATGTCAGCATTTTACACTTTTATCTCATGGAAACATTTCTTTCTCTTTTTTTTAACTTTCGCTGCTCCAGTTTTTACCAACACGGCTGCCCACAAATGGCGGCCTTCACATGACATGGGGCAGTCTTATGTGCTTTCATTTTTAGATTTGTTTTTGAGTTTAATGTTTGATTTCAAATGGTTTTTATTCTTACTCAGGTGAATTCTTCTTAATTAGATTTTCCATGTCTTTTTTGCCATAAAGTGAGGAATCAGTTCTTTAATTTGTATTTTTGCATGGTAGTAGTATTTAAAGATTTTTGAATACATTCTTCTATTTATTTTTTAAATTTATTTTGCAGATTTTCATTTTTTTATTTGTGTGTTTACAAGTACTCTAATCTTACTGATTATCTGTCTATTTATTCATGATTCTTGGGAGATGCTTAGATCCTTCTCAAGCAAATATAATCTCATATACGTTAAGATCTATGACAGAAAATGAAGTGTATCTGAGGGGTGCATTGTTATTTTTATTGTTTTGTTGTTGTTGTATGTCGGATTCTGATTACATTTTGTGACATCTGACCGTTAAACTTGAAGACCGCTACCGTCAGCACCACAAACGACGTTAAAGAAACCCCTGAATGCTAACATGAGAGTGGGATTAAAGAAGCTCTGCGTCCATGTTGCCATGCTTCACCCAGGACATACTCCCACCATGCCATCCCAACAACCTCCTCTCATCCAGTCCCCCACCTCGGCACCTTCACCACACACACACACACACATACACACTCACATACACCCACGTGCGCACAACCCCGACACCCATCCCCTCATTACCCACAGACTTCTCCCCTCTCTCTGTTCCAGGGGGCTCATGGGAAACCTCCTGAAAGTGCTGGCTTGCGCCGAACTTGAGCATGGCCCAATAGTTTTCCTTGACTTTGAACGTGAGACCATCCGCTTCTTATTTTTTTGAGTTATCCCTTTCTCTTTGTTGCCTTTCCTTTTTTTCCACCATTCCATCCATGTTAGCTGGCCATTGTGTCATCCTTATGTCCTTATTTACCCTTTAGTCCATCCTCAGCTCTTCTTCTCCCCCTTTATCTCTTGATTTCTGCTCCAGGGACTGGCATTTGAAAGTCATTTGGCTTCTTTCTAAAGAGTCTTATTCACACGCGCCACATCTTATTAGATGCAGACAGATGCACAATGGCATGGTGGCACTGTAGCAAAATGACAACAATGATGCTTTGATCTCCCAAGCCACAAAAACTGAGGAGACATAAAGAGCGAATGCCAGTCCTGTGTGGGTTTCTGTTGCTTGGGGATGATGATGGCTAACAAAAAGTCTATCGTCATGCCTCCACCTCCTCATCTCCTCATCCCCTATTGTATGTCTGACCTATCTTAGTGTGTGCTTTGCACTAAACAGTGTGTGAGTAAGTGAGTGAGACCAACAAAGTGAAAGTGAAAGAAAAAGAGAGCGACTGTGAAAAAGACTGAAAATTTAAACCACCTCTGTCCCCTTTTCTGTCATTTTCCCAGTAAAATCTAAACTTTGCTGTGTGAAAACATCCATCCTAACAAGCCATTGTATTTCACGACTCAGTGTTAAAATCTTTTTGAAACAGCTGTATGAAAATATCATCTTAATTGAGGATGCATTACATTCACTTATCACCACTAAGCACTAAGTCAAGTTGCTTGTGTGGCCAACCCAAACCAGAACGTTAAAGGGTTTTCTTGAATTATTTATTTTCCTGAGACCAAATTTAGATTTTCTTCCTTGACAATATTTTTTAATTTTTATTGCACTGGATTGCTTAAAATCAGAAAAATCCTCCTGTGAAGATTTTAGGACTGATTCTGAGACGAAATGAATTGTTAAGATGGACATATTTTGCACTGTATCCCAACATATTGTGCCACTTTCCCCCCTTTAACAGCTGGCTTCCTCCTCCTCTTCCTGTATGTTACAGCAGGAGTGGGAGAGCTCACTGCTGGCGAGAGACGTCAGCTGTCAAATAGGTTGAATTTCCCCTTCATTTATTATGCCTGTGATTCACTTTACTTCAAAAGCAAGTGGAATGAGTCAGACTCGGGAATGGCAGCTTTAGACGCTCCCCCCCCTCACCCACCACCCCTGTGCCATCTGTGAGCTCTCCTTCTCAACCTGGAGACACACTCACCTCTGTCACACAGCTCCCAGTTTGGTTTCAACTGCGCTGAGCTCTCATGAAGCTATTTATGGCTGAATTGTCCCTCGTTCAAACCATTTGTCAGAGGAGGAACAAATGTGACAACAAGCAAAAAGGAGAGCAATTTCCTATTTAGTTTCCATCTCAATTACATGACACCATATTCAAATAAAAGACCATCCTTGAACTGAATTAAACCGACCTGTACTCCTTAAAACTTCTATCAGAAATGGGTTCTTATTTTGTGAAGTGTACTTCTTGCTGAGACTTAGATGAGAAGATTGATACCACTTCATGTCACGAAAGTAAATTTGAAGCCAAAGCTAGCAGCTGGTTGATTTAGTTTAGCATAGCATAAAGACTGAAAGCAGGAGAAACAAGCTGTGTGAGAAGTAAAATAAAATCACCTGCCAGCAGCATTAAGTGAGGTTACATGAGAACACTGCTGCTAGGCAACAGCATCATGGACGTTACTGTCGGTGTCCAGATCCCACTGAGGCTAACCATTTAGCAAGCTAACAAGCAGCTAGCGTAATGTAGGGAATACAAATACATAATGAAAAGATGACACTGTTAGTAATATTAATATTTTACTCAGATATAAAATTATGAAGAAAAACTCTATACAACTTAAATGAAAATATATTAACTTACCTTAAAAATGAACCTCCATGGCCTCCGTCGCTTCTGAAAGTGTAAAGACGTCACAATTCTCTCTCAGAAAATTTTCTCTTAATATGTCAATAGCAAAGGGATAATGCCCATTATATAGACTTTAAATGACTTGTGAATGTGTTAAACATGACTCTGCTTGAGAATACCTACAGCAAAGCACAAAATGCTAGCTATGTGTCTGAAACATTACTTGCTAACTTCTTAGTGCACTATAGTTGCTGCCTGCCATTTTACTGGAGTGTCTAAATTCTAAGTGTATAAATGTATTCTCTATGTAGCATCCTTTATAATTCCACAAGACAGTGAATAAACTAGTGTCCTTGGAATACAGACTCCATGACTTCGACTGAAAAGCTAACAATGAGGTAAAGTTTACTGCTGTCCACTGTCCATTAAATAGAGTGAACAACAGGGTGATTCAAACACTGAACTGTATGAGTGAAATTTAAACCTGAGTCCCCCTGCTTGCTGCTTTATGCTAAGCTAAGCTAAGCTAAGACAAACAGACGAACCCACTACAGTGACGCTTGATATTTGGCAAGATCAAAGAATACATTAAGGTTGAAGGCGATATTAACAAACTGAGGACTAAATTTAAACTGATAGCAAAGCGTATCAAACTGGCAAAGAATAAGTGTGGATAACTTAAAATCAATCATCTGCTTGGCAACCACAGATTATAACATTAATCTTAATGGTGGCATAAAACACTGCCACAAAGGCAACACCTGGGCAACTGTCTTCTTGTTCCTTCAGAACCACGTTGCTTGTCAGATCTGTGTTTTTACCTCTTAATGCGACCACATACAATTTAGGCTTGTGCTTTGTTCAAACATGTAGGCAAATGGTACAAGATCTGACCTAATAAGATTGCTGCTGCAAATATTACAATGAAAGTGACCAGTGTGCTGACACATTCAGGTGTCGTCAGATTAACGTAAAGGAGTGCATGTGTGAAAGGGGTAGCATTGATCTTCCAAGTCTTGGCAAGACAAAACTATTCCTTTGTTGCTAAGAGATCATTTAATTAATACCTAGTAAACACAATATGTTGTTGTTTACCAGAAGAGTGAAGGAGCACATTAGTGAGAAGTCACCAGACTAGTGGCTCTTGCTGTGCTTATTATGGCAGCCGGTGTGCACATAGGACGGCAAATATTCCATGATTACTAGTTCTCTGCAGGGAGGCAGTGCCTCAGGGTGCAGAAATAATCAGCAGTTCTACCTCATGTAGAGGACTGCCTGGGCACACTCCCACTCTCACTTTATACACAGACAAAGGCAAGAAAAACGAAATACAATGATGACTCAAGAGGACGCATCCTAAATCGTGTCCCTCAAACACTTAATCCCTCCTGTATGCATGCAGGACCGCCACATACGCAAACAAAGCGCAGCTATAACTGGGAGGTGCCCTGCAGCAAAACACTGAGTGTACAGTATGTGTGCTGCTCAGTGCGTACGTGTGAAACAGATAAAGACTGAGCATGCCCAGAGGTTGTCCCTCCTGCTGCTTGTTTGTTTTAGCATTTCTCACAATTAAACCTCAAGGGCAACAAAAGTAAATCTCTACCCATTCATAGAAGTGGAGAGGGAAATAGAAAGTGAGAAAAAGATGGATAAGACTATTACATCAAACTGATGGGACAATTACACCCATCCAGGCCTGTATAAATCTCCACTGAATGGACATGAGCAACGATTACAGTTCAGGAGTCAGACACATTATCCAAGTTGTGCAATCCAGGCATTTTCACAACGCCTGTAAAACCGATGAAACGTTAAACTAGTCGTCGTAGCTTCCAAATTGTTCCCTGAAGTGGAACTGACTTGTCATTTTCTTTTCTCTACTAGGTGACCAAACACTGTAATCAAACCTCACTGTGTGACAGAGTGTGCCTCACAAGTCTCTGGTTGTAATTCTCAGAGTAAATTGGATCATTTATTTACTGGCCAGATTCTGACCTTCGATATTTATGGCTGCAAGTCCACTAACTTGGATTAAACGCAGTAATTTTCACTCGTGGAGATGCTTTGTTGTTCCTGCAGTGAGCAATCTGAGGTTTTTATCTGGCCTTCTAGGATATCTTCACTTCAGCTCTTCCATCCTCACTAACTACCTTCTCCTCTCAAATCTTCTTTCCTTATTTCCTTTCATTTTCTTTCCATTTTCTCTGCCACCTCCCTTCAACATTTTCATCTCTTCCTGCACCTTACATCACTCTTTCACTTCCCACTCCCTCTCTTCCCCTTTTTCCTTCCCTCCCCTCCAGATGCCCAGCCCACGGAGGCAGAGACGGCCGTGTGGAACCAGGTCAGCGCTGTGCTGGAGGAGGCTCATGGGATTCTGGCCGAGCTGCAGTCCTATAATGGCGCGGGCCAGGAGATACGAGAAGTGAGCGCCGAGCAGTCGATAAGTGCTGCACGTCAATAAAGCGTGGAGCACACAGTGCAGCGTGGAAAGATAACACTCGTGTGTGAATCACAGGGTGTTGTTCTGACATGTAGCGTATCATGCAGCACACACTAAATATAAGCAGGAACAGAAACGTGTGAAAGTATTTTTCAAACAAACATTTTCATGCAATATGCTGTGTTTGGTTGCAATGATGTGCTAGAGGCATAAATATCATCCAATACCCTGGTCTACAGCACACAGGGTTGAGTTTCTGCTTTTCCTCAGCGACACATTACTGCAAGCCAGCATCCCCTGCAGTAAATGCTGAATCATTTCCTCTCCTTTCTTCCTAACTTTGAGGACTTGGAAGCATGTTTTAAGAAACAAACACAGTCCACATAGCTACAATTCACTTGGCTTGATTTACCTATTTTTTAACACTGCACCTGCAGTCATATTCAAACCTTAGCTGCAGTAGGGCCACACTGCCACTGCATACATACAGGAGGGTTTTTCTGTTTCACTCATTCCACTGAATGTGTTGCTATGATTATGCAATTATTATGATAGATAAGCATTAATGACTAGAAATATGCTTTTTTATTGTAATGATGAAAGTCCCACATACATCCTCTTATTGACATAAATTCTCAATGTTACCAGATTATCATATGTGCATCAATTTGCCTCTGGAAATAGTCCCTAACAGATGCATAATTTAGTCTTGTTTTACTCACGCTTGCTGTGAACTACAGTGCCCAGATATTTTAGAAAATTAACTAGTGTTTTGTAAAATAGATATTTGAGACCTGATTTAAAAGATGTACATTTTAAGTAGGAACAAACTGGCTTGGGGAATGACATGAATAGAGTAGGGACGTTGGGAAGTAATGAGACTGCAACTAATACATTTCTAGTTTTAGACTCCCTGCAACCCTACAGAGGATTAAGTGGTGTATATATAATGGGTGGATGGATAGTTTTAGACTTTTTATTGGATTTGTTGACAAAAATTGGTCTTTCACATTGGTGTTGTGCATTAGAAATGTAGCTGTTAAAAGCAAAGGAGGTTTTCTTAGTACATCATATCTGAATCATTTTTCAGTCTTTGATACTGGATCAGGTTTTTGCTTATCACTGTAGTATGGAGGTACTATCAAACTGAAAGCGAAAATGTTTCACGAAAGTCGAAAATCGCTTCAAGGAAGTGAGGACAGAAGAGATGGGAAGCTTTGGAAATCATTTTTGGAAAGTAACATCTGCCTGTGTTACTCGCCTGCAGGCCATCCAGAACCCAGGCGACCTCGCTCTGCAGGAGAAGGCCTGGAACGCAGTCTGCCCCCTGGTGGCCAAGCTGAAGAGGTTCTATGAGTTCTCTCTCCGACTGGGTGAGCATGTCTTTCAAGAAATTTCAGAGAGTGATGCAACTCCCTCTCTGGTGGCCATATTGGAGGTCCAACACAAGTTAAAATATAGTTGCGAGCTCCATAGCATAGACCTAAATCTACAGAGACTTTATTGCTATCAGCTACTCAACTATCAAAGAAGGAGGCCTTTCTGTAAGGTCAGCAAAATGTGCATTTTCTGCACCTTGGTAGGTGAAAGTGATGTAAAGAGTGAGAGGAAGACAAGTGTAGAAGAGGAGGTGAAGGGTGCACACAGGAAGAGAAGGATCCCTCACATTCATGTCTGTTTGTCACACTTAGCGACAGAGATATGTATGAAGTAAACTGCTCTGTTTTGTGGTTCGGCATTTGCAGGGCATTAAAGTGTACAGCACCGTAGTGGTTTCACAGATGAGTACTGCGAGCCAGCGCTAGCTATTGTCTTCTTGAAAGCTCTTCAACATTTCCAGGATGTGAGACGCGCAGTATGTGACAGATGGTATTGTTAACACTTTGTGACTGTGACATACTCAGTGAAAAGAGAGATATTTTAATAAGAGCACAATGGGCTCATTGTACACGTTTCATAAAATATAAGGACGATTAATTTGACGGTGATGAAATTGTCGAGCAACATTAAAGAGGCTCATCATCATCATTTCACATTCAGTCCGAGAGCATTCCTCCGCACACACACACATACACACTCCCTCATACACTGTGATGTCCTCCCAGCCATCTCTGCAGCATCCTGACCTAGCAGCCAGGCAGCCGTTGCTACGGAAACAGTGGTACATGGTCGTCCAGCATCGAGAGAGATGGAGAGAGTAGAGAGAGAGAGGGAGAGAGAGAGAGAGAAGTACGAGCAGAGAAATGGAGTTCAGCTGCCGCCTCTGCTCTGCCTTCCAATAATACTTCGATTTCAGGGACATTGTGTTCTCAGCTTACCTTCCAGTGAGGGCCGGCTAACTAATAATTGATGATTATTTATCAGAGCTAATGTATCTGTGAGATGCTGGACAACAGACATTGCATTACCCTGTTAGAGGGAAAAGGATCAAATCCTAATGACTCAGAGAGTAAAGTCTACACCCCTCCTCTTTTTGCTCCAAGCACCACCTGTGTTTTATTTCTTTATTGGATCAAAGGGGGCAGTAAGAGATTAAGAGGTTCCATGTATGGCCTGTATATCCAGTCTGTCACCATAAACCGTCAGGAGTCGGTGCTGCGGATAGGGACCAGCGCTCTGTGCTAACAGCAGGAGGGAGACTGGGGTTTCTGCTCAGGCCCTTTAGATGAAACACTTTGGCGCTATATTTATAGAAGGCCCTTATACATTTTTAATGCAGAGGAAGGAATGGGGCCTCAGGAGGCTTTGCTTCTGAGGCATCACTACTACACACAGCCTCTGGGGTCCGGCTCTGGTGTCTGATTTGTTACATGCAGCAAAGCAGCAAAAAGGCTTACTTCAATATGGTCTCTGACGCAGGGGATAAGTTTGGTCACTGATACAGGAGCCACAAGGGTGCAGGCTGTATGATCAGTGGCAGTGTGATCTCTCCCAAGCACCATTTGTGTTCATTTAGTTTATGTTGTACAATGACATTTTTTATTACCGCCTGTAGTCATAGAGGGTAAAAAAGAGTCCCGCTGAATAGAAAATCTCAATAGAGGTCAAAATAAGATGCCAAGATAGTCTGCAGCCATGCTAGCAGCTCTGACAGGCTGTAGTTGGGCAGTTTGAATGAAATACCAAGCAGGCACATTGTTAACCATGTTAGTTTAGACAATCAACATGAATAACTGAAGGGTTATTCAAGAGAACTCCAATGATTTTACTCATCACTGTCTGTGTACCAGTGTTGGGGAGTATTGCAGCAAATGTAGAGAAGCTGTATCTGGACAAAGTCTGACAAGTCATGACAACTGACCCACAAACTGACACTACTACTCCTAGAACTATGCATCCAGTGGAGTTAAAATGCAGTTACTGGACTCCAGTTCTGGATTTCTTGTCATCTACATCTTAGCCAGAAGAGTCCTGCTTTAGACCTTGAGCCCTGTGCTAAGAGGGAAGCCAAAGGTCTATTATTTCACCCAACTGTGCAAAGAGTGTAGAGTCCAACAGGCATCTTGTGATGTCCAGCAAAGACATGACAACACTTTAGTAAAGCAATTCATTTGCACTAGTTAAAATCCTGCTGCTGCTGCATTTTGCTTTTAAGCTGGTGACATGAAAGAGTCTTCAGATCCAGATTAGAAAGAATTACAGCAGCCTGAGCAAAAAGAGATAAACGTCTGTACGGCTATGACACGCAGATTCTGAGTGGAGTACATGAATTTCTGACATGGATGTGTGTGTGTGTATATTTGCAGAGAATGCATTGCGCAGCCTGCTGGAGGCGCTGACGAGCCCGCCGTACGCTCCCATGCAGCACCTGGAGAGAGAGCAGGCCCTGGCCAAACAGTTCGCTGAGATCCTTCATTTTACGCTCAGCTTTGATGAACTAAAGGTGAAATTCATCTGTTTTTCGTTCTAATTACAATCCTCAGACGCTGACCTTTACTGTACTGAAAAAATCAATCTAGTCTCATGAATAGGCTGCTGAAAACCTTTTTCTCTCACTATGCAGATGACAAATCCAGCCATTCAGAATGACTTCAGCTACTACAGGAGGACTATAAGCAGGAACAGGCTGAACAACCAGCAGGTGAGACCTTGGAGACGTGATGTTTGTGCTGCATACATGATCAAATGTTGAGCCGGAGCAGCTTTCGCCTCACTTTCTCTCTTTAATCATTAATGACTGAAGTGGAGGTGTTCCTTTCCTCCTAACAACACAAAGAGATGTACAATCAATATTTCATTTGACATTCGAGCTACACAAATTAGAGCCTTGATTGAATCCCTGATTACACTCTCATTTTACCAGCTGCACGGCACCATCATCAGATCGGAAGAGGAATGTTTTTTTTTGTTGTTGTTGTTGTTTTGTTTAAATGTGACATCTGTTTTGTTCTGGCTCACAGCTGGAAGCAGAGAACGAGGTGAACAACGAGATGGCCAATCGGATGTCTCTGTTCTACGCTGAAGCAACACCAATGCTGAAGACTCTGAGTAACGCCACCACCAAGTTTGTTTCAGAGGTACGTTCCTCAAACATCCCCAGTCACGTCATCCATTCATACATACATTTACTGTGTCATCCTTAGCTACCGAGCCTCTAGTTTTAATTACTGTCATTGAGAAAAAGCATCAAGTGAAAGTCACATGAAAGTGATTTAGAGGGAAGCCGAAAAATACATCTTGGGAGTTTTCCTTTTAGATGATGAGCCAGTGATGAATAAAGTATTCAGATCATCAGTAAAAGCAGCAGCAGCACCACTATGCATAACTCTGATACTTCAGAACAAGTCGTCCACTAAAAATGTTCCTTAAATATAACTGTCTAAGTATTATGAGCAGTGAAATGGTTCCGTTTATTGCCACTATTATTACTAATGCATTAATGTGTACATAAGATTTTACAGCTGTATTTGATTGAGGTAAAGGTAATTTGAAACAGACTGTTGGGAAGCTCAACAATGAGCTCTCTGGAATAAAAAGCTCGTTGTTGGTTTGGATGTTAATATGAAGATGGTGAAAATCAAGTTGTTGTTTCTTTCACCTTGCTATTATGTCCATATGGTGTTTTTTATATATGCTAGAAGACATATAATGAGCAAAGTAAGCAGTCGGCACCATGGCTGAGCAGTTCAACCTCCAAACTACAGTGTTCTGATGACAGGCTCAAAAACACAGATTCAGACAGTCAAGGTTTTATTTTTAACAAACATAAGGAACCAATCCTGTTAACTTGCAGGATGGGACTTTCTTTATCATTATTCTTCTTCTGAATCAGTTCCATGTGTGACTAAATAACTCCAGTATTACCTACTGACATTTTGCAGTGTAGAATAAGTTTACACCGATCAGCCACAACATCATGACCACTGACAGCTGAAGTGAATAACATTGATCATATTGGTACTATGTACTGTTCTGCTGGAAAACCTTGGATTTTAACATCTATGTTGATGTGACTTAGACACCCAAATAAACATTGTCGAAGAATAAGCACACTCCCTCATGCAAATGGAAATCCCAAATGCCACTGGCCTACCTCCACAGTAAAATGCACCAAACAACATCAAACAATCAGGAACATGTTGAGGAACATGACAATGACCCAATATGTTGATTTGACCTCCAAACTTCCTACACCTAGTGATCAAGCATCAACAGGATGCAGTGGAACAAGTTTGATTGACAGAGGCCCCACTGCACAAGCCAGAGTACCCAAAGGATCCACTGCCAACGTCCTGGTTCCAGACCCCATAGGACACCCTGAGAGGTCCTCTTGTCCATGACCAATGGTTCAGAGCATTTTTGAGCACATAAGGGGGACCAATACAATATTAGGCAGGTGGTCATATAGTCATGCCTGATCTGTGTGTAAAGTAACTAAAATTAAATAGAAATGTCAGATAAACATAGTGGAGTAAAAAGTACATTTCCCCACTGAAATATAATGGAATAAAAGTATAAAGTAGCATAAAATGGAAAGAAAAACTACTTCAAATTTACTGTTAAGTGCAATTCTAGATTAACTCAGTTGCATTCCACCACTGCCTGAAGCTAATAATTTATTAGACGTGTCAAAGCACAATCTATTGCGTGATTACTCAGTTTACAACGGTACAGAGAGACCAGATTGGATTTAGACTTTATCAAACCTTGAGAATGTTTTTCCTCTAAGGAAACATTATCTACGCAGCCATTAATCACGGCTTGATCAATAATAATATACCCCTAGTGATCAGCCTTTGGTGCGTCCCTGTTGTTTACCTTTCCTGTTCAGTGTCAGTTCTAACTGACCAGAGACCTCACACAAACCAGAGCCTGTTATTACAGGGCACAGAACACATACAGTCAAATCTCTCTATAACTATTGCAATTTAGTGTTATTAAATTTTAAATACATACACATGTTTATTGCTGCATTGGTGTAAACGTCATCCTGGTGTTCAGTTTGTGTCTACTGCAGTGCACTTGAGCCTTCACCCCAATGTTGCGTGAAAACTCTCCCCTTCTCCTTTCCGTCGCTGTCAAAACACAGTTAGTGTGGAGGCAGCAGTCTTTTTGCTAACTTCACACCTCAGTGCGTCCTGAAAAATACTTTTGAAACTCATACAAAATGTAGAGGACATGCTGGTGATGATTGCCTTGCAGCCAAGAAGCTCCTACTGCACTCTGCTGATGTGCTTTGTCTCCACCTTGTGGCCGAGCATGTCGTCCACTCAGTGAATGAACTGCAGAGGTTACATCTTGTCAGTGTGTGAACACTATAAATGGGATAATACTCACATGCTCTCTGGTTTCTCTTTTGTCTTCCATCAGAATAAGACCTTGCCCATAGAGGACACCACAGACTGCCTGAGCACCATGGCCTGCGTGTGTCGTGTCATGCTGGAGACTCCGTAAGTTCTTTCAACACTTTCCCTTCTCTCCATCACCTCTTCCTCAGTCCTTCTCTTCTCGTTGTTCTCTAGGAAGGTCAGACGCCTGCATTTTTAATTAACAGGCCTTTTCAAAGCGAGCACAAAAGAGACCTTTTCAAATGTGAGAAACTAATAGATTGAGCAGCTCTGATTCCTGGAGTCCTTCATGCTAAGTTTAGGATGTTTAATCTTTTCTATTAGTGAGTAAAATGTCATCAGTGACTTTTCCTGGTCTGAATTTCGCCACTTGTCTCTGTCGCAGGGAGTACCGCTGTCGGTTCACCAACACAGACACTATGCTGTTCTGCATGAGGGTGATGGTGGGTGTCATCATCCTGTACGACCACGTTCACCCTGTCGGGGCTTTCGCCAAGACCTCCAAAATTGATGTGAGTACAGATACAGAACAGATTGTTGCTTGCATGCTTCCACACATAATTTCGTTGGTGTCCAATCATTTTCACCTGGCCAGACAAGGTTAACCCAGTGTTCAATATCAGGGTGTTTTTCTACAGGGAAGTCTGAAATAGTGCTAAATTGACATTTTGATTAAGTTGCACATAGTCCACAATCAATAGTCATCAGTCAGAAGTCATCAGGGTTTCATGTCTTTCTGATTATCACTGTGTGGTGTGAGAGGATTCTGATTTAGAGTCAATAAAACCTGCAGTAAAAGCTGCCTCATTCAGCTGGCGGGTGCTTCTGTCTAATATTTGTCTGTATAGGGTTCAGTGGAGTGTTGAGATGATCAAATGTATATTTTAAATTCTCATTTTTTAATTACGAGTGCCGCCACTTCACTGATAATAACCATAAAATAGGAAATGTTGTCATATAATATCATACATATTATATGTAATATCATACATATAATATGTATGATATTATATGTATCATACACATATAATAATATTGTACATAATTCAGCACCAGCAAATACTCCAACCTAGAGACAATATACAGTTATGATTACATGCGTCACTACACTTTTTGTGTGTAATTAACTTGCCAAAAACAGACAATACATATTAAAAAAAACCTTAAAGATGAATTGACAGATTTTTTCCCACTCATTTATCAAAAGGTGTTCTGATAAAATTCTTATTGTGAATTCTTTGGGGCATGAGTATCATGTGGTGATAATCTGACATTGTGACGGCCATATTTCAGATGAGATTAAGCTTTGATGGTAAAGGATAGTTTTATTTCCAAATATTACTTTGGACAATTAAACTAATGAACAAAACAACTTCAGATTTATATAATGGTCTAACTGAGTAGGCTGAGATCACAAAAGGTACCAAGCTACATCTGGGGGAGTCCCAAGATGATTAAAGGCTGAGACATTTACACCGATCAGGCATAACATTATGATCATCTGCCTAATATTGTGTTGGTCTCCCTTGTGTGTTCAAAAATGCTCTGAACAATTGCGCATGGACAAGAGGACCTCTCAGGGTGTCCTATGGGGTCTGGCACTAGGACGTTGGCACTGGATCCTTTGGGCAGTGGAGCCTCTATCAATCAAACTTGTTTCACTGCATCCTGTTGATGTTGATCACAATGGGGTGTAGGAAGTTTGGAGGTCAAATCAACATGTTGGGCCATTGTTATGTTCCTCAACATGTTCCTGATTGTTTGATGTTTTTTCCATGTGGTGGGGTGCCTTTTCCTGCAGGAGTAGGCCAGTGACATTTGGGATTTCCATTTGCATTAGGGAGTGTGATTGTTGTGGGACAATGTTTATTTGGGTGTCTAAGTCTCATTAACATGGATGCTAAATCCAAGGTTTTCCATCAGAACAGCACATAGTACCAATATGATCAATGTTATTCACTTCATGTGTCAGTGGTCAGAATGTTGTGTTTGATTGGTGTAAACTTATTCTACACATTTTTAAATTGTAAAAATACAACAATAAAACATAAATAAAACAATCTGATCTGACTCGGCTCCTCACAACTCGTATCCTCATAAATACTTGTATAATGTAGATTTTGCTTCATTTTAAACAGGTACAGGTCAAAAAAGTGACCATCAACTGCTCTGACCTCCATAAAGACACGTGTTAGCCAATGCATGATTCATATTCAACACTGGTAGATGGGGTCACTTTTCTTCATAAATATATGCATTTAAATCGGTATTTCGCTGCTGCAGCAGCAGCAGCAGCAGCAGGGGTTGATTTTGATCTGAGGCTGCTGACCTTTCTCTAACTCCCCTTGTTGTCTTTGTGGCGAGCAGATGAAGGGCTGCATCAAGGTGCTGAAAGAGCAACCGTCCAACAGTGTGGAGGGACTTCTGAATGCACTGAGGTGTGTATGAAAATGGAAAAGTAGTCAGAGGTATGCACAAAAGGATTTGAGAGACATTTCAACACACCTCTCTCTTTCAATTACGTCCTCAGGTATACAACACGGCATCTAAATGATGACAGCACCTCCAAACAAATCAGGGCCCTCCTGCAATGAGAGAAAGAGGAGAGCGACGGGGGAAAGGGGGAGAAAAGAAGGAGGAAGAAGAAGAAGACGAGGAAACAAACGCCAGTGGCTGATAAACCTGTTTGTTTACAACGAACAAAGAAATTCATCTCCAGGTTAAGAGCAACCTGATGATAATAAGAAGAGGAAAAATAATTATATATATTGTCAGCTGTCCATCATTCTGTCTCTCATTTTG
The DNA here is from genome assembly GCA_024666655.1 of Dascyllus trimaculatus. Taxonomy (NCBI): domain Eukaryota; kingdom Metazoa; phylum Chordata; class Actinopteri; family Pomacentridae; genus Dascyllus; species Dascyllus trimaculatus. The sequence goes on along the minus strand of CM045461.1, from coordinate 24,503,902 downwards.
TAAAGTAAGAAAAGAGAAAAAAAGCGAGAAAAGAAGATATAGATATATATTAAAAGAAGTGAAACACAAGCAGCAGATGAAGAATAGGTAGGACTAAAGAGGAAGCTATATCGGAAAAATATAAGGTCAGAACCGACAAAAACTGAAAATGTATGAAAAAAGGGTTCATGTTCCAGCAGTAGTCTGACAAGTATTTTTGCACACACTTTGAAAACAATGCCATCTCCTTTTCCCCAGAGATCTGATCCTAAACTGGTTCCCCGAGACTTTCCTACTCCCCCCCTTACATACACATGCAGTTCAACTGGAGGGGTTTTTAGCTTTTAAAGTTGCAGAAACAGTGGCGAGGCCTCTCTGCCTCCTTCAGCTGCACTGATCTCCATCTGCAGGTGAATCATGAAGCAATGTGATGGATTCACTCCGGAGATTTGCTTCCACCCGTGCCGCTTCTTTTCTACGTCGGTGCAGCTGGAGGATCAGACGCCTCATGTTCGCCCTGATTTCTTCCTCATCGTCCATCTTCCCACTCATCCATCCATCCATCCATCCATCCATCCATCCACTGGAGATGTGGTTTTTCCTTGGCACAAAAAGAAAACAGATCCACCCCATGTAGTGTGCTCTGACGCTGTAAATGTTCCCAGCACAAAACATCTTGTGAGTTTTCTGGCTTTACTTGAACAATGCTCTTCACTCTGTCTGTCTTTTTCTCCATGGTGCTAATGTGGATTAGATATCACAGTACTAGCTTGGTAAATATCATTTGGCAATGCAACGGGAAAAAAAGGCATTTTGCCTTTCTTTTTTTTGCACTAATTTGTTAAATCTTAAATTCTGAGAACTGCACATCTGCTCTCAGCCATTCTGTGCTTTAACAGTAGTGCAAAAACAGGGACAAATTAAGATTTCACATGACTTGTAAGACCCAAGAAAGGGATTCTAGGAAACCACAGCACACTTTACTTCTACACCCAGTGCCAAAGCTGATTGGTTTACGCTCTTGTTGCATCATCAAGCCAGGTTCGAAGGGGCCTGAGGGCAGGGAGCCCTGCAGTCCTGTGATACATCATTTTTTAAGGGACACGTGAAGATTAGCCAGAACGACATGGATGTCGGTCAGATTTACACACATGTGGATTTCAAGAGAGATCTGAGTATCCCAGTGTAAATATATGAGGCTTTTCTCGACAGGCATCTACATGGTCCACGTGGGTCCTCAAGGAAAAAACACAACCACCATCAACACCTGCATACAACTAGAGTTCTTTCTTTCAGTACGAGGTTGATAGAGTCATTCAATAAGTGGGAAATAAAAATGAAAATAAAAAAAGTTTCAAAAAGGAGATTAAAAAGAAGTGCTGTACTTTGGATGTCTATAGCCCTTAGTCTAATTTAATTTGATCTTATAATATATTTTCTATACAGGGGTATGTGCACAAGCATATTCTGTATAAATACATAGATGGCATGTTGTAAAAGTTCTGACAGAAATGTGTAAATAAGGTGTTTTTATTCATTTTTAATTGTTCAGTGACGCTGAAATTGGGTATGTGTTGTCTCTCAGAATTACCATGCGTTTGGCTTGGACCATCGGACTTGCCGTAGTCATAGGTTTCAGAAACTCAGCTTCATTATGGCGAATGAACCGGAGGGAGGGGGGAGGGGCAGGGGCTGTCCATTTGCTTGTTATTTTGTATATTTTGTGCAACAATAAACTTGTCATTTATTACATTCAACCACTGATGTTCTGCGTCCGTTTTTCTTGAGTTATTATTGATGCGATTCAAGCTTCAGGTCTAATACTAAACTAGCTGCAAGCACCCACAATGATATGCAACACCTTGCTTGGGCATCATAAAATAGCTTTATTAAATAAATCACTACTCTCAACTGCTAAATCTAGCTCTTGCATTGTGAATGGAAGTTACACACCAGCATTATGTCAGATGGTAAATACTCTGCACTTCCTGTTCACACACATACTCACAAGCCAGTTGCAGCTGAGTTGTCATGCCAGCTGCTCGGCTGCCGTTGGGACCAAATTCAGGTTCAGTGTCTTGCTTCGGTATGTGAACAGGCTGGAAATCAAACCGTCAGTCGAACAATCACAACCTGCTCTCCTACCTTATCCACAGAGGGAACATTTCTACCAGTACTCTCTAATTACAGGCCTGCTGATCTGACCTCTCTATGCCACTGTTAGCCTCCATTCATCCATTATCTATACACCGCTTAATCCTCTGTAGGATCGTGGGGGCGCTGGAGTCTATCCCAGCTGACTTGGGGTGAAGGCTGGAGACAGACAATCAAACACATTCACATTCACACTTATGGACAACTTAGAATCATCAGTTAACCTCAGCATGTCTGAAAATTATCAGAATATATTTTTTTTAAAAATACAACAGCATGGAAATCTGGACCAATGGCTGCTAAACTGCAGATACAAATTTGAATGAAACTCAAACACAGATTAGAACACAGCACATGAGCACAGTATCAATAAAGCAAACAGGGGAGGTGAGATAAGGAGGATGCCAGGTGTCAAGAAATGAGAAAGAGACAGAGGGCTTTGAAAAGCAGACCTGTGTACATCTAGCAATCTAAAGACAGGTAGGACTGCTTTACAGCTCAGACTAAAGACATCTATTGCTCATTTCTGTGAGGAGGCAGGAGAAAAGTCAGCTTTGTCCTTTTTAGTTTATGGCTGTAGATTGTGATGCTGTGAAAGCTGATCCTGAACTTTTCAAAAGCTGAAACAAGAACTTCTACAAACCGGAGCACCAGAAGAAGCAACCCTTTGAAAAGGGGACGGTGGAACAAATCCACTTGTTGCTGCAAGAAGAGGTGAAGAAATATGAGAAAAGCAAGAAATGAAAGTGAGCAGAGAACTGAGCCATGCGAGATTCTGCCCAACACCTGGCTGAGTATAGACGGCCTCATGGAGGACAGTCAGGTTGTCCTGGTGGCCTGAAGCTTCAAAGGCACAGGGAAGAGAAAACACCTCGAACCTACTGGGAGCTTTGCAGCCAACACTAAGTCAGGAGTCAGGAGATTACACTTCATACAGCCACAACTGAGGAAACGGAGCCAGAAAGAGAGCTCACAAAGCTGGAGCTGCACCTGCAGGAGGAGAAAGTAGAGCCAGAGAGGAGGAGGAAGAAAAACTTGGGAGGAGAAGTTTTGACTTGGCTGCACAAATTGACCAGCTACTGGAAAAAATAACAGTAACCTCAAGCACCCACAAGTTTATATACATTTTTTTGACGTTATTATGACAGATATTATTTCATGTTTTCTTTATTGTAGTTTTGATGTAGTAGTAGTAGTAGTAGTAGTAGTAGTAGTAGTAGTAGCAGCTGTAGTAGTAGTAGTAGTAGTAGTAGTAGCAGCTGTAGTAGTAGTAGTAGTAGCAGCTGTAGTAGTAGTAGTAATGTTAATATTGTTTTGTAGTTGTCTATTATAACCTTTAGCCAGCCAGTAAAGTGATTTCAGTGGATTAAACTGGGCATGTTGATGTTGAACAGATTTTTGCAGAAGCGAGTTCACACCAGCAGATGGCAGAAACCAACTGCATGGAACTTCATCAATTCAAAGACAAGGGAAGTAAAGACAGCAGTCATCATTTATAGAGCTACAGCTAGATTGTCTTCTCTTTTTTAAATTCAGTGATACATCTAGGGGTAAAGTTATTCACATTTACTTATAATTATTACTATTATTTATGATTAGGTAACAAAAATAATTTCTTCTCAACCTAGTTGCTTCAGATATGTGTTTTTTAGACTGATAAGACTGGAATTTTATATTTAGGAATGTCTAAAGTAGCAATAATCAAAAACAGCTTTACAACTTTGCTGCTCTGTCTAAATATAACAGGTTCCCATATGAACACTGAAAGATTTCGGCTCCTTGTGTTCATTCTGGTTTTTAAAAGACTACTTTCAAGTATACTTTCTATGCAAGTGAAAATCCAGAGTTCTCTCACTGTGCAAGAATGCATTCCAAAGTTTATCTAAAGCTAATATGAGGTTTTAATTATATCAGAGGTGTGCTGCAGCGGGCGGTGTGTAAGTGCTGAGCTGCAGTGGAAGATTGTCTGAGGTGGGCTGCAGACACATAAGTATATACAACACTTACATTAATTGATAGTTTCACTTCACCCGTATGTCAGGACTGGAGCACCTGAAGGAAACCCACACAGGCTGCAGCTGGCTGCTGGATTTGATTGTTTCATCTCTCATGCACTCATCACTGCTTATTTTAACTGTAATAGAGGAAATGGAATATATACTGTGGAAAATGTCACAAAGCAGGCAGCAGATGTTGTTCTGAGCTCATGAAAAGCTGACATTTAGAGATACACGGTCCTCACAGTGCAGTGAAGCTACAAACACATGAGTTTTTTTTAGAATGCATTGCTGTGGACAAAAGACCAGCAGTATATAAAGTAAGTAAAATTAGGTCAACCCCAAACATCTATTGTACTAACAATCAACATACACCTTAATGCAGCAGCAATACTAATCCAAAAACACCACATATAATACTAAAACACTGATGGAATCCATATTACTGCATAAGGAGCACTTATTTTTATTCTTGATATCTAAAGTGTGTAAGTGATAACACACACACTTGCAATTAAGTGAGGGTTTGCATGCAGTACCGTTACTCATAGTGGAGTATTTAACAGTGTGGTATTCATACCTTTACTGGAGCAAAGGATCCGAACACATCTCCCACGGCTGTTAACAATGTTAAGATCTGTAAGGCAGGTTTAAAACACAGAAATACAGACAAATAGATTTGCACATGCATAACAGTGCAGACTCGAAAAACTACAAAACAACATGGATGTGAAGTATTAAAAATTAGAGCAAGAATGGCAGTTGATGTGTGGAGAGTTGAAAGTGTGCAGCAGTGGTTCGGGTCAAATCAGTCGAAGGGTGCTGACATGAAGAAAAAAACTAAATTCCACTAAAACAGCAAAATATTTAACTGTATAAAATGATGAACAGCATCAAAAAGGAGAAAGTGCTCTGATTAAACTGATGCCTGCTCATAGACATGAGGCCTATTTAATTCTAAGGAGTCAAGCAAAAAGGGTTAGGCTCCACCTGTGTAAAAAATGATGACTGAAATCAAAAATATGACAAAATATTAAAAATAAAACGAAAGAGAGAAGTGCTTGGGTTCTAAAATTTTAATGAAGAGTAGTTTCTGGATCAGAACAGGCCTTTTGAGTTTGACAGTGTGCATGCTTGGTCCACATACATAAAGGCAGGGAGTCTGTTTTACCTTATTTGACACAAATCAGTGCAGTTTCCTGTCATTTCTGACTATATGTTAAACAAAAATGTCTAAAATGCTTGAGCAATCAAAACCGCAATTAATACAACTGGTAAAAAAAAAACCCTCAATGCAGGAAAACCTCAGCAACCTGAATGTGTACACAAAGTACTACTCAGTCTGCATTACAAATGAACACGCATGGTGCATTATAGTTCTGCATTGAACTTGCCTTGTTGTTTCCATTGCTGATCTCATAAAACATGATTATATGTTCTTTCGGTGAGGATTCAGCCTCGAGGCTTGTCATGGCACACATCTTTATCACAGTGCACTTGAGGTTGGGATGTTATTCAACAGTTAGTCTGTTATGGTACAAACATGGGTACAAAGTGTTCCACTGCAGGATGTTCTTCCGTCATGGTTTCTGTCTCACCACAAGGGGACAGCAAAAGATCAAATCATGAAAGACTGCAAAACACCAATCGAGGTAAATACACCTAAGTAACCTGTATCTGGATCAAAGCAGAGAAGATTTACTTCAGTCCAGCCTGTAGACCAACTGACACTCAGCATCATAAAACTCTACTGAGCTGTTGTGTTTTGTAGTCATGCAACTATTCACCCCCATTTATAATGTCTATTATAAGGCTTTAAGTAAGTGGCAGCCAAGTGATTGGGGTACAAAGGCCCTAAAGCAGGGAGTCCCGAGTCGTCTTGCACGTCATTCCCCTGTCCTTTAACTACCCAATGAAGGTAAAAAAAAAATCCCCCCCAAAATCATCTCTTAGTAGGTTTAACTGAAGAATTAACTGCAGGAACTCAGTCCACTCAGCTGAAATGTCCATCTAACTGCACTCTGGGATTCCTGGAAGGTGTAAAGTAGGGCAGGGGGACACAGGAGAGCCTGTTAGAAGTTATATATGGAAAAGAGAGCAGCAGGCGGACACTGTACCATCTTATAGGGTAAAACGCAACCACAAGCAGCAATGTTCGAGCAGCTGTAAGGAAAGAGACATTCCGGGTGTAACAGGGTGTAAGATAAAAAAAAAGATACAAGGCAAATACAGCATATCGTAGATTGAAGGGGGAGTGGTGTGTGTGTACTGGGGAGGTATGGACCAGTATTCATGTATCTGACTCTGGCTTTGTGCCCTAACTGTCATGTAATAAATAAGGAACCAGTGTCTCAGTTTACTTCCCTAATGGCTGGCATTTAGATTGAGAGGGGCACTTGTCCTGACAAACGTGGGTTATTTGCTGACTTTCAATGGACAATGTGAACTACAAATAACAGTAAGTTAGATCAGAGAAGCAGGTGGCTACAATATATCTTTATGGATGCACCTCTCTGACCTCGCACACCTTTTTTAATTGTCTGGGACTCATTGGGGGTTTCCATGAAGATAAACATATTCTATAATAAAACAAAACGCCATTGTAAGTTTTAGATGATTATACTGTGGGTGGAACCTTCATCATATCAGCAGCAGTGGACAAGTAGTAGTGCAGTACTTGTTAAAACAATTTATCAGCTCAAGTTGTGATCAGACAATAAACCTGCAGACCACACATGAATATTCAAATGTTCTTTTCAGTTAGACTCTTCCAACAGTCACAGTTATCTCAGATAACTCAGAAGTTCCCTAGAAATACTCTGTAAATTCCCCTTCTTGCTTCGTTGTTTTCACTCTCTTTCCCGCCACAGCAGCAGCAGCAGGGCTCGGCCCAAACGGATCAAGCATTAACCGTTAACTGCTCCGAGGAGGGAACACCTTATCAGAGTGAGATACACATTCAGTAGTGGTTTCCCTCCGCTGGCTTCCCCTGCCGCCTTCCACACACACACAACAGTAAACAGTCTCTTTTTTCCCTCTTTGTCTCCCTCTCACACACCTAACTGATCAGCACCACTCCTGACACACTTCATATCAGCAGACAGTCTTCCTCGCAGCCGCAATGTAAATCAGTCCGAGTGTGGTTAAGGCTGGTTACCAACTGTTGTGGCGCACAAATGTGCTGACCAACTGTGCTGAGCGACAGCTCTGTGTGCATTTTAACAAGCCAGTATGTGTCCGAATTTGTGTAACAACCATTTTCTTGAGAAGATTCAGCGCTAATTTAATACATTAATACTTTTCTTTGAAAGTTGTCTGTTTGGTGGATTTAGTGAAAGAGGCAATGCATTTAATAGGATGTTTTCCTTCATTTCTGTCTGCAGAGCAGGTCAAAACTACACCAATACTTGTAGAGGAAAGAAAAACTTTATACAACTGCAGCTTCCATCAGGGGTCAACAACAACAACTGTTTCTAGAGTTCTGATGTATTCAGAATGTTTTTCCTTCTGCATTCACCTTCAAGCAGGTGAACTTGTGCCAAAAATTCCTGCAGTGTACGTGTATAGCTCAGCAGCATGCCCATATAGGATGATGTATCATTTGTAGGGATGCTGTCTCTCGACCACAATCTTCTAACACTTTTGAATCATTTATGAAACCACAAGAAAATACAGTGTTTCAGGAGAACCAACACTAATGTCTGTGCAACAACACAGTTTCATCATTATCTTTCAATGAGTAATGTTCATCCTCAAATGCTACATGCCAAAAGTCATAAATAATGAATTCATACACAAATCGCAAACATAAAGTGCAACTACAAGTCCCTGCAGGGAAAAGCTAAATGCATAGTTCTTTAGGAATCAATAGAGCACATTACATAATTTCTCTGCCTGGGATCAAATGTCACACATGTTGTCTCCTGTCCACTGGCTACTGCATTACACTGGTGTTTTTCATGCACCAAGCTGACACTGTGGCAGACATGAGATACGCTGCAATAGTGTGGTTTGTATGTGGTATAGAAATGCACAAATGGAAAGTACAGTAGAACTATAATATTTAGGTGTGCATAAGGGCAGGTTGAATCCTCCACCCTGCCTTCTGCTTAGCATGCTGAAGCACACGACTTCTTCATATAACAGGGCCCTTTGTTGGAAATCGGGTGAAGAGGGTGTGTGAGCGTGCACGACAGCTGCTATTGGTCTACATGCCATCTAATGTTACACTGGGTTGCATAACATGCCTAAAACATGCGTGAGCCATGTGCTGTTACAAACACACACACACACACACACATACACAGTTTTACAATATCTGTAAAAAGTTACTGGACCTCTAACCTTTACCTGCTAGTGAAAGTTTAAGAGTCACAAGAAGAAACAGTGAAACTGAAGCGGCCACAGGTTAAGTTAAGCAGTAACATACTCGAAATGTTTGGTGTGCACGGTCTTCAAAACTTACAGAAACAAGGCAAGTAGCATCTGGTGGTTCAAACAAATACACTCATACTCATACAGATGGGTTACATTTAAGATGACTTGTCAAATATTGTGGCTTTGGGAGCTGTTTGTATCACTTAACTGGTCAGCATATCAATAAAACTGCAATGACAGCACAGTTCTATGCAACATGTCAGCATTTACACTGGAAAAGTAAGTATCAAAAAACAGAACAGATGAAGTGATGTTGTGGCTGGTGTTCAGACAGCATCAGAAATATCTAGATGGAGAAAACAAAAGATAAACTGCGGAACAAAGTTTCCATACTGAAAATGACAGAAGCTCTCAGAAGCTGAAACTCTATCGACGTACGTCTTCAGTCATGACTGTTTTAACCAATAAGTGGACAACTGACCCAGCTCCCCAGAAGTTGTGTATGTATCTTCTGATTTGTGAATAACAAGCTGTGAACTCAACTCTGACGAATTACTAGAATCCGACATTAAATCTTCCTTTAGCTCAGTTACAGTTGCAGCTCTTTAGGTGCTAAAATTCTCCACTTCTGTTCACCAGCTTGTTGTTTGTCTGCTGGCAGGTCGGGCAGTGACGGTGAACCACACAGTAAAGCTGGAGAAAAATACACAAAGCATCAGGTGGAAAGATATTTAAGCCCACTGGTACTGAAGAGATGCAGTGATAATCATCCCTCTTCACATTACAACAATCATTTGACTCTTTATAGCAAATTTGCATAATTTTCTAATCATAAGAAACTGATTAAGAGTCCTTGTGTCAAGATCTAGTTCAGAGATGATGGACAATGGTGTAAATTCCTAAATTAATTTGTATCTAATCAAACACACACACACACTAACTATGAAGCATGGTGATATACCAGCACATAAATACTGTACACAATGCAAAGGGAGTAAGAAGAAAGGGAGGGGGGAAGGTTATATCAGTCCAGCAGCCACCAGACTAATTTGTTGCATAAGGCCTGTCAAAGCACAATACACATTGTGTGTTCTTCTACAATTTGTAATATTTATAACTGAAAAATATGGTTGTGCTACTCTCAAGCTTAAAAACTTAATCCTAATTCGAGCTTCGACTGTAAATGAAGTTTTTATAAGTGTCCTGATTCCACAGATTGGCAAAGAGAAACACAAACTGCATGCGCTTTGCTGCTTTCCACCCTGGCAGCGAAAGCGTTAAGCGCTGCATTATGGGAGGCTCCCAGCTCCACCCACCCCGTGCCTCTTTGCATATCGGGCGGGAAGCTGTGGCTCTTTGTTGCTGCTGAGCCCAGCCGAAACCCCTCCCACAAAACACTGCACTGGCGGGAAAAAGGCCGGCTCCAGCGCTCAACACACTGACAATAGAGAAACCCAGATGCATGCACACACACACACACACACACACACACACACACACAGCCTCTTTGTCTCACATACTGTACACTGCAGAGAGTATACTGCTCCCTGTGCACGCCATAAAAATGGGCACACACACACACACACACAACAGGCAGTTATGCTGCTTTGTTAGTCCTTTATGAGCCTTCACACCCTTTTCCTGACTGAGAGCAGAAGGTGAAAATAAGTGGACAAACAGATAAAGCAGAGAAGGGATGGACAGGAGGACGCAGGAGAGGATTTATTATGATATGAAGGCAGCTGAGAGAGAAGTGTGTTAGGGGGTGAGACCTTTATGCAGCCCACCAGACACAATACATCAAGGGTAAGCCGCTTTGTCTAAAATAAGCACATTATATACAATACGTGACAATAGAGTGTGTGCTGTGTGTGTGGCTGCCCTCCTAAGCGCTGCCCTGGGAAAGAGTTCAGTGAGTTGCTGGAAAAACAGGAAGGCATGTCATGCTCTGGATTGGGGAGGGCAGAAGAAGAAGAAGGAGGGGGAAAAAAAAAGAAAAAGTACCGAGCGTCCCCCGCATTACATAACCAAGCAGGAAATATGCAGCAGAGAGAGAGAAAGGCAGAGAGACTATAGGAAGCCGTGCATACACTGCACCTATGACACTTTCCTTAAAGGCTTTTCACATCTCATCACATCTCTTCCTCTGCTCTTCTTTCCGTCGCGCTTTTTTTTTTGGCCGCTACAGGAGCCAGACAGTGCAACAAAAAAAAAGAGAGAGAGAGGAAGCTGCATGAACTCATTGAACCCCAGTCATCCCTATAGACACACACACATCAATAAATGATGGTCTGCACTTGGCTTTGGATGCATGCATCACATTGAAATGTTATAAAACATGGGCTGGATTAGGCACTCACCCCTTATTGTGTAGCTTTAGTCGTGTGTGTGTGTGTGTGTAATCCATAATGCATACAGGTACAAACACACAGCCATTACATTTATACTAAAGCAACACACTAGAGTGGTTTATGTGTTTCTTATTATACCTGCAAAACGAAGCAACTAAACAGCAAAACTTCTCATATACGAACACACACAGGACAGAACAATGCCTTTTTATCTGATTGAGTCACACCTGACAGTGTTGTGTTTCTCACTTGGTTACGCAACACCCATGTTTTGAACAGTCTTTGTCCTCTTCCTTATAGACAGCAAAACACTGACCCTGAGCAGAGGAAGCTTGCATGCAGGGACACACACACACACACACACATCAATCTTTAATTAGAAAAGGATGTCAAAGGGCACAAATAGGAGCACTCAGTGTAGTCTGCACTCAGGATACAGCTCAAACAAACTCAGCAGCTGGTAGTCTGATATTTGACCTTTCGCTGCTCTCAACTGTCTTTGCCTACAGTGACAACAAAAGAGATACACAACCGAGTCCTTCACATTCTGCATACTCAGATTAAGAGACTGTGTCGTGTCTAGCATTATACCGCCGACAAAGATTTGGCCTTCTGCATTATCTGTAAACAGGCTCCGCATTAGCAGCGATCGTTATTTCTCGTCAAAAACCGAGCGGTGAAGTCAACAACGTCTTGGACCACAGCTGCGGCTCTGTCTGATTAGCCGTTTGCGTGTCTGTCTGCGAGTGGAGGTGCGGTGAGGTTTTTTTTTTTTTTGTCTCGCCAGGGCCAGATGGCAGAGAATGTTTAGTCAAATGGGATTAGAGATTAGGATTAAGTGGACTTCAAATTACCTAGACGCACAGTCACTGGATGACACACTACTACAGCAGAGCTCCGAGGCGGAGAGGCCCTGCGAGTTCAAACACACGGACACACGATTAGCGTAGTTATCAAACAAACTGGGAAAATTTTTAAGAATACTCCTAAAAACATGCTTGACTGGTTCATAATGATTCACTGAATTTTTTCCACATAGATACCCAGAGTAGTATGTATGAATTCTTTAAATTAACCGTTTGACATTTAGAGAAATACACTTATTTACCTTTTATCTGCATGCTAATCATCAAGCTACAGCTAGCAGTCGGTTAGCCTACCTTAGCATACAGACTGGAAACAGCCTGGTTCTAGTAAAAGCTGTCAACAATTTGCCATTTTACCAGGAGTTATGTGCAGAACTATGCCTTAACAGAGTTCAGTGGCCTCATTTCCATGTCTTAATGCTAAGCTAAGCTAACCAGCTACTTACTCTATCCTGATATTTATAGTAGAGACTTATGTTGTCGTTTAATTGTTTACTCTATAAAAAATTAAGGCCTTCTTTGCACCAATACTGATATTTTTCTGGAAGGACATCCTAAGAGCTCCAATTGATGGTAACGGGACTTCTCGTTATTTGGTTTCCTAAAGGCGTTTCAGCTCTCATCCAAGGGACTTCTTCTACTAAGCTCTTACAATCACTATGACCTGGATGACAATCTATACAGACCTTTAGATGGGTATCTTCCACTCTGTTTAAGAACAAATCGGTCTACATGACCTTCTTTTTACAACATTTCTTTGAACAAACAAGAACGCAAAACAACTACAAATGAAATTTAAAAAAAATTCAAAAACTATAAAACTTGTCGTACAGTCAGAGCAGCGATGGAGGTCTTTGTTTTGGAGTCAACCCTCAACAGAAGGCTATCGGAAAGTCTAGGTGTTCACGTAGCTCAGGTAATTTGGATAATGCACTGGTAAGTGGTTCTCATGTTCAATGAAGTCCTTCTGTCGAGAGTTTAGGTTGCATTTGTGTTCCCAGTAGGTGCAGATAAAAATGATATTCTAACCGCTAGTGCTAACCAAATGCATAGAAACTGGTATACATGTCTACTGTTATAATTTCAGGAAAATGTTCGTTTCAAAATGCAGCAAAGGGCATGTACGGATTGAGGTGACATTATGGCCCCTGAAACTTTCCATTCATCATGTCCACACTGATACACACCAACTAATAAATAATAAGCAATTTCATCTAAAATATTGCTTTCTATTTGTAGACCTTATTCATGTATTAGCATTCAAAACCAATCAGTGAACAAACAAATTCAACCTGCAGCAGCGTCACAAAGCAGCTCAATTCCATGTGAAAGCTGCAGACCTGGCAACCCTGCAGGCCAAAGCTCAAAGGCATTTAATTGAAGGATTAGAAGACAAATTGGCATTGGCTTTTTCCCTTGAAGAAATCACTTGTTCAATTTGATTATCAAAACTGGAGGTTTCTGGAAATGTTCTGTTGATTTTTTTCAGCGCTAAAATGAACAGAGGCCAATATGTATTTATCATTAAGCAGGGTGCCATGTTGTAAGCCACTGTTTAAGGGATGGGTAGAAAATATAATTTCTCGTCTAAGCAGTTAATTCACAGCCTACACTCAAGGCAGTAAATGCAGCGTACAGTCAGAACCAGATGCCAAACCTCCATGGCAAACAGGCCAGACAACAAGCATCTATAGGCTGCAGCGTGTGTTACATAAGTCAGCCTGCAGTTCCCTGCGCTGGGCCTCAGCTATAGGACAGTGTGTGCTCTGTGAACATACACAGCCACTGATCCGCTATAGGGCAGGACTGGACTGAAAGAGGCAGAGACAGAAACAGAGCTCAAACTGGGTGAATTATTGTGCGGCTCGCTGACTGATGCAGCTATACATACAAACACACACACACAGAGGAGGGATTTATGCCTGCGCCGGCAGCAGCAGGCATCAAATCAAACACTCAAGAATGCAGAAAAGCCCACTTTAAAGGGACTTATGTGTGTGTGTGTGGTGGTCGGGGTGGGGCCGGGGGGCGCAACGGTTGCAGGTCTCCCATTTCAAAGCTGATCTGGTGTGTCGATTCTTTGTGCTCAATGTCGGCAGCTAATGAATTCACTGAGTGCATGTACACCCGCGTGTCCACAGATGATCCACTGCATCACGGCGCGTAAATCACTAATTAGCCTTGTGACCGTGGACGCTGGCCTACTTCTCCACTTCTGTGAACGTGGACGCAAAGTTCAAGGGGCTTTATGTCACCGAATTGCGCAAGCTCGCTCCTTTAAATGTGGAGTGATTCAGCAGTGCCTGGAGGTGCCAAGCCAGACTCGCTGAGGCACTCAAGATAAGAACATACCACACATAAATTTACCAAAGAAGAAACAAGGCACTTAAGAGTGTATCATACAACTGATAGTAACATTTTTCCTCATTCAAGGACTGGGCTTATCATGTGGGTTTTTGGAATTATGGAGATGATTGAGACGGATGAAATCATTAGGGGCAAAGAAAGCAGCGCTTTTGTAACATAGATTAAAAATGTACAACAGAAGAAAAGGAAAAACAAACCAACCAAACACAGAGAGGGTTATACAAACCAGACACCAGTTGCACAGTGACCTTTGCTATCACCGTGACTCCCATACTGTATGGTAAGCCCCCAGTAAGCTGGAGGCCTGACCCAGTTTGGAAAGAGAGAATGTGGGACACACACACAAACACACACACAGACACACACTTCCAGCTATTATATAGCTGGAAATATTTTTAGTCTTGTGGATGAGGTCAAACACGGAGAGCCTCTGAACCGAATGTGTCCTGAAAGAATAAGACCGCGACTGAAAACGTAAGGAAAGAGATGATGGAGTGTTAACCGGGAATGCAGAACAATTGTGTGATTCTTAGGAGACGAAGGGAGGTAAGAAGAAAAGAAGTGGCAGGTGAGGAGATGGAAAGGGAGCGCCAGAAGAGGCCTTTGGAGCAACGCCAGATATTGTGTAAGTGGTTTTACAGCAGGGAGACACACCTTGGTTTGAAAGGGGTACGACATGCTGCTGGATAAACAAAGACCTGCAATCAGTGCTGTGAAAACACACTCCCCTCACAGCCTGAACCGGTGGTTTATACCACTGTCAGAGCAGAAATGAGCTCAGCTAAGCTCCACCGAAAGACAGCAGCACAAATCAGGTGAGAAGTCATTACCAAACAAAAGAGCCAGAAAAACGCATTTCATGACAGTAAAACAAGGTGGCAGCAGGCAAATAAAGCACAATAGTCCGTGCTGTGTAAAGCATACCGATGAGAGCTCAGTGAGATGAGGCAAACCTTATGTCACATTGAAAACCCCTCAAATCCAATTATATGAATTTTTATTTTTCACTTGAGTGAAAGAAACCCACCATCATCTACAAGCTGAGAAAACATCCAAGACTTTTTGCTTTACTCAAAACTAAAGTGAATTGTGGTTTAGCTTAAGACAAACACATTTATACATGGAAGATTCTCAGTCGATAGGAAAAATCAACATTTTATTTAACCTTTGAACCTCAAAACCCGCCAGCAGGTTCAGCATTAACAGAGCCAGAAACTATTGAAACAGAAAGACTCACCAAAAATTTTACTTTTCTGACAGTCCTTGAACTTATCATCAGTGACATGCCGTTCCATCTGAAGACTAAACCAAATCTAAGCCTAAAATTATGATACTTCATCGAAATTGCTTTATTCCATGATTCTCATTGAAAAATAATCAAAAATAAATCATTTGCACCTGATTATATAAACACAACCAATTCTGTGCTCCCTGGTGCAACCGAGAAGCTATTCGTGACTCAGCAACAGTCATATGACAACAATTCTTTTCGGATGAACTGCAGGCTGTGTCAGATTGGAGTCAAGCATGGAAACAAATTTAAACTGTAAATAGGAAAATATCTACAGTAGGTGCAGCCAGGATGATTTTTTCAGTATACGTGGGAACTTGGGAAAAATGTGATTTCTACTCCCCCAATTTTTGTAAAATATATAAAACAGTAATCAAACAAATTTGACTTTTGTTTTTCTCTTACTTTTTTAATCACTGTGTGTAGTTTCTATAGAGGTGCAGGACTTTATATTGCAATGAAAAACGAGCCCACGGTGAGTAAAAATGTGACAGGAGCAAAAAAAAAACACCCCAAAACTGCTTTGGGTTCAGAGAATTAAGGCACAATCTGTAGAAATAGAAAAATAAACCTCTTAAAATGTAAATGATTTTTTTTTTTAAATCATTAAAATGCATAATTTATTGGCTGCACAGGCCATTAAACCTCTCATTTACCCTTTAGAGTTCACATCAAACTGCTTCAAGGACCTTCACTTGCAACCGTGAACTTCCATGAAAGAGAGTATTTTATGCAGGATTTAATATGCGTGGGTCTTTTGCATCCACAATCAGAACAGTTCAGAGTTATTACTTCCATTCAGCTCTATGGGAGGAAAGAGAGGACTGTAATTAAACATCCATCTGTTAGTGCACAACAATGGAGGAAACCTGAATGAAAATGGATGTCGTCCAGAGTCAGCTTTTAAAATGTCACAGGTACTTCCTTGTGTGTTGTCTTGGTGTCTTTGGAAGAGTCCTGAGAGGTTTCACTGCAGCCCGGGGCAACAGTAGCACTGCAGTCCTCTGAGATAGCCTCTGCTGCAGACACAGGAGGTGCACTGGTGCTCGGGGACTGGTCACCGGCTGGATCAGACTTCCTCTTTTTCCTCACATGATAGTGATGCTTCTTGGATTTCAGGTGAGCTGGGGGCACAGAGGATGAACACTGCTGGATATATCTGGCATGAGACAGCACCGTTTCATCTCAATGATACTTGTAGATCATGATCCAAGTGAGTCACGCACAAGAAAAATAAGTAGAAACTTGGCATGGCAAGTCCCAGAGGTGATCTTTCTTTAACGTCCTGTAGGTTATAAGTTATATAATCTTAAATATGGAGCAGAGAAAACTCAGGTTTCCTTAATATCCATTTAGATAACAGCAAGTAGAAATGGTTTATGAGGGCGTTTATGCTTATGAATAATTCAGTTGTATTTACTGTCAAGGGGCAGAAACTTTCACAGTAATCTGAGACTTTTCAGGATATCCCAGAGCAGACCAGTTTTACAGAATATATATTATGATGTCCAAATAAATAACCCTCTCAGCCCCAAAACCTGCTGGTGGGGTTGAGAGGCATGTTGTATCTACGAAAATTACTCCATTTATCAGAGCCAGAAACAGTGAAAACAAAGAGAATCGGCAAGTTTTGAACTTTCCGAAGGCTCTTGAATTACTCATCCGTTGCCTGCCGCTCATTCAGGAAAACGTAGCCAAATCTGAGCTTCAAATCATCAAAATCACTTCACTCTGTAAGTCTCAATTAAAAATTCACCAAAATCAAACATTTGCTCTGGCAAGATTTAAAGCCATCAGTGACTCAGCTTTTACCAAAACAGTCATGTGAGAAAATTTCAGGAAGTTTTCTGCTGAACTGCAGGCTGTGCTCACACTGAGCAGGTAGAGGAAAAGTATGGCAACAAATTAAAAATGGAAGTAGTAAAATATCTATATCATGCAGAGCCATTTTCTTGTCAGTATTGGTGCAACATGTGATCACTTGAAAAAATGTCGTACAGGTTTTCACAATTTTTGCAAAACAAAAAAATCAAAGTAACTTTTTTCTTTTTTTTTAATCATTTAGGCATTATAACTTTGTCATCGAGCACTAAAGACATTTCACAGTTCCCTCTACTTGTACTCATGGTTGTGCTGTTTCCATAGAGGTGCAGGACTTTATACTGCAGTGAAAAATGAATCCACAGTGAGTAAAAATGTGGAAGGAGCAAAAAAACACCAAGAAACTGCGTGGTGTACGGAGGGTTTATAACATGTTAATTAGAGTAATAAAAAAGTTGCCGTATTATATGACGGGCCTCACCTGTCCATTCAAGGTCACCGATGATCACTTTGTCACACAGGTCACAGGTGTGGTAGCTCCGTTTGTTTCTCTGCTCCGCCCCCTGCACTCTGATTGGCGCAATAGCCGGCTCCTCACCCTGATAAATGGAGCAAATAAAATGCTGATTGAATTAGGGCTGATAGCGTGATTAAGACATGCAGAGCTTGGAAACAAGGAAGAAGACAGAAAAGAAAAAAACTGTTTGACAGTTGGCAGGTGGGGAAGGAAAGCGGCAAGGAGGAATGAAATAGTAGGAAAATAGCCCAATGATGGAAAAGACAGAGTTGGATATGGTAAAGTGGGGCAAAAGAGACAAGAGGAAGAAAATACGGAACATGAAAACACGACAGCAACAGAACAGAAAGATAAAAAAAAACAAATAGAGGAGGGAAAATTGCAAACAATAAAGCAAACAATGAAGGGAACAAATTAGGAAGATGAGAGGTAAAACAAGCGAGTCAAGTTATAGCAACAGGAAGAAAGGAAGTAAAAGTAAACAGCAAAGATAGATGAAGTGCACATGAATAAAGGGCAGATCTAGCCCCACATCTCCAGCACCACATGACGAAAGTAGCTGCCAGCATCAGGCCCCACCTTCCTGAGACTGTCCAGTATCTGCAGTGCAGGGTTCAGCACCGTCTCCTCCCATCTCGACACGTCTGTCACATCCAGGCCAAACACTGACGGGACGTTGTCTCCTGGCCCTGCACACACAGAAAGGTCAAACACACACAGTTAGCAAGGCTGCATGCCAATAACAGGAATGATGACTTTTCAAGGTTCTTATTTGATTCAGTGTTTCCATTATTTAGTCTTATTGACTGGACATAAAGCCCCTGACAACAACAATTAGACCAACTACTAAGTTGTGTTAGTGCTTCATAATGTATATGAGTAAGCAGCCAGCATGCAAAAAATGTGTTACACTCATTCACCAGACCATCTCATACTACCATATCTGATCTGCTCATTTCACATCTTGTAGGAAACAAACCGGCTAAAGAGGGTTTGACTGCCTGTCAGAAAGGCTCAGGCGGACCAGTGCAAACTGGGAAATGTACAGGAGCAGTGATGTGCTGGAGCCGCACCCTGAAGCTCCGTCAACCTGCTGACTCACACTGGCTCGATAATGTCTCTCCCTCCTTCCTCCCACCCTTCTCTCTCTTGTGCACCATCTCTCTTTCTCTCGCCATCAGTCTTGCTTCGGCTTTCACTCACTCTCACTGTTCCACCCCCGTGTTTCTATTTTGCATCAGTCAGCAGTCTCCAGGCCAGGCCTCAGCACTAAACAGCAGCACCAGTCCCTGCCCTGCTCATCTCTCTGTCTGCCTGTCTGTCTGCATCAAGAGCCACTGCCCTGCACTGACTGAAGATGCACAAGATACACAGGATAGACTGGTGCAGCTTGTAAAGAAAGTGACTTCGAACAGGTGCAACTTTATGTAAACAAAGTCATATTTTATGTGTGCAGAGTGCCGACTGGAGTCATAAATAAAGCATTATAGTCAGATAAAATACAGAAAAACAAAATCACAGCGTATAATAAATAGTTTTAATAAAACAAACAAGACAAAGAGCCTTGCAAGTGCTACACTACATTCACAATACACAGGTAGCTGTTGGTTTTTCTCAAATATAACAATTATATTATATTTGGGAAAGGGTTATTTTTTTTACTGAACAAGACGTTGAATATTTTTCACTCAGACAGTTAGAAAAGTCTTTAGAAATACCACCAGACCAGCAGTTTTTTCTCTTTCTGTCTTTCTTTCTTTAGAGACATGCAAACATCAATCAATTCAAATAAGGTTCACATAAATCTTCAAATCATAAAGTTACAATGTCACAAGTCATCAGTGATGATGACCAAGCAGGGCCGATGTGTGTCAGCCATAATGTACACCTTCCAATGCGCATTTAATGGATCAGCTCTGCAAGATTCAGGAAACTACAGCAAACATGCAAAGAGGGCTGCATATTTAAAACGCCTTTTTCTCAGTTCAGCAGGAACTGAAAAATAATGACCTTTCAAATGACCTTTAAGGCTTACAGAGCATCGCTAGTAGTTTATCTTTTAGAGAATTCAAAGGTTACCTCTGAGACCGAATGTATGCAAGCTAATATAGGGGAAGAACTAAGCCGGAATATGGGAGGCTACACTTAGACATAGACATTATTCCACAGACTGACTGATAATTAATTTTTTTTTCTTTAAAATGTAAAAACTGATACAGCAAAACCTGAGATGTCATTTTTTTTATTTCATACATTTTTTCTTGTCGAAACCTGATACCTGCAATACCCACAATACAATGAGACAGCTGGTTGCTGATTCAGGTCTACTATGCTAGTAGTGGCTAATGTAGCATTAAGGTCTTGATTATACCAACTTGTGAATGCACACATGGAAACCGGAAGTTGTTACTGTTGTACTTCTTTTAGTCCTTTTGGATGACTTGCTTTCATACATGCACAGTAGGTTGGAATCTAGGGGTTCTGTGTAACAACAAATTTTGGGCCACAGTGGGCCACTCTTGTGGATTTCGCCAAATGACAAAATTTAATGGGCTCCAGAGACTCTATCTACACTTGAAAATGCCTTTTGGTGATCTGAACACAACTGGACAATCAACACACAACACATGGTTCAAGAACTATCAGTTTGTACAGTAGATGACTGCACTGGGACTGGGATCCCATGAGTCATGTGGAGTGGAACCGAACACAAATCTAACAGGAGTGTTTTAACTGTATTAACTTTGACGAAGGCAGCAGCAGGCGGTCAAAAAATAAACTTCAGGTCCCAGAATTTCCTGCAACCACAAGGACGGAGTCAACAAACGAAGCTGAAAAGAAGATTAAAGCTGTTTTAACAAAACAAAAGCAAAGCAAGGGAAGTCTGACAAAAGAATTTGTCAGTTTTTACTAACAGCAATAGAAAACAACTAGACTTTCCCATCCGTTGCAATGAATGTGCAAAGTGTTGATGTACAACAGGCACAAATCTGCTACCTCGGGGTCGAGGCGACACTTGCTCTGTTCTCCCCAGTCAAAGTAAGCTCTACTTCAAAGATAAAGCACTTCATCCTGCACACATTAAACCAGATACTGTCAAGAAGTGTGTGGAATGTGTACTTACTGCCCTAGAATACATAATTCTTATGAATGGATTTGTAATTTTGCTGCATCATTACCGACTGGTGTGCATCTCTTTACTAATATTACACAGTAGAATAATCTGTTTTCCCTGTGGGATGGAGAAAAACACAAAATCAATGGGCCCATACTGTGCAGGTGAGAATGTTTGCAAGTGCAGGCTGGAGTGGAAACTCAGGAGCAGGATTAAGTAAACAGTCCTGTTCAGGGCTCTAATGTACGGGCTGTTCCAGCTGTGAAACCTGGCATAACAAAATCCTTTACAACTTGCAGTAGAGCGCCAGACAACCACCACCACATCCTCTACTGATGACATATCTAAGTTGAGTGGTAAAATGCGACCACCTCTGTAAATGGTCTGCGTGATCGGATCACAGTGTGACTTGGTAGCAGTTACACCTACATTTATCGCTGTTCACTTCTGATCCAATCTTGCACATTTGAAAATCTACAGTAAACAGGATCAGAGATTTCGTTCTAACTCTACAAACCCAGATTTTTTTTTTCATTTTTAAACTTGTAGCCCTCAGAATCAACCAATGAAAAACCAGTAAACTGACTGTGATGAGTTTTCCTCCAACTCTGATGTGTAGCAGGTATGTTAAACACGTCGCCCGCCTTAGTTAGTCAAAGCGGATGCAAAACTGGCATCCATTTACATCCGTTTCTGTACAAAATATCTACGTGTTAAACCTGCACTGATGCAGATGAATCCCATTAACCTGTAAAGCACTGTCAGCCAACTCAATTATGGCTTAATCCTTCCCACACAGACTGAAGTGTGGATTTGAGGGCAGCAGACACTTTGCAGACTGAAGTTTGCTAACTCTCCTGGGACCCGTCTGGGCCTCCATTATTCCAGAGGATCACAGAACTGCAACTGTGCAACTGGTCATCTTTATGACTAACCGTACTGACAGTTTGTGGTAACACTGACTCTTTACACAGCCATGCCCCAGAACCATAAACGTCCATTTTTGCATGAGGAACGGCACGCTTCATCTGCTCCCGGTTTGAATTTGTGTATTGTGGGTTTAATCTATAGCGGACCACTTAAACATGAGAGGTGTTTAATTCTCTTCTCCTCAAGGCCGGCTGAGCTGAACAGCTGATAAAAGGTGCAAAAAGTCTCACCCTGCACCTGCTTCATTTGGCTTCACAGTATGTGGCTTTTTCTCTTTTACATGTGTACACTACTAATCTCCAAAGCTCTGTCCTGCATGTGTTTATGAAGTCACAGTCGCTCTATTTGTCAGGGTGGGGTTTTTTTTTCAAGACAGCAGTTACTGTTAATCAAAGCTTCAAATTTCACTGGCATGGTTACTGTGCGTGTGTTTGTCTGACGTCTTTTGTGTTTGTGGCATAATAGCAGGCAGGTGGCGGTGGTGGCGAGTGTCACCTGGCATACCTTCACCAGATGTAGAGTTAGAGGTCCCTCCTTTAGGAGCTCTAACAAATACTCCACCAGCCTGCGCTCTCCTGTCGCCACCATCTCTCTTCTCACTTTGCTCCTTTGTCTCTCTCACCACAACCACCCCTCCCACAATTCCCTTTTGCAATCACCAACCTCCCGCTGGGCAGAGTGGAGCGGTGCTAAAACAAAAGGGAGATACTGTACGGTGGGTTGCCAGATGCTGGATGGAACAACCCCCCACCCCCACCCCTCCTCACCTTCCACCCTTCTTGTTTGGGATCTGGTGAAATTTAACTCCGCTAATCCACTATGTCTTGAATGAGGGTTGATAAGAAACGCGGAGGGGACAAAGAACAGGGTGGTCGGCGCACACACAACCACACACAACCACACACACACACACACAAACTGTGAGCGTTGCCTTTCAAGCGCACAGGGGAGATCACTTTGCCAACAAGAAGGAGCATAATCTGTCGCCGGGCAGCTGCTTGCCAGTGTTGAGTGTGCGTGTGTTGAAACAGTAGTCCACCTGTTGCAACAAACGGGCCAGGAGTCATTTGCCGTGTTGTCCTCGTGTTTGCTGAGTGAGGATGTGCGCCTGTGTGTGCTTCGCTATAAAAACCCCACTACCAGCCTCAGTACAGGCGTCCCCCGGCCCAGCTGTGCTCCTTTGGCTGTCGTCCACACTGGAGCACGACAGCTGTCCCTATTCACTCAACAGCCTCCTTCCTCTTTCCTATAGTTCCTCTTCCACTTTTTGTCTCCCTCACCTCCTTTGTTTATCTGATGTTTGTGACTGAAATGTCTGAGGCAGGTTAAGCACCTCGGTTCACAGATTTGTCTCATAAATGGGCCCAGTGATGATCAAAACATTCAACATTGAAGAATTTGGATTCTTTTTATTTGGATTTTTGTGAACTGAAGGAATTGAAGGAGTCTAGCTTCTGTACACTTTATGCAGCTTCTGTATAAACAAGGGATCCCACGGCTTCTTGCAACTGACCAAAGTCACTATTGGTAATGAACCAGCAAACCATGTGACGCTGCAGTGCCATTCATGTATACAGAGTGCTTGAGCATCTTTTGTTTGTTTTTACGGCCCGCACTTCACTGTTTTGGTTCACTCTCACCGCTCTATAGTGCTGCCTGCTGGAGCTCTAAAAACACACTACACATCTAGCAGTTCAAGAGACATATTTCCCTCAGAAGTTGGTAGAGACCAAAAACTGAGCTAAAAGCAGAATGAATATCACATTTGCAAGGAAGGTTAGTTGGAAGAAAGAAGAAGAAGAAAACTTTATTTGTCACAAATACATTTTTTTACAGTATTGTGAAATGTTGTTTTTGTATATCCCAGTTGGGGTCAGAGCACAGGGTCAGCCATGGTACGGCACCTCTGGAGCAGGAAGGGTTAAGGGCCTTGCTCAAGGCCCCAACAATGGTCACTTTGGGGTTTGTTCCTCTGACTTTCTCATCAATAGCCCAGAGACTTAACTGTTGCGCCAGCATTGCCCCTACTAAATGGTCTTGAGCTGGACTCAAACTCATGACAGCTGCCAAGGGACTGAGCCCATGTTGTATCACCTTAACTCAGTGAGCTAAAGAGAGGCCCCATTTAGCTCACTAATTGGAGTGGCTGTTGTGAAACTATTGCAGGCTAGGTTAGAGTTTGGGGTGGGGGAACAGAATTGGGGTTAACAAAAAGTCTAAAATTGCAGGCGTAAGTTTCCTTTAACCCTCTGAAACCTAAAACCTGCAGTCAAGTTTGAAGGACGTGTTAACTACAAATGATTGAAGTCACATCACACATCAGAGTCAGAAATTTTAAAGAAAGAATCAACAGATTTTCAACTTTTAAACGGTCCTTAAACTACCCATCTATGACGTAACATACTGTTGGGATGATTAAAAGAATGATGTTTCATTAAAAATCTTTAATACATAAAATAAATGGTTTGCTGTAAATCAGCTGGGCTGAACTGCAGGCTGTGTACACACAGCAGAAAGGAGACAAGTATGGAAACTCTGAACTCTTAGAAAAATATTGAAGATGTTGAATCAAAGTTTTTTCAATTTTTGCAAACTAAATAATCAAAGATATTCAGTTTATTTTTTTAAAAAATGTATTCATGGTACTGTTATACTGAACAGAAGGCATGTTTGAGTCTTTTCTCCTTCTAGTCATGGTTGTGCCGTTTCCACAGAGGTGCAGGACTTCATACTGCTGTGGAAATGATCCAAAAAGCACCCAGGAACTGCTTGGTTTTGGGGTTCAGAGGGTTAAAGTGGTCTGACATCTTGAGCAACATGTGAATCTGTGTGTCTTTTCAAACTAGTTCAACATATTCAAGTGAATGTAACTGTATAATTAATGGAGCAACAGTAATGCTGATAAATCATGACACTTCAATGCAGCTTTTCACAATAGCAGTTGTGTTTTGTAATGAATGACTTTGTCTCCTCTGACTCACATGAACCCTGTGGTGTTTTTATGAGCCACTGTGGTAATCGAGAGGGGGTGACATGGAACAAGGGCCTCTGTCTGGACTCGAACCAAGGACATTAGGGTTACATACCCCTATGAGAACCCTGCTATTTCTGTTCTGTATATATGTAGGGTTCTGCTGGAGTGGAGACGTGTCTTCTCTTTCTCAACACACCAACTTTTCCAAATCCGCTTGAGGAAAGTGATATTTTAGATTTGACTCCATGCATAGATTAAAACATACCTACTACTGTGTCTCCCATTAACTCGTGGTGACATTCTCATTTTCTCCGGTCTTCCCTTCCAACTCGTGGAGGTCACAGAGAGGTTCCTGTGGCGACAACAACACTGGCTTGACTTTATCTGCACGAGAGGAGGTTGCATTTGTGTGTGTGTGCTCATGAAAGCTTTGCACTTGCTAGAAGACAAGGGTGCAAACTCGCCCCACACCTGTTGCTCCAGCTGGATCAGATTACCTTCACTCTCCTTCCACCCAGCTATCCATGTGCCATTCCTCCCTCTGCCTCCCTCCATCCATCCATCCCTCACTCACTCCCTCACTCTTGGGACTAAAAGATACCTACACCCCTGTTATTTAACACTCACGAGGCCTCAGTTCAGCTACACCTGCGTATCCTGGTTACAGGTGAAGAGTGTGTGTGTGTGTGTGCTTGCTTGCATGCGGTTATGGAGTTTAAACAAACACTTGGAGGGAGCTTACATTCTCTACATGCACATATTAAAATGAATATAACCTCAGACTATCATTTTCTTTAAGGGTAATTAAATCCACTAATTAAACGCAGACACACACACAGCCTATATGCATACACCCCCGTACAGACGCACTTAAAGGCAAGTCAAATTAAGCTTAATTTCATTTGAGCTGGCTGGCCTGGTGTGTAAATCCTCACAGCAACCAAATTTGAGTCCATCAAGAACCATGTATCCCGCTGAAAAGTATTTAACACGCTGATTGCTAGTAAATGCTTAAATTGTGACCTGTAAAAGTGGGTTAAAGTCGCGCCTTCAATGCACGTGATTCTGCCTCTTTCTACAGGTCCAGTCAACATTCAGATCGTTTTCTAGCTTTTCTAATGCACTTGTGTTGTGTGTCCGACTGTTGCCGTCAGCTCGTCTTTCCCTTTGACCCACTAGTCACTGTATGCCTGAGTTGGTCTGCATGGACCCAGGCGACCCTGTGCCCCGAGTTTGTGTGGTCGGGGCAAATTCCCAGCCGCTCTGCAACGCTTCAAGAGATTAGCCCGCTCAGCTGAGGCCTGCCGGCATCTGTGTTAGCGTGTGTGTGTGGCTAGGATGAAAAAGAAAGGAGGTCAGCAGTCACAGCAAGACAGAGAGATAAACAGAGACGAGGCAGGACAGAAAGGTGGGGTGAGCGAGGTTAAACAGCAAAACCTGAGGGGAGGACAACAGCAGAAAAAGAGACCGTCCCTCAGCAAAAAGTTCAAGAACCCTGAAGAAATAGAAATCACAGCAACATGAAGAACTATACTCGTGAAGCAGAACTCCTACATTTGTCAACCTGGGTGGTAATTCCCATACTTCTGTCCATGATGATAACATACTGCCCATTATCTCCATTGCAGAGATTTGTAAAACACAGACCCGACGTGACTGATCTCCAAAACGTCCGCATTTCTCAAACATGCAGGGCCATCCAGCGATAAAGTTGTTCATGGATCGACATTTACTGCAAAGTCATCACGCAAGACTGTGCATTAGCTAATTCAATATAGGCAAGTGCACATTCCTGGCAGATTATCTTGTAACTCGAAGGCCTTCTTCATACTATTTATCTTCAGTCCTTCAAATCTTCCTCATGGTATCTTAACCCACCGGGCCCGGCTTTGGAACCTGCAGCAAAAGTCCTTCAAATTGTGAAACTGGTACTTCAACTGCGCTTCCTGGATTGAATTTCTTTGTCTCATTGATACTTTAACCAACACCACAGCCACCAGTGCCTTTGCAGTTTTTAAAAATACAGTTTGTAGACTGAATGCCCACTGAAGCCCAGGATGACAAAGACCTCAGAGACTCCTGCAGATTCTGCAAACACAACAGAACAGACTTGGACACTTTCATGGTACTGTTGCTTTTGTGCAGCGTCCTTAAAAACTTCTAGAGGTTTCAGATTTGGAGTTCACCTCCTCTGCTGCCACCTGTACGTTCAGGCTCGATTTTGCGGACGACCGTCAATCACGTTCACATAAAAAAAGACAAACCTAAAGCAATTCCCTGGAAACCCCTGGAGCTACCGCAGTGAACTAAAAAGCAGCAAGTACAATAGCTACACATATTTCCAAGGGACTGCTTTTTATGTTTACTTTAAGTCTGCCTCAGAGAAAATCCCTTTCGATGATTTTTGAAATGCTGTAGGAGGCTCGTGCTCCTTGCCCCGATTAACATTTTTTCTTGCTGAGTGTGCATTTCAAAAATCTGGCAGGTAAAATGTGTTTTCATGGCCATCGGACATAAAAAAATGCACAAATTCAGAGTAAGATCCATCCTGACAAATATCATAAACAAACAGAGCGAGACACTGCATTAAATATTTCCCAGGAGACTTTATGGGACAGAAGGTTTCAGTGTTTTAAGAGTTGATGTGATGCGCTGCCACCTGCACTTTCAAGCCTGATGCTAGAGAGAACGAAGTGTTCGAAACAGAGTCACAGACAACTTCAGACAGATTACTGCACATGTAAAACAACACTAACACAGACAGACACACACATGTGATGAAGACCATATGGTGTGTGCAGCGGGTAGGCAGGCGCTCAGAAAGAGGGGTATTGAGGTTTAGGGCCTGGCGTGGCCTTAAGCCACTTGGGCCTAACAGGATTAGGAGGCTGGGTTACTGCAGGGCATGCTGCTGGTGCTACAGAGAGGCCAGGCTTCCGTTTTGGGAAACAGAAAACACACTCAGCCTTTCTGTACATCTTCAAACACACATGGACGTCCAGGGGTTGCAACCAGGGTGGGAAATCGCATCCTGCCAAACACAGGTTGGTTTTGGCTGTGGTTGGGCACATTTGTCCGTTCTGCAGTGCCAGCTACTCTGGCAGGTAACCAAACACTAGAGTTCATTTCTATGCATCTGGTCGCAACAGGGACTTAGTGCTGGAAAAAACAGCATTCGAGGGTCTTAGCTGCAGGTGTGTACTGGGGATATATCTTGAAATATTATCCGCTGCACTACGTCATGGCAGCTCACACACGCTGCATAAAATCAAACCCAACTTTGTTCCAGTGAATAAGTTAATCCGGTCATTTCCACTGGTGAAATATATCAGATGTTTCCAAACCGTAATGCTAGTTTCCACGTGGAAGTTCAACAAAATAAGCTATTAAAGTGCTTATTTGCTTGTTACTGAGATAAATATGAAAGTACAGGAAGAAAATGGCTAACATAGCTTAGCATAAAGACTGGAAGCAGATGGAATAACTAGCCTGGTACCACAATTTGTTGTGTCTGCATTTTTTTGTTAGGAATAAACAAACAATACATTCAACATTCTCATTCAGAATCAATATCCTGTTCTAACATGTATGGCTAAATTAGTCCAACATTACAACTTGAGTAGTTTTCCAGTGTTTGAGCAGAATTGTAAGTGAGCTGGTGTGCTTGAGCTGCAGCGAGTGTAGAGCAGTGCATGCAGAGAGAAGTGTGGACTTCATAGAACTGCACATTCTGAAGGACGCAATGGTGTAAAGCTGCATCTATGTCATTTTAACTCCCTGAACCCCAAGTAGTGTCTGGGTGTTTTGTGCTCCTGTCACATTTTTACTCACTGTGGGCTCATTTTGCATTGTAAAGTCTTTACTGCATTGTAAAGTCCCGCCCCTCTATTGAAACAGCACAACCATGGCTAGAAGTGGAGAGAACTCAAAATGTCTTCTGTGCGGTTTGATCCAGTTACAAAAATTAAAAGAGCCTGAAATCAACATGTACAATATTTTTTTCCTGAGTGCCCATATGGGGAAAAAACACTGTGAGTCCACATACAGCGAATATTTTACAACTTTTAACTGGTTTTCGAACTTGTGTCTTTTCTGCTCAGTGAAAGCACAGCTTGCAGTTCATCACAAAAGTCCCTGAATTTTTTGTCACATGACACAGCTATGACTGACACACGAGTCAGTCATGGCTTCCGAGTTGCACCAAGGAATGCAAATTTTTCTCTTTTTTTTACACAATCCAGTCAGAGCAAATGCTTTATTTTAGAGCCATGTTTAATAAAGGGGATTTTAAAATTTTACGCTGAGATTTTAAGTTTTTTGGCCACAGATCTCGTCACAGATGAGTAGTTCAAGGATGTTGTTAAAAGTTTGAAAATCTGTCTTTACAGCTCTGATGTATAATGTGATTTTGTAAAAATAACATGCCTTTCAAGCCCAAGGCTCAGGTTCAGAGGGTTGAGGCAGGAAGGGATGTATTTTCATAATAAAAGCTTCCACATATGCAACTTTGACACACAGAAATTAGTTTTTAGGGGTTTAATTAATGGCCGGAGAGGGACTTCAGATAAAAAATTAAAATCTAACTGAAAACAATTAAACTTCAAACACACGAACAAGAACACACACACTACCTCTGCACCACGGAAAATAACACGGAGGCTGAGAGGCTTATCGTACGTCTAATGGAGTACATGAATCTCATCTTGTTAAATAGAGTGCTGATTGCTAAGGAACTGGACCGCGGAGGACAAATACACACACACACACATATAAAAGCACACTGCATGAGGCGGGTAAAGAGCACTCACGTTTAAGGAAGCGGTTTCGGACCCATTTATTCTGTTTGCGGGCGTAACGCCTTGTAGCCATCTTCAAAGCTTCTATACCTGGACAGAGTTAAAAGGAAGCTGTTAGAAAGTTAAAATCCTTAACTCAATTCTTCTGGTTGGTCAGTCAACCAGTCCAGCAACCAAAAATCCACCTCAGTGACTTAGATCAGGTATTCCTCTGACCTTTGTCTCGTAGCGTGTCTTTCTCCTGCTGGGTGCTGCTTTCAGGGGCAGTCAGATAGTCGTGAAACTCCTTAAAACCGATCGACTGGAAAATCCCATGCTGATAGTCCTGACTGAGGGGAGAGGAGAGGAGAGTAGAGGAGAGGAAAGGAAACATTATCCATCAATATAAAAAGTTTCTGTCTCCAACTTGACATTTATAGACACCCGGTGGTGACTCATTTCACCTTTTCCTCCTCGTCTATCTCTCCTTCCCTCCCCCGAACAAAGAATATCAGTCTGAGCAGATGTGAGGCCCTTCGGGGGACAAAGTGACAGAATGACATTAAAAAAACACTCAATGGAGCAGACGGAGGGACCCACAGGTGCTAAGACTCGACAGGGTGACCAGGGCGGCGCGAGGTTGGGGCAGAATCCCGCCAGTTAACTCAAAAGACAGCAGAGCCAGATCGTTTTAGTCAATGTCAAACCATATCACTCTAATGTGAGCAGCACTACCTGTTCAAGCTCAAGCTGTACTCTTTCAGATCATAACAATAACTCCACAATTGGTATGCGTGTTATGTTCAGTGACCGAGACCTTCTCAGACTCTAGAGTGATTTCAAAGACAGCGGACTGTGGTGCAGCTTTCCTTTCTGTCATTATAAGAACATTTTATTCTGTTTTATCAATCAGCATGTTTTCTATTCTACAGAACACAGTAGTGCTGAAGTAAAGCTTGATCCTGCACTGCAGAGCACACCTTGATGTGAAGTTATTGAGGATCACCAATACTAAATATTCTAAATGTTATGCTTTAAACTGTGCTGTCAGTAGTTAGTAGATTCAGGTAAATCCACATAATGTCAGCCTACTTTGGCTATAACCAGTTCCTCTACAAACAACAGTCATCTTAAGGGGAGACACTACAGGTGAATGGAGTTTTTAACA
Organism: Dascyllus trimaculatus; assembly: GCA_024666655.1. Lineage (NCBI taxonomy): Eukaryota > Metazoa > Chordata > Actinopteri > Pomacentridae > Dascyllus > Dascyllus trimaculatus. The sequence goes on along the minus strand of CM045461.1, from coordinate 24,473,220 downwards.
AATGCTCACCAACATGAAACTTCCCCAAATGAAAGCTTACAACAGGACAAAGATTGTTTGTATCATAAAGTCCTCTGAAATCCATTATCCATCCATTATCTATACATCGCTTAATCCTCTGTAGGGTCACGGAGGGGCTGGAACCTATCCCAGCTGACTTGGGCGAAGGCAGGGGACACCCTGGACAGGTCACCAACCAACCACAGGGCTACACAGAGACAGACAAGCAAGCTCGACCTCATTCACACCTACGGACAATTTAGAATAATCAGTTAACCTCATCATGTTTTTGGACTGTCGGAGGAAGCTGGAGTACCTGGTGAAAACCCACGCAACACAGGGAGAACATGCAAACTCCACAAAGAAAGATCCCAGACGTCCTAACCGGGACGCGAACCGAGGATCTTCTAGCTGTGAGGCGACGCAGCTAACAACCGAGTCACCGTGCAGCCCGTCCTCTGAAATATTAAGTTTAAATACGAAAATGAGATATTGTATATCTAAAAATGCGATAACTTGCATCCGTTTCCAGAAGAGCGATTCGAACAGTGGATGAAATCAACTGGAAAAGGTTTGTCTCTACTTGGAGACATTTTACAGTCAAAGGTTTTTACAGAAGATATATTGGCTATCTTTTTTTATAACTCCATAAATCTGAAAATATTGCAAACAGCCATGAAAAAAAAATCAATTTTCCCCATGTTTTCAGTAATAAGATTTTTCATTAGTCTATATAAATGACAAAATGTGGTAAAGTAAACATGTAATGTTAACTCTGGATGTTTTTTTTTCCACTAGTGTGACAGAAGTAATGATATGGAAGTTAAATATCCCAAAATCTCAAAATTGATCAGTTAATGAAAAACTACAAAAAAGGGTTTTGCTTCTGTGATCATGTGACCCGATGACTGAATCATTAGGAATCCCTTTTTATGTGTCTCCTAAGACCCCTCATCAGTCAATACCGCAGAATCCACCACTGCACAATACCAGTTTGCGGCATTTCTCAGCTGTTATGTTTTTTAATCCTCTGTTTGGCAGGGGAAGAAATATTCAGTAGAACCAAATTACAGTCAGCAGCAAAGAGAAATGGAAGAGACACAATGACCCATGTTCTAATCAGGTTTACCATGGGTCACCACGCTGAAACGCAAACAAGAAATCTGTATTATTTAGATTAGATTATACAATTCCTTTTATCCAGTTCCCTTTCTCTCAAACAAATATTGTAATAACAATAAAAAGGACTATTCTAGGTTCCTAATTTATACACTTGTAGGAGAAACAAGTGGAGGAAATAACAAAAATAAATCTGACTAGACGGGCAGAGACAGAAATTTGAGAATAGCGACAGAGCACAGGAAATGTAGAGTCAATGGAGGGAGGAAAAGAAAGACAGAGGGAGGGAGAGATTTGACCTTGATGTCTGGCCACAGCGGCCAGTCGGGGATGGAGACATGAGGGTAAAGGAGAGAAAGACAGACAGAGAGAGGGGCGGGGGGAGTAAAGTGCATGGCTGATCAGATTGCTGAGAGGGCAATAGTGGCAGAGATGGAGGGAGACAGGGGGAGGATGAAGAGGAGGAGGAGGAGGAGGCTGGCTGATGAGGTGGGATGGGGTGATGAAAGGAAGGAGGGACGAAAGAAGGAAACTGGCAGCTTCCTGGGCACCGTTCCACCAATGCATCAACTCCCCGCAGCCACACCCCATCACACACATACAACATCAATATCTGCTGCCAGAGGAGACAGCAGCGTTCACATATCTGCTTCAGCCACCAGAGAAACTCACGCACACGTCTGAATGTGGCACAGAGAACGAAGAAAAGCCATCTAATCATATTCAGTGTAAACATGGTCTTGTAGCGGCAAAACGTCAGCAATAAATGGTAAATTCCAATCCACTATAAATATGTTAGATTCATAAATCTTGAATGTGTGCAAAGTTGAAAACAAGATGTAGAACATCCGAAATCTGGCAAAATGCCAAGTACAAACTGAATAAAATAAGGCAGATATTACAATTTAATGCAATTTCCCTCTCGCATTGCACCATATGGTGAGTAGGTAGCTGCTACAGCGAAGTCTAAAAGTGTCCTGCTAGAGATAATAGAGTACTGCCACAGAAAGTGCTTGTTAAAGAAAAGTAAAAATAACACGTTGCTGAATCAATAGCTGTGTGCTCATCAGTGGGAATGTCACTCATGACATTTTCCATCTTGTCTGTGAGTGATAATTCAAGGACAATTACGGAGAGTCTTTAACCTCTTCTGGTGCGTTACACTCTAATGTGACGGTGTGAAAAAGGAAACACATTACAGTTGTTGTAACTGCTGACAAATGTCTTGACATCATCTAACATTATGACGTCTGTTTATCTTTTCCACGGGTCAAAAATGTCGCTGTCAATTATTCAGCACAACTAGGACATTACTACTATAACCTTTGTCCATTTGAACACAGTTGATTGTTTTACCTATGTTTTAAAAAAGAGCTTTTCAGCATTTATCCTTGAGTGTTGATTGGTTATTACTTGTGACGTGCAACCGTTAGACCTGCATAGGGCGGGACACTGTTTGAGACTGCAGAGAGGTGACCGCAGACAGAGAGAGGCAGCTGCATGGGAACCAAAGTAGAGCATTTTCAAATGAACTTTTTTGTGAGTTGGTTTAAAAAAATAAGAAAAACAAAACAATACAGATACTTAGAAAAACGCTGAATAAAGGATCAGATAATCAGCCCCCTAGAGAAAACACAACTTTTAAAGCAATTTCAACAACAACACATTCTGGTGTGTGTCCACTTGGCTTTAATTTATGGGTATATATTTGTAGGATAATAACTATTAGCTTTGCAGCCAATCCGTCACAATCATCACAAACCATCACTGACACTAAAATCAGGTGTCGTGTTCTTTCTTCATTTAATTATTCTCCTATCTTTTAGGCAGTCTTGGTTTGGCAGGAGTCTGCAGCTATCTGCTGTGATTCTGGTGAACTCACAGTTATTCCTTATCCCATATGAATGTATATGACAAGTCATGTTGAAACGGCATAACCCCTACAAAGCCAGTTTTAGAAAACCTTTTAAATTTCAGACAGGGCAGAGTCTGAGGATTTACATCACCAGCGGCAGCCTTGAAAGCATCTGACAGAGCTGCCATAATACAACCACAGGAGGTCAGCTGTTCGATTTTGAAACAGATTCCGCAATGGACCAAATTGCCATCCCTCTGACTCATGGTAACCCAGAGACATCATCATATAGCATCACTGCAGGGTTTCCTGTTGGCTCCGAATGAGACTTTGGAAAGTGACCTCCCACAGCAGTAAGCATGATCAGTCCTCTACAGTCAAGGCAGTGAGTCGGTGCTGCCTTAGTCTGACCTGCTGGATGTACACTTCAGGTATCAGTCGGCCATTTCTAGCAAACATTCAATTCAGTTCAATTCTATTCTACTTATATAGCACCAACTCAGAGCACACGTCATCTCATAGCACTTTACATATTTTAAACAAAGAACAGAGAACCCAAAAATCAAAAGTTGCCATTGGATTTCCTATGAGCAAGCAGTCGCCGACAGTGGGAAGGAACCAAAAAAAAGACCTTTTACACATTTGCCGTGTGTATTACCATTTTCAAAATATCCTTACTAGAAAAAAAAACAAGCTCCACCTTTAAACAGCAACCTGCATGCCGAAAATGACAAGTTTAGCCAAATATCTGAATCGTGCAATAACTAAAGCCTGCTGGTTCTTCTAGTAGATTAACTATTTTAATGGCAGCGCTCACCTCCACATGTGCAAATGTTCCAACTAAACAGTTTCCCCATTACTGTCCTGCAGGGGCACTGCATCCTGGGTTTAGCCCCGCCCATGACACTGTACTTGGTTTGAAGAAATACAAACAAGCCAGAGCATATTTTTCTCTTTAAAATGTTTTAATAACTTGCAGTCAGGCCATTCTTCAGAGCTGACACAGATAGTTCTGGCTATGTGAGACTAAGGTTGCCCAGAAATCTATACATTTTCCTGTTATTTCTGACCATTTAATAATCACAAATATATATTATGCTTGATAAATAAAACCCCCAAGAAACAGAACTGTTTTTTAATAAAAAGTAATTTAACTATCATTTTACTGCTGGTGACTTTTCTTGGACTAAAACTGATCTGGATTAGAGACTGAGCATTTTTCTGATCATCAGTATCATCAGGTCTCCTAACCAATGACCAATTAAATAAATCAGTTTAAAAATGCCTCGTTTGGGTGCCTCAAAAATCCCCACATGCAGGAAACACCCTGCACTCACAGTCCAGGAAACAGAATCTATACCACTGGATGAGAGATGCAGCTGCAGTGTGCTACTGATCATGTGCTTCCTGTTAAGTAAATGTCAGACTGAAGTTGGTAATTGTGTGAAAGGAGATTATTAATCACGACAATCTTTATCTTTAAATAGCATCTGAAACGGACAGCATTGTACTGTATGTAATTTGTTCCAGGGCCACCATAATGTCCATTGAGTGTGGAGTTAAAACTGCGGAGGCCCTGAGGTAATAAGCACTGATCACCAGACTCCCATGGTAATGCTAATGTGCTACAGAGGGGCTTATCTCTGCAATTATTAATAATCACTGCACATCCTAAAGAAATATCAGTCCCATCTGAACTGAACTCCCCGCAGTGTGGGCTGTATCTAAATCCATCTCTGGGCCTTTGGGAGACAACGGTGCACAGAACAGAGTGACCTGTCAGGCTGGGAGGGAGAAATAAATAACTGGATAGCTGCTTCAGCTCACTCCTATTGCCCTGGTTACATGAAGAGAGGAGGTAACTCTGGCTCCAGACTCAGAGTCTTGATCATTAATTTAGATAGGAGGATTGACAATGTGATGCTGAATCTGTTGCACAGACACTGAACCCGTGTGACTCGGACATTCATACCATCAAACTGTGGCAACAGTAACACAAATATCCCAATAGCTTTGGCCCAGATTCAAACTGCTATTCTGCTTTTGAGGAGTTGGATTCTAGTTGATTTTGCAGCAATAAAGCAGGAAAAAAAGAGTGCTAAAAACACAAGCCATATCAGCGTGTCCTGGCTGTGAGAAGGGAGGACATTCCTCGTGGGCGTTAAAGGGAAACTGCGGCAATTCTACACATCAAAGTCTGTTTACAGGTCCTTGGGAGTACTACTGAATATGTATAAAAGTTGAAGGAGCTGTGTCAAGTCTGATAAATTGCCTCAAGCGATGTCACCTGAGTCCACATCGGCTGGGGCTGAAGACTACAAGCTCAAAATGAAAAACCTGTGGGTGGGTGGGGATAAAGACAAGGGAGCTCAGCTTGAGGACAGCCACTCAAGCACATTAGCTGCTGCGAGAATAACACACGCAAATCTCCAAGTCAACTGTTGGTGGTTAAGTTGCATTATGGGAAATGTGGGCACCAGGGTTAAACAAGGACAGAAGATAAAAAGATAATGTTGCTGATTCTGCAGTGATCTTTTACAACAAATGTTGCAGGCATCAAATATATGTAATCTGTCCGTGATATCACACTTTATCTCACATGATTTCCCTTTTTACAGGAAAAACTGGCAAACACGATGCTATAATCTGCATGTTTTTTCGTTTTCTTAGGGTGAGTTCATGGTTTCCATATACCTATGGACTGACTTCGAAAGTGGAAGTCACACTACAACAGATACACAGATGGTCGCATTGCCTTGATATCAAACACAGAAAACCACACGAGGCTCCTGTAGATGTTTCTGAAAGGCTGGCTGAGACTTTTTCCAGGATATAGCAGCTACAGATTGGACTGTAGCATCATGTCAGTGTGATTATTCCTGAGGTGTGCGGACAGAGCAAAGGATTTCTGGAGAATTTAGAACTTCCCATTTTGTTCGGGCACTGTTGCTAAAAAGCATTTCCAAATCAAAACACCTCCGAACCCTTTTCAAAATGAATTTAAAAACAGCGGCTAATGGTGAATCTCCTCACAGAGACTCTCCTCAAAACAAGCATTTGAAATACCATCATTTCTTTATCTGGCACACATGTAGCTGCCATACTTCCATTGACCACAGTCCGCATGGTTGCAAATTTTAAGCAGATAACCACAGAGGGCCACGAGGACCCTCCTAAACTTGGGTATATGACGAAATGTTAAATGACATTTATCCTCACGGACCCTTGTGGATGCATGAATTGGCCTTTAAGCAAAACAGCTTTCCGTGTCTGACTTTTTCCAGGAAGTCAGAAACACGACAAACCTTGAAATTACTAAAAAACTAATTCGTTCAGGAAGAACAGGATCTGGCTGATTGTTTTCATTCAGGAGGATGGAGGTATTTTTTGCGGCTGATTTCCATACCTGTCTTCGTGGACTTTCTGCTGATTGTACCGGGCATGGAAGTCTCTGAGCTCCTGTATCAGTCTCGCAGACAACATCTCATCTACACGATCATCCAAGCGCTTGTCTAGAGCTGGAGGACAAATGCAGCATGAAAATTAAAATTGAGACACCAAAATGCTTGTTTTATGCTGAATTTAAACTCTTGTTTCTATATTTCTACTGCAGCTTTTTTAAATTGGAAAGCAATTTCTGTAAAGAGGAAGTCTCCCTCCTTACCTTCCATGTCAGCGTGCAACCAGAAGATGCAGGGGTCTGGGTATCTTAGCGGCCCTCCCAGCCCGTCTCCTCCCTCCTGCTCCCTCTGCTCCTCCAGCCAGCGGCTGTGAGGGATCCCCGTCTCCTCGTGGATTTGAAGACTCCTGCAGATGACAAGCAAAAATGCTGTGGTTAAATAAAGCCCACGTTTTACACCAGAACGTTCTGCAGACACAACCAAGCAATTTTCCCCCCATGTTTGCTGCAAATTTGTGTGATCCCCGTGTAATAAGAAGTTACATTTCACTCCCTGCGTGTCAACCTGAGATTACAGTAGATGATTTAACCATCCACTCATCCATTAAATCCAATGTAAATGAAAACCTCCAACTCCCCTTGTGAGACACAAATTAAGAGTCTAGTTGTAAAGTACCGAATGTTGACAACTGCTGCACCAGAAACACGCCCTGAGGACAAATGAAGAAATAAAACAAGCGGAAATATAAACCGCAATCAAGAAAAAACAGCTACTGCGTGAAATCACATTCTTTTTCTCTCACCAGGACACAGTCTACATTCACACTGAGCTACAGAAACTTTGGAGATGTAGAGATTTAAATCCAAACCAGACGCTTTAGTTATGCCTGACTGCACGCTGAGGTTATGAGGAAAAGATGATTCCTGTCGTCTCCTGTCAACTTAAAGAGCAGGGTAACCTAACCTGCTCACACAAAAGACCAGAGAGCATAACTGCTACTCATCAAGCAGTGTGTGTGTGTAAATTGACACTCCCTGGCTGCACACTGTGACTGTCAGCCTGAGAAGGAGCATGAGCCCTTCAAGATCTCACACAAAGCATGAGAAAATCTAATTCTGATGCACAAACGGGTTCCATACTTTACACCATTGTACCCTGAAGATGAAACGTACACTAATGGAATTAACCTGTGGATTTACCTTTAGATGTGTTTCAATGGTGGAGGAAGATTTAAAATATTAATAATTGCTTAGTAAACTAAATTTATTACTCTTAAAGTCCCTCTCTGTGCATTGAAGGTACATATTTAGATGCATTAATCCCTTCCCTAGTTCCTTTGTTATGTGTGAAACCTTGGAAGCCTGAATCTGTCTGTTTGTTTAGGATAATGTACAACAGAATGAAACAACACAGCTAAAGAGACCTCAACATGACACAGCACTTATTTTTTGCCAGTTGTGGCATGGTCGGCCAGCACCACATCTAGCAGCTTGGCCACCATTGGTGTGTGAGTGTGTGCGTGAATGGGTGAATGAGAAACACACTGTAAAGTGCTTTGTAGAACCTATCAAAGGTTAAAAGACAGTGCAGACCATTTTCCATTTACACTGCCGACTAAAGTAGGGACAAAACAGCTGTCAGCTGGTACTGGCAAAGAAATGCTGATGGAGTGATCAAGAGTCTGAAGAAGAATCCCTGAATGATACAAGGCAAGCACTTCCTACATACTCGTAGTTTGATTTAAAGAAAGTTTACACTTTTATGAGCCATTTCTGTGTAAAATGGCAGCGCACACTTTACGTCACATTGGCAGCGTGGACGTCTGTGGTGCACAGCCCTTTCAGATGGAACAAGTTTTGCATTGTGGTCACCGCTGGGTTGAGCTCACTGCTCAGGAGTCAAGGAGAACAGAGTTAAACAGAGGAAATTTGTACAACTTTCAGTCAAATCTTCCTTTCCAGCAGGAAGTTCCCAGTTTGTTGCAAACACCTCAACAATGAAAATGCCTTGTTTCTACGGGCCGTGTGGGTATATGTCATAGCGCTGCAGGCATGCAAACTTGCTGAATGGCACACTGCAAATGCACTTTGCCTGGCCCAGTGCCAAACTGTCGTTGCATGGTGCCGGCCATTAGAATGAATGGGTTTCAGAGCACGCCGTTGCTGCGTTCTTAGCGATTCTTTGGTGTGGGTGCACACATGGACAGCTTCCGAGAACCTTGAGCCTGTACTTGTTATGATACCACTTTACCGATCCCTGGGGTCTGCTTGGAGGGCTTCATTCCATACATATATGGTAGGTCATATCTACGTATTCCTTACATATACACTTTGTACTCGGATCACATTCGCCTGCATCCAGACACGGGCAAAGGAGTCGGCTTGGTCTGTCATGGAGACCCTCACGGATGTAGAAAGCACCGACCTTACGTGCTGCTCACATGCCTGGTGTAGTTACTTGCATTAATAATAATGGAAGTATAGTGTTCATGTAGCATCCGCTGCATAAACAGTACACACTACGTTAAGTGTTTAATGTAGTCATGGGGTTAGCTAGCTTAGCTTGCAGCTTACCCTTGAACAAATAATTGTTAGGTTGGGCACTACAAGGCTGAAAAACTTCCAGCTGCATTGTTCACTATTGTTGTTAGTGTTTCTTTTCCTATTAGCCATCTAACAAGCCAGCAAAATATTAGCTGTGACATAACCCTTGGCTAACATGGAGCAGCTATACACCAACCAGCCACAACATTAAAACCACTGAGGAGACGTGGACGACACTGAACATCTCATGATAACAGAATGTTCTGCTGGGAAACCTTGGTTCCTGACATTCATGTACGTGTTACTACACCTACCTAAGCATTGTTGCAGATCAAGCACAGCCCCACCAATGGCAACAGTGCTCCAAGACAGTGGCCTCCTCCTGCAGGACAATACCTCCAGCTACACTGTAAAAACTGCTCAGGAGCAGTTCGAGGAACACGAGACAGAGCCCAAGACGTTGACTCGTCCAAACTCTCCAGATATCAGTCCGATTGAGCAGCAATGGAATTAGCCTCATCTACGAAGACCCGAGTCCAGAACTCAAAATACACAAGCAATCTGCTGCTCAGACACCACTAGACACCCCCAGAGGTTCAGGGTCCATCATCAGCATGACTGGAACCTACAGGAGGTGGTTTTAATGATGTGGATGGATGATGAAAATGCACATCACAGACACTGATAAAAACACCATCACACATTTAAAAAAGAAAGACATCACCAGCTGTATCACCTGGCTATCTTGCGCTTGTCGTTGGGGTGCAACATGGCAGCCATTTTGGGGTCCACCTTCACCAGTCGCTGATGTAACTCAGCTCCTCCCAGTTTCTCCAGCTCCATTTTCCTGTGTGGGGCCTCATCCCCCGACCCGTCGCCCTCCTGATGTGTGAGACATTTTATTAAACTTTCTTTGTTGCCAAACAGCTGCCTTCAAATACTGCTGCCTCCAAATTATTCACAGATTAATAGGTTCTTTAAAACCAGTGCTTTGGGTCAGAAATAATGCACAATAATGTACAATGCAAACAGAAATAAAGACCAGAAAAGGCACCTCAGGCAGTTTTATTACCATTAAATGACTGCGAAGGATGAAGACACAACTTTTAAAAATCATATCTTGGCGGCCGAGGAATTAAGCTAAAGGACCATTTTTCATATTACATTATCTTGATGCTGAGAAAGCTGCATACACTGTGCCTTAAGGCTGTTTTTAGAGAGGGGTGAAGATAATAAGACATTAATACATTAATGAGATTAACAGCATCAGAGAGGCATAAAGGACAAAGCGAGGTGTATTTGAGTCAATGACACTCACCCCTGTATCCAGCAGGACTCTCCACAGCAGAGACTCAATGTAGTAGTTTGTTCCCCCAACGACGATGGGCAGCTTGTTTCTGCTGTGCATGTCATCGATGTTGGAGCACATTAAGGAGGAAGATGATCTGAGCACGTTTTGTGTAGCTGAACAGTTCCACGGTGACAGATTTCACATGAACGCACAACAATTAAAACCATTTGGAAATGACCTGTTGAGCTCATTTAATGGCATTCAAGCCTTGATGGCATAAAAACAACTCCAACTGCTTCTAATGTAATCAGCGTGCCTGTTGTTCTTCCATTTTTTGTATATTTTTTTGGCCCAAACCACAAAAAAGCGCCTCGGGCTATTAATGTCGACTGTACGAGAAGCAAATGAAATGGTCAAGAATACGGTTAGAATCCAAAAGAGACACCAACTGTAGTTTTTGGCCTTTATGATTTTCAAGCATTACGACGTGAAATAGGCGTCTGAACAACAGCAAACGTGACCAGACAAACAGAACGAGCAAATAAACAGAATAAAGCCTGATTTTAAAGTGGCATTTTCATCTGTGGATGGGAGACATTTGCTTCATATTAACCAGGAAAAACAACAGAAAAAGATGGAAACCTCAGACCATCATGCTGCAAGACTGTGTTCAGAACTTTAAAAGAACTTTGCATCTGTCTTCTCATGGCTCCACGCATTAACACAGTATGTGGCCCATAAAAGTAAAAGCCTGAGCAGAACAACTGATAAACAAGAATACCTCTTCAAATCAGTAACAGACTGTAACATTATAAACTGAACCATGACAAACATATTACGATCAACCTTTATTGAGGTCAATGGATGCTGCTTTTCTTGTCACCTTATAATAGTGAATTTCCATGCACTTATTTCAATGTGCTTATGCAAACTTGCTCTTTAAAGAAAGAGAGGAACTCAAAGAAAAGATACAAACATCACACCAAAACAAAGTTTTCATGCTTGGTCAAGGTGAAAAGACAGCGAATAAATCAGAAAGCAGAGCCGCCGGTGCTTCCGCTCCACAGGAGAGACAAATAATAACGGCAGAGAAAAGCATCAGATCTTCGAGGACCAGTGAGGAGACTGCTGCCTCTGCCTCCGCACGCAACAAACCTAAGTGCTATATTTCAGTAACGTGGGAGATTCGACTACAGTTTACCAACACTCTCCTTCTGCAGTTAATGGCACCCAGCTGGAGAATAAGGAGCATCAAGTGTTTCTCTTGAAACACTCTAGTCATAATCATAATCATCACTCTTCCAAGTTGTGGATAGAAAAGCACATCTTTGTGTTTTCCTTCTCTAGTTGTGTGGACATTTGATTGGAAATTGCAGCATGCTTCAATGTAAACCTGACTTGTGTCTTCTTCTCATATTGTCCCATCTGACTAAGTGTGCTGGGGTTGAGAACGCAAAACTGTCCAACATCAAAAAGGCAAAACAAAAGCCCTTTTCAGACATGCGATATGCAATATTACTGCTTCATCAACCTGTTAAAGTGACAGCATTCTGTTATTCAGACAAAGGTCATTTTTACGTTGATGTTTCTCATGGTTTTATTCAGACCTAGCCGCTATCGTGATGGAGAGAGCTACAGTACCTGTGATATTTGTCATACACGCAAGATTCAACAATACATTAGCTAACATACTGTATAATAATACAGAAAATAAAAAAGACTAAATCTAAACCCACTTTGTGACAAATGATTTAACTGCAGCCTAGAAACTGAGGTGAACTGACACACAGAGACTCTATGCTACTTCTGTTTCTTCAGAGATGCTGATATGGATCCTGCTGCTGATTGATGCTGTACGTATTCAATAAACTCCTACAAACAGCTGGAGGCAACAAACTAAACTTCAGCTCTTTTAAGATTTGTCAGAAACCCTAGTTAACCCATTATTGGTGAGGACTTGTCTGCCCTCATATTCCATCCATTATCTATACACCCATTAATCCTCTGTAGAGCTGCGGTGGGGCTGGAGCCTATCCCAGGTTGTAGAAAGCTGGGAGACAGAAGAGCGACACACAGCAAAGGGGTCTTGACCTGGACTCGAACTCATGGCCACTGCTAAGGGACTGATCCCATGTGGTATCGTCCTAACTCAGTGAGCTAAACGGCGGCCCCCTGCCCTCATCTTAGGAAAGTTTTATTTTTATGGATACTTCAGTTTGTAATAGATATGAAATTGTAAAGGAATTTGAGCGAGAAAGGAGTCTTGTGATTCTGACTCTCAGACTGTGTCTTTTGTCTTGACTGGTGTAAAATCACTTCACACAACCAAAGGTACGTCATTTGTGCCCATCGATCCACTGATGTGATTGCAAGCAGTTCAGACTTATGCTGTGTTGAAAGTGATACAGAAATGTTAATAGGTGCAACTTAGTAAGACTGCAGCCGCAACTTTTATTTTGTTAATATGGGGATTTTTTTCATTTTATGATCTCACATCAGGATATTCCCTGCAGTAGCCTCATTATTGTTTTATTCCCATAACTACATACAGATCATGACCTCACTAATCATTAGGGGAACTACCAAAACCACACTGCGTGATGGATATGCCAAAAATGTTAATGCAGATCTGGAAAGCTGGAAGTGATAACATAAAATGGTACCAAGTCCAACCTAGTAAGACTGTGGCCTGACTTTTACAAAAAAGCGAGCAGGGTGCTCATTCGGACATGAAGCTGACACGTTCAGATGATGTCCGATTGACAGAAAGGAGGACAAAGGAGTGTCTGAAAGGGGCTGAAGATTAGGAATAAGTTAAAAAATAAATAAATATTGTCACAGAACTTCACTTTTTAATCTTTCCCATCCCAGTAATCATCTCATGACCCATGACAGGCGTTCTTACCTCCTGGTTGGAGGTTACTGCTATCTTTTCTTAATGCTAGTCAGATAGCACAAGCCTTATGAATACCTCAACTTAGGCTATGGGATATTGTGATGCTAATTTTGTCCCTCTATTTACTAATTTTAGAGACCAAATGATTCGTCCCTGCGACCCTGGAGAGGATTAAGCGGTGTATAGATAATGGATGGATGATTCGTTATATTGAGAAAAATAACTGTAAGATAAAGCAATAATGATGCAGTTAAAGGGTTACTACAGTCCATTTATTAAACTCGATTTCACCTCCAAAAACAGCACGTTAAAGTATCAGCAGTGAAATAAAACAAATTAATTCTTTCTGGTCACACAGCCAGAGCCTGTGTGCCACACCTTATTTCCTCTCCCTCTCTCTTTCTGTCGCATCTTCTCTCATCTTGCACCTTTCCTTCCCTCCTCCCTCCCTCTCTCCCTCCAGTCGCCCACCTTCTCTACTCTGGGATAATTAAATAACCACTCAAATAAGATAAAGGCCCATCAGCCTTCGTCACTCACCTCCTCTCCCTCGCACACAGAGGGCTGCATCTCTGTGCTTGCAGGGGAGAGAGGCAGGAGAGTGAGCACGATCGCGGGGAAAAATCAGGGAGGGAAAACAGAGAGAGAGAGGGCTGGAAGACTGAGAGCTGAAGAGGAGTTGGAGAGGAGGGGTTGAGAGGGAGGCGGTTTATGTGAATGGCATGTTGAGTGAGGGATTGATAGCTCATGATGCACCATTAGGTCCTGCGTCTTTGAACTTCTCGAGCTCGACAGCCTTCAACCATCACTCCCTCCTTTTCGTCTCCGGCTTTTCCTGCTGTACAGTTTGAAAGAATCCTGCGCGCCGCTTCTATCCCCACTAATCTGTATTCATCTCTTCCCATTCCTCCCTCTTCCCACCAGCAGCCTCGCGCTGCACTGAGCCTATTCTTGGAGCTACCGCATCCCCTCGCCGCACTGGTGTGTGAGAGAGAGAGAGAGAGAGACGAGCATGTGTGTGTCTGTGTGTGCGTGCTGTCCTGATCTATTAATACCCTCTCTAGTTATCGCCTCCTCTCTCCACATCTGTGTGACGGCCAGTGTCTGCGGGAGGGTGTGACTGCCCAGAGTCGCTGTGTGTGTGCAGACGCACCGCAGGCACAGACTCTACGCTATAAATACCGTCTCTAGTGATCTCTCTCTTCTCACTTCAGTGCAACATCTGCAGCGAGACACACTGACAAAACGAGGACACAGCAGATCTCCTGTGCGCACACACACACACACACACACCTCCAGACCAATTAGTAAAAGTCACATCGACTCAATTCTTTCCCCGCAGTTACCACTTAATAAACTGAGCGCTGAAAGATGCGCCTGGGTGGAAAAAGGTGTTACGGAAAATATCATTCCGTTGCTTTCACATTGTTTCCAGGAAAGGATATTAGTGCCAGGGCTTTGTTCCTGAAGTCCACCACCGTGTAGGTGCTCACCAACGGGTCCACGAAGCTGATCATGTGATGTCTGCACTGGGCGCGCTCCTCAGCTGTCACCTTATTAGTAATGATGTCCAGACCCTGGTACACCTGTGGGGGGGGGGGACACAGAGGAACAAATCAACAGAGAGCAACATGGTCACAGCCGAAGCAAATTATAAAGGTGCATAAGAAGCATTGCAAAAGGTGTACTAGTCGATACCCTCATTGGATAATAGCTTTACAGTTGCAATAATAAGCTGTAAAATGGGGAATTTACTGGAGGTTTTGTGTGCACGAAAGCAAAAAACCCACTTGAAGAATAGCTTGCATGAAACAAATAGGGCACGAGATTGAAATCTATGCTAGTAGGAGGGTGTGTGTGAGGGTGTGTGTGTATTTGTCAATGTCAGAAACTGGAAGCAGGGCCATTATGGAGAAAGGAGAGAAGAGCATCGTCTGTCTTCAAAGTCAACGCCTCTGACCATTCCCCCAAATGATGATACACGTCTTCTGTCCATTTTACATCACCCAGCGAAGGGGCTCCCTCATGGAATGTGACAGCTGCGTGTCATACGGCGGTCCGTCACGACTTTCCCTCTCACGCGCAGACTCAAGGGTCTTAAATGGACGTCTCGGTTTGCAGGGTTCTTTCTAACTGGGCTTCCCTATGTAAATCCAGTCCTGGTTCCTTTAGGAGTTTTACATGCATCCTGATTAGATGTGTACTCTGAGATTAATGTCTCTGCATTTCTATCGGGACTAGAGGCATGTGTTCATCTTCACATTTGCTTTGGAAGAGACTGTTGCAGTGTATGAAGTATATTTAGACTTTTTTTTGTGCCTTACAATTACAGTCCGGTGTGTGCGTTACTGAAATATTTAGTATATTCCGGATAACAGTGCATGAACTAATTAATCAGTGGTGGAGAAAAGAAAACCCTGGATTCTCCTTTGCTGTAGAAGTGCATTCGCCCAAATGTGTGAGCAGCTTCGAGACGTTTTCGGGCTGAACAACAAGAGAAATGACCGGAAAGAAAAGGTGGCTCTCTCCTGCTGAGCTGTGGTTTTGGTCTGCTCTTCCTCAGAGAGTTGTCAGGGCTGCAGTGGAGTTAATCTACGGTTAACGTCCTCCGCTGGCAAACCACTCCAAGGCTCCGAGGCAGCTTGTCCAATAAATACCGGACAAGATCTAAATTAAGACGCTCCTGCTTGGTGGATCAGTTTTAATTCGACGGCTGCAGGAGATCGGCGCTTTTGGGGAGAATCTGCAATTTTTGAACTTGTGATCAAAGCGAGCAAAGGCTTGACTCAATGCTACGTGGTGCGATCAAAACATCCGGAGCTGCTTTCGAGTGTGAACTGCACTAGAACAGCAGATGGAATTCATTCAGTAATTTTTATTGATATTAAATGAACTATATTTCCTTTTTTTTGTCTCACGCTTGCAAGAATGTATATTGCAAATAAAAATATTCACATTTTTCCATATTGTATATTGAGAGAGAGGAATAAACACTGATTAAAATAAAGGTTATAAAAGAGGAAAACCATAAAAAAAGTTACTGACGTTCAAATAAAGGTCATCCACATAGAGATGAGAAAAAAAAAATCAACCAAAGTAATCATTTAATGAATTTCCCATTAAAATTATTACGATCTGAATCTAAATCTTCCTTTTTCTACAGCTCTGACCTCGCCTCTCCTATCTTTCCTCTACTACCCACTCCATCACGTCCCAGCCAACTGAACTGCATAAAGAGTCTAGTCACGAAAACATAAAATATCCGAGTCTGAGGGGTAAAAAAAATAAAAAATAAATCTTCGCTATCCACAGTGGATCTTTTGTCTTGTAATGTTCATTTTTCACAGCGGGAAAAATCAGCTCACAAGTTAAAGTCAAGAGTGACTTCACTGGTTCGTGCTGTAAAAATAAGGCTTGTGTGTTCATTTGGGAGTGTGCTTCAGTCTCTATAGCCGGCTGACTGCTATGATTAAAGGCTGTTTTTTCCGACTCTGAAATACTGAACAATAGAGTGCTTCACCAAGCTCTTTTTTTAAACTCCTGTCCGAATCAAAGCAGAAGTTTAAGCCTACTGGTAATTTTTGAGTCAAAGGGGTTTCATAAAGTTTTCCTGGCAGCTTCAGGCTGACTCACTTTCTGAGCCGCATACACATGAATGGTTGATTATAGACTACACACAGATGCTGTGCAGGAGAAAGAGCCTCAGGTGTGTGTTTACATGATAAATGTGGAGGATTGATATTGAACGCAGCTTCTAAATGACCTCAAATGCAGTTTGGCATTTCTGCACTTATTGTTACTTATGGGTCAACGTACCCACCGAACATCGATCAAGTGCACAGCGATTAGTCATTAAAACAGGTGAAGTGAATAACATTGATTATCTCGTTACAATGCAATGTTCTGCGGGGAAATGAGGGGGCAACGAATAATCAGTATAGTCCAGAAAAATAGATGATTAAATTAGTCACCAGCTAATTTAATTGTTGATTAAGTTAGTGATTTTTGCACTGACTTCTCTGACATGACGTGTGTTCAACATGAGTCGCTGCTTGGTCTGATTATGTAAAGCATTGGACCACTTTCTCACAATCTGGGGTCTCACTGAGCAAGTTCACGGCTCATCTCAGCACAGGAGAACTTGAGGAAAACTGGATGAACCCAAAATAATAACCAGGTTTTCCACCACTGTACTGCAAACCTGGCAGCAGTCGGGTCTAAGTTGACCCCTGCGGGACCTAATCATTGAGAGAAAACCTGCAGTTTTTAACCTGCAGTTACAGTTGAATGGCTCAGCTGGAAAATTCACCACCTAACATTTGCAGCTTTAAGTCCACTATGCTAGCCTGGCCTCCGGTTGATGGAGCGCAGCCAGCAAGCACCTCTTCCTCACTAAGTTTTTACAACATCTTGTTTGCAATGGCACAATGGCAGTAAGAACATCAGTACACAGTAGTGGCGTCTCCCGGCAAAAAACATCCTGCAACACTGTAAAAACTGCTTAGAAATGCTCGAGAAGCACGATGAGCTGACCTGGCCTCCAAACTCCTCAGATCCCCATCCGATCAAACATCCACGGGTTACACTGGACAAACTAGAACCACAGAGTCCTCACCTTGCAACCCACAGGGCCCAAAGGATTCACTGTCAGTGACCCAGTGCCAGACACCTCAGAGCACCACCAGTGGTCTTGGGTTCCTGCCGTGACAGGTCAGAGATGTTGTGGCAGCACAACTAGGGCCTACACAATATTAGGCATGTGGATTTAATGCCATAGCGGTAACCGATGTAGGATCAGCTGATATGTCAGGCTAACTAATACATCGTTGTAGATCTCCTCAGAAATGCACGATGTCAAGATCTGGGTAATGGTTCTGGTTTGAAAGTCTGCCTACTTACAATAGTGGGATTAAACCTAGGCTTTCACTAGACCCCTTCCCTCAACACTGACTAACTGATCACGGCTCAGTAACTAGAGCTACACTTGGGAAGCTTTTTTTTCAGTATTTACAGAATTTAAAGGTGGTGCTGTCTTATTTAACGTAAGACACGGATTAAATAATAGTTCAATCTATAATTTCAGTGCCATTATTCATGCTGCAATCCAAGGCCATGGAGCACATAATGAAATATCAATGCTTCATCAGTTACATGAGAGTATGATTTTACAGACTGCAGGTTTTGAAGGCCTGTTCACTACTAGTGCATCCACTGTGTGAGAGCTACTACTTGCTGTTATCAAAGTTCAGGCTCATCTTAGCTCCTTCACTTTAATGAATTTATTAAGGTTTACACCACAGCAGCACAAACCAAGAGTATGGATCGAATTCCAAACACATCCTCACCATTTCACATCACTTAAGTATGTCAGTTAAAAGTGTTCTTGTCCCACATACAACAAGTTCATCTTTGTCATGTGTACCAGAAACACAGTGAAATGATTGTGCTCTGACTTTCTGCCTACAAAGGGACAAACTACAAGACCTACACAGACCATGTACACAATGAGTTCATACATTGCACAACAAGTTCATACATTATATACAGTATATGTACACCATAATACATCAATGTGAGATGCAATGAGTGCATCGCCTGTTCAGCGACCTGACTGTCTGTGGAAAGAAACTGAAGAAAAGTGGTGTGAGACATTATGATGCTCCTCAAACATTGTTTTTTAGATGGAAGGAGCAAGAAAAAAAACATTAGTGTGGTGACAGATGTGTTCAACGATGTTTTGAGCATTGCTTTTGCACTGTGTGGTGAAAATGTTATGAGGTTTTGGTAGATCTGTGCCAGTGATTTTTGCTGCCTTCTTTACTGAAGCAGCCTGCAGTCCCAAGCAGTCAGGTTGCCAAACCATACTGTGGTAGAGTCTCACATTACACTCTCGATGGTACTGCACACTTTCATAGGAGAAAAAAAAGGGTAAGGCTTGCAGGGCAAAGAAAACCATCTAAACATGAAGCATGGTGGTGGCAGCATTATGCCGTGCGGGTGCTTTTCTGCAAAAGGGACTGGTTCTTTACACAAAATAGGTGGCATCATTAGGAAGGAAGATTATGTGGATATACTAAGGCAACATGTCAAGTCGTAAGCGAAGAAATTAAGGCTCAGTAGCAAACGGGGTTCCCAAAATGGATGACCCCAAAGCAAACTTTCAATTATTCCTTGTTCAGTTAAACCACTTATGTCAGGAGGAATGGGCCAAAATTCCAGCAACTTATGTGAGAAGCTTCTGAAAGGCTACCTGAAAGATCCTCTGTGCTCGCAATGACTCGACACATGCTCACGATGTTTAAAACTTTGGCGGCAGGAAGAGTGGTTCATGTCACTGCTACTTTGTTTGGTCACTTTGAACACTGACCTTCGATTGGCTGTTCAGTTTGATCACTGATACGCATAATCTTGCATTTGACTCTACCTACAGCATGTGTACATGTGGTGCAGAAATCCTCATAAGGAAGCTTTGGCACTTCCAGATACTGGTCTGTCTGCTTGTATCAGGCGGATGCACCTGGATTTTATGTAAGGTGAATTAAAAGTCACAGAAATGTTACCAAATACTAACAAATTACATGTAAAACTTCTGATCCAATGAGAACTTTTCACATTCCTAAGACTAAGTTATGATCTTAACTGACCTGGGACGGTAAATACTTACTAGGATTAAATGTCAGGAATATTAAAAAGTTGAGTTTAAATGTATTCACCTTAGAAAGTTCATCTGACAAAAAACTGCATTTGTAAGCTCTGTTTCACTTGTTTTCCTTTTTAGATTCAGTTTGCTTCGTGAGCAAAGTGGATCATGTCAGCCCAAACCATAACACCATATCTCAACTTTGTTTTTCAGATTAGAAAGCATTTTGTGGTGCAAGACGTACCCACATCCTCTTGAATACTTCCTAACTCTGCTACCAAGCATCTGTAGTTTAAATCTCATACTTCAAGTCAACAACCACACAGACTGTTTCGGCATGTACTGGCTTATCACTACAGTTGTGGAGCTTATTGATCAAATCCTTGCTGACTGTGCATGTGGGTTGCGTGCTCTTCGCCAAATGTTCTCCAGCTCTGTGGCAAGCCAAAAGTGGTGAGCAGGGCAGGGCAGAACAACCGGGCTGATAAATTATTCACAGTTTCTCTGCACGACACCACTGTCAGCCAAGGGAGGGTTGGATGCCTGGATGGATGGATGGTTGGTTGGATGGTTGGACGGATGGACGCATGAAGGAGATGGGGTGCAAATCAAGGAAGATGAAGATTTAAAAGGCCTTTTGGAAGAACAAGCGCATTGGAGATATAAAAGGAGATGAAGAGACATAAGAGGAGACAGAAGAGCGCTGTGTACTTGCTACAGAGAACAGGATGCTCCCTGACAAATTTGCACACATTATCCACCGCCACCCCTCTTCTGTCTTCACTGCTCTCTCACAGATTGAACAGAGAGGAGACAGGATGATAGTTAGCCGACGGATGGCACAAGGATGGTGGAAGAAAGACTGATAGAGAAGCAGAGAAGTTGGCTCATGTGTGTTTGTTTAATAGAAAAGACAAAGAGAGACACTTAGTGAGTGAGGGTTGTGTTTTGTCTCATTTAGAGCCTCTGACCCTCCACATTAACACACTTTTGTTCCACTCAGGGTGAAAAGAAAGAGGCTTCATTTGAAACACACAACTTTAGAAGTTTACACAACAATCCCCCTGCACGGTTCATTTAGTATCCGCTTTCAGCTTTCAATCATATCACACGCTCTTCATCACATGAAAAGAGTGTGAAAGGAGCCTCTTGTACACTTTGCAGACCAGCCCATCCATCCATCCATCCATCCATCCATCCATCCATCCATCCATCCATCCATCCATCCATCCATCCATCCATCCATCCATCCATCCATCCATCCATCCATCCATCCATCCATCCATTCTTACCTGAGACAAACTCTCTAATAATCGTTATGCAACCATCCCCAAATCAACATTCATGTCTTCTCGTGAGACTGCTGCCAAAACAGATTCTGATTATTTTAATTTTGCCTTAAAGAGGACAAGCAGACCCGAGAGTAAAAAGCAAGGAGAGGGAAAAACCGGAGTGCAAATCAGTAAAATGAAAAGAGCTACTTGAGCGGAGGATATGAAGAGCAAAAATGCTTTGAGGGGGAGCTGCAAATGAGAGAGAAAATGAGAAAGAAATTAAGACTTCCAGTCGAGGCGGTGGAAATGAGCTACAAATTGCAGCGACGTTCGCGCTCAGAGTCATAAAGGAATCAAAGGCAAAAATCAACATGGCTAATCGTGTTTACACGGGAAGAAACTGAAAGAAGATGTCACAATAAAAGTGAGAAGACCGGATGACTAACTGTCAGACGTTTTTTAAAGCAAACATTTGAAGTGATGCGGATCATACTCTATCAGCTGGGATGTGAGGGAAGACACAGAATGCTGTTATAGCAACAAAGGGCGGCAAAACGAGAAGGAGGGATTGATTAGTGCTGAGCAAGTTGTGTGGTTGCAGCTAATGCAGGTCATATTTCACACCTTGTGACGACCAAACAAGAAAATCCACTTAGCAGTTTTCTAATAATGTGCAGCGCATTCAGGGAAATGCCAGCATGCATGACATTTCTAGGAGGTGGACGGATACTTTACAGCTGCGTCTGAACTGCAAAGAGGTGAAGCAATTCATCACTCTGTAGGTTTTTTTCCCCCAAAGTGTTGCAGTCTTGGGGTGTTGTGTCATTTATTCACTGGAATTAATATTCAAGGAAGTCTAAAGGGGTGTTTTCCGGCAGTTGGTGAGAAAAATCCTTCAGAGATTGCACTTGTGACATGCAGCTTTTCTCGTTCCAAATGTCATAATTCACGTTGATATACTTCAATGGAAAGCCAGCTAATGTGGGTTCAGCTGCCTACTCCTTCCTGGCTCGCGTTTAAATGGATGTGAATGGATGTGACCATGTGGCTTGTGTGCGAGTGAGAGGAGAGACAATGAGCTCAGTGTTCGAGCTCTGCGGAGCCTGCAGCCGGCCTGCCTGGCCAACCTTACGCCCTGCACGAGACAGCTGTTCCTCTGCCACAGAAATGAGGGGGGAGCATGGCCAAAAGAAAGAGGGCAGGAGAGACAGAGAGGGGCGAGGGGGGAAAAAAAGAAAGACACACAGAGAACAAACCCTCATTGAGACATAAAATAAGATTCAGAGAAAGCAAAAAGGATAAAGAGTAATGAAGCAGACCTTTCAGAACTGTGTTAGACCAACAGAATGGTTTGTCTGTAGTGATATGTCAATAATGTGCTCGCAAAATGGTACTCTGTGATCATAGCTGCATTTAATTATTTGTGTATGCATCTATAGATCCCCCGAACTGGTTTTAGCACCAATAATGAACCTACATAAGCTGATCAGTTTGGAAGGAAATAATGAATAAAGCTCCTGTTGATGCTGTGCTACTTCCTTCATGTACTTCACAATGAATGCATTTTAATGTGACAGCAGTGGTAGACCTTTACTCTGAAATGGAAAGCTCTGCAAATGACTTGGAGTTAGCCAGCTTTAACCAAAGTAAAACAGACTCTGTGGAGTTTATCTGCACTTTGGAACAAGATGTCACTGTAAAACTGTACATGTTATTACGTTAATAATAAAGCTTGATAACAGAATAACATTACATCATAATATGAATGAAGCTTTAGCAACTAGCATCTGCAGCAAACTCTGGTTACGAAACAGAGTTTTTTGCATAACTACTCCGAACTGAACAAAATATTGATACTGCAAATTATTGTATCGCTTCTTTGTGTGATACGTTATTGATACATTGGCTCTGAATAGTGATTATTTTTTGAACATGTTTGATCTCTAAACTAGGGGTCAATCAATGATCAGCTCTGAGATTCAACATTTTTCAGATTATTGGTATCGGTTGTTGTTGTTGTTTTTACCAATCACAATAAAACTTATCTGTCATTAACAGTCTGTGGTCATGAGCAAAGTCCCGCCCACCGCACTACCTGATTGGTTACACATCACCAGTACCAGCCAATCTGCAGTGAATTCTAAAAATTATAAAGCTCTGTTTTAATTGAACATACATAAGAGGAATTTTAACAAAGTTTTGTGTTTGAGTTTGTATAGAATATCAATTTTCACCACAAATGGATATTGGTTATTTATCTTCTTGACTGCTAACAATCAGTGTTGATTGACCCCAACTTTAAAATGCCACAACCAATCACTCACCACTTCATGACTTCTCATATACCCCTTTTCCATCGGGCTGGTTCCAGTGCTAGTTCAGATCCAGAGCCTGACTTAGCACCAGTTCTTTGTATTTCCACCAACTAAGCAACGGCTCCAGTTTCTAAAAACTGGTGCTTAGCAAGCACCAACTCTCTGCTGGACCAGAGCTAAGCACCGAGTACATCTGGGATTGGGAGCAGGGTTATCGTAACCAACGATCAACGGTTGAAACGGACACACAAGCAGTAATTTGTGTCCTTTATCGCCAGGACGTCCGTGGTCCAATCGCAAATGTATTGGAATGACACCCAGGATACATGGAAGTTTTGCACACACTGTTGTGCGCTGAAATCCGGTACAATTGTGTCCTAGCAGTAGCGTGATCACAGATGTGCCTGGGCAACAGGGGACCTCCACCTCACAATCAGCCTTAAGACTATCTATAAAGATAAATACAGATATTATCATCAACTTATTGTTTTTGTTTAACTGCTATGTAATCAATGCAAGCATAGTTGTTTTACAGTGATGCAATGGTGTGGCTCCAACTTGGCTCCAACTTGGGTCCTTGTCAATGGAAAAGCAAACAGGTTCTTAGGAGGAACGAGATATAAACCAACTAAGCACCAGCACCGAACTAGCACATGGTTCTTCTTGGTGAAAAATGGTTATATAGAGCTGCTTATCAAATCATTGAGGCTAAAGTCAACAGAAGGAAACAAACCTGCAGTGAAAAAGATCAAACTCTGAAGGGGAAACTGGTAAACTGTGGGGCGAAGCAAGTCAAAGAGCTAATTAACTGAACTAACACATTATTCAAATAGATTTGTAACAATAAAACACATACAAAAACTTAATACCGGCTTCCTTTTCCTTTTTTATTTTTTTTTTCTTTGATCACACATATATCATGAAGGACCATAGAAGAGAGTCTTGCATTGCTAGATCTGCACATTTTCAGCATAAGAACAACACGAAATGAAAGTCGCACTGAAACACAGCATGAAATACATTTATTACGTGATTAATAAAGAAAACAAGGACTGGCGTTTAAGCAGCTGGAGTTATTAAACACTATGGAGGAATTAAACTGTTCTGCTCAGAGGGGAAAGACATTGAGTGAAGCTTTTTCCAGCAGTGCAGCATCCTACCACTCACCTGACCGGGAACATGTTAACACGAGTCAACCACAGGACTTCATTTACATTTTTTCCTCTCTCCTGAGCTGTTGAAGTCAAGCTGCTAAAAGACGCACTGAAAAGCGAGAGAAAAGCTCTCCAAGCCGACAACCTTGGCGACGTCTTGCCAAGTGTCACTTTAGCTCAGTGGCTAATGGGACAATGGGTGTGACTGCAAATCATGGCACCTTTATTTAATCCTCCTCTCTCAAGTGAGGATTAAATAAAAGAAGATACATGAAAAACTGCTGACAGGTCACAGCAGCTTCTTTCATTTTGGGCTTTCTGTTCATCTGATACAAAGGCCCACAGTTTGTCTGCAGCTTCACCACAATTCACTGTATTCTAATGCTCACGGATTAAACTCACCTCCATGGGTGAATCCACTAAATTGCCTTTAGAAAGGTGAAAGTGATGGCGTGTCTGTTGCTGTGAGGCGGACGCAGAGTAACGTATAATCTCATAATCCTTAGGGTGTAATTAAAAGTTGCACAAGCCTAAATAAGACGTTGATGCACCGACATCCTCACTTTCCTACAGAGGTTTACAGACGTTGCAGTTTAGAAAAATAAAATCACGCACATCAGATTAGTACTCTGAGTTCGGGTATCGAAAACAGATCAGCACATCCCTGCGATAATTCAGTAATACACGACTGGATCTGTAAATCAAACTGAATATTGGCTCCAGCTTTTATTTCATTAACTTGTATTTCAGCGAACCAATGATGACGTAAATTGCATTTCAGTGTAATTTCGAATAGAATCTACTTGTGCTTTTTACATTTACTGCCATCAACTCTAAAACGCGGAGATCTTTGCTCAAAAGCAGCCAGAGGGTCAGTTTTATCCGGCCGACTCCGCTGTGGAGATGAAGATGATGCAGTTCATCCTTATTCTGACCTCTGGTTGAGGCCCTACACTCAAAACTGTAAGCTGCTTCCATGGTTTTACCCCTGGCTCTGACTCTTTTCCTCCGCTACACTCACAACTGAGTACCTTTCTGCCTATTTTTTCTTTTTACCCCTTCTATCCTTCCCCTCAAGGCACCATCCTTCAACAATTTATCCCTCCATCTTCTTCTCCTCTGTCTCTCTGTGGGGAATGGCCCAGTAATGCCAGACTAATAAATCATTCATGGCGTAGCCCCACCATCCCCTCTCTTCTTCCTCCTCCACCTCCTCCTTCTCTATCCTGCTATCCTCCTCTCCCTCGCTGCTTTACTGTAGCGGTGACCGCATCACCACACCCGCAGACTGCAACACACACACACATACACACATAATAAAAATAAGAGTTCATCAGCTCGCTTTTTTGGCTCTCTCCTACACCAGCTTAGATTACTTAAAAAGATGCATCATAAATCGGATGTGGGAGGCAGCATTGCCTGAGTTACAATACAAACAGAGACGTCAAAGCCCAGACAGGTCATAGCCACGCCAGACAGATAGAGACAGTGGGAGGGGGGGGGGAGAGAGAGATGCACAATGAAGGAGTGAGAGAGAGAGGAGGAGGAAAGGATGACTGCAAGCAAATTAGAGGGATATAACACATAGCTGCACAGTTTTGAGTGTAGGATGTGTTTAATACGCAGATAAGGAGCTGGTGTTAGTGAGTGTGTGTGTGTGTGTGTGTGTGTGTGTAATAACCTCTGGCCAGTAATAGGCATAACCTTTGAAAGAATACGAACCCCTCACCACGGTGAAATCACTGCGACATGACCATCATGTTACTAAATTTACGGCTTAAAGGAGAATCAGCCCGTTCCTTATGAAAGACCTCCTGCCTTCCACTTTTATGGGACTATAAGGGCCAAGATGACACATGACAGCTTTCCTGCTGTTCAGACCTATTTTTCACATTCAGCAGAAAATGAACAAGCCTGACAAATCATCCTCCTTTTCACTGCTCATGTTGTCCTTTAAGAGAATACGGCAGCACCTTCATTCACGCCTGCATAAAGCCAAGGGTCACCGGCCACCAATACCTCTAAACAACACAAACTGCAGTAATGGTGCACGCATGTGAATGACCGGTTAAATTGCCCCCCAGGGCCTCTGATGGCCCTTTAGTGTGATACCCCTCCACCCCCGCCCACACACAACCTCAAACTCCCCCCCTTTTTTTTAACAGCCTGCAGTGAAACTATTTATTTTGTGGTAACAATGTGTTATTAGTTAATCCATCGAACATGTGACTTTGAGGAGGCGTGAGAAAACTGCTCTTTGTTTGGAGGGAGGAGAGCGTTGAGTAATTCATATCTTTCACAAAGCATTAACAAAATCGTACTGGTGCTTTTGACTAGACTCTGCTCCTCTGATGATCCTTTTAGATTCATTTACAACTTTCAAGGTGGCAACTGTAGTCTGTTATTTCACTGTTCAGTATGATTAAACTTAGTAGATATGTGACACGTTCTTCTAATAGAAGCTCTGAGTAAGTGAACATTACGTTACCTTCCAGTTTTGCTCTGTAACAGTCAAATATCAGCTCCAAGCAGCTGCTTAACTGATGCATTCAAGTCTTCCTGGGAAACTAAAATAGAGCCTCACCCATAATGAATGGTGAGGCCAGTATGTACATATTGTATATAGTACAATGTATTTCACAAACAAGTTAGTAACATGTCATTAAGATGCTGCCTGATTCTGCACTATCATTTGCTCAGCTGTGATAAATATACACTCTGTTACATGTGCCCCAACCATCTTCTTCAGTAATATGGTCCGTAAAAAAAGAAAGAATCATATCAGCCCATACTGGACACCATATACACCAATTCTAATATAGCAGTCTGGCCCTAAACTAAAATATCCAAGACTTTTATCTTCATTACACACACCTAAAACATTAAAGACACACTGCTCGTCTTTTCAGGCATCTTAAACCGACTGCTGAACAGAATTAGAAATTCCCAAAATATCTCAAGGTTGAATCGCAGTACTACGGAGTACTAATTATTATTTAATTAGCATTGTAAGAATTGCATCATAGTGCATTTCATTTGGGGCTTTTGTGTTTTGGTGTTGAGAGAGAGAAAGAGGAAGGAAATAAATGCATGCAGCAAACAGTGTCAGGATTCAAGTAGCAGACTCTCTGCTCAGTGCATGTAGTCTCATGAAGCCACACCTGTATTCACAGCACAGGAGAATGGTCTGACTGCTCTCATTATCATTCTGCTACAGGTGAAAATACACACTTGCTTGTTCGTAACACTATGAACCAATCACAATTGTCTTGGATGGCGCTAGGCCCATGCAGCAATGGTGTCCCTGCAAGCCATGTCCGTGGATTTGTTTGCTAGAATGTTTGCACACTGTGATTCGAGCGCTGTCATCAAAATGGCTGGTTCACTGAAAGAAGGTTGTTGTTGCCGTTTCAAAAAGTGGTCATCGGGTCACCCGGCATCACAGCGTACCTTAAAGTATCTTGTATTTATAACCTTCCATTGAACCACACAAGACATGAGTAATCTTTAAACATCCCTCAAGTTAGTAACACAGTAAACTTTGGTTGCACTCGTCATCTTAGTGTTTGCAAAGTACTCTACAGGGAGAACAAAAGAAGTGATGACTAAAAGCACTGACAGTCTATACAGTGACAGCGACGAATGAAGAGCGAGACGCACTGATACAGTGCAGTGCAACAGTACAGACAGCATTTGACAGTGATCACAGTTTTAAGGTATACGGGTTTAATGTTTCAGTCTCCTTACATGAATCACTCAGTCTATCCACTTACTGTCACTGTCCGTGTCAGCTGTTTCTTATTACCAATAACGCTCTGCTAAGTGTTGCCAGTAAGTGATGCCTTAATAAGTCATCCTCTCCCATGGGGTGACACTTGATTAACACAAGTGTCACCCCACTGCTGCAGAAGATCAAAAGGCCAGTGAAACCCTGTAACTTGTACAACGGTTACTTGAAGTGTTACTGTTGTAAACATATAAATACATTTCTCATTTCTTGCTTAAAGTTGCCTAGATTCACATTCCACCACACCAAAACCTGATCCACCACCTTTATCATCCAAAGCCTGCCTCACAACCCACCGCTACCCCAATGCGTATACTTTTTGCATTCTCTGAAGCCAGGGGAGTCATATCATTCAAGAGCAGCCATCAGTGGTTTGATCCACGTCACACACCAGAGACATCCACTTAATATTTTCCCCAAAGTAGCCCAGGCTCAACACTACTACAGCGAAGGTCTTTGAGAGAACAATCTTTTAAACATGAGGATGAACAATTCAGACAGCGAAATTTGAGCCCCTGCAGACCCCTTTGAGTCTTCTGTATTTGAATTAAAGCCAATATAACCAGCAAATTAGACAGAGATGGAATGCAGTCTGTGCATGCAGCACAAGACAAGGAACCTCAGGAAATTAAAAGCAAAAGGGCATGGAGTCCATTTAAATTTAGTAAAACACATGCTGCACTGTACTACTAACCTAGTTCTGGATCCATCTAACACTAAATATGGTGCACTTGAAATTCTCAAATAGGAAGACTTTAAATAACCGGCTAAATTAAGACACTGAGTGGGATGATTTTGTTACATACATACGAGGCGATGGGGGACAAAATCAGTCACATGGTGTCCCATAATTCCAACTGTTTTGCTGAGGGACCCCTGCTGGTTCCTGGACCCCACTTTGGGAAACCACGGGTTTACACTATTTGGCAGAGCCTCATTCGATGACAGTACAGCGAGGCACTTGTGTGTTTGCCATAGATAGCATGTTCATTTAATGAGTGAATAATATCCCCCTGCATGTCCAATGAACTGTGGGTTGGGGGCATGGGCCAGGGGCAGGAGGGGGTGATAGGAACACAATAGGAGTGTTAGGGAGTGTGGGAACCAATTCTCCCCGGGACAATAGACACTTCCCAGTGGCCACAGCGTGCCCATTCACTATCAGCTGCTGGGCCGGCGTAGCACGGCGCTGAATATGCACCAGCTCAGCACAATGCTGCTTTCTCCCAAACAAGACCAGACTGTTTCCTATCCCAAAGACAACACAGGGCAGCTCTAGCCTATACACAGCCTCATTCTCACATAAGCAGTCTCTTTCTCACTCACTCCATGTCTGCATGTCTCTCTCGCTTTCTCTCGCTGTCACACACACCAACAGGAGGGTAGCAACAAGGCCGGGGATTGTGGAGACTGTGGCTGTGGCTGGGGCTGCCGTGCTGTAACTAGGCCACTGTTTCTCTCCACCACCAGAGCTGCTGGTCGCCAAGATATTCTGGGCTGAAATGTTATTAGCGTAACCCAGTTTACCCAATACCAGGTGACTGCTGGAGGAGGCGCTCCCCACAGGGACAGACACTGTCAAGGACAATGCTTACCAAGAGGCGGGAAGTAGAAGAAGAGGAGGGAGGGTGAGGAGGAAGGTGGCAGTGAAGAAAGGTGATCAAAGATGCGATTAGCTGCTGAATCCTGCAGTCAGAGAAATGACGGCTGGACACTGGCAGAGCCGACAGTTACTGTGTTTGTTTCCGTGTGTGTGTGTGAGTGTCCACGCTGTGTGACCCAGACGCAAACCGGTACCCAACCTTTCCTTTTGTGTGCGTGCCCTCTGGTTGCTGTGGCAACGGAGCCTGAGAACCAGAAGGCAGGGAGGGGCTGAGAGAGAGGAGTGACACAAGCGTGAGAGTTTTTAAATGTCGCCGCTTTGACACAAACACACACACACACACAGAGAGACGTGTCTCCATCACTGCAGGAGGCATTACATTGACCTACGTTCATTTCCTGAGAGATGTGCCGTACATAAACCAAACATCAACTCCAATTTAACAACACACGCCACAACATGAGTGATACACACAGCGAAGAGGAAGTGAGCAAATATTATCCTGTGTCAACACAGCATGTAGCACCAAGATATCGACTGGATTAGCAATAAAAGTCAGTAATGGATCAACTATTATTTTATAGCAACACTTCATTGATCCCTACACTCACTCATGACTCATGTGCACTCAGTCTGACCGTGATTTATTAAGCTCAGGCAACACTGCACAAGACTTTCCCATATTTTAACACTTAAACTGTATACAGCATACATAAAAATAGAGAATCTCTCTCTGCAGAAACAAATATATCTTATCCTCCACCTGATTCTACTCCTCAAAGTGCACATTTTTTCATTTTTATTACTTTATCACAAATCAATCAGCATATACTATTATTTTTCATGCTTTTTATTTTATAAACGATGTTCATGATGTAGTCTGGATTTAAAGATCATTAATTAACACCATCAATCAAGTGTCAATCTTATCGCTACTCAGTTGTATTATTTTTTAACAAAACCACACAAATGTCTGCATTACTTTGAGGTTTCCACATGAGAGAAGTCACATGTTAGGAGATATAATGACACAGAGAGCCAGTATGCAGACTTATAGGATGGTGTCAAGCCAAACAGAAATATAACAAAGACTTAGAGCACAAAGATGAATCAAATGAAAAACCTCCTCTTTGACTGGAAATCTGCTGTCCTCCAGCTGAGAAGCACCTGATTCAGCTGCATTTTGATGGAAGATGCACAGAGAACCCTGCTTCTACTAGAAATTTTGAGATTAGTTTATGAATCACATCATAACTAATGTTTAATCTAACATACTACACATGAGCCCTGCACCTTGATATGACACAAGTGAATGCCACAAGCACTGTATTACAGCTGAGCCCTTATCTCTTGTTGTCAAGGAGCTGAAATGGAGCAAAAATAAATGCAGGTCTGTGCATGCGTTCTTAGAAATGAACCCCTCTTTGTTTTCTGTATTTATTTCTTCTCTTATTCTGCTACTCATCCCTGCAGGGTCCTACAGGCCGTTCAGACTGAAGCTAAAGCAGAGCTAAAACTTCTACAATCCGAGCTCCTCTGCTGCTCCAACACATCTGAGGTGAGCTTTCGTGCTGGATATCGGTCCGATACATCTCTGACTAGTGCTGGTAAAAGAATAGACTTATTATATTGAAAATCTAAAGTCATTTTTTTCAAATTTAGTGTCCGGGTTTTGCTAACATTGCTATCTGGCGCAGCAGCTGATGTTCGACTTTCTGTAGATTCTCAACCAGGCACCACCAACTGAGACGATTCTCCGCTTCTTTGCTTTAAAATCTGCGCTAACTTGTCCGACCTGCAGATGTTTTATTCTGATTATTTCAACAATCCGAGCGTCATCTGAAGCACAATGGCTGCCATGTCAAGGACTCCCTGCGTATTTCCTCGCGTCAACACGTTTCCTACCTGCATGGAATCGGCGCTGATTATTTCTCCCTGAAGCCGTTTTCCGAGCTCGATCGCCAGTTTGGACTTGCCGGTGCCGGTAGCTCCTAAAATCACCACCAAAGACGGGACCATCGCTCTCCGTATGGCACACTGCACGCTCAGAGTGGACGCCGCCATGATGCTGCCTCCTCGGCAGCCCAGCTGACGGTGCCGCGCATGCGCGTTTGGGATAGAGATGACAGATGGGTCTTGTTGCCAAGGCAATGGGCAGCCGTTACTGTGGCAACGTGGATTGATCAGGGGGATTATGTGGACCTGTGTATATGTTTATATGTGTTTATTTTATTTTATTTCCAAAAAACAATATTCCTTCCTTTCTGCTGCAAATTACACTGATTGGTTCCCACAGTTTTACTACTCAGTCACCGGATTCACGCCAGTTCAGGTTATTCAGGCAACAAGTTATCATAATTGATTTATCTCCCTTCATGCTGCACATCAGATTGCTGGCTTCATTTACGATATCTGTGAAAAATGCTTTACGGAGACAATTTCAGCAGAGGTGGTCATCTAGTGTTTCTATGGAAACTGTCTTAGCTCTGCAACAGTAGAGCAAAGATGCTTGTTGCCATGGTAAAGATGCCAGGAGGGGTTACCTTGGAGACTGCTGAAAACAAATAGTGCATGGGGGACAGGAAGATGTATGTTCACTCATACAAGTGTTTTAATGCGAATGTAATATAATAATATTCTGACCCAGGTCAACCTGAGACACTGATGATGATAAAGAGATGCTGTATCCAGATATTTGTATTATTTATAGCTGGAAGAGGGTTTTTTTGAATAAGAGACAAGGAGATCAGAGGAACAAACCATTTATGATGTCAAACCATGAAGTTTATTAATTTTTCTGACTTACTCTTCATACATAGAGGCTTATGAGGTACAGAAAAAAACAAAGTGCTGAGACAAGGCTCCAAAATCACCATCGTTGAACTCACAAAGTAAGCAACACCCACTGCTACTATGACTGTGCCACAGCAGAGACCAGTGACCAATACAAGTCAAATTTTTTTTTAAAAAAAGGAAAGAAAATCAGTGCAATCCACTGCTGTGGATGCACCATATTCTGAGAAAAAAAATCCAGTCAGGGCTACTGGTGGTTTGTGCTGAATTAATTAGCATTTTTGAGGAGGGAAGAGGAAGAAGGGATACATTAATGATATTTTTAAGTATTTATTCAACCCGATCCATCATGAATCCTCTGACGTGTCGCTCTTTTTCCATCTCTGAAGGGGCTGTTGAGGTTATTTTACACATACAGCATGTTATAATAGGGGGCATTCTTCTCAAGTGCGGCCTACAGCCCTACCACAAGAGCTATGGGCTGCATGGATTTTCCTGAGTGCTTTTAAAACAGGGCATGCTACTAGTCATGATAGAGACATTTACAGTACTAGATCCAGGGCTACAGTGTTGTCTGTCACATGGCTTATGGGACAATAAGGAGCACCGAGCTTGCAATAAAAAAAAAAAAAACAGAAAGAAAGCATTAACATTAAGGTCACTAAAGGCTACACACACAGCCAGAAGTTTAATCGGTAGATCCTCTTAAGTCCCCACCCTCCTCCACACCACCGGTGCCACATCTAAGAGAGTGCTACAGCTACAGTGACTGGATTAAATGCAGGAGCATTCAGGTGCTTCCCACTCCAGAGAGAGAAAGCAGAGCACACGTACCAATTTTCAGCACATAACCACCAATGAAGCCCTGCCGGCTACAACAACGAAAACAGTCATTAGCTCACACTGAAACACAACTCGGTAGGAAAATATAGTATAAAACTTTTGTCGACTCTGACTTGTACAAATAAAGAAAACCCCAGAGACAGAAAAGTAATGAGCAGTGAAACAAAACGAGTAGGCTTTGCAAAAAAAGAAAAAAAAAATAGTGACAAAGTGGCTAGTGTGATCAATGTTCAAAGTGTTTTATTTTGACTCTTTTTCATAATCATTTTATTAACAAAAATATAAGCTTTGAGTTATCTTTGAAAAGCCAGCAAGCTTGGCCCCGGTTTAGGACGCAGGGCCCGAACAAAAACTAGGATGAGTATAGTAGACAGCTCTGGTTTTGGTTTGGGAGGGACTGTACAGTAAGGGTCCTATATACAGAACATCCAGCTGGATAGTCTACATACATTGAAAGGCTTCTAAAGGCATTACATCAACAAAAAGTTACAAACAGATCAGACAGCAAGATGAAAGAAATATACAGTTGGAACTCAGTGGGCTTCATCTCCAAGCAAAAAGATGGCATTGTTGATGTTGCTCAAACACAGACTTCATTTCAGCCATTCTCGAAACGTTTCTTTTTAGGTATTTAACCGAAGCCGACATTCACCTTTTGGCTGGTCTCCATGGCACAACAATAATAAAGTTTTCAATAGTGTTTTTGCAGATAGTTTCACGTGAAAAATCAGATGATCTCAAACAATGTCTGCATGGCAATGTTTTTTTTTTTTTATTTTCTCCAAATGATGCTACAAAACAGGCTGTTACTGTGGGCGTGATGCTGCTCTCCAAACACCTGTGATTCAAGAAGGAAATACTAAAGTTACAAGTGGAGCCTGCAGGCACACAAGTTTAAGATTTAACCTCGTCTGTTCCAGATATGCAGAGTGACACTGTATCCCTCCAGCTGCAACATTACTCTTGCAAGTCTCGGGCTTGAATGAAGCTAGAAATTCCCAACTGCTGATGAGGAAAAGGAGCAAAGAAAAGAACAGGAACAAACAGAAGAGGATAGCTGTTGAGAGATAATGAGGGAAAATAAAGAGAAATAAAACAGAGCAGGGGAAAAAAGGCTCAACTTGAAATTTACAAGTTGTGTGCCGAGCACTAAGCAGCAGAGGGCCATAAAAGAGATGAACTTTGCAGGGGGGGTTTACAAAGAAACTTCAGGGGAGACATCACAGCTGTGCAAGCACAACAAGCCCTATCACAATCAAGGAGACCAGTGCAGCAGTTAACAGCACAGTTGAAGCAGTTTATCAAATAAACACTGCTGCATTCACAGCAGGCCGTTCTGTAGCAAGCTACAGTTTGGAATATTTTTCACAAGGGGGGATATAACAGCTTGACAAACCTATACTGAATGACCATGGACATATCAATCTGCCCGTAAGATGCCCCATAACATCAGTCCCTAGCTTGCTGTCCTGACGGCTTGCGGCCTTGTCAATCACTCAGAAGCTAATGTGCAAACCACAAAAATAAGAAAAATAATAATAAATCCACCCGCACTATTCCAACGTGACCAACTCAAAGTGAATATTAGTGTCTTTTCTCCTTCATGTAGTCCCATTCAGTTCTGTGAGTGTACGTGTGAGGTGACAGCTGATCCTGTCGTTCAGGACCGTTTCAGCTGAGCCAGCCTCTGCAGCAGCTGAAGCTGCTTGGCTTTCAGCTGCTTCCTCTCCTGAGCCTTCTGCCTCTCGTTGGCGTGCAGCTGCTGCAGGTACTCCGTGGCTCGGGTCAGGATCGCCACCTTCGGAGTCTTGGGGCAGTCCGCTAGGCCCGGGATCTCGTCCCGCAGCGACAGGAACCTGGAGCGCAGGTCGTTTCGTCGTTTGCGCTCCAGGAAATTGTGTGCCTTACGTTTGTCTGTGTCCTCACAGTCAGACGACTGGGGGCTGGAGAGGTGGTGGAGGGAGTGAAGCTTTGAGGGGGAGCTTTGATGATGGGAGGAGGAAGAAGAAGAGGAAGAAGGGGGGGATGAAGGTGATGAGGAGGAGGTAGGAGATGAGGCGCTGAGGTTAGGGGACTCTGATCGGACTCCCACCGCCGTCACGTGAGCCTTTCTGCTGTCCAAGTTCAGGGGGGCGTGGCCGGGCCGGGGCTGCTGGTAGTGAGAGTTCTGGTGAGGCTGGCTCGCCTGAGTGGAAGCCTCCTGCCGGACTCTCTTGCGGGGCGGCTCGGGCGGTGTCGGCAGAGTGTCTGGGGAGGGGGCAGCGTAGTTGTGCTGCTGTTGGTGGATGGAAATGTGGAAACGCTTCATGCCGGGGTCGAAGGGGTCCGCTCGCACCGTTATGGTCACCGGCTTACGGGTGTTGACCAGGCGACGAGGTTTACGTTGCTGCTTGTGCTCCACTGTCACGACATCAATCTCCTCCTCATCCTCATCTTTGTCATCTTCATCATCTGAAAAGACACATTGAATAAATTAAATGTTTCATTAACATTCTTTAAAGACTGCAAACGACAGCCGAATGAAAAAAGTGGAGGGGGCATCAGAAGTGAGTGAGCAACCCCAGTGGACACACTCACTGTGGCCTCCTGCCTCCTCAACCAATTACACACTACTGTAAAAATGAGCTTCACACAACCTCATGAAACCTGCACGATCACTCTCCCACACACACACACAGTACCACAGAACACACACTCCCGCTAATGCTCTAAATCATCATTGCATTAGGTCAGCTCCCTGAGTGGAAATTCCTTCTCTTCATTCATGTGGACAGAGTGAGGATGAGAGGGAGAGACAGGTTGGGTTAAAAAGCACTCAGGTGCAAATCGACAATGCTTCAACTTGTTAAAACGAGCCCAGTAATACTTACTGCCTTTAAAACCATTTGCTGCTCTACTTACTTGAGTGAAAACTTGGTATTAAACATGACAAAAAGGTCTCATCGACTTGAGTCCCGCCAACTGGCTGGACTCTTGGGAGATTTTCAGCGCTCTTGTAAATTGATACACAATTTTAAAGTAATTGCACTTGTGCAGATTTGACTGCTCCGAATCTCTACTGCATAAGAGCTCTGGAGTGAAGGGTGCCCGTCTATTATTCCCAACAGCACTCATGTGACAAAAGATGACGTCTCATATTACAAGGCACACAGAATAAATTCTCTCAAGTAACCCTATAATGGGCCTTTAATGAAGCTTAAGCACACATTTATTTCCTATGATTGCTCATTCTCCTCTTCTTTGAGCACATATTATCCCCCGAAACGCGCCCTCCGACTTGTGTCAAAGAATTCTGCAGGCCCAGCCGACCTCGTAAATGGCTAATCCCGCTCTATTCACAGCCCGGGCTGGCTCGGACCAAATCCACCCACTGACACAATTGGCGCCACAGCCTGTTGAGCGCAGGAATGCAGCAACAAGTTCCCTTTGTGACATTCCACACACCATTATGCATGGTCCAAACTCAACATCACATGGCAGCCTACATACCTAACTCAATCATATGGGTTCAGGGAGTGGAAAAAAGGAGGGGGGATAAAAAAAAGTAGGTCTTGAGTCAGGGAAAATTTAGGCTAGACATAATAACTACAAGAGGCGTGATTTCTTTCCTCCCCCTTCCCCTCCTTTGCCTCAGTGTTACGTAAAGTTCCAATAAGGACTGCTCCTTATTGAATTCATGTCAAATCTGCACCGGGGAGCGTGGAGAGGATATTGTTATCATAAGTCAGACTGGAGGAGCAGGGAGAGGGAGCAGCTGGTCTGCTGGAACCCTGCCAAGGAGCAGATGTTTCAATGGGCGTGTCGCTCTCTGGGCTTCAAGCATGTGTTGCATGCACCAAGGTAACGCAATGCAGTCATCATGTGCCATGCCAGCCATTAGTGCCATACAGTGCCAAACCAAGGCAAAATATCAACTCAATGAGAGAGAGAGGCAGGATATTTCAAGTCTAAAAAAACATCAATCATTATTATAAAATATGCTTCATGTGCACAGAAAAGAGAAACTTACAAAGGGCATATGTTTTGGGAAATTTGCAGGAACATGATGGAAATACAACCTTAAGGAGTGATCATGGCCACTAACCTCACTAAACATCACTGATGCTCCACTAGTAGCTCAAGAAACACTCCAACACAAACCACAACACAGCCTCTAGTGGCATATTTCTCAGTCATAATAAAGCCTGAGTTGCATATTTCATTTGCTACTCACCTGATGAGTCGGTGTGTGACTCTGAACCGGAGGAAACTTGTTTCTTGCATCCACCGGTTAACGGGAAAGTGAGCACCGCGGCCGGGTCCACACAGTCCGCCGCCAAGCCGCTCAGAGCCGAGGTGTCTGCGGGGGCTGCAGCCTGCACCCTCCCCGGGGATGCGACCGCAGACCCGGCGGCGACTTTGGCGGCCGTCCCGGGACAGGAGACGCAGCGCTCCCCTACTACCCTCTCCAGCTGCTGTCCGGCCGAGAAGCCGCTCCACATGCAGTCCTGGATGATGATGGAGCTCAGGTTCCCGAAGGAGTCGTTGGCTGTCAGTCTGCAGGGCAGGTCCTGCTGCTGCTGCTGATGCTGCTGCTCGTCCTCCTGCCCCAAGAACTGCGACACCCACTCCAGTTTATCCCCCAGAGACGGGCACAGCAGCCCGACCCTGCCCGACCCTTCCACTGCCCGGATGGGGGACATGGGCGGGGTCGGCACCAGCTCGAATTTCTTCCAGATGTCCTCGCTGGGCGCAGTGGACTTGAAGAAATCCTCGTCCGGGTCGTGGTCGTCGTAGAAATAATGCTGGTAGTGGTCGAGGTGGTCCATGTCCCAGCTCTCATAGCGAGGCGCGGTGGTGCTGATGCCCGGCATGGGGGCTGCAGGCAGCGGGGAGAAATCACTCCCTGTTCCCGGTGTCTGCAGGGACGCACAGAGCCAAGAGTTGTGTCAGAACTGAGCCCCATTCTCATCCAAATAACCCCACCGCTGTCTGAGGGCTCGATTATGTCGCCGAGCATAATGCAGCTATTCTGGACACATCATAGTAGTTTGTTCATGGAGATAGGAGGCTGCTGCACCATTCAAGAAAAAAGGTGCAACTGATCACTGAAGGCTCTAAACTACAGCAGAGTCCTTAGAATAAAGCTGCAACAAACGGTGACTCTGAGCTAATAAAGCCTCCTGTGCTTAATACTGCCAGGTTAAAGTTAAACTACTCTGCATTGTTGCTGAGAAACTTCGGGTTTCGCAACAGTGTTCCATTACATAACACAGTTTTAGTAGTATACAGTGACAGGAGGCAGAGGACTGCGCTGCGCACTGCTCCAAATCCCATTTAAACACACTAATTGGACAGACAGGTACCCGTCCAGCCTGCCTGCCTCATGAGCCCGGGTTCAGACGGGAGGGAGAGTCGTATGTAAAGTGGCTCATTTTTAGCTCCTCCTCGGTCCAAACTCCTTATCAAGCTCAAAGAATTCAGCTGCGACTTTAAAAAAAGCCCCGCGCCGATCAGTTAATTAAGCAGCAGGCGCGCAGGGGGAAAAAAGCAGCAAACTTTACGCGGATTGCTCTGAAACACCCCCATACCTTTTTTTTTGCTTGTGTAGTAACGCTTCAGAGAAGTTGCTGTGAGATTTTAAAAAAAAAAGAGTTTACCTGGTGTTGAGAGTGAAAAACCTGTCTGCGTCTTCATAGATCCGCCGTGCGCAAATTTAAGTCTCCATAAAGCAGCAAGCAGAGCACAAGGTTTCCTCCCCCGACGCGTCAAAGGCGAGATTTCCCCGCTTGGTGTCTTTGTGTTTTTTTGTTTGTTTTCAGGTGGTAAACAGTCTCTGGAGGTAAATGAGTCCGTTTGGTCGCGGTCCCACCACTCACAGGGCTGGATGGAGCGCTTGGCTGTGGTCACTTTCTTTGCAGACTACTGCACTATATGATCCGGGTGGAAGGAGAGTTGGCTGTTATGCATAAAAGGCGGGTCGTAGTAGGAGAGCCACGCCTGCTGTTTAAAGGCGCAGCGCACTCAAAAACGTAACAGCAGCAGCAGCAGGGAGTTATATGACACAGATTTCATAAGATGACTGCTTTTGCAATGGGCTAATTATGCAAACATAATAAGAGTGTGTGAGAGTGCAAACGCAGTGCTGCAAATGAATGGGCACCAGCATTAAAAAAAAGCAGATTGTGATAAAAGGAGGGCGTCCTCCAGCAGATAAGCAGTTATTGATGTGGTCACAGTAATTTCATGTGCACATATGGCTGCAGTATCTGGTGTCGCTCATGCATCTCAGAGTCTCTGTGATCACCATAAAGCTTCTGATGCAGAGCCCCCCACCCTCTGACAGTCAGTGTGGAGTTGACGCTCTGTGTCCGCCCTGTCATTTGGCGTCTTCCCCACAGCTGCTGACACTTGCTTTTCTTGCCACTTTTTGGTAGTCGAGAGACTGTGCCGCGCAAACTTCACCCCTGCTCGACTCGACTTGATTGGGGAAACATCCTGCCTCTGAAGTTCGACCCCCCCTCCAGCTCGGCGGCGAAGCAGACAGCGTGAAATCCTCGTCTGTCCACCTCATCTTCCCATCCACCTCAGACGCCCACCCTCCTTCCTCAAATCTTCTGTCACTCATCCTCCATTCTTCTCCCCTCGGTCTCACTCTCGCCTACTTTTTCCTCCCAGCTCCCCCCGCCTCGACCCCCTCATGTGCTTTTATCCCCCAGTCACCCCTGATCAAAAAGATCCTGACCCTACATGAAGCGGCGGAGACTTTAGAGGGTTATATCCTCTGTTTCCCAGGAGGGACCCTACAAAGACACAGAACTAACAGACTGGAGAAACAGAAGCGGCAATCTTTCAGTTTCCCCGCCTGCATCACTTTCCCTCTCTCTGTCTCTTCTCTTCTCGTCCTGGTCCTGATCTCTCTTTCTCTTGGCGCTTTCATCTCGTTCCTCTCTGTCCTCTGCCTTGTTTCATACTTTGAAATGCTTAATCTGCCTCCTCTCTTTGAATTAATCATCAAAAGTGAATGAGTGCAGGAACGAGCTCCTTAAAATGTACAAAGAAAAGTCTTTTTAGATCAAATAAGTAAGTGAGTTTAAGGAGTCCCCAAGGCTTTCATCATTTGCATATACAGAAAATTGGCACTGTCTTATTTAAGGACAACATTGAACTGGTGTGTAAATGTAAATATGATATATGTGATTGTGATTGAGAGGCTCCCGGGGATATCGTTAGAGTAATTTCCCTGTGGACTAGCCTGAAAATAGGAGGAGTAACTTGTGATGTGCACTGAAGCTGTGATCTTTCTTCCTCTAGTTTTTTCGAACCAGAAAAGACTGATACATGGTGCAGACATGCCGCAAACACTCTCACAGGATTACTGAAATGTTATTAGTCATGAGGAAGCCTACTAATTAAGTGATATCTTCTAGAAAAGACAAGCTGATAGTGTTGATGTGCTCTCTATATATTAATATATAACAGCATGGTGCTGGTGTGAAGCTGCTTAAAGCAAAAATGTGTGTTGATGCAAATGTAGTTCTTGGTTAGTTTAGCTTAGTATGAAGGCTTGGCACAAGAAAAACCACCCTGGTTGTGTCGAACCGTTAAGAAAGTGAGGCTCTTCTCACATATAAAG
Source organism: Dascyllus trimaculatus (assembly GCA_024666655.1). Classification (NCBI taxonomy): domain Eukaryota; kingdom Metazoa; phylum Chordata; class Actinopteri; family Pomacentridae; genus Dascyllus; species Dascyllus trimaculatus. Next base: position 24,432,091 of record CM045461.1, on the reverse strand, counting down.
CATAAAAATCAAGGAGAGGTGACATAGTCCCTGTATGGAGCCACAATATTCAAGCAGGGAGGAGGTCAGGGTGAATGCATGGGTCAACCAAACACTGGATTTCTACACAAGAGACCAAAGTTTGTTTTAGGTTTCAAACTGATCAATGTTTCTTTTAAACATGACTGTCCAGTAAGTTTAATGTCCTTCTTTGGTCTTGATAAAACCCCTAAAAACTCATCACTTTTTTAAAAATCAAAGTAACGTATTTAGTTCGTCTTTCTACCAAGATGTTCGAACAATGTCCGTAAGTGTTCACTTGACTATGCTACAAGACCAACAGAAGAAGAAGAACCCTTTATTTGTCACAAATACATTACAGCATTGTCAAATGTTGTTTTCCAGTTGAGGTCAGAGCGCAGGGTCAGCCATAGTACTGGAGCAGGAAGGGTTAAGGGCCTTGTTCAACACCCAACAATGCAGCTCTGGGGTTTGATCCTCTGACGTTCTGATCAGTTGCCTAGAGACTTAACTGTTGAACCACCACTGCATTCATGCTTGGCAGTATTCTGCAAGCACAGAATATATAGATACAACCTACTGTTCATGGAGAGAACGGAGTCTTCCGAGTGGACTCCTGCGGACTACAAAAGTAATATAATAACATCTACACGTCTGGAGTGTCCGCAAGAACGTATAATCAAGGCTTGACTCCACACCGATGCTTCCTTTGGAATGTGTACATCTATAAAGTCCCTGCCAGCTCAACTCTGCTAAAACACTGTAAAAAAGTATTAATTAATTCAGCTATACATGTCAGAAGTAGACAGTATTCTGAAGTAGAATAGTGATACAGAAAGCTCCACCCTGTAAGTTGGCAGGATTAGTTCATTAGGTGTGTTCGGTGGAAAACCTTAGAAGTCATCGATAAACTGCAGTTTCAACATAAAAATGCTCTGCCATGGCCTTGACTGCTTGTTTCTCTCGTAATACGTCTGCCAGCATATGAAAAACACCATACTGACATGTTAATAGAGTGAAAAAATACTTGCGAACAGGGTCTTTAACCACATATTTATTGTTGTAACCCTGACAACAAAGGCTGTCTGTTTAACAGTAAACCCCCTATCATTAATAATCGAGTCATTTTTGAGCCTAAAGCTAACTAAACAGGAAAAAAACAGTCTGTGCTTTTTTTCCTTCTGCCTGTACAGGAACTAATTCCCAAAACATTCCTACGGGTTATATCAGGGACAAGCGATCCATACGGTCATTCAGGTTAGAAGACTTCTTTTTAAAAAATCTAGCTCCAGCAGCTTTAATGTAACATAATTTCAACCTGAATTCTTGCTGACTCTTGGCAAAAAATTGCATAAATTCTCACCGAATGTTGAGCTCCTGCTTTAATAGACAGCTGCTTTGATAAAACTTTGTGACCTCACTGTCACCTGAACTTCCTTCATTGCTCTTCACTGTTTTTCACCTTCTTAATTCACAGACTTAAAGTTGGAGCAGTGCAGCATGATTGACTTGTATACAACATTACCTGTATCTTCACCCTTAATATAACATACTGTACTTAGAAATGTGTGCTAATTTAGTTTGACTTTGTTGCTTCTAATCATTAGACTATATTAAACTGGATGGCTGTGATGATTCCCATGAGGATGCAGTTACAACAGCAAAGGATATGACACTATTGTACAGAATACTGCACATGACGAAAATAATCGCACTTATTATGCAAAGAGAAAGAAAAGTAATGTAGAAAGGCATGAATAAAGAAATGCAACACAATAAACCTGTGTTATATATACACAGGGACGCAGGAGTGTTTGCCGTCACCATGTAGTTCAGATTTGAGATTGGTCATCAGATAAAGGAAAATGCACAGAGCTTTGTGATCTTCTAAATACCCCAGTTAAAACATCTCCTGACAGGGATATTAATATTCACACATCAGATGTAAAAAGATGATTGATTGCACTGTGGAGAAACAAAAAGGAGATGAAGCTGGAGAGAGGAATGATGGCTGGGAACGTAGGTGGACGGAGGCGATGACAAGTGTCACCCCCACCCCCTCTTTCTGGGGTCACCCTTCTTGTCATTTTACCCAGCCGCCCCCGCGCCGCTCCACCCTGACCCTCCAGACTCATCAATGAACACCTAGTCTGGGATCCACCCATCAGTGCGTGTGTGGCATCTGGGCGGCCGCAGGTTCGCTTCATGTAATCTGGGAGACCGGAGAGGAAAAGTGACAGCTGCTACCCACTGGATGGTGTTGACCTCCTGCTGACACACACACATACACACACATTGGTAAGCGAGAGGATTGCCTTTCAGTCCAGATGCTCATTACATTGAGCTATTTCACACTGAGCTGCGCACACAAGCATATACACACAGTTTCTTTTTCTCCGTCAGACCTCCGTCGGACCCCCCTTTTTAAAGGATCACTTCACCCAAGGCTATTTTGTTCATGTCTCTCTGGTAGCATGTAGCCACGGAGGTGTGAAAGAAAGTTTCTTTATGTTGCTCACAGTCTTAAAGTTAGTTGTTAAAGGCCTGGACAGTTTAACCAATCTGTTTCTTACAGTGTGTTCCAGCATGGACACACAAATGGCTGCTATTGTTAGAGCAGCTTGGAATTTTCCACAGGAGACGTTACTGTACTTGCATTTTATGTAAATTTTGACCCTAAGTTGGAAAAAGTAGGAACTTACTTTCACTCCAGTACATTATAATAATGCAGAAAGCGATCCAATAACAGGTGGCAGGGCAACAACCGCAAGGATACAGGAGATTCAAGTCGTCTTGCTGTTGATTGTGATTTACTGCATTGCAAATGGGGTCATGGATTTAACGATGGAAAAGAGACAAGCAATATCAGCAAAGCATATTGAAATAATCTTAAGTACTAAGCTCAAAGCAAGCAAACAGCTCACGAGCATTTGCAGAGCTTGACGGTGAGGTGACTGAGGTCGGGCTCAGACAACAGATTTTGAAACTGAGTTTCTTCACACACATAAGGAGAAATGTCAAAGATGGTCTTCTCTTGTCTCTAATCTCAGACAAGAATACAATACAGGACTTAAAATACTGCACACTACAGGATATTATTAGGATTGACGTGTCCGAGGGAGCAGTCAGGGAGCAGCGCACGACTTAAGTGATCTCATGGGAAGCAGATGGAGACAAATTGGGGACTTTGGTGCAACAAGATGCCGTAACACCAATAATAACTTGCAGTGACAAAAAAAGCAAAAGGCTTAGCAAGTCTAGAGAGATGTGTCAACATGGTTTGTCTATTCCTTAGTAAGAAGTTGATGCTTTAATATCTGTTGCTAACATTAGCCTCAAAGGCTAAACTGTTAGTCTCTGCTTCACTGCTCCAGCTGCTTTAGTGTAATACTTGTATCCATTCAGATTTCAGCTTCTAAATATCAAACATGTTTGATATTGTCCAGGATGTTTAGTGCTGGATCCTCGCATTAGCAAATAAACGGGCCGCACATTGGTTCAGACTAAGATCCCAGACCAGATTTCTCCTTTGATTGTTGTGAGGGGTAAAAGTGGAGCTAGGCATGAGACTAACCAGCTAACTAGGACTAACTAGAGACTGAATAGGAAGCTGTAAGCACTCGTCCAATCAGAAGTCTTTGGAAGTGCAAGCCCCACTTCTAACGTTCATGAATTTTCAAATGGTATTAAGGCCAATTCATGCTTTCATGTGATGTAAATGTAGTCATTCGCACAAGTCCTTGATGGTCCACACAGATGCTACCCAAAGCTTGTGACTGCACAGGCTATCTGCACAAGTGTTCTGACTGTGTATGTAGAGGCAGAAAACAAATAACAGACGAAAAGTAAAATAAAAGCACAAATAGGACAGAATAACAAAACACAAAGTGATAAAAACAAGAAAACATTTACACATTATATCCTGTTTTGACTGAGGTACGCAATCCACAACACCGGGAAAACAAGTAATACCGAAAACAAATGTCTGGTATGAAGAGAGACTCACTGACACAGTGCTACAAGCCAATCTGTAATCAGATGCTGTATCTTGGTATGTTTTTCTGTGTTTGGTATGAGAGAAAATGAAGCCATCCACTTAGCAGACCAATATGTACCTGTTGTAGTATTAACAATGCCACTTGTGCATCCACTGCCCGTTTACCAGTCTGTGCACACGGACAAAAATACCATGAATTGGCCCTTACCCTCTAAGCAGGGCCTGTTGGGGGAGTCGTATCCTCAGAACCTAATTCCCTGCAGTGGAAATGCAGTAAATTCCTCCAAAGGTTCCCAGGCCTTGGTGAAAGTTCCTGCAATAGAAATGTGGCTTTTCTCACTGGTTTGATGTCGGTGGGAGTCAGATGGAAAAATGTGATGTCAGATATCTCTAGCAATCAGACTTCAGGGCGGCTGTGGCTCAGGTGGTAGAGCGGGTTGTCCACTGATCACAAGGGTGGCAGTTCGATTCCCGGCCCCTCCGCATGCCGAAGTGTCCTTAGATCAGACACTGAACTGAAGATTAGTGCCTTGCATGGCAGCTCTGTCGCCATTGGTGTGTGAATGGGTGAATGGGTGAATGAGAAACAGATTGTAAAGCTCTTTGGATACCACTAAGGTAGAGAAAGTTGCAGGCCATTTATATATAAAATCCCTTAACTTATATAGCACTTTTAAAAAATAAGGGTTTGCAAAGTGCATTGACTGACAAAGCAGAAGCAGGGAACCCAGAAGACAATAAAACAAAGGAAAGCCAAACAGTCAGGTCAATCAAGGCAAGGCAAAATTAAGATAAAGTTCAAACAAGAAGACAAAAGATGCATGAATACCAAACACAAAATGTAAATACATATAGAGAAATAAAGACATCAGAACCTTAGCAAGAAATGTAAAGACTTTCTAAAGTGCTAATCTAAAACTAAATCGTACTTAAAGATGTTTAAGTTCAATCTTTAACTTTCTTTTTACTTGAAACCAAGTTTTTAGGGACCTCAAAATGTATGTGTATGGGGTGTTTTCAGTCATGGACAGAAGATTGTTTTCAGTTTAATTAACAAATCAAAGCAAAATGTTCAGTAAACCATCAGCTTTTATGCCCTTTGACAGAAAACAACATGCGGTGACTTCATAACCTGTCTGTGTGTCTCCAGGGTGTCTGCCATGTTTCTGTAACAATCCCTACATAACCAGGTCTGTGTAAAAACATCAGCTGTGTGTAGTCAAACCAGAAATTGATTTTAATCTAATGGCGCTGCAGCTAGTGATTAGCAGTTACAGCAAAAAAACGTCAAGGTGGCGGGAAATCCATGCAGCCTTATGAGGATACGACCGAATACCAGAAGGGCCTTCACATGTAACGAACACACTGCTGGCATAATGCCGACAGGTAAATCAGCGTTCTACCCCGCATCTATAGTATGTGTGTCTGCATAAGCACGTAGAGCAGCCCAGCCCAAATGACACACACACACACATACTATAGACACACACACACACACACACACACCCATCAGCACTGATTGACAAGCAGTTGTTACTCAGCTGCTCCTCTTCTTTCTTCTGTGACTTTTATTGCATTCTTGGTAGAAATCAATTCTGGAGGAACAGGCTGTCAGCACAGACTGTACCCTGGAGAGACACACAGAAAAAGAGAGAGAGAGAGAGAGAGAGGTATAGAGAGAGGGAGTGAGTGTGAAAGGAAGAGGGGTATATGTGTGTGTGTCAGAAAGCGAGGGAATAACAAGTGTCTGCAGGAGAAGGAGAGGAGACGAAGAAGAGGAAGAGGGGGGAATGCAGGAGCAAGATGCTGTGCAAAATAATGAATTAGAGCAGGGATGTTGACACAAGGGATGGGTGGAAGAGTATTATCCATCAAGGGAGGAAGAGGAGGGGAGAGGGGGTGTGGGGGAGGCAGACGGGGGAGAGAAAATGGAGATTTAGGGAGGTGAGGAGATATCAGTTCACAGGAACAGACTTGAAGAAAATGATGCAATTACATAACTGATATTTGGCAGGGCAGTGTTTCTGAGCATTCTTGAAGCGTTGCTCACGGTGACACATATACACACGCACACACTGACAGACATATACGCAAACTCTCACTCACACTCAGTCAACACACATAATCCCACATATATGCATACAAAGTGGAGTAAACAAGCAGAAGCAAATAGTAGTCCGCTCGTGTTAAATCGCCTCCTGTTTTCCACGTTTATGTTACATAACCATTGTCTGGGAAATGATGGAAGCGTGTGTGAATGTCTCTTTGCGTTATCATCAGCCGAGCTGATAGTTTTTTAAAGTATCGGTCAGTCTGCTCCGGTGGCTATCACTGTTTTGACTCTTCATCTTGTTACAACTTCATGTTATGTTCAGCTGGATGGGGAAGTGTTTCCTATAGATCATTATGACTTCAGGCTTCTTGGAACTGCGGGAATTATTAATGATGCAATAATAAAGATAAAAGCTGGAACATGTGGGCTGCTACTGCTGATGGTCAATGTAAACAGACCAGCTCATGCACTTGAGATGTAACATGAAGGTTTGTGGCATGCGTACTTGCACGAACCGGCAGCTGAAGTCTCATCCTCAGGTTCAGTTCAGTTCAGACATTTTATTATCCCAGATGTGAAACTTGGCTTGCAGTTATTGGCACAAGACTAAAAAAAACATCACAAATACTGAAACAAACATGCATAAACCTGAAAATACCCAAATGTCTCCTGCACATGCATTACACAGAACGCAATAATAGCACAAAGCAATCTCTGGAAAATCTACAAATGAAGCAGGGTTCATGTTAAACACAGAGCACATATTGAGCAACATTCATTAGGAGTTGTGTTTGTGTTCACCTGATAAAGGAAACTCCAATATTTGCTCACATATAGCTGTGTATTCTGGTCTCCAATCAGCTCCTGGGCAAAATATCTGGCTCTTTAGCTGCTAAATGCTCAAAATTGCAATTTGAAATAATGCAGTTAGCAAATTGCAAAGGCTGCAGTTTCAAAGGCTAACATGGCTAATGCTGCGATTTTAACTCATTTTATCTGAACAGATTGAAACTTTCAGGGGTTATGCTGCCCACTGATCGGTGTGGTTCAGCATCATTATTCAGTAGTCACACTTCATACATTTTGCAGCCAGTCTGACCCAGGATTTAAACTGTCAAGTCAGCGGTCTTACACATTCATACCGTCTTTGCATTTGGCAGTATGGAACGTGGTAAAGCTCAGTCACATGTTTCAAAGCTATCATACAGTGAATATTGAACTGGCTTTAAAAAAAAATACCTCAAAAATCAAATGGCAATCGCAATATCTGTCTATTTTCTGCAAATCTTTTAGCCCTAATAGTTGCTAATTTTGTCGGTTTACCATTTACATACAGCGTATAATGGGTTTATCTGAGTTTGTTTTTTGGGGGGGTTAGAAACAGGTGCTTGATGCCTATTTAAAGAAACATAAAAGTTATGAGGATGAACCAAAACATGGGTTGGAAATAAAATACAGTGAGTTTAAAAGCTTTACTGAGCTGATGGCAACTGTACAGTCAGATGATAATTACCTGTGGACTCATTGAACAACCACTGAAAGTGCAATTAGTATTTTAGTCCACAGTTCATAGAAAAATATTGAGTATAGCAGCTTTAAGTAGCAGTAATAACTTAGAAGATGGGTAAAGAGAGTTTATGTTAAAATGCTTCAAGTCAAATACAGCGTCTCTGTGTTGCTGCACAGTTTCTGGTTCATTGCATGACTCCCTCCTTGTCCTCTCTGCAGCACTTCACAGCACACCGCTCAGTAGTGAGACATCTAGTGGTGAGAACCAACACTCTGACCGCTTGACTGGCGCACTGGCCTTGAAGCTGAGAATACAGAGAGACAGCTGCTCTGTTTTGTCTGCACGTTTTTCTTTTCTTTTTTTTTCCATGCATTCCACTGCACCATAAACCAGATCCCTGCGTTTTGTACGTGATGTACAAAATGAGAATAGCACTGATCACAGGAGGGCAAATGTGTCAAGGCACTCGCATATAAAATTTCTCTGTGTACGTTGCTGCAGCATTGATGTACTTGTTCATCCAAGAATTTACAGACAAAGAAGCGTGTTACCGGCAGCCCTGAATGCCTTTTGACAAGAATGCAGACCTCACTTGACTTTTGAATACGGTGAGGATGTGGCCTTGACAAGCTGATAGGAACGGCGTATGTAGCTTCACAGCGACATCTTGGCACTTTGATGTAGAGCAGATGTCAAAACAACAACACGGACAAAAAACTATGATGAACGCCATAAAAAGCAATAATTAAATGTCTTGTTTTTCTCAATTTCCCTTTTCTAGAGTGTGACTTGAATATCACTCAGGCAACAGCCGACTAAGGCGCTTCGAAACTTACAGGTTTTATGAGTTAAAGAAACTTATTCAAATCCAAGTTTGTCCTTCAAAGTCTTGTCTCTTTCAGCATCAGCAGCATCAGGTCTTTTCAGTCCATCAACTATAGGCCCACTTCCGATGTCCAATCCACCAAACCCGCACTGAGTGTGTGAGTTTGTGAGGGCTCAAAATATAAAAGAGGACTGGGACAAACTATTGTGACAGGATATGTTGCTTGGAAACAATGTATTACTTTTTTTTTTTTTTTTTTAAAAAGGAGAATTTGGACTCCTGATTGATTTGCAGTTTGATCAGCTGCTCTGTTGATCACTTCCTGTTTGGGACATTATAGTGTTCGTACATTTAAATCAGGAAAGCAATGAACGTCTGTAAATCCTATGCAAATGTCTGGTTGCAGATTTCCTCCTTGTGCCATTCATGCTTGGTTTGTGTACATTTTGTGGGACCATATCTGGGTCCTCATGCACTTGACAGTTTGACAGTGGGACAACCCAAAGCACTCGCAGGCTCAGCGACCATGTGCTCCAAAGTCTGTGAGTCTGTAGACTGAGAATGGACTCTGTGCTTGCTTCAGCCTGTGTAGGTCTGGAAGAAGGTTGGCATTAAACTAGAACACCCTGGACAAATCACCATGCATGCTCACACACCTTTGGACAATTCCGACTCATTAGCTACCCTATCATGCATGCATTTGGACTGTGGAGGGGAAGCCAAAGAAACCCACACAGACAGAACCTGCAGGTTTGAACCCTAAAGCTTCATGTTGTAAGGCGACAGTACTAAAAACTGCACCACCACACTGTTACAGACACCTTCTCCCTGTTGCTCATCTTTGCATTTCTGGACAACTCTGCGCCTCCACTGACCTGCATGTGTCTGGAATAAAATCCATTCACATCCCTCTCGCTGTGTGGTGACAAGTGATCTATAAAATGGGACAAAATGCTGACATGTAATGTGAAAGGAGAAACAAACCAACAGAGAACTACTGCCCTGCCTCAACAGCTCTGTGTAGCATTTTTGCACAGTTTTGGCTCATAGTTTGTGGTTTGTGTCACAGATTTTTGCATTTTTATGGCCAAAGCAAGCACCTTTTGCTATTTAGTGGAAAAAAAGACGAAAAAAAAGAGGCTCTAATAAACCTATTGTTCACATACTCCCCCCAGAACTAGCTGGTTAGCATTTAGCAGCTAAAAAAGCCAGATACTTCCCTCAGGAGTTGGTGCACAGTTGACACCTTATCCAGAAGAGTGGATATGGAAGCTTACGTTTGCCGTGCAGTCATAAACACCACAACAAACGGATCCTAACTTTGCTCTGTATCAGCAGGATGTGTAACTAGGCAACTGCTAACACGTACTCCATATCACCTGTACATGGTAATAATATATCAGTGTTTACAGCCTTCATGTAACGGAAATGTTGTTTTTGGCTCCTCCAGATGGTGGGAGGTGTTCAGGGTTCCATGGAAAGCTCAGTAACTAAACTTCTACGCAAAACTAGTACATTTCGCCAAAGCAGCTGGGGGATGCAGATGGTAAACAGACTTGGCCTTTGTGGGTGCGGCAAGATACAGGAAATCTAGCATGTGTGTATAATTAACAACAAAACAGCAAAATAGTAATACTTGAGCCAAAAAGGGCAAATCTGTGACATCTCAGTCTCAGTCTTTGGATGTAAGGTGATAAATATTGATGATTTGTTTTTGTTTATTTAAATTAAAACAGTGGTTCTCAAATGGTGGGTCAGGAACCAAAAGTGGATCGCATTTTTAGAGGGTCACATAAGCATCCCCCCCGCCAAAAAAGTAGTGGTGTAAAGTCTTTTATTTTAAAGGACGTGTTTCTTGTGACACAGTTTGCTTTCAATTGCAGGATATTTAGTGGCGGTGACACTAGTAGTTGCCCACTATTAACCTCTAGATTTGGCTCTGCCAGCTTATTGGAGAAATTTATGCTAAAACATCCCAAAAATAAAACAAAATGTGCTCAGAATCTGTCAAAATGGGCCAAAATATGTCCAAAACTTGGCAAAAGTGTCCAAATATACCAAAATTAGCAACAAAAAAAAAGCCAAAATTTTCCTAAATTGTATCAAAATGCGTTGAGACTACACCTAAATAAACCTTAATTTGTAAACAGGAAAAGCAAACTTCAACAATTTGGGTAGTGACCGTTATTACTAGAGACATAGTGGGTCTTTAGGCTGGACCAGTTGAGAACCGCTGAATTAAAAGTTCACCTTCTGTAGCTTTATGTTGTAGGATGGGGGTGTTAAATGTTCCAGACTGCTGAATACTGGACCTGAGCTGGTCTTTTAGCCTGGAGGAAGGAGAGGCTGGGATGTGTGGTAATCTACAGATGGGCGCACAGACACAGATGGGTGCGCACACACATACACACACACATACACACACACATACACACACACACACAAAGGGCCCTGCAGAGAGATCAGAACACAGAGTGTGACTCTGGCTTGTCAACAGTAAAGACTGATGGACAGAATGGAAGAAGTTGAATCCAGGAAGGAGAGATCTGTGCATTGTCCTTTTCAATTATGGTCTGCAAAAAAAGAAAGATCTGGGTTTCCTAGGAAGTTTGGATGGACTAACATCAGCACATTTGCATTGTCTCTCATGTTGGCACAGCTTTGAGATATACTATTTCTTCCTCAGAGAAATGCGCCGTGTTCCTATAATGATAATACCAAACTGTATTTGTACATCACTTTCCTCTTACAAAGTTTTTGAAAGTGCTTTACAGTGAGATAAAAAGTGAAAAACCCTTTCTTTTAGGTCACAAATGTTCCAAATACAAACAGAGTTGCCTCCACATCAGAGCAAGACAAGTGGAGATGAAAGGAACCAGGAGAAACCACCTGGCCTCATAATTATCCCTAATTAAGATTAATTGCCATTTGGAGAGCTAGGGTAGTTCCTATTGGCCCTGTGGGTGTAATTTCCCGCACAAGGATGCTTCAAAGCAAAACAACACTGTCCACACTGATCTCCTCAGTAGTTAGCATTGTCTCATAGGACAGCACCTAATTTATTTCAGTGTAGTGGTACATTAATCTCAGTACTACTTAAGACCATTCTGTCAGCATCCCCCTGTTGGAAGCATGTTTGCAGAGTGATTGCAAAGTAAGCAGTCACAAATGGCTTGACTCGTTTATTTAGAGCTGCACTAATCAATATTTTTAAATTATCAGTGAATCACGTGTGTGTGAAAGGCTTTGCTTAGCAATTCCCCGCAGCTGTACACAGCATTTTACCAGCCTCAACTAACTAAAAACTAGAACTACTGAACTACAAAATCACCCCTCTGAAAAGTTGTAATGAAAAAAAAGAGATCAAAACCTTTTTTGTTGTACCAGGCTGTAAGCAAATACCTTCTGTAAAGTTGGAAATTTTAACATTGAGGACAGTTCGGACTCTCCTTTTGATCTAGCCTCAAGTGGCCACTAAAAGAACTGCAGTTTTTGAGCCCTGGAGGTTACTGCTTGGTCGAGATCAAAAACCGAGCTCATGTTGGACAATATCGTACTAATGTTCACCAGATAGTGAGAGACATGACTCCAAATGGATGCTTACTCAACCCTGTGTCAGCTGGATGTGGTGTCATCTGTTTCTTAACGCGCGTTTAAAGCTGCAGTAGACCGAACGTCAATAATCATTTGTGGCTTCCTCCATTCAGATGCTGCTCTCCTGAGTGAAAGTCCTCCATTTAAAGCCTTTATTATACTCCAGTGCAGACATACACATGGACAGCTGAGGACACCCACAGATATGTTGCTGGGTCCAGGACTTGTATCTATATACACCAATAAGGCATGACATTATGACCGCCTGCCTAATATTGTGTTGGTCCCCCTTATGTGCTCAAAAATGTTCTGAACCACTGGGCATGGACAAGAAGACCTCTCAGGGTGTCCTATGGGGTCTGGAACCAGGACGTTGGTACTGGATCCTTCGGGTGCTCTGGCTTGTGCAGTGGGGCCTCTGTCAATCAAACTTGTTCCACTTGTTCCTGTTTATGCTTGATCACAATGGGGTGTAGGAAGTTTGGAGGTCAAATCAACATGTTGGGCCATTGTCATGTTCCTCAACATGTTCCTGATTGTTTGATGTTTTTTTCCATGTGGTGGGGTGAATTTTCCTGCAGGGGTAGACCAGTGACATTTGGGATTTCCATTTTCTAAAGCCTGAAAACAGAACCAGGAGAAGGTGCCAAAGTCTTGTCTCCTCTCATACCACTTAAATTACAATATGCTAAGAAGTAAGTAAGGGGTTTTTGCTGACTGTTTCCCAAAAAACACTGCCTACTCCAGCTTTAAGTATATGATTAAATGACTCAGGTTTAACCCTGCAGACAGTATCATCATCAGGGTTCTTTTCACAGTGTGAAAGCTTCGTCCAAGGACACTGTGAAACTCTTTTCACAGATGGACTTGTCCTCTCTGTGTAAAATAAGCACTGGTAAACTCTGTTAAAAAAAAAAGTCCTGGATGTTCTCACAGTGGTTGTCATAATGTGTCTCCACTGGTGCCACAGAGATGGTTTAAAACTGATGACTAACTCACCTGGTGCACTTTTCTCAAACATGAAACAATCAAGAGAAGAAGTCAGAGTGGATACCACACTCTCACTCTGTGTTATTAAGTGTGATCATGCTGCCTGGAAATGATGACTCTTGTACCGACACGTTTCAAGAATGCAAGTGAAGCATCGCTGCAGTGAAGATGGTGTTCAGGTTTTCATATGGCGGGGGGACGACAGAACACCTCAAATCAAAAGTCCAATCTCTTGCACGGAGGAACCGAAGAAAAATCCAATTTTCTCTTTGTGTAATGGCAGGTGATCAGTGAGAGGAGAACTCTTATCTCCTCTTTCTCCCAGACAAAATAACGGTGATGTGAGTCTGATGATGCCCCACCAGTTAGTCAGAGAAGACGTGCCGACGGAGAGAACATTGTGATGTGGAAATAGTTATATATATACGATGCTTTTGCCAAAAATGTGGCTGCATTACTCCTGATAAAATAATTAAACTTTCAGGGATGGCCCAGAAGAATTGTTTGAATCGGGAGTTTCTCTTTTATCATCCAGCGTTTGACTTAAGGTGTCTTCCAAATGACGCCCTGAGTGTTCAGCACACACACACACAGACCGCTGTTTATATTCATTGGGGCTGTTAGTTTGGGTCTTCACCTCTCTACAAAGAGTTGCTGCTCACCCTTCACCCCTGACAAACCCCTTAACTCCTCCCTCCACAACCGCAGAAACACCCAGCGATTGTCTCTGGCCATCCCTGCTGAGGAAGACAATGGTTAATGTTAACAATACCTCCTCCAGCTCCTCCTGAAGTGGAGGCAGGCAGCCCCTGTGTGTTTGTGTGAATGTGATTGTATCTTTTTCGTATTGTGTGTGTGGAGCATATGGCCTCCTGACATCACAGGCAGAGGGTCAGTGACTAAAGGAATTCTGGGAATCTCTCGTTTCTCTTTAACAAATTTACTCACAAAGCTCTCATGTGTTAAAAGTGTAGACACATATGGCCACACACACACACACACACACATATACAGGAATACCCCCACACACTTGTCGTATACACGCATAATGTGTTTACCACATATTGTTTGATACAGGTTATTCATTTTGATATATGACCTGTTTTAGTGGTTTGTTTAGTTCCACTCTGCGTTCTCCCACCAGCTCAGCTCGGTGCATTTTGCTTCATCAGTGGTGGAAAGTGCTTTTTCTAACCCCAATAATGAACTTAAACCTGCACCGACTGATTTCTTGGCCAGTCGGAGTCAGATGAAACAAGCTGTTTAAGTTCAAACGAGGAACATGTTGACAAGTTGTAAAGTTGTTTCCATGAAAATAATCCCTTCCTGCCTTTAAAAAGCTTAGATGTATCTCTATACTGTTGCCTTCTCTAGAATGTGAGGCTCTAAAAAAGCTTCTTTCTTCAGCCGCCCCTCCCCATTGTCTGCAGCTCGAGCACACCAGCTTCCTTATGACTCTGCTCAAACATCGTAAATACTCTGTGCTACACACTGTTCAAACTGTGAAGTAATTCCAAAGGAGAAGAAGGATACAGAAAGATCCAACCTTCAGGTTATTTCATTAGGTTTGTAATGTGTGAAACCCTGGAAGTCTGAATCTGTGTTTTTGAGATCTACGCTGAGCGTCCAATGTGGAAATACTCATCAATGGTGTTGACTACTCATTTAATGTATCCTCAACATGTAATGACATCATCACGATTTATGGCCTAGTATTAAAGCATAAAAGCACCATATGGCCATGTTAAAAGGACAACAGCTTAATTTAAAGCCAAAGGAACCTTTAACATATCCTTCGAAGTAAGTTCGGCATTCACTTAGGGCTGGAATTCCACTCTACTACTCATCTACTTGTAGCTCTGTTTTGTTCTCCACCAAATGGAGAAAGAAATCTGACAAATTCTATGTTATATCCACTGCTAATTTTGGTGCTGGGCACAAAATGCAGTCTGGGCTTTTAGAGCATTTTCACAGGAAAAATGCTGCTTGCTCCATTTAGCTGATGGGACTTAAATGTTTAAATCTTCTTATACTTTATACTTGGTCAGATTACATAACTATGATCCATCGTTCAAGACTGAATCAGACACATTACAATGCTGCGTAAAAGATCATGTCAAATAATCCACTAATATATTACACTCACTACTCCCTCACACAAAATTTGAATGGGTATTCTGCACTTATATGTAACTTGCTTTTTGTACAGTTGCTTTTACTCATCAACAGGAGATAAATGCTTTTTCCAATCACTGTTCATGGGACAGAAACAAAGGGTTTTAGATCTCCTATTGAAGAGCGTTAGGATTTCCTAGTAAGGGGTAACATGAAAACATTCTGTATGTGTGCAAAAGAAATATTATTTTATGTTTTCTGCACTTTACACATAACAAAGCAGGATTCCTATCTGCATGTAGTGAAGTGTGGATTGTTACAACCTTAATACAGAGAAAAAAACTGGCCAGATGTAATCAATAGGGAGCGTCTTGTTTCATCTTAAGTGGGGAGGGAGGGATTTACTGAATAATACACAGTACCACTATTGTAATGCTACTATCTTTGGGGGAAGGGACGAGAGGTAAAGCTGGGGGTGGGATGAGATAGAAAAATGCAAATGTTTCTTTAATCTTGGCCTGTTGTATGTCTCTGAAAAACAAAGGAAAGGACGGAGTGAAGAGCCCAGAAAGAGAGCAGCAGGGGGTGAAAAGAGAGCATAGAGAGAGGAGACAACAAATGTGGGGGTTAAATATGATGTAGGTGCAGGGTTTGGGTAAAGAGATGCTGTCTGTGGTGGAAGAAATCATCAGACCCCAGGGAGAGGCTCTGATGGTGGGCTCATGGCCTCTCAGGTGGTGACCTCTTGCCTCGGGGGCTTTGGATGGGCTTCCATGTGTCAGTGCTGGCCAGTGGCAGATGTCTCTCTCTCTGAAACAGCAAAAAAAGCCCCTAATCAGCAGATGATACTGTAACAGAGCAGGAGGAGGGGTTAAGAAAGGATGGACAGAGGGAGGGAGGAAGGGGAGTCTGTGTATGTTAAATTTCCAAGAAAAAGTGTGATGCAGGATATTTTTTCCTCTCCTGCAACACGTTTGCACGTGGCAACATTAAATCTCACACTGCACTGTATATCTTTGCCTCTGAGTGCTGTCTCTGTCCCCTCCACTCCCCTCCTTCCTAGATGCTGCAACCATGATGAGAATGTGTTGCTGACATGAATAGATGGTGAGGATCACAGACTGTGTGCGTGCATGTGTCCTACTCATAGCAGTAAATCCATCTGTACTCAGGCTGTTATTATCCAATCTGTTCCTGGGTGTATTTCACCCGTCTTGACACATTCTTTAAGAGAGGATGGGGGAGAGAATCAGCACTCATAGGTGGGTTGTGCCATGATGGTTAATTGTGTGAATTTGTCAGTTCATGTGCACTGTTTCATGTTTGTAATTATACTGTTAACACAACTATATGCAGACTGTGTGTCCAGCTGTGTGTGTCACTGTCTGCTTGCATGTTTATGCTCCACATCTGACTGTGGCGATGCAGCATCCCCCAGGGAAGCTGATCCTCAGATCGAGCCTGTCAATCATCAAGATTGATCAGTCCTGCGCCCCTCCCTCTCTCATTCCAATCCGATCCCCCTCGCCCTCTCCTCCCACTCCATGCCCCCTGGTGATTAATCACTCAGCCAGTCAGACAGGTAGCAGTGACATCATCCAATACTTCCCCCTCCAGCCTGTTTAAAGAGACACACTGAGGCTTGGTGGCCAGCCAAGTGATGAAAAGAGATCAGACAAAATCATCCAACGCGATCATGTTTAGATTTCCCTACATTCTCTCTGTCGTATAAGAGTGTAACAGTGGCCTGATTTGCTTTGGAAATGACTTTACTGCCACATGAACAAGAGCTCACTTGTGTAGTACTATCAACATTTTGCATGCATTCTTTATTCTGTTGTACATGCCAAGTAAACCTAGGTAAGTGAACAAAGCAGAACAGTCATAGTTTATACAGTATCCATGTTTGCAGCCCTCAGGTGTGTCAGTGATATTATTGAGGAAGTGCAGCTACAACAATCAGCCCTGTGGATTCAGGGATGCAGCAGTCAGGGAGTGCACAGAAGTCAGGCCATCTGCATTTACGAGGAATTTTAGAGGATTAGTGAAGTGACATGATGGTTCAAATGAATTGATGTGCTACATTACCCTCTGTATTGATATGCACACAATTTCTCATCTGAAAGTGCCTCACTGACAAGCACAGCTTCTAGTGTGAACATCTGTTACATCCTCTCACCTCTTGCTTGTTGCAGCAGCTGTCTGGTAGAGCGTAGTGATGTCCAGAAATATCACTCAATCAATATTTCTTCTATTTCAGGATCAATTGTAATAGTAAAAGATTGAGATCTGAACTCTATGATTTGCTTTAAATGTTTATTTTATTATAGCACACAGTAGAACTTGCACTTACTATCACCAGGATCTAGTCTAAATAAGTAACGCCTAGTTGATGAGAACTAGTTCTCCTTCCTTAGCTGTCATTTTGTAAGAAAAGTGTTGCCAGTGCAAGACACACTTCTGTCACTAGGTCTTCTGACAGGCAACATCCAGATACAGAGAGAGTGCAACTATGGCGACGTTTAGAACTGTGCGAACGTGATTCGTGTCCATCTCAGTTTCACTTTGTATTCTGATGTTCAAACAATTGGATTTTCTTCAGCTTATGGAGTTTTGTTGAATCTGATGTAAGTAAATATTCCAGCAAAGAGAATAAATATGGTTATGACGTAAATAATGAGATAAATAAATGCCACAAGCTATATGTAAATCAGGGCTGTAACTTTTGAGTTCAGCTTAAAGTGAGATTTGTGTCCCTGAAATCCCCTCACACTAGTTGTGTTATTATTCTTAAAGTCTGTGATACTTAAATGTCTATTCTCCTGCCAACATAGTATATGTTAATAACACTTATGTGTCCCATTTAAAATAATTTACTCTATAAGCAACAAACCTTACCTGACCCAGTCTCACTGGTTTTGACTGACAGCTAACAGATTATTGACTCATTGTACATTTATTATTGCTTTTATTTATTTGATTATGTAAGTAAGTAAGATTGTGTAACATGTTGATTCCTCCTCTACAGTAGCTTGTGTAGTTTGAGAGGCTACATGCATAACTAAAGCTGAATAAGATTGGAGGATAAGGAGGCGGTGTAGCCCGATCAGTCAGTTTCCACCCATCCGTTTTCTATATACCACTTTATCCTCTGTAGGGTCACCAGGGGCTGGAGTTTATCCCAGCTGACTTAAGGTGAAGGCAGAATACATCCTGGACAGGTCACCAGTCTATTAGAGCCACATATAGACAGACAACCAAGCACACTCACGTTCACACCTACAGGCAATTTAGAATCACCAGTTAAGGTCAGCATGTTTTTGGACTGTGGGAGGAAGCCAGAGCACTCGGTGAAAACCCACGCTGCACAGGAAGAACATGCAAACTCCACTCCGAGATTCGAACCCCGAACCTTCTAGCTGCGAGGCAACAGTGCTAACCACTGCTCCACCATGCCACCATTAGTCAGTTGGCCCTGTTTATTTGTATAGCTCGGAGATTATTCTCTAGTTGAAGAAAGACTCAACAGATTCCTACAATGATTTTTTCCCTTTTCTGAACACGTTAAAGGTGCTGTATGTAAATATGTGATTTTACAAGTGCAGTTGCTGCTGACCAGCTAGCCGCAGCCAGTCTGTGGATTTTCTTTTTGCAGGGTGGCTGGAGGAAAGGGTTGATATGAACATGAAGAAAGTGCTACCTGATTGGCTGGTTAGTGATGATGTGAGGCGTGACATTGATTAGTGTCAGGATAAGGATGTCAGAGTTGGTCAGCCAGAAGCCTTCCCTTTGCTACCCTACAAAACATAAATGTCCTGATCTTATGTTTTCCTCCTTGCAGGCTGGAAACATTCCTGTTGTGGCAATTTGATGTCATTCAGCTGCCTCTCCAGTGAATAAGAAAAATTCCACTGTCTTGGACTGTATCTAGCAACAGTACTTGGTTATGATGAATAGATGCAATGGTGTCCTTGTTCTCCTCTGCAGCCTCGGTGACCTTCATGTAGCAGCATATGAACCAGTTCTTCACCTGCTGCAGGTCGTGGCTGAAGTGGTCCTTCAGCTCACAGCAGATGTCTCAGAGAGCAGAACAAGGACTACTGTCGCCAGCTGCAGTGAAAGACTGAGGAGTTAGAGCCCATCTGTGAGCAAACACCTACTGGAGAAACAGCTGAACAGACATTCAGGGCCGCCACAGCAGTGATCAGATCAGCCTGGTCAGAACTTTAAGAACACAGTGCTTACATATAGCACCTAGCACTAGTATCATGGAAACCAGCCTGGGTTTTACTTGGTATCAGTTCAGAAAACAACTAAATGGTATCACACATAGCTGTTAAAATGAAATATCAATTGTAGACACATTGTATTATTTATGTTATATCTATTTATATCTTGCATCCTCAGCCAGGAATACATGGGGCGAGAATATCACCATTTTCCTGGTTGCATATCAGAATAGTTTGGTCATGCTGCAGCATTACTCTGTAAAAATAATATATTGGTGAAACAGCAACAGCAAGTAGAATCATGCTTTAGCAGGAGCAACCTTACAACTATCTCACAACCTTGATATTTCACTTTCACTCTCCGGCTCTGCTCCAGTAATAAATGTAATCTTTCAACTCAAGGACCAGGAAGCGGAGTTCTCTCTGAGATGTGCAGGCTTCAAGGTCCTGTGAGAGAAGCGGTCTGTTGATATTATCGCTGTACATGAGAACCCCATGTCCTGTTCAACCAAACACTGGCCACCTTAGGTTAATAAAACGTGAGTGAGATAGTGGATTCCGTTCGGTGTTATTGCCAACCTCTGTACAGACTCAGATGCACTCCTACTGCTTGTGTCATAGTTGCTTTGCCTTGAGTATATAAGTAATGATTGCTCAGTAAAGGTCAGTGTCCCTGCTGCTTTCAGCTTATACCATCTGTGTTGCCCACAATACCATTAAAAATCCAACCTTCACACAAAATGAATTCTATTTTGCCTCGAGATTAGACATTTCCTTGAATAACCACGTGGCATATGATTGGCCAGAAGAGTCGCCACCGCCGCACAATCAGACTTTTACTGCTCCCTGCTGGGATTTTACATTCACTGCACACAACATCTATTAAATGCTGTTTTATTGTCTAGTGAGTGATAGATTTGTTTCTGTTTTTAACTGCTGTATGTGAATCTAAAGGTTAAAAAGACATAGGGATATTTAAAATAGTGCGTAAAATTTTTAAAAATGCAAAATTAACTGTTAAGACACTGAGTTTTGGTGGTGCATGAGTTTGAGTGGGACAACAGATCATTAAATGTTGCATGTTTTTGTCAAATCAATAAAAACATCTTTAAAATTTATCCCATATTGAAGCAATTTATTGTCCACTTTTGTATTCCTAAGCTGTGCTGTGTGCAACTTTAGCACCCATATATTGTAATTCTACAAATACTCCAGTAGGAGGCAGCAAAGTTATAAAAATGTAAGAAGTGAGGGGGAAACAAGAAGTCTCCTCAGTACCAGTGCAGATACTGTAGCTCTGTGTTATTGAACTGATTTTAAACAGTAGCTAAAACATTTGCAAGGCACTATTAGATCCACATGTCCATAAAACCTCCCCTGCTGCCTTCATAGTGTCCTTGGAGTCCACATTTATGTAGCAGCTTTAGGCCTCTGTGTGAGAAGTCAAACAGCACTAAAGAATGATTCCATTGTTTCCAGTAACTATAATGTTTTATAGATGTTTTATACCATCTCATAACCACCATTCACTCTCTCTCCAACTCTCTCTCTCTCTCTAACTGAAATCCTGCCCTCCAAAGATGCTCGCTTTAGAAACACTAGGTGAAAGGAGATGTAAAGAGGTCATAGCGAGCAGGAAGCAGGAGGCAATAAGTGAAAAACCGTATCTCTGAAGGAGCAATAAAGATAATGGGTAATGATTTTAGATAATGGTTTACTCATCGAGATAAGAGATCCAAGGGTGTGTTCATGGTCTGTTGTGGAAATTGCTTAATGGGTGTTAGAGATGTATCATTTAGAAATGCTATTTAAATTAGCCTTTAACAGAAGTTATATTCCGTTTCTGATCCGTTTTCACAAGAGCACTAACACTGCTTGTACTCTTAATGCTGCTGCTGCACATAGTCATTACCAGTTACCAATATGAGGAGTCATGTGTATAAATAAGGTAGGAGCAGAACAGATGATGAATAAACTTCACATCACGGGACTCACAGGATGACTGGCCGACAGTGAACTTGTGAACTCCAGTTTGCTTTGACTGTCCTTGCCTATTTTCTCCTGAGGGACAGAGGCAGACATGCCAGTGGGTGGATGCACCGCACACACACACACACACACACACACACATACGGGGGAGACATGCTCACGTCATAGTTTCCATTCTAAACATAAATAAACCCTCCTGAGAGGATAGCCATACACAGCCAGTTGTACGAAGTCTATTATGACGCCCCAGCTGCTCTTGTTTGCATGTAGTCCAGTGTCACATGACGGAGCTGCTGAACATTTCTTGGCGTGATTCAAACATCAGCTTCTGATGGATCACCAGACACAGTCCGAGCATGCCCATTCACCTACAAATCAATGTGTGGGTGATAGTGACCAATATCACACTAGTGTCCACATTTTGACCTGATAGAGGCAAGTATTCAAGAGTCAAAATGACCTTGGGTGGCCTGAGAAAAACCTCCGGCTAAATCATTACACAGTCACACCACAGTAACCTCCCACATGGCCGCTGAGCACATGATCCACTGTGAATACAAGATGTGCAAAAACAGAGGGCCACTGCTGTGGTCTGTGTCATCATCATGTTGGTGTTTATAGACGTAATGACTTTATTTTATTGCCTGTGATGACTATAATAAAAGGTAAAGTAATAACAGACTTGGCCTACTGTACAAACTGGATTTTAGGACGAGGCCACAGTGTAATTCTCCATCTCACACCTACGCAGCTGTACTTTGGCCTATGGCTGCTTGAGTGTGCGTGTGTGTGTGTGTGTGTGTGTGTGTCACAGCAGTGTTTGTTAGCATATGAATTTATGATGTATCCTTGTTTGTATGCCAGAGATGAAAAAAAGTTTACTCAAAATATATAGTTTCCCACTGATTGCAGTCTTTATGCAAAGCAGAGACGACTAAAACACATTTGATCTGAGCTGAAACTACCACCTCTCTTCTTATCTGACTGTGGTTCTATAGTCAGACTGCTCATTTGTTGGATAAAAATAGTTCTACGTTTTAGGAAATACAATATTTTGAGTTCTTGCTGAGAGTTAAATGAGAAGACTGATACTACTCCCATGTCTGTACTCATGTCTGTAAGCTACAGCCAGCAGCTAGTTAGCCTAGCTTAGCATGAAGACTGATGACACAGTAGCTCTGTATCTTATTTACCCGGTAAAAAAAAAGCCTAATGATTTTATGGGCTGTTATAATTGCCCTGAAGCCCTCACTGCCTCCCAGTATATATAAGGTTTGTTACTTTTGGAAGAAGCTAGGTTTCTGTTTCCCAGTGGCTCAGTCTTTATGCTACATTAAGCTAACTAGCTTCTAGCTGTGACCTAATATGTAGAAGAGAAACAAGAGAGTTTTTGTCAATCTTCTAATCTAAGCATCAGCAAGCAAACAAATTTCCTAAACTTTTAAACTTTTTGCCTTCGCTCATCGGCTTTGCAAGTCAGACCTTGGTAGCCAGTTGTATCTACTCTCAGATGTATGTCGCTTTGGATTGTCGCTAAATGAAACTGTGGATTTGTAGCCAACTTTTTCAATTTATGGAGTAGTGACTGTGCTTTTCAGGTCATTCTGTTCTGGCTCTGATAAGCTTAGTTTTGAACTGAGTGACACTTTACAGGAACTGTTTGACTTTTCTTACAGTCATTACTGAATATTTTTAACTGTGCCATAAAATCATAAACTAATCAGCTACAATAATAAAACCCCCTGTCTAATAGTGTTTAGGTCTCTTCTGTGCTTTCACTCACTTTTGGAGGCATGGGCTCCACAAAACCTCTAAAGGTAACCTATGGTATCAGGTACCAAGACATCACCACAAAATCCTTCAAGTCCTAGAAGTTGCAAGGTTAGGCCTCCATAGATCAGACTTCCAGTAAGTCCCATGAGCGCTCGATCGGATTGCAATCTGGCGAATTTGAAGGCCAAGGTAACCTCTTAAACTCTTTTCTTCAAACCATTCCTGATCAGTGTTTGCAGTGTGGCAGGAAGCATTATCCTGCTGAAAGAGAACAGTGCCAGGGAATAAGGTTGTCATGAAGGGTGTGTATGATCTACAATATTATTATGTAAATAATGTATTTATGTGGTAAAGTAACAGCCACATGAATGCAGAGCCAAAGGTTTCCCAGCAGATCACTGCCGAAACCATCACACTGCCTCCACTGGCTCAAATTCTTCCCATAGTGCATCCTTCTTTCACCTCGTCATCGGATAGATAACAACACAGATCAGGCCATCTTCTTCCATTGGTCTAGGGTCCAGTTCTGACTCACACATGAATCTTGTAGGGTTTTTCCAGCAGTTTGTGCTATATATAGACCAGCCTTTGCTCCCCACTCTCCACCTGTGAGCCTTGGGCGCCCAAGAACCCTGTTTCTGGCTCATCAGTTGTCCTTCCTTGGTCCACCTTTATGAAATACTAACCACTGCATACCAAGAATATTCCACAAGACCTGCTGTTTAGCTCTGATCAAAGCCATCACAGTCTGGTCCTTATCAAAGTCGCTCAGATCCTGGCGCTGCAGATTTTTCCTGCTTTCACAACATCGACTTCAACAACTGGCAATTCACTTGATACCTATAGAGTATATCCCACTGCTTAACAGCTTCCATTGTAACAAGACAGTTAGTAATTTTCACTTCACCTGTCAGAGGGTTTAATTTTTGTTGCTGATTGGTGCATGTGCTTTATATACTTTATATACTTTTTACACAATTTTATATTGTAAATTTTGTAAATAAAATATTTTAAAGGACCCCAGGAAGACTAGCAGCCATTAAATGGGCAGCTAATGGGGATCCTAATAAAACTAACTAATAATATACTTAAAATGTGAAGTGAAATAATTTGATCTGCCCAAGATCTGACGTGATGCATTTGCACTGCAGTGTAACAAGCACAGGAAATGATGTACAGCTTATGAGCACATTTATGTCATAATACAAGTTTAGATGAACAGACAAATGACAGGGCAAGAGTTAATATTCTCAAAGAACAGACCATGATCTAACTGTTGGGTCTGGGTAGATGTTTTGATTTAGATTTTAGGCTGTATAAATAAAATTGACTGGATTTTAATAGGTATTTGCATCTAACACAAGACAACAAGAGAAAGTTATTAATGCTCCTGTTAAAGCACTATATTTAAATGTTTCATTCCAATTAGCTGTTCCTCTCTTCTATAACAATGTTCATACTTTTATTGTAACCGAGGACTTTAACCAGACAAACCTGAAGCTGTTTCATTCTGAGTTGAGATGAAGTAGTTAGGGTGGGGTACAGCAGTGAGGAATTTACATGCATGGTAATCAACCCAAATACGCCAAGGCAGGCAGGCAGGCAGGCAGGCAGGCAGGCACACCAACAGTTATTATTATTTGCATGTGTCTACATGATATTTGCACTGCTGTTGTTGTTTTCTTCCTGTTTTCATGACTAAGGCAACTTATTGTTGCAGATGAGTTTGTTTCTCTGTGCATGCCAAACGCTGCTTTCTTGTCTTTCTCACAAATCTCCTCTTCTCATTCTTCTCCCTCAGAGGAGCTTCCACATTCCCATGAGCTTCTCCGATATCTTCATCATTTCGCCAAGACACTGTCGGCGGACACACCGCGCTGTTGACATTAAAAACACAGCCAGATATCTCCCAGTGTGAGGTTTTTTATTGTTCCTCTGTAGTCTTGTAGAACATCGTGATCTTTTTCTTCTTTCCAGAGCACCCAATGTTATCCTGCTGTGCAGAAAATGCACTTGAAAAGATATGAATTCTACAATCACAGCCCACTGCTGAAGTGGGATGAGAGGTTTTGACCTCCCTTGACTTATGAACTCTGAACTTTTCTCTGCACCTTAAGATGAGTTGGTTTGCATTCATAGCTGCAACATGAATACAGTATGTGAGACTCCAACAGTCCCCAGTTCTTAACATCCTTTATATCCCACTTATTTATTGCCCTTCAGTAGCTCTAAGAGGCACAGATTAAGTTTAATAGCATGGCATCATATGATTTCTGGGGCCTGGACTACAGAGCAGTTTGAGCCTATTAGTATATGAATGCAACCAGCACAGCTTTACCTAGTTCTTAATGACACAATCTCACATTCACCTGCATGAACTGGAGATGTCAGGTACACAGACAGACAGCGCAAACACAGTGACATCACCTTACTGGGTTAAATGTCACCATGCCAGCATGGTCAGTCCATCCTGATAACAGTGAAGTTCAATGTTCTGTCACTGTGAGCCACATTATCAAAAAACACGGACTTTGAAACAGCCTCGTCAGTACTGTCAACAGGATGCCTGTTTGTGTACTATGGCTTCACTGTATTTGTTGTGTCTGCAGCTGAAGTGAGGACAGAACAGTGACAGGCGATAGTGATGTATCCTTTTTAACCCACTTTGTCCTCAGAAGCCTTGCTCATGTCACATTTTTTTAACAGACATCACATAACTCCTGTGCTTGCATCGCTCCACTGGCTCCTTGTGCATTTGAGAACTCATTCAAAGATTTTACTGATAACTTTTAAAGCACGTCATGTTCTTGCTCCTAGCTGTATCAGTGAATTGCTGACCCCTTACGTCCTACCCAGCCTTAGAGCCTTGGGCAGGGACCTTCTGACAGCTCCGAAGTCGAGGCTCAAGGGGAAGGGTGACCAGGCCTTTGCTGTAAGAGCTCCTTGGCTTTGGAACGACAGGAGATAAGGCCTGCAGATTCAGTGTCTTCTTCTAAATTGCTTCTCAAAACACACTTTTATAGGCTTGCTTTTGTGTGACGTCATCTTTCCATGTCTGTTTTGGATCTTTTCTATCATGTCTTTTGATATAATTTATTTGTTTTTATTGCTTTCATTTGTCTTTTAATATTTGCTACTTTTTAAATGACATTTGCCTGCTGCCATGCCTGTCAAAGCACTTTGTAAACTTTGTTTTAAAGGTGCTATATGAAAATAAATAAATAAATAATATACACTCAGCTGGCATTGGCCCTGAGCAACACCAGACAGTCCCTCAAAGGGGTAATACAAAGTGACAGACAACCATGCATGCTCAGTCTCACACCCGTGGCCAATTTAGAGTCACCAATTAATCTACTATAATTAGTAGCAACATAACAAGCTAGCCTGCCTACATGAAGTGCTCACCTGCCTTGAAAGTTTTTCTCTATTATTGCTTTTCAACATTGAATCATAGTCAGTGTAATTTAACTTTTTTTGACAAGGATTTACCCCAAAAAAGACTCTTTCATGTCAAAGTGAAAACAGATTTCTTCAAAGTAATGCTTATTATTTAAAAATACATAGATTTAATATTCACCAGTATCCCTTGGAGTACAAGTGAATTCATCATTAAGAAACTGAAGGAATATCTACATGCATAGATCTTGAAATCAAAACCTGATTGATTGAGTGAGGGAAGCCCCCACACCTACGACTCCTCTGAAGGAGTTACAAGTTTCAGAAGCTAAAAAGGAGAGAATGGGCAACTGTAACCAGTTCTTCATCTGTCAAAGCTTATTATATTTATAATTATATTTGCCATGATTCAATGTTGAAAATGAATAAAAGGGAAAAATTTCAAGGAGGGAGAATACTTTTTATAAGCTCTGTAAATATTGAAAAAATGTTTTTGCAGAGCACTGTAATTCACTGCAGTTTATCACTGGAAATAACTTGATGCAACTTTCTTCTTCACTTTTTGCGGAAGTAAGAATAACATTCAACTAAACATGCTAACATCAGTCTAAACCAGCTGACACAAATTAGGATGGAAGTTTCTTTCAAACCCTGACAGCAGACACATTATTAGTCCTTGCAGATGCTTTATGTCCAGTGTGGTGCTGCTTTTTTTTTTTTTAATTTTTGGGTGCGAGATTTTTTCCAGTTTTATTGATGGACTGAGTGAAAGGGGTGAGGAGAGGAGAGAGACATGCAGCAAAGGGTCGTGAGCCAGACTTGAACTCATGACCACTGCTGGCAACCTGCTCCCATATGGTAACGCCTTAACTCAGTGAGCTATACGGCGTCCCCTGGTGCTTCTTTTCTGTACGTTTTTTAAAAAATTTTCAAATATAATAAAACCTTGTTTGACACAGTAATGGCCTGAAAAATGTCAGCCCTTTCTTCTTTGTAAAATCAAGACAGCAAAGTTCTAAAGGGGGAGAGAAAAACTAACAGGAGCAAACAGTTAAAGCATAACCAAAATACAGGAAACTAAAAACAAAAAATTATGTCATACTTAAATTAAGTTGACTACATAAACCAAAAAATATCCCATGGCTCTTTTTAGATCTACGACTTTAGGCAGACTTTGATTTCTTCAGCAATTAAGACTTCATGAGAATAAAGATGACTCTTTGGTTGCCTTGCTCTGGTAGTTCTAAGCTTTGGTAGTTCTTATTATTTATAAAAACTAACTTTGTTACACAGTCACCAGCCACACTGAAGGAATATGATATTATCACAAAGAAACTGTTGATTTTCTTCTGCACTGTATACTACTGGAAGGTATTATTACGCCCTAACAGAACCTTTAAAACAAACCAAGCAAGAAAAATCACTGCAGAGTCTCAACATCTTTTCTTCTCTGAACACAAACCTCTTTCATCAGAAAGAAGAGTCCGGGTGTCAAAGTGCAACTCAGACCGCTTGAAGCTATCATTTGTTCCAGCGTCCATCAAGCTGCAAAACTCCAGTAGCAAACAATAGAGCAATAGAGCAAAGAGTTTCTTTTTTGTACCGTTTATGTTTCTTCTTGTGACACTGATTAAATTCTTAACACTGGCCTCTGTGTATCAAAGTTGCATATTTTGATTTTTTTTACATGAAAAATCTGCCTTCTTTGCCTTGAATGTAACCGTACACTGTTGTTTCCTCTAGAATTCTCAGAATTTTACAGTCCTTTTTCTCTTTCTCCACCCCCCCCCTCCTCACCCACTGCAGGTGGAGCACACCAGCTCACCTACGACTCTACACAAACCCACAAACCCAATAAAACTATTTGCACAACTACAAACGGCAAGTCGTAATGTTGAAGTGTTTCGGCCATGCAGGTCCTACAAGGTGATGAGATTAGCTGCTAAAGGTTTGTTACAGTCTGAATCCATGTTTTAAAGACTGTCACTGCAGATTCAAGGTGGAAATGCTCAGCTGTGGTGTTGAACTCCAGCATATAAAGGACACCATATGGACATATTAACAAGGTAAATAAAAACAGGATTTATTTTTTGTATAATTAAGTGTCTCCTTATGTTTTTATGATGCTTCTTTTGCACCTATCACCAATAGACCACAGTAAGTTTCCTTTCTGGGACTATAAAGACCCATAAAACCATAGCTATTAAGACAAACCCACTATACAGAGATCAGTGTTTTATCCCCATTCAGACTGACCCATATGAACTCATACACTGTAAAGAACTTTCACCCTCTTGTGAATATAAAGACAATCTCTGTTTATTCTTCTCTATATCATCTATAAGGATATACAGTATGCAGTTACATAAACACAGATGGGCTGACGTCCAGTCCATCCATTTCCACCAAATTCTCTACGGTGACACACAACCAGTGTCCATGGAGCGAGTAATCCTTCCACACAAGAGCGTGGTTGGGAGGACAGGTCACATTCTGATGTGCATTAAGGTTGTGGCTTTTACGCTTAAAACAATTCATGACCACTCACGCCCTAAAGATGAATGCACTGTCATACCACAAGTATTTAGAAGCAATAAAACAGGCTAAGTAAGATGTGCAGTGATGAGTCAGGACATAACTGCTGATCATGCACTTTCTAGGTTAGTGAAAACCAGGTATCTGAGCTTTTTTCGGGTGGATACGACTTAAAAACTGAAAGACTTCATGAAGCTTTCATTTTGTACAAATCTGAGTATTACTACAGCATTAAAACCACCTGCCTAATATTATGTAAGTCCCTCGTGACGCTAAAGCAGCTCTACGCAGTTAATATGCAGTAATAATGTGTCCTATCACAGTTATGCAGACGACACTCCGATTTACATCTCGCTGACAGCAGGTGAATATGGGCCTGTGAACTGACTTTGTCACTGCCTCCAACAGATCACTGTGTGGAAGCAAAACAACTTTCTCCAACTAAATTCAGACAAGACTGAGGTCAGTGTCCTTGGCCCACAAAAACCAAGAGAAAGTGTCAGGAGTCATGTTGAATCTCTTACTTTAAAACCTAAAAATCAGGTTAGAAATCTAGGTGTAACAATGGACTCAGACGTAAACTTTACCAGTCACATTAAATTAGTAACATCACTAGTCTTTTACCATCTCAGAAACATTGCTAGAATCAAAGGTTTACTGTCTAAACCAGACCTGGAGAGACTTATCCATGCAATTATCTCCAGCAGGTTAGACCACTGTAACGGCCTTCTCACCGGACTCTCTAAACGAGCTGCAGTACATTCAGAACGCTGCTGCTCGGGTCCTGACTAGAACCAGGAAGTATCACTATATTAGTCCAGTGCTCAGGTCTTTGCACTAGCTTCCTGTCACTCAGAGAATTAGACTTTAAAACAGTTTTGCTTGTGTATAAGTCCCTCTATGGTCTAGCACCAAAGTACATCTCTGACATGTTGGTCCCATATGAACCGTCTCGGACCTTGAGAACCTCAGGGACAGGTCTTCTGCTGGTGCCCAGAGTCAGAACTAAACATGGTGAAGCTGCACTTCAGTTCCATGCAGCTAAACTCTGGAACAGTCTTCCTGATAACAGGAGACAGGCCTCTACTCTGACAGTGTTTAAGTCCAGGCTGAAAACGGTTTTGTTTAGCTGTGCATATAACAATTGAGAGTGTCCTATCTGCACTCTTCTCTTTTGCTTTATTCTAACTGATTATTATTCATGTTTTATTAATTATGTTTTAATTGTAACTGTGTGTTAACTTTTCTCTTGTCTACACTGTAACTTTTATATTTAAATTTTAAAACGTCCTTATACTTTAACTTCTTTTTTAATCACGTTTTAATGTCTTTGTGAAGCACTTTGAATCACCTTGTTGTTGAAATGTGCTGTATAAATAAACTTGCTTGCTTGTTTGCTCTGACTCATTGGGCCATGGACACAGATCCTCTGCAGGTGTCCTGTTGTATGCGGTACCTGCACACTGGCAGTAGATCCTTTGGGTCCTGTAGGTAATAAGTTGGGGTCTCTATGGATCGAGTTTTTTTTTTTTATGCATATCCTGCAAATACTCAGTTGGACTGGGATCTGAGGTGTTTGGAGGCTGGGTCAATGCCTTGGACTCTTTTTCATTTTACTCAAGCTGTTCCTGAGCAATCTTTGTAGTTTGGTGGTAAGTGCCATTGCCATGAGGGTCAGTGCTTAGTCTGTAACATCCACATGAATGGCAACATTCAAGGTCTCCCAGCATAACATTGCATTGTAACAAGATTGCCAATGTCTTTCATTTGAGCTGTCTGTGGCTTTAGTGTTGTGGCTGATCCATGAGTGCCAAATTAAACTAACTTATTTGAGCTTTGATCTATACATGAACAGTTTTGTAGGTGCTTCCTCAGAAATAAAATGAATAATATGAGAACATAATGCAGGGAATAAACTCTGCCCTTTAGCAGTAGATGCTACATGCAGAAATGTTCCCCATATTTATGCAATTGCATGTTGTGCACACAAAGGAAGGACTTGCATCTGTACACAAGTTCAAATGTCCTGGAGAATTCCTGCATCAGTTTAGCCCAATACAATGAGCTAATATAATAAACTGCAAGTAGAGTTGTATCAAGACGAACCCACACACAGAAGAATGTAAGGGCGGAGACAGGACAAGGAAAGTAGCTTTTGATGCAAGTCACAACAGGTTTAGGGCATAATCAAAGACGAGGCTTGTATGTGTTCACTGGCATGATCTTCTTTATGTCCCGGAGGATTAACTGTGATCATAACCACAGAGATATGTTCAGTCAGAACCGCCACTTTAGGCTCACACAGGTCCATAGAAACTAGGTCACAATTCATAGCTCAGAGGTAAATCACTGAAAATGTGGACACTTTTTAAAAGGGAAAGCTTGCTGACATTGAAATCTCACACTGCAATTTTTATTTTTTAACCTAAAATTAAAAAAAAACAACAACTATGTCTCACAGAGATGAAAAAAAAAACTGACATCTAATCCAAGCTTATTTGCTACAGAGTGACCCAGAAAGGGACTGACTGCTGCCCACTTGATCGGCCTTCTTTGAAATCCGCTTCATGGGAAAATGCTGAACTCCTGAACATGAAGCACATGACAGCTCCCCCTTCCCCTAACACTCCCCTCACACCAGTCTCTTGTCTCTGTGTCTTGATGTGCGTGTGCATTTTCCTCCCTCCTGAGTTTCCATCCCACCTGTAGCTATGTATACCCTGCTGCCTGGTTTGACGCACACAAAGTTCAACCTACTGGACAACCTTCTGCATTCACCGCATTGCATTGCACTCGCAGCCACACACTGTGTTTGGCAACAAACACATGCAGTCATGAGACCCTGCTCACACACACCTTGCAGAGATATATACACACATAATAAATAAATCCACTTGTAAGCATTACAGTCATCACAAATCCCACGGTGATGTCAATCAACAAGTAGAGTGACTTTAACAAGGTAACTGTCACTGAATAAGTGGCGGTAGTACACAGTGTACACACAGTGTACTAACCCTCAAACACATATGCAAACTGGTGCCAAACCTCTTATGCTTGTACCCATGCCTGGATCAAGCTTTTCCACTGTGGCTGTGTCTCTGCTTGTACTCATTTTCCTAAAGCTACAGACAAACCACCGCTGACAAAATCTAAGATATCTGTTTACCACTTGAAATGTCTCTTCCAGGTGTCACCGTAGCTCCTTTGGGGATGCACATTTAACCACTCTGTGTGCTTTGTTAGTAGCCATGCTAAAGAAAAATGGGACAGGTAAGGGGATCCCTGGGAAAATGTCTGAGTGGATTAGAGGTCAGGTCTCTCTGGATGCAAAGTACAGAGTGCAGTCTTTGTCTTGCTGCTGTAAAATGCCCAAGAGTTTGATTTCTAATCAGCTAGGACAAGTCCCTTTTGGTTTCGAGGCGCACTGGAAAAAGCAATGCATTTATAAGCAATACGAAAGCAGTAAGATGATTGTCCCTACAGAGATGCTCAGAGGGCTGACAAACTCCTGCACACGATGACACATGTGCTTAAAACTTAAGAGCAGCAGGAAATTCAGGGAGGTGATTTCAACATGATGGTAAAGGCTAAAACACAATGTCATAGTTGCATAAGTAGAGAAAAATTGAAAAAATCAACGAACTGACTAGCTAATGTCTGTTCAACAGCAATGTTTATCTTATCTGTATGCAAACATTAGCTTCCATTAGCTGCTGGTCAAATCAGACCAAGTAAGGCTCTACTTGCTGAAAGCCAGAGTGTATAGAATTGAGCAAGTATGTTGCTTTATTGCTAATGGATTCAACTTGTCATTTGGAACAGTAATCTTTAATATTTAAGGAGCCTCACACTTTTACTTTTTATTAGTAGGAAGTTGTAAAAAGTGAGTCTAATTTATGCTTCCCTCTTTGGTCTTATTTCACTTTTTTGTCATCAGTCTCACCACATCAGAATCAGCATGTCTTAGATCTTTCTTCCTCTTTATTGACATATGACAACATTATTGCCAAACGGTCATATTTCAACATGCGTGCAACACTTTGCAAGGACTCTTCACTTCAGGGCGATTGCAGCAAATCTTTGAATAATACTGCAATGAGCTCAAAGGGCAGCAGACAATTGGCAGAATGTGGCGTGACATGTGGTATTTTTCAACACAAACAAAATATTCTTGTGCGTGTTGCCAAATGCAGAAGGAAAACCCCTTCAAAAACATGAACATGTACCATGCATGATACTCTTTTTTGCATGGATGGATATTGTTCTCAGAGGCAGCACAGTAGGTTACTTTGGGTTGACTGAATTTACCAACACAGCTTCAGTCTGGTTATACCTCCTTATCTAATCTGCAGCATGTTGACTGACATTGATTTGTCTGTACCATTACAGATTCACACCACGTGTGCAAATGGTCTAAATTGACTGTACAGTTGGCAAGGTCAGAGTTCAACTATCAGAAGTTTAATAATGAAAATGGGAGTGTTCCTATTAGAGGTGTGTGGGTAAACCAATAGGTGTGGGGTTAAGAGATAAAGCTCCATTGTAAATATATGTTTAAGCTATGACTGGTTGAGGTGGCAGGTTTGTGCGTTCATACCTGTGTGAGGTGTGTTAAACTGTGTGTGAGTGAGGAAAGATGGTGTTTGTGCAATGGCAAAAGCAAATATTGCAAATGTCTATAGGACTCCCGTAATCCAGAGGTTCCTACCAGACACACAGATAAGTATTCAAGCCAGCGGTGGTGTATGTATACGGCATGTGTATACTGTAGGCTTCTCGGAATGTGTGCTCAGCTAAACTGGGAACATATACTGCCAGAGCAGGAATCGCTTTGCAAACAAAAACCTGAGTCAGAGAAGCTGAGAAACCTTCAGCCAGTGAGCAGGCGATTTCCAGCCAACCACATAAGAACAGACTTTTTTCTCCTTCTACCACCCATGAGGAATGTTGTATGTGCTTCCATTTAGCAGTCAGGCTATATGTGTATCCACGTTAAAAGAAGCAAAAATGGTGGCTTTGACCTGTCCTCACTGCTGGTCAGTAGAGGAAGGTGGTCACTCTGAGGTGACACCGACGTGCAGGACTTGTGAAGGTTGCAATAGAGCATGACCGATCAGAGATAGCACACGCTGCAAACATGTGTACTTGCCAAAACACACAACGGCTGCAAAAGAAGTGTTTGTATATGGGGAGGAGATCACCTGAATTTCAGTTAAACACTAAACCAAAATGCTGCAAAGGTATTTAAGCTGTGGAGCATATTCCTAATACCTGAAATAATTTGAAAATATAATTTAGAAAGCTGTAACAGACATTAGGCAGGCTATTCTATAATTTATACTGCCTTGAGTATTAATGAAGTCTTTGTAGCTACTGTGTATTTTATATAGGTCACTGCACTTGTGTAATAGAAAGCAAAGTCAGAAACATAATTCCACTTGTGTTACGTCTTGCTGTCTTTTATGAATACACTATAGAACTACTTGATATTTTGCTTTTATGTCTAGAATGCATGATTTCGTTTGATTGTATATATGAATTATCAGGTAAATACAACAGATTCTCATTTATTAATGTATTAATGAAAATCACAAATCATGGGATTTAAGCCTTTAAGCCTTTTAAGGCAATTTTAAAAAGATATTTGTTAAAAACAGATGATGATTTGACCCCCTCAACAAACAAACTGAATTAAAATTAATAAATAAATGCAAAATGAGACTTACCATGTTTGAAAACACTAACCACTGTTTTAAAAAAAATCCTAAAAAATTGCAAAAATCTTGCTGCAAGCATGCCAGGAAAAAGATACGTAAAAAATAGTAGACACTGAAAAAAAATGGTGAAAGTCTGCCAGCAAGAGTGCCATAAAGATATGTTAAAAACTGTGCTATAAAAACAGTATGTAAAAAAAATGTTACTGTATGTACCTCAAACATGGTATATAGCTATTAATAGTTAGAGCTGTTTTTGGCTAGGTAATTATTGTAATTTAATGGAAAAAAGATAAAATAATTACCACTTTTAAATGACAACAGGCATATAGTAAAAATGACAAATTATCACCTAAAGAATAAGAGAAAAATCCTGATTGTATTATAATTTGTATTTAAAATAGAGAAACAATCCTCAACTTGATAAAAAATCACTCTAATGCTTCAACTGTATATATGCAAAGTGATTGAGTTTTATTTTTGAAAAATATAGCAATTACAATTTTCTATATTATGAAAAAATATAAATCAATGACTTTCCAAATGCTTAAAAATGCTTACTTTATTTGTATTCTCATGTGTAAGTGTTCAGTTATAATTTCTGCATTTTTTCTGGATAAAAAATCCATTTCATTTTTTAAAAATTATGTTTTACTGACTGTTTTGGAGGATCTAATTAAAATAAAAACTGGAACCAGCCTTCAAAATGCCCAACAAGGTTTCATTTTTAGTTTCAGATCTCCCAAACTCCCATAAAAACTGACTGAAAGTCCCAGCCCTGCCATAAAATACAAGTTAATAAGGCTGAACCAAAATCCATCTTCTTAAACTTCTTACATCGACCGTCAGCAACGTAAACAAACGCTGATAAGGCTCGGAGTGAACTTCTGAGGAAGTAGGCTCAGTGAGAGTTGGACGCCTTATCGTGGCATGACGGAGGATCGAACGTGTGCCCGGATGACCCGGCGGAGGGGCGGGGTGAAGACATGGGGTGAATGAAAGGGGCGGGGAGCTCTAAAAATTACTACATCCACCCTGCTGCCACCGCATCTCCTCAGTTTCCAAACCACGGCGATATCACAGGACGTGTCGCTTCAAACCTTATCGGGAAGACTCGCTTGAGATATTTTTATTATTATTTTTCTTTGTGTGCCAAGTTCAACCAAGGAAGCAGCTCATCTGCGATGGCAAAGGGAGAAGGAGGTGAACAATACTCCAACGCCAGTTTATTAAACAAACCGGACGGCATCAAAATCGTCAAGAAGGTGAGTGTTCCATTAAATTTGACTTTAGCGACTGTTTCTGGTTTGAATGTTTTCAGCAGAAGGTACAAGGAGGAGGAAGACGCAGGTTTGTTGGGGAGTAGAAGCTTCCCATTTGAATGAATGGAGCAGCTCACCGGCTAACTGACATTTGAAACCAGTGACTCACGTACGTTAGCTAACTTAGGCGCGCGTCGCTCATTGTGATAGTAGACAGCGACACATGACTCATTACTAACTCAAAATAATATAAAATTAATGAAATAGTCGATTAAAACGGCAAATGCAATCAAATAATATTAATTTAATTCAGTAAATCAGTGGTGCTTCATCTTCCAGAACACCCTCCCTCCTTACTCTCATCCCAGAAATTGTTAAAATTGTTTAGCTAAAGAATTGTTTCGCTAAACCACGGCTGTGAAAGACCGCTAAAATAAGCAACTTTAAATCATTTTTTTTGTTTAAAGGCTGTAATATTCGGGGTTTTCCGTGTACTCATTCCCCCCTCAGCCACACAGAGCTAAATTTAAACCCCGAAAATGCTACTTGTGTCTCTCAACAGCTGCCTTTTAATCATAGCCATGATCGTCTTATTTGGACTTTAGCTAGCTCCTCTAATTAGCCGCTGGAATTTACTCATCTGCATAACAGTGTTTCTAATGAAAGATGGAATTGATTCGATGACAAACGTGCAGTCTGGTTGAAAATGTGAGTCTCTCTCTATATATAAAAACAATGTAGGGTGTTGTCGACCAATACCATCGTGAGATATCTCAGGCTGCAGCCTTCATATCAGTTTAAATGATAATCTGCCGCCTGATAGATAGGTGTGTTTCAGTGCTGCGTTCACTGTCTCCTCTGAAGCTCACCCCAGACAGAGGGGAGTTCAATATTGTCGGTGTGTTTAAGAATTTTGTAAGAGAAAACCGAACGAGCCAAATATAGCATTTTTGATAACGGCTTGTCCTTCAGAAATAAATACAGTGATTTGCACTGTAGTGACTGAACGAGGAGGAGAAAAATTGCATCAGCTTGTAAATTCAGTCGTGAGTTGTTATGGAAGAGCATGTAAGCTAAAAAATATTTTAAGTTATTCATATGTTTCTCTTAAGTTACCATTGTTGCTAAAGGAAATCCGTATTAAATCTGAGATTTAGACTGCATTTCTCGGGATAGTTTCAATTTCTCCGATAACAGTGAATGCAACAGGGAACACCTACCAAGGCGACGTGTCAGACTCACGGGCTGCAGGCAGGAGCACATTTCTAAAATCCCATCCAGAAGGAGCCTTTTACATTCCTGTTTTGGCCTTTTAAAGTAATTCACAGTGGTGCAGCATGAACTTGAAACATCTTTACTACATTTGCGTATCAGAAAAACCCACCTGTTCTATGACATGCCACTGACTTAAGCATGTTATCAGTTTACAGTAGTAACATGTCATTACTGGTAGCACAGATAGCAGGTGTTGTAGCCTTTGAAGCAGCATTCATGACCTTCCTGTTATGTTTACAAAACAAAGCTTCAGCTCTTTATTGAATTATTTTTATTTGCACCATGTTTTAACATTCATCAACCCGTTCCTCTTCCTCTCATGCAGTTAGCATGCACAATGCAAAGAGAGTACTATTATTGCATTGCTTTAAAGCTGTGTGAACAGGGTGACATTAAGACGCTGTCACACTGACACATTCCTGTGCTGCATGTAAATGTCAGTAGAGTCAGTGCAGTATATTTAAGACTAGGAGTGGCAGAAATACGTGTCATCTTATGCATGCAGGTAGAACTAGTGTGGGACAATTACATAAGGTAGAAAAAGAGCTACACTTAAGGGGACATGTGCATCGCATGGCAGGGTCAAGTTTGATCCTTGAGACCTGGCAATCACAACCATGGAGACATGACCTAAAAGACCAGGTAGTCCAGCTGCTGTAAAGCCAGCCATTGTGTTCATAATTACTCCTATGTTTTGATGGTGCTGGTTTCTTATTTCAGTCACAGAGTGTTTTGTCACCTAAACAAAGGCTGACTTGGGTGTATCAACAAGGCAGAGGCTGGTTTATACTGCAGGAGTCACAGTGAAGTTTTGTACTGTGGTCTAAGATCAAAGATGATTACTCCCCATGCGTATCGGTGACATGGAACACTAACGTGCTTGCAGTTTGTGCTTGCAAGATTTTCATCTTGCTAATCAAGCTGATGATACCCAGTTATACGCTTTGAGGTTGTGAACAGTAGCTCTTTCCTTATTCAGCAACAGGAACTGAACAATTCTGGGAGGCAAGGCAGCACTAAATGTAACTTTTTGATTGGTCAAGTGGAGGGTGTGTTTCAACCTCTCTTTGGGCAACAGTGGTCAAAGCACTGATTGCACTGGCAGTCATCCCTGAGGGTATTAAGCCAACTCAGACTGCTGCCAAGGTGCTGTCACCCTGGCTTTTGGTGTGAGTGACACCGTGATGTTGTCATACCCTGGCACTAATCGACACAGATTTGTGTTGCTATTTAGAAGAGCTTTTTAGAGTCTGTCTGCTGAGGAAATTATTACATCTACAGTGGAGAAAATGTGAAAGAATGAGTGCTTGTTAGAGAATCAAGGGGTTCTTGTTTCCCAGTGACTGTTGCTGACTTCTGCCAAATACACTGCACTATGGTTAGCTTTTTGCCAGCTGAACTCTTGGTCTCTTACTACTCTCACTCTGGTGATTAAGAATTTAGGCCACATTCCTCCTAAGGCTCTGAAAAATGGGTTCTTATCTTAATCAGACTAGTGAAGGTTTAATTTTTCAGACAGGAACTGAGAAAGTTACATATTTGTAAGTTGAGAGAATCAAACTGCATGTTGCTGTATTGCAGTCCCCTTGTTAGGATTAAACTGCAGTCATCGACTCTGGAGAATTGACCCCTCTTGTACTTTCAAGGGCTGGGCCCTGCAAAACCCAAGAAACTTTACAGACAGCTGCAAATATGTATTGATACTTTCTACAAAACTTGATAATGCTGAATTTGTAATACTCCAAAAGTAAATGTTTATTTATTAGGCATTATCTTTGCAGTAGATGAACAGATCTCATGGCTGCTACTATGTCTACACTTATGTACAATCTTCTTATCCTGATTTCACATTTAGAATTAATGCATTTGATCATTTTCCATGACTAACAACGTTTCTTTGTTATATTTTTCCAGCATGAGAACAGGAACAGGCTGTCAGTCTGCAACAAGATATGCTATGCCATTGGTGGAGCACCATACCAGATCACAGGATGTGCCTTGGGCTTCTTTCTGCAGATCTATCTTCTGGATGTAGCTCAGGTGAGTAATGCACACACCTGTCCAGACATTTAGTATCCCTTTCATAACACACAGCTAAATATAGCAACCGTGTTGTCTTTAAATGACCCCTTTACTGGGGATAGGAACATGGTGCACATCCTGAAATGCTCTTGCCCTGTGCTCTGTCCTGTCCTACCCTAAAACATTAGCGAAATGTGAGGTTATATTTTCAGGCTTGAGGTCAAGGGGCTGCGCCTCAAAGCGTCCCTGTCATAAGAGCACATACAGAACAGTGGAGACAAAGGGGGATAAGTGTCCTGGAAAAATGAAGTGGTGGAAAAAGTTTCTTGCTTATTTCCATTATTGACTCCCTGATGACGCTCTGCTGTATCAAAAGGCTTACAGGGGCTCGCTATGAAAAATGTTTGTTCAGGGGACGATGGTAGTACGATGAGGAGGAGCTCGCTTTAATGAGCTCTGACACTAATCTGATGGTTAAACCTGCGATAGCGTGTAAGTCGAAGGCTTCCCAGGGTTTAGCTTTGTTCAGCTTCTAACACTGTTGATTAAGAGTCTATGGGTTGACACAGCATGGCGCAGATTGTACAGTCAGGAGTTGGGCATTCATTGCGCCTGGCGTCCAGTCAAGCTTGTCTGCTGCACACAAATGAACAGCAGACAGACTGAGCTGCCAAGTGGCTCCTTCACTGTTTGGCTGCATCCTTGTTAAGGGTTGCCCTTTCACTACTGACTTTTCACAAAGCTGGTGACTAAACAATAAAATGTCAAGTTCAATGTCGAGTTTTAGAACTTCACTGCTACTGTTTATCTGTACAACAGTAGCAGTGAAGCTACTGTTGTATACTATACGAGCTATGTATAGTATGTCAGCTTACATGCAACATCTAGTGTGGATGTTGTACTTGTATAGATGTACAATAACTATATTTACAGCATTTGCACTGCACAGATTGTTTTAATTTTTATATCTTCTCCTTTCACAGTTGGATCCATTCTATGCCTCCATCATCTTGTTTGTTGGCCGAGCTTGGGACGCTGTAACAGACCCCACAGTGGGCTTTCTGGTCTCCCGAAGCCCATGGACACGTTTTGGACGCATGCTACCCTGGTATGTCTCATTCCCAGCCACATTCAGTGAGCTACAGTCTATATGATACAGTTAGACTTGATATATTTAACAGCTAGATCAACACTTTAGAGCTTTTTTTGTAAATCTGGGTAATTTCCTCCACTCCTAGCTGTAATTGTCAGGTCTTTGACTTAACTTTGTTGATAAAGCCCAGGTAAGTAATTAAATCACTTGTCTCGTATTTGTTGTGTGAAATGCTTAACGGGGGGCTTCCATCATCCTTGGTGAGTCAGAGCTCAGAGTGGAAGTTTTCCAACATCACGTTGTACATGTGTCAGTGTTTGGGGGCGGAGCTTTGTGCTCTGACTGCACAGGAAAAGCCAGCATCTTCCCAAGAGAGGTTACTGTGGGTCATGCTGATGCAATCACCGCTGTACCAAGTTGTCATTGCCCACACATGCGTGTCCGTTCACTCATACTCCTCCCTCTCACTCTCACACACACACGCCCACTCTCAACTCCTGCTATGCTTACAAGCCATAGAATAATCTACTGAAAAATACCTGTTGTTAAAATTATTCAGATTGATCTCCTAAAGCCAAAACACAAGTACAGGGAGTTCCTGCAGATGCTCGTCCTGCACATTTCCCACAGCAAGGTCTTTGGCATGGCAGTGACAAATACAACACCTGCCTTCTTCCAAGGTTTCCTCTTACAAGGAGCACACAAATCATTTTTCAGGAGGACTTCCTATTCAGATACTCGAATCTCTGAATGTGTGAATACAGAGCTCATTTTCAGCTATTTGATAATACTCTTATTTGTACAAATGGACCTTTAAGATATTTTGAATTAATTAAAAACGAAAGCCTTACCTAAAAAATTAGACCTAGTATTCTGATTTACTTTCAGCTTGCATCTTTGTGTGTGTTTGACGGCCAGGCGGAGGGAGTGGGAGGCCTGTGATGCTTCAGGCCTTTTTCATGGAAAGGCTGATGACCCTTTTCTTTTTCTATATCCCCTCCCCCACGTCGTTCAATCTTTGAGCATCCTACATGGGTTTATTTCACAGTCTGATCATGAATATTGTATGACTTTTAAACTGTCTTTCCTGCATTGTCAAGAAGAAGTGCAGACCATCACGACCCATGTCTGAGGGGTTAGAATTCATACTGTTACGTGAGTGACTTGTGGTGTAGGGTGTCAGCAGAGCTGCTAGTTATAGAAGTGGTCGCCAGGCTCCTGTCAGCACAGAAGATGTTTTAGAGCTACTGTCCTGTCAGTACATTTAGTACCTGGTTGCATGATTAGGATGGAAATGGGCCAGTGGTGTAAAAGGGTGTCAGAGAGAAGGACACTTGAGAGATATTTGAGGTAAATGTCTCAGAGGGGTGAGGCATCTTTATAATGAGCACCACAGGGAGATGCGGGGCTGGGTGGTACACCAGCACATTTACTCGCTTGCCTGTTTGATTGAAAATTGATCTCCCAGGTTGCTTCTAAAACATGTGTGCAAGGGGACAAAATGGGAGATGAAGGTCCTGTGTGGTCCCCTTCCTCAGTGTCCCATGTGAATGTTCCATTGAGTGTGCTTACCACAAGAACACCTGTATAATTAATTTTTAGAACACACAGGATATATCCTGTTCAGATAGTGGCTAGCGGTTCCTGAGAATGCTGGAGATGTACCTCTCTGGAAATGAAATAATGCTAGAAATATCATTTTTTACAACAAAGGAGCAATGGTGCACATTGTAGTCACTGTGAACATCAGTGTGTCATCAACGTATGATTTATTTTAAAAATGTATCATTACATGCGTGCTTTTGATAGACTTATTCATAAAATCATGTTGGAAAAACAACAATTGGACTAATGTGCTGGAGGGTAATGGTCTGTATCTCATTATTGTAATTTGCAGTCAGCATCAAGATGCTGATGTTTGGATTTC
The DNA here is from genome assembly GCA_024666655.1 of Dascyllus trimaculatus. Lineage (NCBI taxonomy): Eukaryota > Metazoa > Chordata > Actinopteri > Pomacentridae > Dascyllus > Dascyllus trimaculatus. Next base: position 24,389,785 of record CM045461.1, on the reverse strand, counting down.
AAAAGTGGGTCATGCAGGAGGCTGCTTGTGCTAAGTGAGATATATCTCCTCCATTTGTCGTCGGAGATGAGATGTGTGTGGGGGCTGTAGGAGGAGGAAAGGAATGGTTGGCATGTTCAGTCACATTATGGTCAGTTCAGTCGTAAAGATGTGAGCAGATGAGTGCTGCACATGAGGGCAGGGAGGAAGCTGGACAAAGGCGGGCGCAGCCGTTCAGTCTTAAAAGCTCTGTGTTTAGGTAGTGGGGGAGGGTGACTGCAGGCATGCTCGCCTCTCATTGGTCTATCCCACAACACACCACCTGTCTTAGCCAATGGCGTCTCAGCTCTCAGCTGCGCAGGGTCCTGTGAGATTTTTAAAGAGTGGCTGAGGAATCCAGGGAGGTTACTACAGTTCAAGTTTCACTGTTACCACAGAGCCACAAGTGACAGACTTGGGGTTTTCTCTTATTTCTTCAAGTTACAAAACAATTACTAAACATTTACCTTGTATAGTATAAATTTAAAATTTAGGCATTGATTCAGTGATTTCAAAGAGTTTTATGGAGGGTGTGATTGAATTTTTTAATATTACAGATTTCTTTTCTGTCAAAGCATGAAACCATTATGTCAAGGCCCGAGAATCAAAATGTGCTGCCAATTTCTTCTTTTATTAACAAATGTGTGTTCACTGGCCCAGCCCAATAGTACCTGCTAAAAAATGACTTTACATATCGCTCTGAGCTCATAGAACAAGTCCTCACAGTTAATAGATACCAGGCTAAAAGCTGACACCTGCTTAGTTAACTAGCATAGATAAAATCAACCCTCCCTAGTCAGCACAGCTATTTCAGAGGAGATTTAAATATAATTCCGGGGGGGGGGGGGGTTCAGGTCAGTGCTTATATGGCCTCTTGTGTCACTGCAGTTTGGCAAGGATAGTGCAAGTTTTGGTTTAGCCCCTAAACACTGAAAATGTTCTTTGTCTTAAAAAATTTAAATAAAACCAGGACACTATATGGAGGTTCACTTCTTGTGCATTTCTTCTCATTATTGTTCCATCTGTGTTGTGAGATGTCTAAATAAAAGTAAGTGGAAGACATTTTCACTGAAGCCCAGTGATGTCATGCCGAATATAGTATGGATTCATTTCATGTTTTCTGTGGCACAGAGTGTACTTGCATTTAAAAAAAATGCACTCCTAAGTGTACCGTCATCTCCAGATAAAACATCTGCTTTAACTTGCCCACCACTCCCACAGTGACTTCATACAAGTGTACAGTTAATCATATCATATGCGTGAGAGAGCACCCTAAATGCTGCTCCTGCTGACAGTTCTTCCTTTTTAAAGCACGTCAGCATTTGATTAGAAATCGGTTTAAGTTGATTAGCAGCGAATTTCAAGTGAAGCTGTTCAGTTGCAGAGCAGTATGATTGGAAATTAGTTAATGCTGTGGAGAGAAATCGCGTCACTGTGCTTCCATACAACAATTGCATGCTTTTCCTTATTGTGATGTGAGCATGACTTCATATCCTGAGAGATAAGGCTTAAACATTTCCAGTAAAGCACAGATGGACATGCAGGATGCTCTGAGCTGTTTCCGCTTCCACAAGCCAGATATTTTTTCCAGCACGACAGAGGTGTGGCTGCACTCACAATCTTGCGTCTGATTGGAGAATGTTGATCTGACCATAAGAAGAAGGTGTACAGAGGAAAAGCAGTGACTAAAGGAAGTTTCTGAATTTTTTCCTCATGGTGTGAATTTACAGGATGTTAGACATACGTACAATCACCTGATTGTGCATCATTTGTGTTCAATTAGTCATCCTTACAATGAAGCAAGTTTGCTGTTGTTTGGCAACATTCCCCAGTAGTATATCCTGCAGTGGCCCTCAGATCTGGCCTTACACAAGCAGTTTCGTGTGTGGGAACACCAAGAACTCGGTGTCCCTAATAACGATAACCATTGTCAGACAGTTGGAGTGAAACACAGCTGAGGAGCAGTTGGCACAGCTGACTGAAAGACCCTTAAAAAGCCACAATGTGTTATATAATGAGGGGCCCCTATAGTTGTGAAGACTGGTAATTGTTCAGAGGGTGAGAGCGATTTCACGCCTAAATAGATCACGTTTTCGTCCACTGATGTTGTTGTTGTTGTCTCTTCTCTTTCCTCTCCCCCTCTCTTCCCCTCGTGTCCATCCTGTCCATCTGTAGGATCGTGCTTTCAACCCCTCTGGCTGTGCTTACTTATTTCCTCATATGGTATGTCCCTCCTTTTGAGAATGGCAAAGTCATCTGGTACCTCTTCTTCTACTGCATCTTCCAGACTCTTCAAACTGTGAGTACTGCACAAAAGCACTCCAAAGTGAACACTCACTTGTTCCACACTTGCAATACACAATCATGGCAAAGTAGTGGATTTGAGTTGCACCTGCAAAGGTCTCCATTGGCTGAACTTTAATTGTGATTCATTTTTTACTCTAGTTTTATAATCATATCATGCAGCAATCTTTCCGAAATGTACATCATTTCACAAGAATCTAAAATAAGCATTAACCAACAGCCAGGAGAAGGTCAGCTTACCTCACCATAAAGACTGAAAATGCTCACTCATAAATCAGATATTAGCTGTATTTTTTGTGTAATCCAGACGGACAGTGAAGTGTGAAAACAACATTTTGTCTTTCTTAATAAGGGTCATAAGGGCAACAGCTTTTTGCACAGAATAAACAGAATAGAGTGTTAATTAGTGAGTATTAGGGATGGTGATAAATGGACTGTTACCCCTGGACAGAGCAAGTCTTGCCATTTTCCCCTGTTTCCTGTCTTTCTGTTAAGCTAAGCTGACCAGGCAGTAATAGTAGCTTCATATTTACTGTAAAGAAATGGGAGCAGAACATTTGCCTCTACTTCTGTGAAAGAGTCCAATTAAATTTACCAAAACACTGACCATTTTAACGTTTTAATTTGTTGTTACTTGTCTGCATGACCTAAAAGTGGAAGATTTTTCTCACCTCGGTGCTTATTTTCTTTGCCGTCAGTGCTTCCATGTGCCATATTCTGCCCTCACCATGTTCATCAGCTCAGAGCAGAAGGAGAGAGACTCCGCCACTGCGTACAGTAAGTATCAAAGAACAAACCTTGTTATCTTGTCCATTAATCTTCTAACACACAGATATCGAGTGTGTGACCTCTTTGCTAAACTTCTCTGATCTGTCTTCTCGTCAGGGATGACGGTGGAGGTTTTGGGCACTGTGGTTGGTACAGCTATCCAGGGGCAGATAGTAGGCATGGCGAACGCTCCCTGCCTCCCGGGACCCGGTGACATCGTGGCAGACCTGAGCAACTCCTCCATGTCTGCTGGGCTCAATGAGTCAGAACCGGTCATTTCCCTGGAGCACACGGTAAACAAGTTTATATATTAGTCCTGTGTTTGACAAGTAAAAGCTGAGGGCAATTTCTTGTAGACGTTTGAATTATTATTCAAACAACAAGAGCTGATGAGAGAAAGTAAGATTCAGAAAACAAATGGTGTTTGCTAACTGTGGCCCTTCTCTTCCTCCCTAACAGAAAGCAGCCTACATGATTGCATCTGGTGTCATCTGCTTGATCTATGTCCTCTGTGCTATTGTTTTATTCTTCGGTGTGAGAGAACAAAAAGGTGAGACTTTTGTCTTTCAGCCAAACTGACTCCATCCTTTCATCCTTTAAGTATCTCATTTAAGCTTTTTTCCAAAGCCCAAGTCAGTGAAAGCTTAAACAAAATAAACCTAAGTTACTTAATTTCAGCTTCTCAGTTGGTCACAGATAAACAAATGTCTTTCATGTGACAGAGCTGCTAGTGACGTTTCTGCTCTCGTCCAATAGGGATACAGAGTTATAGCTGTGGACTATGGTATGATTGTGGGCTGACGGTCTGTGTGAGAGCACACAGGCTTTGGTTAAATTTGAAACCTTGTTACCGGTAATTGGACTGATAAGACACCTTTTGTCCTGTCAAGGATTAGCCTAAAATGTAGGTATTAATGAAAAATAAACAGAAAAAGCAGGGAAGGGGGCATCAGAAGATTTTGAAATGTATTCAAGTGGATCTAATTTAGCATTTTTGCTCATTCTTCCCTCCTCCTTCCAGAATCTTGTCGTCTCAGGTCAGAGCCCATGTCCTTCTTCCAAGGGATTAAGCTGGTGATGGGGCATGGTCCATACGCCAAACTGGTCATGGTGTTCCTTTTTACCTCACTGGCTTTCATGGTGCGTATAAGACACACACAAACACACACACACAGTTTATTCTATAGTCTGGATTACTCTATGTACAATATATTAGTCAATTTTCGGCTAACTCTCAACGTTTGCTTTTTGGTAACTGAAAGCCCCTTTCAGACAAACGTCTTTCTATTCATCTGACAGCTTCTGAATATGTCAGCTTCACCCTGGTCACTCGTACATAAAAGTTGCAATAGAAAGCTTACTAGGTTGAAACTAGCAGCATTGGCATGTATCACTTACCATAGCAAAAGTCTGAACTGCATGTAGTCCCATTCAGGGATAGGCAGTAAATATGCCATCATAATTTTGGTAGTTACTTTAATTATTCACGAGGTCATGTTCTTTATTTTGTCATGGCAATGCATCCATGTGCACCATAATTAGGCTACTGCAGCAAATCTCTGCAATAAAACACTTGATAAGAGAGAAAAATATTTTGACTTTAATAAAATGATCAGACTTTATAAGCCACACTTAAATTACTTGGCAGCGGTCCACAGGTTGAGCTCTGTCCAAGCTGTTGAACTGTGACTCTGTGTGACAGCTCACCTGTCTGAAGGGAAGAGAAGCAGTCAGTGTGACCTGCTGTTGGATCTCATCCATCCTGTCTCCATGTAGTTTAGGTTCTATTTTTGTTTATAACTAGCTCCTTGAACCTTGATGTACTGTTAATTATTGTGCAAGCACCGTCACACTCTCTGTTACTACTGTTGCTGTATCTGAGGAACACTGAGGTAAAAGTGACGTCTGAATGACCCAATGCTGTCACTTTAACAGAGTGATGAAGTCAGCAATGTTGTGTATCCAAAGTCTGAAAAGGGCTTAAGTTCAACCGGTTCTTATGTTTAATGTTGGGATCCTGTCACTGGTTTGTGCTCCCGGCCAGAATTTACTTGGCATCTCCAAGGTTGGCCCAAAGTGTTTGTACTTGTGTGTTTAGGCAGTAAAATATGACTGAGTGAGCCTCTTTGTTTCTTCCTTCAGCTCCTGGAGGGAAACTTTGCTCTGTTCTGCAGCTCCACGCTGGGTTTCAGAAACGACTTCCAGAATATTCTGCTGGTCATCATGGTGAGCACACCCACACACATCCACAGGTGGTGCTTCCAAACAAACACAGATAGGTGCACTGTTCCCACAGCAAAGACTGTATTTCAATCAGCATATGAAACCTTGGGCCACCCATTTGTGTGGAATAAGTTACGGCTTCAGAGTGCAGACAAAGGCCTTCCCTCCCAAGGCGAACACATAAATTGTCCTCAATTACAAGGCCGCTCTGTACTCCGTTAGAAAACAAGGCTCCTGGGTGACTCTTCCATGATGTGTATCCCCTCCGACTGGTCTGCCTGAATGCCATCCCATTCCCACAGACAGTAATGGAGCCACATTCACTTCTCCTTTCCCTTTCATGTCACAGCCTCCCTTACATATCAACCTGTCCACTGAAAAAAGCTAAAATCAAAGAACCCCTCAGCCCTCAGATCCTGACAGGTATTAAACCAAATTAATCCATAGATGTGCTTGGCTCTCACACAGTACAACTGTACCGAGTGAGAAAGTACAGGTTAGTGAGGTTGAAAAGATTACATGCTTTGAGCCTTTACTTTATGGAAAGGATTATAGAGGCAAGGCAGTGACCTTTTTGAAGTACATTTATTCAATGAAATGATTTTTTTTCTTTAGAGAAACTGGCCCTTATGAAGTTTCCAATAATGAGCAGGAAGAGATCCTAATCCTCACCTTCAGTAATATGATGCGATGTCAGACTAATCTGAGCCGTTCACATCTTATTAGATCTAAGATAAGTTAGACAAATCAAATTACAGGTATTATGCAAGGGCCTGTGTCTCAGACCAGTTGTCAGTTACTGGATCAAAACAGTAAAGGTCAAATCTAATGAAACATTGTTTGAGAGCAGTGGGGAGTTCATTAATAAGGGACAAACAAAAAGAACCTTGTGTGTCCTTTTTACTACTGATAGGCACGTTGCAGGACGCATGCTGTACAGGACATTGTTCTCCAGCCTTGATGCGCAGCAAATTAACTAATTTTCAAGGACTGGGCAGTGTTTGTAGCAAAAGTAGCCATGTTGTGCTCCTCGGTTACATTTAGAAACATTGGGCAGTTGTAAACAACATGCTTCATGAGGGGTTTTGAAGATAAAACCTTATTAAATGATAATAATGTTTGATTTCTAAGGAAGGACCTGATAAGGCTCATAGGGCTAAGGGAGGTGTCTGTACCGGAAAGTGCCATGGACTTTGGATTTTGTGAAGATGAACTAATTTCAAGTGCACACTCACACACTCACACACACACACGCTCCTGCTACAAGATAATATATGTGTAAATATCTTCCACATGCAAATAGAAAGGAAATGAAATTCTGCATGTCTACTCACAGTGATACACCACATGAAACAGCTCTGAAAGCCACAGAACAATGTGATTGCAGCACAGATGACTGTGCAGTGAGACAGAAGTGATGTGTAGGCGGTTTATCTTTCACCTCACTATTTTGCTTGTACTCATAAGCAAATGTGGAAAAATACTGTTGCACAATGGCTTTGTGTTATTTTCACCTTAGTCAAACATGCAGGGGTCAGAGGTCAAACTGATCTGAGCGTGCCCTCTGCTCCCCCCTGTAGAGTCAGACGGTTACCTCTGTGGAATTCTGCATTACATTGAGCTCAGATTTGTTTTGGGAAGAGCTGTAGAAGCCATATTGTCTTCCATAGTCACTGTTGTGTTTGGCAGATCAGAGAGGTCAAAGTGCTTGTACATCACAGCATCTCAAGTCCTGTTAAACTCGGGCGGAAGCTGATGCATTTTGAGAATATTTCTAATATCCTGCTTCTTTCTTTCCAGTTATGTAACAGAGAGGCTGCTTTAACCTGTTTATAGAGGGCCTTTTGTGGAATTTACAGGAACTCATTTGAGTTTTGGCAAAACAGCTGGTTAACCAAACTTGGAATGTTTTTTTCCCTCTCAGCTCTCTGCTACTCTGGCCATCCCCTTCTGGCAGTGGTTTCTGACTCGCTTTGGGAAAAAGACAGCAGTTTACACTGGAACCTTGGTAAGGCTCACAATCTTGTCCAAATCATAAGAAGCCTGTAACATTGGCAGGAATGAAGTGTTTTCTAGGAGTTATGTAAAACCGCTGTAGGGCCATTAAGAGACTTGTTTTGGGAAGGGAATCTTTCAATGTGTTGATGTTTCAATGTGCTCCCTCCAGTCTGTGGTTCCCTTCATGATCCTGGTCGTTTGTCTGAAGAGTAACCTGATTGTCACCTACATCGTTTCCTTCTTTGCTGGGGTTGGAGTGGCTGCAGCCTTCTTGCTGCCCTGGTAAGAGCCCTGCTGACTCTTCATCTGGACTGCTCTTGTGTCTTAACAGTAATATACATAGATGGCTCATTCTGACTAACATTTTGTTGTTTCAGGTCTATGCTGCCGGATGTTGTTGACGATTTCCAAGTGCAAAACCCTGACTCCACCGGCCACGAAGCTCTCTTCTACTCCTTCTACGTCTTCTTCACCAAGTTTGCCTCTGGAGTCTCCCTGGGCATCTCCACTCTCAGCTTAGAGTAAGAACTCACACAGGCACAAACATGCACTATACTGTAAATTAATAAAAATGATTCGGTCAAAATGTTAAAGTCTACCTAAGGCTAAGTCAAATCTCCCTGCACCCAAATCACACATCAAAGCAAGGAATTCCTTCCACTTTAATTAGATTTAATACAGTAAGCCTGTAGTGTGTGTGTGTATGTGAATGCATGCATCACATGACAGACTGCACCAGTGTTCGCCTTTGATCAGCGATTTTTTTTCAACTTCTTCACATCAACATCTCAGCTGTACTAAAAAAATTAATGAATATTAGATCTCTAAATAGTGCTTTGCAATTTATAGTATATGAAGTACTTCATGCACATTAACCTCCAAGTCTGTTTTCTGTTTGATAATTGTTGTTTTTTCTTCTTTTAGCTTTGCAGGCTACATCACTAGAGGCTGCTCTCAGCCAGCAGAAGTGGACTTAACTCTGAAACTGCTGGTTTCAGCCGCCCCTGTCGGTCTCATCATAATTGGCCTCTGCATATTGTACTCGTATCCCATCGATGAGGTGAGGAGGCAAGGCAACCGCAAACTGCTCCAAGAACAGAGGTAAGGCTGTGAAAGACGAAAACACTTGTGTCCGTCCATCTGCGAAGCAAAACTCCAACTAAAATCTCTTGTTTTCTCGCAGGGAAAACGAGGCAGATTCAGAAACAGACTCAACAGAACTGGCCAACATGGTGTAGCACATTTTTAGAAGACCCACGGACCAATCGGGTGATCCACTGGCATTTTGCACTGGGCGGGACCAACGGACCTGAGCCTGTCGGATCGTACAGACACTGCCTTGTCCAGTCACACTGCTGCTGTTCCACGTACTAAACTTGATGGACTCAAAAGTGTAATTGTTTGGGCCACGCTGAGGCCTTCCTAAAGACAAACACCCTACCCTCTGCTTTCTTCCTGGCATGACCGTCACTCTTTTATTTTGTTTAGTCAGATCTCAAAAGCCTTACTTTTTGTATGACATACTTTTGAGTATTGTGGAAAAATATTTTTTTTTACAAATTGGTGTCGTTCTTAGTTGAAATTGCACAAAACCATGAAATGTGTCGGGAGCTTGTCAGCATATTATTGGTGCTACTTGATGAAGCTGAGCAGTTTCCTTCCTTGTACATATCACATGGAACATTAATGACCTTGAGTACTGCGTTGACAACAACTTTATACTTCTGACATATAAACATTGTGACAAACTTGAACAGCGACACTGCCTTAATTTGTGGCCCTTTTTGGGGGTTTAAAAATCTAAAATGGAAAAACTGACCAAGTGTCAGATACTTGCTCCTGCGTCATTGACTTGGTGTGTGATTTGAACCCGTTTAAATGTGTTAGAATTTTACAGTTTCTACCTGTAGTTTACAGAACCCTGCCAGCCAATCTGTTTCCATCTCATTCCCATCCCACTGGCTTTTTGTTTGTTTAGGAAGAAGCCGTAATAATGTGATGTTGGAACTAGTAGCCAAACAGCTGTGCTCTGAAGGGCTTGATTCAGTTCCTCACCATAGTTTTGTAACCACTAAAATAGTAAAAGCAGCTAGTTTGCACACATCACTGCAATGTTTAACCAACATTTGCATTATTTACAATACTATTATTTATAGGACAGCTACTACCGGGAAAGTGTCTCTTCCCTAAGTGCTTTATTTCCCTAATACCGAACAAACTGCTGGCAACAGCCGGTACTAATTCAGTAATTACAATATTTAAATATTTATTAGTTCTGATTTTACTCTTTTTTTGAATTCATGTGTGCCAGAAAGTCGTGCTTCTTGCAGTATTTAAATCTATTTAGGGCCTGTGAGATTTTTCCAACTGAACTCGGAAGGTTCTGAGGAAAATGAGGTGAAAGCCAAATTTTAAAACATTCACGCGCCTTTTAATGCATGTTGCCATTGCTACTGTCTTTGTTCTATATGCATTTAAAAAAGGGAAGCACATGATAGCAAAAAAAAAAAAAATTGGAAGATGGAGAAGTGAACTTGTTGTAGTTGGGTGTTTTTTGAATGTTTATGTTCCTTTGTACATATGTACGTATGTGTTTATTGAAGAAACAACCAGGATGCTTTGTGATCATCTCAATCCCTGTCATAAGAATGAGGATTGACATATTTCATATCTATTGATATGGAAATGTGTACATGCATTGTCATATGTTATACATACTGTTACATCTTTGACATGTTGTTTCTGACAACTGAGTTGCCGATGTGAAGCTTTCTCTTTTTTTCTCTCTCCTTTATATCCCTAGTAGAGGATACTGTACATGCCAACATGGCGTCGTTTTCACTCACTCAACCCGTATTAATTGTACATCCTGTAAATCTCATCCTGTTTTATTTGTTTTTTGGCTGCATCGTCTTTTATGGACTTGTTTGTGAACGTCTCTCATGACTCTGAGGCTGTAGCCAAATGTGTGAGCTTTAACCCCACAGGGACACACCTTGTGTACATGCCTCCTGTGCATATGTATATATTGTATATGTAAACCTGTAAATATCTTTGATATTTGTGGCTGCAACTGAAATGAACGTATGTACACTGTACTGTAGTTATTTAAGAAAAAAATGTGATGGAAAAGATGTTAATAAATACTAACTGATAAGTGTACTGTGAACAAGTTGTCAACACTTTTTTTGCTTGAAACTACTTTATAAATCACAATTAAGTCAGTTTTAACAAGGAGGTTTAACCCTCACATAAACAGTAAAAGGGATCCAGAGAACCCTTCATTTACTGGGTTTTTATGTAGAATTTTTGTAGAATTTTGTAACTTTAGTTCTAAGTTAGTCTGGTTAATCGATAAAACTAATAACACTGCAGGCAAAGTTGTATTTTATCTCATTTTTCTATGGTTTTAATCCTCAACTTTCAAATTGCTGAGGTAAATCCACACTATAAACACCACTGCAGGGTCTTAACCTCAATATTTAACCTTATTTAAACTGAAATATTAAAGCACTTTGGCTGTTGCTTTAAATGTGCTTTATAACTACTGGTGTCTTTACTTAACTAGACATGCGTCATGGATGAATAACCAAATACCTACAGAGGAGATACTGAAACGTATGTTGATATTTGAGTAGCTTCTTTCAAGTGTTGCCTGCAAAACATTCCAAAAGTTAGTGCAGCAGTAATATTTATTAAGTGAGTTAGTTTAAAAACAATATAAAAGTACAACTAAATAGACTTACATATGTATAATCTTACACAAAATTGAAAAATGTGCAAAAACAATTAATGAAAACTTGATCAATTTTTTATTACATTTACTAGTCAACCTGTCAGTTGATATTTGCCTGACAGTTTGCAAAGTAGAGTATTATTCATAGTAACCTACTGCCATCTAGTGTTGACAACTTGTCTGATTGTCAAACTCAAATAATCTAACCTCACAGTTATAATTCATATGAATTAAAATGTTTTCTATTTTAAAAGATTAAAAAGCATCACTACATGTATGAACTGTACTATGAAGACAATGGAACAACAGGTGCTTTAAATAAAAATAAACTACATATAGTGACGTAATGAGTACAATATAAGCCACTGAGATGCAGTGCAGTGGAAGTGCAAAGTGACATAATAAGAAAATACTCAAGTAAAGTAAAAGTTCCTCAAATGTATACTCATGTGCAGTACTTCAGTAAATGTACTTTACATTCCAACACTATTCCACTTACTATACTTAATGAGTCAGTCTGTGTCATTCAGATGGCGGTGTTGGTCCACTGCCTCAGATTTCTTTCAGTTTACAGCTCCCTCAGCCATGACATTAGGTGAGGACACTGACAAAATTGTTTCCAGCAGATCCAGATGATCGAATGGATCCAGCAGAGGCCACATTTTGAAGTAATGGCTCTTGGAAATAGATAAACATGCAGCATTTTGAAATGAGGGTGGTATCAGGACCCCAGAAAGTTCCTGTAAGTGTGTATAAATGGATGTGTCCTTATTTCCCACTGAAAATACTGTCTTTGATCAGCACTTCACTAACTGTTGAGGTCTCTAACATCACTAGAATTTAACGTGTGACAAGTGTTGTAAGCCAAGGTTCCATTTTTTTGCTATATTGACATGACAAAAATGGTGATGTGGACTCATTTGTAGGCCCACAAAATCTGATGTGCAAAGGGGTTTACAGAGGCTTATTTTACCTTGTTGAAAACATAAATAGACAATAGATTATAATTCATCACACATCACAGTAAATCTCATGCTCATTGACATATATAATGGCAAGGGCTATAACAAGACACGTAAAACAGGATATCAATGCAGCACTAAAAGCAGCAATGAGATACAATGCAAAATCATATAATTCCTTAATTTATTTGCAGAAATGAAATTAGCAAAAGCCATTTCAGTTAGTCTTAATGTCCAGTTTGTATTGTTTTCTCCTTCTCGTAGTGGTAGAACATGTACTATTTGTACCAACAGATATCAACAGACGGAGGCCACTTGAATAAATCTGATGTGGTCTGATTTGACACAGGCTGACCCCAATGGGAACTTGGAGGTGTTGTTGTGGACATAAACCAGAAAAAACTGAAATATCAAATGATCTCAATTTTTTGTCACCTCCCAATCATTTCCATATCATTTATGTGTTAATCAAACTGTCAGTTGATATTTGGATTTTTCCAGGCAGTTTACAAAGGCCACACTTCCACAGAGAGCATTATTCATAATGAACTACTGCCATCTACTGCTGGAGACTTGAATCGTTTAAAAGAAATACCATAAAGCAAAAACAAAGAAAAGCTTAATTCTGCAGTAAATGTGTTGCAAAAAAAATACCATCACTTTTATTATTATTTAGCAGTGTTAATTGTTAATTGCATTTCGCATTTCATTACAGTTACTGTTTATACAGTAGTTATAAATACGAACTTATGAGTTCATTAGCTGTTTTACTTTTTATTTAAAGCCTCTTGTCGTGTCACTGTCTTCACAGTGCAGGTTAAACATTTAATGTCACATCTTAAAAACATTTTTGATCAACATAAATCCCAACTCAGCTGTGGTTATTCGTGGTACACAAAGTGTTTTGAATTCAGTGCGCTTTTATTTTGAAGGCCGAGCTCTCGCGCCTGCAGTGTGTCGGTTGTGTTGCTAACAACAGTGAGCTAAAGCGAAGCAGACTCCACGACTTAAATCTGGACTTTATTCCTAACTCTCAGGTGTTCACAGCAGCGACAACAACCCGGACTAACACACACCGTGACCGAGCTAACAACCGCTTCAAGAACTTATGAACCCGTCGTGTGCTAGCTGCTAAGCTAACAGCTAAGCTAACATGGCAGCTAACCCGCCCGGACCAGGCTTCCAGAACAAGACCCGGGTCGCCATCCTGGCCGAGCTGGACAAGGAGAAGCGGCGGCTGCTGCAGAGCCAGTCCATGAACAGCCCTGGAGCCAACATCCCGCTGTCGTCCAGACCCAGCCTGAAGGAGGTGAGGGACAGCGCCGAGCAGCAGCACATCGCCGCCCAGCAGAAGGCCGCTCTGCAGCACGCACACGTCCACTCGTCCGGCTTCTTCATCACCCAGGACTCGTCGTTTGGGAACCTCATCCTCCCGGTGCTTCCCCGGCTGGAGCCCGAATTTTGACTCTGAATACCCATACAGACATTGATAATAGCTCACTAACTGTTGTTGTTTTTTTATGTGTTCTTATCCTGTAATTAGACAATAGTTTAGCCATCGTCCATTCTGACAGAATAAAACATGATATTTGTACATAATATGCGTGTTTGTATCAGCAGTAGTTACATATGAAAGCTGGGTCCTCATAAACATCTGTCATCACATACCTACATTATTTCTGCTGTAATTATACAGTCACCACCTTTCACTTCACTAATGATGACTTTCAGGCTGTGTGTTGTCAGGTCATGACACATCTACTGTTGTAAAAACACAGTGATTGCTCAGTTAAAGCCTTGGTGTGGAGGGTGATGATGGAGACAGAGGAGAAAGCATCTGATCTGAGAGTCAAAAGGCAAAAGTAGGAAGAAAAAAAATAATTCGACTATGAAAATATATATTCAGGAAGCTGCATTATCAGGTAAACCAAGCAAATGTTATCTCGCCAGGACCCTGAAGGGCCACAAATCCCCAAGTTAACTGTGTACAATATCAACCACAGAAGGGCCCTTATGTACCTAATGCTGTTGCCTTAGGGTTTTAGATGGTCCTTATGTTAAAATGTAGATTATTGTTTATATGTTTTGTTTGTGTTGTACTCACATAAGTCAAACTACTATGAATACTCAGCATATTTGAAATCGGAGACCATAATTAGTTTGAGGAAATCTGGGAGAATAATTGAACTATTAACTAAAACAGAATGCACTGTTCCTAATATACTTACTGTATTCATATACTTATTGGATTAGATCCTTGAAGGTAAACTCTTCAGCAGTTCCTATAGATACACATGCACTCACACTTTTAACTTTCTGCAAAGTTTGTGACTTTGGTCTTGAAGGATGAGTTTATTCCTAATGTAACACAAAGCAAGACAATTCATTTTGACCTTATCAAACAGTTTCTATAGTGATCATGAGAATGAATTTACCACCAAAGTTTTGCTTATCTAAGTACATCTGGTTGACATTACATGTAGGTCAAGGTATGAAAATCTCCCACTAAACAATCCCACTATCCCAACATATCTCTGTATTTGGTCCTGGTTATAAAATGCTGCTGTAATGACATAATAACAGTGATAATTCCCAAAAATGACACAAAACCACATTACAAGCCTCCAGACCAAGGTTTCTGTCTACAAAGTGGGGTCAGAAAATGAAAAATATGCCCACTGTAAAAATTCAAAAGTTGTATTCGGAGACTTACTTTGAAACTCCAGAACTCTCTTCTACGTGGACCAGACTGTCTAGCAATATTTTTGTTTTTGTGCTACAGCTTGTGATACCCGAGGGGTGTTGCACAAAACCAGGATAAGGGATTAAGCCTGGAAGTATTGGTTATCCTGGATAAACTTAGCCTCTAGTCGGTTGCACAAAACCAGGCCAAGTTTATCCTGGACAAGTAACCATGGTTACTTAGTCTCTGCAGCTAGCCTGCTCCAGACCAGGCTAACATCCAGGATAAGGTTAATCCTGTTGTGGCTCTGCTGTCAGTACTATGAGAAATGACTGTGTTTTACAGAATTCCCATGTTTTTTTCTACACATGTTACATCATCCAGATATTATAACTCATTCATCATGTCATTTGCTGGTTGACTTTTAGTTTTAGTATTATTTATTAGCACAGTTTATATAGAGAGACCAAAAGCACATATAAAAAGACAATATTTGAGCAATAAAAGTAAGAAGCCAAACGGTTTATTTGGGATGCTTTCCTTAGTAATACAACACCAACACTGAAAGGTTAAAAAAAGATACAAAAAAATCTGACCTTACTCAAATAGGTACGATACAATACAGATATTTAAAAGAAACTCTACATGATGATGAAAGAGTCCTTTTTATTTGAACATCAAGTTCAATCAATTCCAGATTGCGTTTCTCCCTCTGGATTTGGAGTTCTGCCAGCTCAGTCTGTTTTTGGAGGTGTCTTGCATATAGTTTTCTAATTGTTTGTGAATTCTGTAGAAGAAATGCCAATTAGCACAACAGGGTTTGTTCATCACATAGATTTACTTCAGCATATACTCACAATGTTACCAGCTTCCTTTTGAGGCTGTGCAGTCTCTAGATCCTGTAACACATTTTTTACTTTTAATTTATTTGTTTTTTGGACTAAATAAGCAGTTTTATCTCCACAAATCTGATATGATACCTCAAGCCTTCTAGAGTCCAGAGACAGTGTCTCCTCATCTGCAGAGGTGCACTCCACTGCTGCAGATGTGCCTTCCCCCTGTACATACATGAATCAAGAGAACTCATTGACATTTGAGAGGACATGCCAAGCCTGTACTTGCAATGAAATGTACAATACTAACTGGATCGTCTTCTGGTGGCTCCAGAAGCATAACTCTGTCCCCAGACACTGCAAACAGATTCAAAGTCAGACAGTATTATATGGCGAAATGTGTTTAATCGGTAGTGGAAGTGCATTGTAGGCATGTACCTTGTAAGAAGCTGCAACTGTCAGCAGCAAGGACTGAGTCTGTAACTGTCCCTCCCTGGATCCCCTCCATCACCGGCCTCCCTTTATTTAAGTCGATCGCCAGCTCCTCTGCTGGGGTCAGGTCCTGGGTGGGTGGGCCAGGTCCTGGGTGGGTGGGCCACCCCCCTGTGCCTCTGCAGTGTGTTTTTTTCTTGACTGCTAAAACCAAAAAGAAATTCATTGTCAGCAGCAGACAACAAATCTCAACAATCTCAAATTGCTATTTAGGCTACAGTAAAGTAACTTACCAGACTGCAGAATATTTTTGTATTTAGTTTTCACCTGTTGCCAGCTTCTTTTCTGGCCAGACAAGTTTGTTCTTTATGAAGGATGATGAATGAAACAGAACACAACATGGGATAAATAGATTCAGTAGATGACATAGAGTAGATCATTTCTTTGAACTTATTTATACTTTACATAACCTGAGTAACATGCACTTCTATGGGCCACATTAAAGCAAAAACACCTACTGATTAGTGGACAAGTCATCAGCTGCGCATTCTTTAACTGTATGACAGTTCCTGTGGAGTACACTTTATTAATCTACATGTTTGAGCTACTTACGCATTAAGCCGGTCCGCTATTGTCTGCCAGGCTTTTTCCCTCTCCTTTTTAGCAGCACTTGTGTTTCCCTTTTGGCGTATTCTGTCTTTCATTTCTTCATATTGCTGAAGAAGCAGCTCTTGCTCCGCAGGAGTAAATGAAGACGCGCGTCCGTTATCCATTGTTCCATCGGTGATTCTGTGATCGGTTTCATGGTCTCCTTAAGAATGCAGTGAACACCCACTTATCCCAAACATCCACACCTGGCTTGGCTAAGCCGCGTCTCTTCATCCTGGATCGACAAACGTGCAACCAATTAATCCAAGATAGCGCGGACCAGGCTTAGTCAAGCCGCGTCTGCTCATTTATCCTGGATGTCTTTATCCTACTTTTGTGCAATACCCCTCAGCTCAATCAGTTATTAAAGGTAAACAAACAAACAAAAACATTTTAAAAAAAATTGTTACCAAGCATTTCCAATTAAAAAGTAAATTTATTCTCATGACTCTTGTGGAAAATTGATCAAAATAGATTATTTTGCTTTGCTGCATTGAACTGGTTTGTGTTTGTTGCAGATGCATCATGGAATGAGGCTGTCATTCAGTCGGTTATCATTTCCTATGTTTTCAACTCATTTACATCCAAGAAGAAGCATCTGCACCGCTCATCTAATTCCTCCTGGGTGGTTTCATCATGACTGAGCAGGAACACGATGACCAATATGTCTCTTTTAGTAAGAACCAACAAGCTCATTCCAACCCATCATCTTCAGTGATGCACTGAATCCCTCCTTACTGTGAAAGCATCCGTAAAGATGGATGGAGTCACCACCTCAGTGGAGAAATGGATGAACCACAGGCTCTGCAGTGTCTCCTTCAGGTGTGTTTACTGAAAGTCTGTTTTGGTGCTCAGAATGTACAACCAGCTTCCACAGTGAATGATGGAAGTTATGTAAACAGTCATTTTCCAAAAGAATATGTGAAGCTGTTGATCTAAGTGTACATTTAATATATGGTATATTGGTCTAGGAATGTTGACAAACAAAACAATGTATATAATGTGTGTGTATATACAATATATATATAATTGTTTGATTTCTTGATTTCTTTATTTTCGTGTCATGCACACAAGCGTGCCCAACCCCCACGAGTTTACAAGACACCAATTTTACGCTCCTGACAAAAAGCTCAAACTTTCATGCATCTTCATCGATGGGCTCCGTGCTCGATTGCTTTCCCCTGGCTGAATCGATAGCAGAGTCGGGGCTGTCGCTGATGCAACACACTGACAGCTTCACTCAGCCGGTTTCTCTCACCTACGTCTCATTTCAAGAAGTACTGAGGTAAGCCAGCTGCTCGTACTTTGTGGCTCCAAGCTAGACTGTGAGGTCAACGAAAAAAGTGTAGCCACAAGCTAATGTAGCTAAACAGTTTGAAGCTGACACATCACACGGGCTCAGGGACGTTAGCTGCACATGGTTTTGTAGCTAACTAGTAGCTACGTAGTCCTAGCTGACTGGTTCATTCATGGAGTCAACGGTTGTCCGTCCACTGGTGTAGCTAGTATTTTATCTTAAAGTCGACTTAATGGTTTATGGTTGACATGTCGAGAAAAATGTGCTGTGTTCTGTGTTTCAGAATCATTTGTTCGAACCTTCAAGTCCAAGTTAAACGTCAGCGTCATCATTCTCAGTTGTTAGCTTACCAGATTGCATGACTAAAACCTGTGCCAACTACTAATATTGTGGGGTTTTCGGCATGTGGTCAATAAATCAAGCTTCAGTTAATGTTCACGTCAAAATATAGGCTGGATTCTCACTGCTGGCTACCGCCCACTATGTATGTGAGCTCATATGTTGTATAAAGACAAAAATGGAATGACAGCAGTATTTAAACTCCTGTCTCTGTAGTCAGAGGGCCCTGCACCATGGCAGATCAGCTAAGTCCAGATGAGAAGTTCCACCTCATCACCAGGAACCTGCAGGTGAGACACACTAACATCTGCCCATAGTGACTGACAAGGGTCTCATGTAGCTCAGTCTCATGGCTGTGTGTATTGCAGGAGGTTCTGGGAGAAGACAAGTTGAAGCAGATTCTTCAGGAGAGGGAGCCGAAGGTGTACTGGGGTACGGCGACCACTGGCAAACCCCATGTAGCTTACTTTGTCCCCATGTCTAAGATAGCTGACTTCCTGAAGGCTGGATGTGAGGTGGGTAGGGTTCATTGTGTGTCTGCTCTTTTTGAACTTGGTTTCATTTGTAGTTTCTGCTTCAATGGCTTATAAAAGTGTAGGCACCCTTGGTTGAAATTTCTCTCACTGTGAATAGCTGAGCAAGTAGAAGATGGCCTGATTTACAAGAGAAAGAAAGTTAAACACACTTGTTTAACATTATAAACAAATTACTTTTTATTTCAATTCCAAAATAATAAAAGAAGGAGTGAAATTTGCTTCCAGAATTTGCTGGTATTTAATCAAATCAATATTTCTCTCCACCACAGAAATGTTTCCAGCGCCTCAAAAGCATGATTGATCCACCCCAGTGTTTAATGGCTGGAGAGATCTGCACCGTTGTCTCTCCAAACATGCCTTTGCATATAGCAACCAAAAAGTTCAATTTTAGCTTCATTAGTCCAATTGTTTCTAAAATCAATGAGGCATGTTTCAATGTTCTTTTGCAAACTTCTCACGTTGAATTCTGGTGATGAGGATCCATCCATCCATGCATTTTCTTCATATCTTTGGCCGGGTTGCATGATTCATTCCATACGTCTGTCTACCTAGCAGCGCCCTACAGCTCCTCCTGGGGGATCCTGAGATGTTCTCAGGCCTCCTCCCAGTTGGGCTTATCGAAAAAATGCCTCAATGAATGTGCCTGCGAGGCTTCCTAATCAGATTGTTGAGCCACCCCAGCTGGCTCCTTTGGACACAAGGGGCAGTGACTCTACTCCAAACTCCTTCCAGATGTCCAAGGTCCTCATCCGATCTCTGACTGAGCCCAGCCACCCTACAGAGGAAACTAATCTCGGCTGTTTGTACCCACGATCTCATTCTTTTAGTCCCTACCGACAGCTCATGACCGTTGGTGAGGGATGAAGATCAACTAGATCATTTCATCTCAAATCGTCAATTTCTTCTTAATCTGATCAGAAGGTCCCTTAGAATATGAGCTGAAATAACCCAACTGGTAAATCGAGAGCTTTGCCTTCCAGCTCAGCTTCCTCTTCACCACAGCAGTCTGCATTACTGCTGATGCTGCATCAATCCGTCTGTCCATCTCAAGCTTCATTTTCCCTTCACTTGAGAACACAATCCTGATATATTTAAACTCCTTCGCTTTAGGACAGTGTGTCACCGTTCCCAAACCTTTCTAGCAAACCTACAAACAGTTCACTCTTAAAGTTTTTATGGTCTTACAGACCTCAATTTGACCTCAACCACTTTATCTGTCAGTCATTAATTACATTATAAACTCAGGAAACGGCTACCTAAAAATGCTTTGCTAACATCTGATAGTCTTTTTCTGCTTTCTGAGCAGTAATTATTGTAATTTTCAGAGTGTGCCGACCACTAGCTTCTTATGCTTAATAGTTGGGACAAGGTCAGAGTGTTTATAAAGCTTTAAAATTTGCAACACCTTGCTTTTCCTCACGATGACTGTGAATAAGCCATAACCCTAACAAGCTAATTAAGGTGTGACACCTTGCCAAAAGTTATCTGAGAGCTCAGATCTCATGGGGCGGCTAAACTTCTGCCTGGTGGCACTTTCGTTTTCCACTCTGAAATTGTACAGAGCAAAAATAAAACGCTAATCTTGCTTAAAATGTTGAAAAGAATGTTTCATGTTTAACTTTATGCCTTTTGGAACTCAGAGCAACTTCTGCTCACTGAAACTATTCAGTGACAGACATTTGGACCAGGTTGCCAAAGCTGATGCATGTTGCTGTTATTTACTTTATTGGGTTTCTTCTTCCTTTCCTCAGGTCACAATTCTGTTTGCAGACTTGCATGCCTACCTAGACAACATGAAAGCTCCCTGGGAGCTGCTGGAGCTCAGAGTGAAGTACTACGAACAGGTCATCAAGGCCATGCTGGAGAGCATCGGTGTGCCTCTGGAAAAACTCAAGTTTATCAAAGGAACTGACTACCAGCTCAGCAGGTGAGTGTGCTGACGGCACTCAGAGACTTACTCAACATGCTCTTTATTAACTTTACAATTTCAGAAAACAACTTAGTAGGTGCAGCCTAATCTTAAACTGAAGGTTCATCTTTTAATATTCGTGCAGAGAGTACACTCTGGATGTGTACCGCCTGTCCTCCATGGTGACAGAACATGATGCAAAGAAGGCTGGAGCTGAGGTCGTCAAACAGGTGGAGCATCCTCTGCTGAGTGGTCTGCTGTACCCTGGACTCCAGGTAATAAAACTGTTCTAGATGTAGTACAAACAAAAATAAAGGTGTTTATTGTAGAATTTGTCACAGTAAGTACAATGGTCTTTGTCTTCAGGCTCTGGATGAAGAGTACCTGAAAGTGGACGCCCAGTTTGGAGGAGTAGACCAGAGGAAGATATTCACTCTGGCAGAAAAGGTACCTTTCACATTTCTTGTGTTTGTCCGCCGGTATCGATTTGCTTGCTTTAGCTGCAGCAAACTGTGAAGACTTGTGTGTTCACTGCAGCATTACAGCCGAAGACGTCAGCAAAATGACCCCCACAGCATAATAAAGCCACCGGATGCTCTCACTGTAGGGTTAAAGGGTTCAGTACTGTCCCTCACCTACTCACCTGACCATATCACTTTCCTCCACGTCTCTGTAAACCAGTATGGTTTTTGTTCCACAAAGGTTTCAAAAGTTTATCGTTATAATGAGGGGCTTATGCACTGCAGACCCATAATAATATCCCACCTAATGTAATTGTCAACATATTGGTCTTACTGACAGCCTGATCACGTCCTGCATTGACATTCTCCTTTCCCTGCAGAAGAACTGTTCTTCTGTGTTTCCTGACATATATCACACTAATGCACAGTGTCACACTCATCAAATATGTGCTGTTCACAATTTCTGACCCTGTGTACTGATGTATTTTCCATAGATCTAAATACAAAATCTACTTTAGTCACTGCTCCTGTTAAGACACTTGCCAGTTGAAGAAGTCTTTCTGTGACTAAAGTTCCTGCCATCTGTTCCCCACCAATGAACCGTCTTTCAAAGTGACTTAGATCTTTTCCTCTTGCCATCTTGAAATATAATCAGAATCAGCTGGACCTGAGCTCTGAGTTTATTCACAGCACTTGTTTTTTTTTCTTTTTTCTTTTTTTTTTTTTACAAAAGTTTAACTTGCTAAAAGGAAAGCCCATTTATTGTTTACTCGCCGCAACATAAAAATGTGATTGCAAAATGTATGGAATGGATTAGATTCAGATGTTCAAGTGTTGAATTTACAGAGACATGATCTTATGAAGCCGTTTTAAGAACAAGATCTAAAGTCTGAAGTTAAACTTGTAAGCTGCCTTGTTTTGCAGTACCTGCCCTCTCTTGGCTACGCTAAGCGCATCCATCTGATGAACCCGATGGTACCAGGACTCACAGGGACTAAGATGAGCTCATCGGAAGAAGTAAGGCTGCAGAAATGTTGCTTGTCAAGAATAAAAGCTAAGATTTCTGTGTAGAAAACTTTTTTAACACCTGTGGCCAGTTCTAACTTATCCGTTTGTGGCTGCAGGACTCAAAGATCGATCTCCTCGACTCTAAAGAGGATGTGAAGAAGAAGCTGAAGAAGGCTTTCTGTGAGCCGGGCAACATCCAGAACAACGGAGTCCTCTCTTTTGTCAAACATGTCCTGTTCCCTCTACGAGGAGGTAGAAAACTCCTACTTAATCTCTTTCCTGTGTCTTGATTCCAGATGTTTCCCCCACATGTAGAAAGAATATAAAATGAGTGGATAATTGAGATCATTGTTTCAGAGTTCTGCATCAAAAGAGACCCGAAGTGGGGTGGAGACAAAGTCTACTCTGCGTTTGAAGAAGTGGAAAAGGACTTTGCCGAGGAGGTACAGCAGAACTGGTTTATTCAAAGAATAGAAGCTGTTCTTTAAATATATCTCAGCTAAAATTTCCTCCTCATGCTCCGGTCTGACCATAAATAACCTCACACTTTTTTAGTTGATCCACCCTGGAGACCTGAAGGCCTCAGTGGAAACTGTACTGAATCAGCTCCTGGAACCAATCAGAAAGAAGTTTGAGACTCCTGAGCTCCGCAAACTGACCAACTCTGCCTATCCTGATCCCTCAAAGACGAGTCAGTTAAACTGCATGACTAGTTTGGCATAAAGGTGGAAACTAGCTTCATGCTGAGACTAAACTTTGACTAACTTTGTTTTGCGTTTGTGTTATCAGAAGCAGGAGGAAAGGGTGCTAAGGCAGGAGGCGGAGGCGGAGGTGGAGGAGAGGATGAGGAGCTGGCCCCATCCAGACTGGACATCAGGGTGGGCAAGATCATCAGTGTGGACAAGGTAAGTTCAGCTAATGACAGTATATTCTCATCTGTTTTCAAATCATCTGTGTGGACATGATGTAGTAGTAGCGCTGTCTTTATCTGTGCTCACATGGCTTCCTCTCCGTCAAACCTGCAGCATCCAGATGCTGATTCTCTGTACCTGGAGAAGATCGACGTGGGAGAGCCGGAGCCGAGGACGGTAGTCAGCGGGCTGGTGGCCTATGTTTCACAGGAGGACCTGCAAGACAGAACAGTGCTGGTGCTGTGCAATCTGAAACCCCAGAAGATGCGAGGGATCGAGTCTCAAGCCATGCTGCTATGTGCCTCGATGTGAGTGTCATTTCAGTTTTGCACAGTGACAAATGTAGCATCCAGTCTAACGTGTCTGACCCCTCTGATCCCTCTGCTTGATTTCCAGTGAAGGGGATCCCAGGAGAGTGGAGCCTCTGGACCCTCCTGAGGGTTCGTCACCAGGTGAACAAGTCTTTGTGGAAGGATATGAGACAGGCAAGCCAGATGATAGACTCAACCCAAAGAAGAAGGTGTGGGAGAAACTACAGGTGCGTTTTCACCACATTTACCGTTCTGAAATACGCTGAATTACAGCAAATATGACTGTACTTAAAAGTCTGAACTGAGATAAACCAAATGCACATAATTGTGTTGTTTCAGGTGGACCTGAAGATATCAGACGAGTGTGTAGCTCAGTGGAAAGACAAGCAGCTGATGACCAAACTGGGACAGATCACATGTAAAACACTGAAAGGAGGCAACATCAGTTAAATACACACACAACACATTCACCAGTGGAGCTGCTCCTGCCGGCCACACGACAACAAGATTACTTTCATCAACAAACTGCCATGGCAACATCAAACTTCATCTGGATGTTTCTTTGGGAATATTGGGAAATGGATGCCAAAAGTCTGAGACGTTTCAGACTAACTTAAATGAATTGTGCTAACTTGTAATTCCTACAATACAAGAGTCACATCGAACAAAAATTAAGGAACTGATAGAGCTATGAGTCTTTACTTTCTTTCTCTGTTTTTGGGGTTCAATGTTGTTGCTAATGCATTTAAATGTACACATACAACAGATGTTCAGCAAGTCTGAGATGACTGGTTCTATTCAGTTAAAGGACTGTGGTCTTAATTGCTCATTCCTGGACAGAGCTAATAAAGAATAGCTCAAGTTTTGAAAAAGGGACTTTCAGTACATTTCCTGATTGAAATTAGACTGTGGTGCTGTTTTCCTTCATAGTAAGAATCAGGGCAGTAGCCAATCTGCCAGACTTGGTTAAGAAGAACAGGCTTCATGGGTTCCAGACATCAGATGTATATAAAAATCAATATGCCTTGTGCTGTAAGACGGTTGTAAAATCCATATCTGGACATGAAGTGTCATAATCAAATAATGCATCATCTCTAATATGAAATAAACGCTGGCTGAACAGTGTTCTGCAAGGAATGTGATGTGTTTGTGTTGGATGAGGAAAAACTGTACAATAACCATATTTAGGTGTCACATCTTTAAAGTATGAATGCAAGAAACAGCGTTTAATACACTTAAATTTTATTTATAGAAGTAATAACTGTACATAATTCTTTATAATCTCCAAAATGTAGATTTATGACCCACTATGAAGAGTCAGTATAATTCACTCACTAATGATTCTGCTGGGGGGGAAGGTGTTTTGTGCAAATCGTGATGAGTTTAATTTCCCACCATATAAAGGCTTGGGCCAAAGTTTTAGGTACTTAATAAAAACACTGACTTCACACTAAGTCTGCTCCAGTGTATCAATCATCCAGGGCCAATCGCAACATCCACAGCCCTAAAAGTGGTTCTCAGATCATCTAGATGCTTAAATATTTCATATTTGGTAGGAAAAGGTGACTGACAGTGCTACTAGTGGAAACAACCACACATAAATAAATAGGATATTTGTGTTACTGTTTTTGCAAAAGATTTCTCTGAATGTTTTAGGCTGATTTTTACTCTACCCAAGAATTGTAAAGAAAGCAATAGCAAAGCACATTTTAGCAGTTGCTCTGATCAAATGCTTTTACCTGTTAAGTCTTAATGATTTAGCTTAAAACAAAAAAACAAAAGTGTCTCTGTTCTAACTGAAAAAAAACAACATCATCATTTTGTGAGTATGCAGCATCCCTTTTTCTCAAATACTCTTCCACACAGTGAAAAGGAGGACTGAAACTAAGCGCGGCAATGTCTTCACTCGGATATCTAAGCAGGGAAAGGATGTCCTGTCCTGTCATGGAGGATGCTTTTGTCAAACCTTTCTGACAGCTGTGTAAATCCTTATGAGAATTCTGCATTATATTACAACAGGGAAAATAAACAGACAATAAACCTCTGTACAGAAAAGCTGTGTCAGAAAGAACCTTTTTCTCTGAGCTGCAGGTAACACTGCCTAATTTAACCTCTGGGAGGCGTTCTCACACAAGCCAAATATTCATGTTCATTTCAGCCAATGTACACCATTTTACCCTGAGGGGCTTAAACAGGAGATAAACTATATCTTAGAAAAATACTCCACAATAAAGCTATCATTAGAAATCGGGAGTCACACATTTTTTTTGCATAAATATGTAGGAAGGCCATTACAGGCTAAGGCTTTTGGAGAAGACTTAACACACAACAATACTCAGATAGTTGAACTTAGTGTCTCTCGGTATAATGTCAGTCAGTCGATGCTGTGAGTTGTCCTTTTACTTGCTTGTCGTCTTTTCTTTCTTCCTCTGTCGTGAGTTTCAGTTAATCATCAGGGAGCTCTTTCAAAACAGTGTTTCAATTGTGTCCGCTGTCACTCTCGTAGCTGGAAGGGACGGACAAGAAGAGGTTAGACATTGTGGCTTCACCATAATACAGTTAGAGGAACACACGTAATGACTATTCTGTCCTAATCTAATTGAATCACTGAGACATGATCACGAGCTTCAGGTTAAGGCTGATTAAAGCACATGCTTGCACATTGGGAAAAAAGCTGTAGGCAAGCCACCAGCGTCTCATTTGAGCTCGAGCAGAAGGTGGCTTGTGTGAGCAGTTTGCTTTCCTTGGTGTGGAGGGCACAGAGCATGCTCTTTAGAGCAACATTAAACTGCTTTGCTGTTCAAAACCATGGTAATGCAAGAATTTGCATTCTGCTTTTTCATGACAAGAGAGTGAGTAATTGATTTATTCTGGTGCTGAGTCAGCCTTCATGACTCAGCAGCAGCACCTTGAAAAAAACTGATTAAGGCAATGGCAGTCACTTTCATGAAGATAATGAAGGAAGACCACAGTTGCTACACTTACTTAAAGTTTCAGGAGGTGTTACTCCGCTCATATGTTGTACTCCCATTGTTCCGTTTCTTTCGACGCCATGCTCCATCTTTGCAGAACAGCTGGAAAGACTCTGTGAAGGACTGACGCTGCCGTGGGCTGGCTTCTTCGCCACTGGTGGAGGAACTTTGTCACACTTCACCTCACCATTTAAGAAAGCAGCAGCCTTCGACTGGTCGGACACCTGCATGAGTTCAGCCGCCAAGCTTTGCTTCAGACTTGCCTGAGCCTCCGGGGAGGAGGCAGCCGCAGTCTCTATGACAACCTTTTTTGTGCTCCTAGAGAAGATGAAGCTGGCAGTAGAGGCTGGGGATTTGTGCATGTCACTTCCTTCAGGTAATTTCAGAGACAGAGCTCCTGGTTCACTGAAACAGCTGTAAGTGGGTGATCTCACACCCAGTCTGGAAGGCAGACCGTCTCTTGAAGACATGGCTGCGGTTTTCATACGTATAGCTTCCTGTAAGCGCATCGAAGGAGTGTTCATTGTCACTGAGGATGTTTTTACAGCCTGAGGGGGGGATTTCACTGACAAAGACTTGCGAATGGGCTTTTGAGGAATGTTTTGAGGGCTTTGGATTGAGACTGGACAATCCTCCTGAACTGGTGCTCCCTCATTTGTGGACTTGTCCTCAGATGGAGCTTTCACCTGATCTTCAGTCATGTTGACTGATCTGAGACGAACCATCTGAAGCAAGGAGGGGGTGACAAGAGGTATGTTTGCATCCTCTTTAGGAATGGGTGCACTTTTGTGCCGTGAGAGGAGCTCCTTGCTCCTGGTGTCTCGATGTCCTACACTGGGTTGCCTCCTGAAATTAACCCCATGGGCTAAATTCTCTGCTGGTAGAGCGGGTGCTACTGGCACTGTAGATGGAACTGAAGCTTGTGTAACAGCAGGAAGTGCAGAGGGAGACTGATCTTCAATTTTCAGAGAGCTGCGCTTCAGGGAAATGCTAGGGGGAACTGCAACCGTGTCTGATACTGGGCTCTCTGCTCTTGTAGTAGGTGGTAAAGGAGGTGATTCCACTGGTGGGGATGAGACACTGTCAGAAACAGATGAAACATTCTGCACTAGCTGGCAAGAGATCTCATCATCATTGTTAGGTTTTGAGACTTGAACAACAACCACTGGTTTGTTGTGTTTTTCAGCTGGTTGTGAAGAAGCTGGAGGCAAGTCTGGATTTTGTACAGTACCCCCATTAGGGACGTCCAACTCTGTGACACAGCTGTCCATTACATCTGGCACACTATCTGTTATCAAGGGCGGAGGTGGTGGAGGAAAGTCTACCTCATCTCCTCCATCAAAGACGGAGTCCCCTTCCATAGGCGGTGGAGGAGGTGGCCAGCAAGACTCCACAGTGTGGCCCTCCTCCTGTACCCTCTGTAATTCATTTGGTGGTACGGATATGGATGACGGAGACGTTTTCCTTGATAGAGGAGGTGTAGGGTGGTATGATGGGGGAGGGGTAGGTGGCGGTGAGACCTTATTCATTTTGGGGGCCTCTACTGAAAGTGTTTGCATGCACGGGACTTCACTTCTGTCCACTTCATTCTCCCTCTTATCAACTAAAATTGTTACACCGTTCTGTGAAGCTGTTGCATGGTTTTCAACAGATGAAGGAACCTCTGTTGTGGCACTGCTACTCATTTCCTTTTGTTGTCTCTCTAATGACTGCTCTGTCAACACAGTTTCCTCTCGGTGGAGTATTGTCACAGGCTTCTTCATGACAGGAGGGGGATCTTTCTTTGGAGTTGTTTCTTGACTCTTTGGGTCCTTTACTACAGAGGTACTACCCTGTTCTTGTCTCTGTTCATCTACACTTGCCTTTCTCTTCTCCTGAATCAAAGGCCTCATTTCACCTGTACCTGGACATTCCCTACCTTCCTGCTGTGCATCGACATTTTCAGGTTTTCCTTTGTTTTCTGACAGTTCTAAGCCTGGTTTGCCTGTAGTTGTGTGGTTTTCAACTAAAACTTGCATCTCTTTTCTGGCTTCACTGTGGGCTCCTGCCTGTTTGTCTGTGCTATCTTGTATCTGTGCTGGTTTCTGGGTGACATTACGGTGTGGTCCACACAGGAGCTCAAAGGTGCGTCTGCTGTGAACCCATGTCTCTGGAGGAGGAGGACATGGTGCTTTGACTTTAGGAGGTGGCGGGATGTTCAACAGCTCTCTGATTTCCGCTCTAAAACCTGAGGGATTGCTGCTCGCTGTGACTTCTTTTGGAGCGACAGTAGGTATAGATCCCTGTGGAGGTGGGTTTGGGCTACATGTGGGAGCATCTGCATTTGCTAGCTCAGATGTACCAGATGATAAAGAGGTAAGTGAGGATGAAGGAGAAGCTGCTGAAGATGAGGCCCGAGACACTGACCTCTCTGGTTTGACAGGCTTCTTCCTCTGTTTATCTGGGGAGGTTGGAGAGATCCCTTTTGGAGAAAGTGTTGGAGTACCACTCTGACTAGAGTAACCACTGGAAGGGGACATGGTCCGTTCAAATTTACCCCCTTCGGAGGGAGTTTTCTGTGGGGAGGAGGTGCTGGATTCTGGTGGCACCTGTGTTGCACCTCCAGCATCGTTAGAAGAAGCCTGTGTGGGGTTAAAAGGAGTGGAGGAAGAATCTGAAGAGCTAGACCCAGGACAGTTTGATATGGTTGTAAGGATCTTACTGTTATCTGTTTCAACCAGCTTTGTGTCATCCTCTGCTACATTGATTTCTGTGGTAGTTTTCACATCCTCTGAAGTAGAGTCGCTGAGATCCTTGCTATCCACTAGAACCCTGGAGTTACCTCTGATCTTATTACTATGCAGAGAATTTGTTCTCCGTGGAGGCGCTGGGGGTTGTTTGGTCTTCATAACTGAAAGACTACGAGTGCAGTTGCGCTTGTTCTTTGCATGTTCCTCAGCCGCCACTGACTCTGATACACCAGACTCAGCCTCTGGTCCAGTAGCAGCATTTTCAGTTTTACTACTGGGACTGTTAGTCACACTAACGGAGCCACGAAGACTGACAAGGTCTTGGTTGCCACCAGTCTGCGCTGCCTTGCTTTCCTGCACATGAAGACCTGCTTTCTGTGAGTTACCGTTGCGTGTGCTACTCTTGGATGAAACAGGCGATGAGTTTGAAATAATTGTCTTTGAAGACTGTGACTCGCTCCAGTTTGACCCCGAAGTTGATGTTGGCATCAGCATTGAGTCGTTGAAGGAACTGTAAGTCTGGGAACCGTCACCATCTGATCTTCTGGACAACAAAGGGCTGACTGAGTCCCCAGATGTGAGACTGCTTTTGCTAACAGTGCGAACACTGCTACCGTGATTGACACTGTTGCCACGAGTCCGGCTGCTGCTGCGGTCAATCTCAATGACTTCAATCGAGGCTGGCAAAACAGCATTGGGGATGATTGTAGATAAATAGGTGGCCTGAGGAGAGATGGACATCACTGGGCCCTAGACAAAAGAGGAAATAGGTATTTGAGATTAAAAAGGTCACAAATGGTCAAGACACCCTCATCTACTAAGGACTCAAGTTTCAGAAAACCAGTTTTAATGTCATATCTTCTACCGGCAGCCTGATGTCCTTCCTACCTGAGGTTCCTGAAGGAAGTTAAACATTGAAGGAGAGAATGAGGACAAAGTGGTCATGCCAGGGACTGCAAGGGATTTGGGTCTCAGGGACGAAGTGGGGCAGAGATGGGAACCAAAGCCCTGCTGGTTGAAACACAGCTCATCTTGGTACACTGCCTGGAGGTGCTTTCCCACCAGCTGTTCATCTTTGAAGGCCTGCTTAGAAATGAAGAGAAGAGTATTCTTAAGTGACCAAAACAAATGAACCCTGTCATGTATGTTAAAACTATTCAGAAGTACTTAAATGTTTCTGGAGAACCCTTTACCTCCAGCTCAGAAAGGTGTACCCTTGCACCCTCCTTATTCGCCACTGGAGTCCCTCCATCAACCGTAGGAATGATGACAACACCTGATTGGCCGTCACTCACTTGCCTGTCGTGATTAGGGAGCTGTGTAGAAACAAGTGGCTGAAAGGTGGAGCTTCTGTGTAGAGCTGTAAAAAATGTGGATAAATGTCAGTAACATGTTGCTTTCCAGATGGATCATATGGTTTTCTTTCACAGTCTGCAGGAGATGATGCTGTGGACATACCAAGCTCTTTCTGGACTTGGTTGGGAATACCCATGATAGTGGTCCTCCTGCTCCTCTTCCTGCTCTTATCTAGTCTTTTCACTGGATTCAGAGGCTTAAATGTAGAACCTGAAAGATAGGAAAAATAGAATTGTCAAATGGCCATTTGAGGCTGCCTTCAAAGGCGAGTCAGTCCCCTTAGACCCTTCCATTGAAATGCCCAACTACAGCAGGCGTAAACATATTGACGACCTGAAACAAAAAATGGTTTTGGTCTCTATAGCATATTTCCTTGTTAATGGCAACTGTAGAGGAGCTGAATTTTTATCTAAAACACCCATTTAAATGGTATTAAGACTTAAAATTATGCATAATTAAGGCTGTGGCTGCTTTGTGAGAGAGAAATGGTGAGTGCTGTCGTAGGACAGTCAATAGCCCAGAGACATTTGCATCGACCGCCTCGGCACCACTCAACGCTTTACCTATTTGCTCAGGTGCTGCCAAGATGGCGATGGCTAAAGCAACCATACTAAGCGTCGAAACCTATTGTTGGTTTCATGGAAGGTTTGTCCATCCTTATATACAGTCAGTGATTAGTACCAAACTAAGGCAAATGGGAATGTTCCTAGTTTTTTCTGGTATTTGGTCATCAAACACATTGGACCTAATGAACTGCTGCATAACAAGTTAGGAGATCTACAATATTACAACTCAGCCTTTGGGTACCATCAATGTATGCACCAAATCTAAGAGAAAACCACTGAAAAGTTGTTGAGAAACTTTGTGAATTTCATGATAATCTGCCCAACAGTCGATGAGAAATTTCAGTCTTGACTAAAGTGGGGGACCGACCAACCCTAGAGCCACATTGCCAGCATGCTAGATTGCATTCGGCACACGAGCACAAATTTCTGAAATAATGGAAGCAATGCATGATAATACAATGAAACTCAGCAAAGTATATTAGGGAACTGCCTTTTCTCGAGGATTTTAAAAAAGAAGTTTGATCAGAATACAAATCACACTCACTGCGTGCGCACGCGCGCAGAATGACATGCTTTGCCTTCTAGCTGTGATACGCAGAGGCAGCCGCAGTGCTGTCTTCAAATGCTTAGAACTTTTGAGTTATCAAGAAAGCTTCAGCTGTGCATATGAGTGTGTGAGTGCGTGCCTGTGTCAAGTTCCTCTTCCTTTGATTTCACACCATAACTGCAGAGGCAGTGGGAATGAGACGTGCATGCTAAATAAGTACCCGCCAGTGACTCGTCATGAAGCAGTACACTCGGGAACAAAGCTCAAACTGCTTTCACAGCCGTTATAATTATTTCCTATTTCTCTAAGATGAACAAGATATGGATGCTTCCTTTCCAAGCACTTCTACACAAACACACACATAACAGGACCGTTGTTTACCTTGGCGAGTAAGCACAGGCCTATTCAATGCAGCAGAGGTTACGGTGGTATCAGTATTCCCGGTGGTGGATCTTGACTCTGGAGAGCCACCTCCGTCCTTGGAGCTGATATCCTGCTCCGGACGGAGAGTGTCTGTGGACTGCAGGGGATACACACACACACACACAACAGTGTTAAGCTATGTGGCATTTTTTGTGTGTCGGAAGTGGAGGAAAAATGATCCACATAGCTTTTGAGGCACTTACAGCAATGCTTTCATTGTCAGCAAAGTTCACTCCATTCTTGTGCTCTGTGTGAACCAAGCAGACAAGGTTAAGACACTGAATCTGAAGACTCTTAAACTCCAATCATGCATATTCACAATCTATAATCAGTGATCTAATCATGGATGAAAAGTGGAGTTAACTTCTACATTTAGGTTGTTGCTTTATTCATTTTAAAATTTAAGTAGAAGCAGAAACATGATCAGTCAAAATATTTTGTCAGAAATAAAGTTTCTTGCACATTAAAACCATCTCATGATTACAGACATTTTTCCCAAATTGAAGTTCTTTCAGATTTTGCTGTTTCCATGAGCTTTTTCTGATGTGATACTCCAACATGTGCATAAAAATAAACATTACAGAAGCACAGCTCATGTCCTACCTTCTTGCTGCAGTATCTTGAGACCCTCCTGAGCTTCAGTGTGCAGGTCTTCCAGGTACTGCGGCCTGCTGCCCTCAATGAAAACATTCTCCTGGTAGTGCTGTGAGGCGGTGTAGTGGACCGTCAACCTTTTCTGGTCTTCATTCCCTTTCGGGCCAGCTGTTGATACAGTTGAAGAAAAAAAAGAGAAGAAGACAAAAGTAAATGGCTTATATGTAAGTCGATATTTTGCTGCTGTGTTTTTGAAAACGATTGCAGACATTTACCAGCAGCCGATTACACAACCTACTATCACCTTTTTGGCCTTTTGACGATAAACACCCCACTCAATTTTAAGGCATACAAACCTTATATTGCTCTATGACGTCCTTCCGTTGCTACCTCCCTGTCTTATGTGGGCAAAAATAAACATGAACTTGCACTCGACAGGTGTCCAAAACTTTTATCAGCTTTACAGTGAATCCTCTGCACTTCCATCTGGCATTAGAGTGTGTTTACCGGTGCACCTTTGACGCAGCAC
Source organism: Dascyllus trimaculatus (assembly GCA_024666655.1). Taxonomy (NCBI): domain Eukaryota; kingdom Metazoa; phylum Chordata; class Actinopteri; family Pomacentridae; genus Dascyllus; species Dascyllus trimaculatus. The sequence goes on along the minus strand of CM045461.1, from coordinate 24,356,692 downwards.
ACTCATCAGATTTGCTCAGCCAACGTCACCCCAGCCTGACCGGGCCTTCGGTAGTAAACTGCTGCCTGGTTAATCTCCTGCAGTATCTTGCTCCCTTGCTAGTCCACGGGGGATTAGATAATCTGGACTGTACACATGCAAAGATGCTCCTGGACCCCCTGCTGTGGGGCTTGGACCGAGCTCTCCCTTCAGGGTGGCTTTAGTTGGTGTCAAAGGACAGCCAAAAAGCAGTGCAGCCTGAACGTGAAATAATATGAAGACCTTTTTGGACAATATAGGCAAAGCTGGCACTTGTTGCCATGACCCAGTCAGCTGTAGTCCAGTGATACTAAACTACAGTAGTGGGCTTTGCAGAATTGTAAAGACCATTTATCTGAGTCTTTGCTTTGTGGTTGGAAATCCTATGATGGCTAGTGTAGTATTCTATTGCTTTGAGTATGCCCCTCAAAACAGTAATATCTGGTGATTTAGGCACATGGACACCTTCTAGTCTTACATGCTTTTGTATTGCTGACTGAAATTTTCAGTTTTTGTGTGAAGAATAAAAGAAGTTTGAGTTTTGTGGCTTTCATTGGCTTGTCAACACACTATTTTATGGGGACATAATTTCAAATAGTGAGAGAACATTCAAAGACAATGAGAAGAAATGGTACAAACTGAGGTTAGATCTACAAAATTGTGTGTTTTTTTGTCTGTTATTAATAGTCCTCAGTCAAGGTGAGAGCTGAGGTGGAGGTATGTGATCAGTGGCATTTGTTTGTTTGACTCTCTATCTGTCAGCAAGACTAACTTGTTGGGGAAATGTAGCACACACACTGGAAAAACCCAATACATTTTGGTGCAAATCTTTTGGTAAAATTGCGAGACAGGGCTTGAGCCTTGGAGGATGCCTTTTCTAAGTGCCCCTCTAGTTATTATCATTATTATGGTTACAAGACGACGGACAATGTTGTACCTCCATTTGATGTAAATTCCTGCAACTGTGTAGCACTTGGGAAGCCATCTCCTTACATAAAGCATAGCACAAAAACATAATGGGTCTCATGTTGAGAACATGACCTACAGGCAATCAGTCATGCAAAGTAACTAAAAGCTTAGCTAAGCAACGGTCAACCTGAGGTGTCTGCTTTCCCTCCTTTGTCACTTAAACACTGGCTCTCAGTCTCACCTGGTTAGGTAAGACGGTGAACGTGGACATGTATGTACTGTATGTGTGTGTGTGCGTGTGTGTGTGTGTGTGTAACAGACACTCCCACGTTCACACAGGTGAGGCAGCCCAGACACAATGTCCTCCCCTGTGTGCGGCTGTGGGAAATGTCTGTTCATTATAAATCTGGGCCTGTCTGATACAAATCCAAGAAAATGAGGGGCAGTCTGAGGACCTCCACCAGACAACGGAGAGCATTTAATCAACACATATATGTTGCTGTAACTACCAGTTGTGATTAACTGGAGTAGCAGCCCTCGCTGAGATCCCGCCGGACCCCTGCAGAAGGTTTTAAGGATTATGGTGATTAAAACGATCGTCAAAAAAGTCAGTAAAGCCCCTTATCTCATTAGATATCCAAATTGCCTCAAACACTAATTCTTGCGTGCCTGTGTCTGTGTTTGTGAGACACACAGACAGATACCAGTACCAGTAATTACCTCCACATCTATTAACTAAAAGCAGAAACAAGCTACTAAGTTCATCACCCCACATCATCAGCATGGCAACACAAACTTTTAAGGAAAAATTGGAAAACAGGTCATCCAAACTCCAGCAATCACAGCAAACTTAAGGAGCATTACTGTCGTATAAACGTCAAAGCTGCTGCCAAATTCCTCATCGTGAGTCGGCACTCACCCTTCTTTTTGAAGACAGACAGGAAAGAGTGGATGCTCTTCCTCAAGTAGACAACCATGCCTACTGCAGCGCCATAGCAGATACAAAACCAAGATGCTGATGTAAAACCAAAGCAGAGTCCAACAAGTCCTCCTCCTGTCGCTGGTGAGAGAAATCACTTTGATTTACAAAGAAGATCCAGATGCTCCGACCTCTGAGGATGAGGAAACGGAATGAAAAAGCTTGACAGCAGTTTGCCGGTGACCGGAGCTGCTTCTGCAGAGTGACTGAGTGACTTGGGGAAGGACAAGTGCACAATAAGATTTGCTTCCAGCCAAAGCAGCCTGTCCCAGCTGCCTTATCCCTGAGTCTGATACCCTCCTCTCTCCCTTCCCCCTCTGCTCTCTCTCTCTCTCTCTCTCTCTCTCGTCTATTTTGCCCACACTGGCTCACTCCATTGCAGTTCCCTCTCTATTGTCAAATGATGAACCCCCCCACCAGCAAAACGGCTGTCAAAGTTTGGCTTTCAGGAGGCGACCACCCCCACTTCACACAATATAGACAGACACGTGTGAGACTATATGCACACACACCGACCAAGTGAACCCCCTCCTCATATTGACTCGCTTGAATAGGGCCTGGGAAGACAAAACTATGAAAGAAATAAGTGACAAATAGACTAAAATAGACATAATTTAATGTCAGGTGTCATTGGATTTCACAGATAACCTAAGTGTGAAATACTACCTTGATAATTACTGGAATAATATGAGAATGAAACAATAATGTACTGACTTTAACCAACAGATGGAAAAGATTCTACATTTTAAGGGAAAACTTGATATAATAGATGAAAAAGGACAATATTGGTAGATTAAAATCTGCTTCCTTCTCCCTTGTGTTCACTGTTATACATTTTGGCTACACCAAAAGCTAGACATATCCCATAATCACTGATGTGTTGTGGAGTTGTTAAGTTCTGTTTGTCATTGTCCACGCCCTAATGGCAGCCCTCAGCATCATGCTTCTGTCTGACGCTGTGTCTAATTATCTAAGGGCCACAGGGGCTGCATTTGACAGTAAAGGTTGTGTCCTCACGGTGAAAAGCTAAAGAACCATTTGTACTGTATGTTTTACTCTCTTCCGTATCACTACATCACTCTCACCAATGCCCTCACTCCCCCTCTGTCTCTGCCAATCTCTGCTCCCTCACATCTTCCTCTATCTCAGCCTCTCTCTTCCTGTCTGCCCCTTAGCCTTATAGCTAACAAAGGTCTAGTTTGAGTTATAAATAGCCGACATGGCCTCAGTTCATCATCTGTAATGGCGCTGTCTGGGGGTGAGTTTCTGTACGGCTGCTAATGTTTCCTGACGAGTTGCAGAGGGTATGAAATACAACACAGCTATGAAAAAACAGCGACAAAAAACCAAATAAGGCCTTGTGCCAGGATTGTTTTCCAGGTGAAGAAGCTGCACTTCGATCCACTTGCCCTCTGAATGGATGTTTATTCCCATTAAAGTGGCACAGCAGGGGGCAACAGCTGGTCCGGACCAGCTGGAGGGTAGTAACACAATTACCTTCAACCATTCAGCCAGAAACCCTCCCCTCACTAACACAGGAGTCCTGGCAATGGAGAATAAAAGCGCTGATGCTAAGCTGCTCCTGTGAAGATTCTCCACCTCAGTGTCCCGGGTCAGACTGCCCAGCCCAGGGCTGCTGGCTGCGGTTCAGCCTCGGGGTGAGTTGGGGCTGGAATAAGCTGAGGCATTCAGGAGAGCAGCTTTAGACACCGGAGCCATGCCAGAGGATTAACTCTGCCAGTAGCTTAACCTGTCCATCTCTTCACCTTACACTCCCTCGCACCTGACATTTGTTTTCCATCTATCAGCCCGTCTCATCTCACTCTCTAATTTCACCGTCTCACTCTATTCCACCACATTTCTCCACCATGTCTTTGCTGTACATCTAATCTTGCTGTATCCTCTGGATGATATCACTCATGCAGCTAATTCGTACTCATTAACTCCTAATCCATATTAATTTCTGCGAGACAGTTTACCAATATGAGACACGAGGGAGCTTATGTGCATGAGAAAAGAGCTTTGTTTCACACTTACACGGCTCTTTAAGTTCCAAACACCCCCTTTTCTTCAGAAATAAATCCTTTCCAGACCCAGTTCCCCCAGAGCAGACCTTTACTATGTGCCAGTTTTGGGGGTCTCTGGCCTCAGCCTGTGTACCCCCCCCCCACCTCCTGTTGTTAACCAAGACCCCTCATATCAATATTCATTAGAAGGCCTAAAGAGACACCATCTGGTCCTGGGGGAGAGGGCAGAGGGGAGAGAGGGGCCTTACATGCCTTTGATTCGCACAACACACCATTCCCCTGCACAGGCAGAACCACACAGTATATTACAAAGGACAGCTTTCATTTCAGAGTTCTGTTTTTCATTTTATTCTTGCTAATATGTTTTCACTGGCTATGCTCTTTATGTGGTTGTTCTATCGTGTGTTTTCTTACGCATTTGTTTTTATTTTCTCCTTTTCACTTCATCAGTGATGTTTTGTGGCTATCATGATGCATTTTAATTTGTGCATTTTACTTCTTTTAATCACGCACTGTGCATTTTCATGGCTAATCCTTCGTTTCAAATGCACTTTGAGTCACGTTCTGTTGTTTTAAATGTGCCATATAAATAAATCTGACTTGACTTGAAAGGAACATTTGCTACTTGCATACTATTTTAAATTTTCAAAGTTAAGATTAGAAGTAAAAGACACAAACATTCAACTCTAGACTGCTAAATACTTCCTTCCAATAGAGTTAAATCAACTGCTGTGCCTTTTTAAGGGATCATCTGAACTTGTTTTACAGCCTTTTCTGTGTAACTCTAAAGATAATATCATAAATCACCAGTGCCAGACTGCTAGAGTTGTTAGCAGGTCAAATCGCCCGTGGAAGAACAATCAGAGTTCAGGCACCCAACAAAACACGTGTGTTAAAATGTCAGAGGCCACAAAGCACACACTTCATTAGTGAGAGACACATTTAAAATAATGGCAATGATCTGACACGCCGCTCTGCTTTACTGATTTGCATCTCATGTTGTGAATTCCAGCCAGGTTTGGCTGTAATCTACTGAGAAGCTAAATTTAAACTACAGCTGTGAAGCAATTCCCCATTTACCAGAAATTAATCTGAAACTATTTGATTAATTAGTACATAATGCATTTAAAGAATATGAAAAGAAATATATTAAACATTATCTGGTTTCAACTTCTCTCCCCTATTCTATGTTTTTATATATTTTGGTTGTTGGTGAGATAGAAGGAGACACTTGAAAGGTCTCAGGTTAGGGTCTTGTGCTGAGAGAATATTTTGTTATGTTCATTCAGTGTCTGCTATAAGGTTTCTCTTCAGAAGAAGCACAGACATACTTGTCATTTAATACTGTTGGACTTCCATAAAGTTGGGAAACTTTCAAGACATTTAGTTGCTAGCGCAGGTCAAACAAAAAAAAGTTCCTATCATATGTTTCATTCGAAGCACTCAAAAGCCCTCTTCTTTCAAACCTCAAACCTCCAGTTTGTATCCCAGCTATTGTGTTAAATAACTGAAGTCCACGCCTAAGCTTTCTAATTCCTGAAAGCTCCCATGAAAGCCAGAAATGTAATTTCTCAACTGTTTTTACAGGCTGAATTTTACTTGTCATTATGACCAAAAGGGACATATGATGCTCATTTCCAGCTATATTTCCATTTTGGGTCTCCATTTAAGTAGCTTTGTAGGATTTTACTGTTCAGAACATCCTCATTCACCTCGTACTGTCTGTTGTGCTGCCCCTAAATTGAGTCTCTGCCTGACAAAGACAATATCAGCTCTGGGCTGTCTTGGCCCTGCTCCCTAAACGCCCACTTTCTTCTGATTGGCCGACTCCTGGAAGCCTGCTGAGAGGCAGCACTCAGTGCTCATGAGGACGCCACAACCATGGACATTCTAGCAGGACATCTCTGTTTGATAAATGATACACTCATTGATACTGTGTGAAGTAACAGTGGACTTAGTGTTTCAGTCAGCAGTTGTATGTTTCTGTTAATATGTGTACTAACAACATTCAAAAACATCTGCTGTGAGGAAATACCAAAAGTAACACAGTGAAATGTTATTCTGCTGTCACCAAATGACTGTATAGTATCTCCTTACACTGTTACACATTTGTATGCTAGAGAACATTACATGCCTACTTAAGTAGAGAGTCTTGTGAGAAAGAGTGTGTGTGTATATATATATATATATATATATATATATATATATATATAACCATTAGGACAGTAGTGAAAATGTTGGAAACCTAGTATTTAGTCTGAGAGAATTACTGGAACTACTTTTGCACATGTTTACCTCATTATTTAAAACTTTGGCCATATTATTCATTAACGTCCACCATTGTAACATCATGTTTATGACAGGAAATTGTATAATATATTCCCTTTAAACAAAATCCACGAGTAAAATGAATGAAACACTTCTTTAAATCCAAACTAATAAGATTCATTTTGAATTCAGCTGCTCTTCAAAGTCACTAAATCTACCCCCAACCAAGATGAATCCTCCACACCAACTCAATAGTATAAAAAAATCTGACATAATACTGTGTATTATTAAAAATCACACTGGACACAACATAATTACTAACAAAATAACCCATCAAGACTGACTAATCTGTTTAACAAAAGGCAAATATATCAGTTTTAGTAGGGCGGCACACACAAGCTGCTCTACACATTTCCTTGCATGCACCCTTGTAACCTCTTGCTCCACTAGAGAGTGCTACATCAGCTCTGATTCTCTTCTCACTGCAACTATGAGACTGCAAAAACAGGAGGTCATTTGATGAGGATGTTTGCTGGAGACACACATAGTCATGTTTGTACTGATGCTGGACAAAAAGCAGCTAAAAGTAAAATATGACTCCCACAGGACTGACCAAGCCCAAACCCTGATGCTAACACACACACACACACACACACACACACACACACACACACACACACACACACACTTACTGGAAAGTGGTGTAATGGTGTGTATTAGCTCATCTCATGTCCTCACCTCGCCCTCTCATTTGCTGCACTTGGGAGGAAGGAGGTAAAGAGAGCAGCAGAAAGAAAGAGAATAAAAAGTGATGGCTGTGCTGCCTTTGTCATAACCTCAACATCAGTATCAGGTGAGCACACAGGCCACTGGACCGTGACAAGCTACAGGGTTTCCACTTCATGCCCGGCTGGGCCTGAAAACTGCTACCATTTGTGTGTATTACTGGGTGTGTGGTTCAGTGCCCACATGGTGAATTCATTAAAAAAAAGTGGGGGGACACGGGGTGACAGGGACGTAAGGTCAAAAATGGGACTGAAGACTTCTAATAAAAATAATAATATTGATCACGGTGGTTACAAAGAAGGAGCTGTGTTTTCCACCTGGTCTCAGCACACCTGCAGACTCTGAGTTAACAGCTGTGGAAAACATGAAGACAACAGGCGCTTGTTCAACACAGAGGATCAGGACTGACCCTCTGAGATCTGCTGTCTTATCTCTTTCCATGGATTGACTGTAAATGTGAGGCTGGCCTTCGTGTTTTTGACAAACCTAAACGTAAGTTTGTCTCCCAAACTTAGATTTCTTTGTAATGGAGCCAGAATTTTTTTTATAGGAGTGGCCAGGCTGAGAGCATTACTCAGACTCTGGGTCACAGAAATTGATATATCATTATTTAATTTTCTTTTCTTTTCTTTCTTTTAATTACTGCAAGGCAAATCTCAAAAGGCCAGATAGTCTGTTTTTTGGTGGGTCACTTATTGTATTTGCCTTTGGTGGTTCCACGTCTTCCCCCAATACGTACTGATTGCTTGCCCTGCCTTGTTGTTCAAAACAAACACAACTTTTCATTTTTGAAAAGGCTCAGTAATTTCTTCAAACAGCTGGATACTGTAGTTATTAGGAAAGATTAGTCAAACAGGAGTAAATGCTGCACTGTGGCTGTTTCCAGCTGGGGTTGCCTATATTTTTGCTGGCAAAATTCTACAATAACCTTTTGGCTTATTGTAATTCAGCTTTTCTGAGAGGAAGCTAGATGCCTGCACCTCCTCTTGGCTCTGTTTTCAGACTTCAGAAAATCTAGCGGGAGGCTTTAGCACCTCACAGATCTTTCCACACAGGTCAGCTGAGATAGGATAGAGAGCAACACAGTCCACAGTGAGAGTAGAATGCAGTGGCTGAATCGGTGAAGCAGAAGATTTTAACTCAGGAGAGTGGGCGTTTGAATCCCGTGGGAAGCCAAATGTCTGTGTGACTTTCGGCTCGACTATTTTGAAGCGCTGGCATATGCCCATGATCATCTGATGAGATGGGCTGAGGCTGTATTTTCAAATTCTTGCATGTTTTTCGGCTTTTCATGATTTCTGCCAGCTGCAGCTTTAATCCACATTTGGTGAACTCCTGAGTATTTACAATAAGAGGACAGCGTGTGTTGGATTGAGTCAAAATACATAAATCACAGTGTCCATGCTTGTTTAAATGAAGAAACACTTCAGCCAGCGCAATGTCGTGGATCACAGATGCATTTTTAATCATTTGTGGGTGAGAAGGGACCTAGAATGAGATCTGGATTTTGGCTACACTGCTACAACTTGTTGGTGGGACTGATGCACTATTTGTTTTGTTCTATTCATACGATTTGCCAAAAGAAAATTACAGAATATCATAAGGTTTATGCTTCAAGATGGGTTCACACGCTACATCATATTTAGTGATCTGAGAGGAGGAACAGTGGTCGCCTACAGTAGCGTTTCTTTCCACTGACCACAGTCTCTCCCAGTTGCTCTTTCCATCTCCATAGACCGACGTAGTTAAACCGCCAGAGTACAGGAAGAGAAGGTTAAAATGTGACCAGCAATAAAGTTCCAATCACCGTAACACGCACACACACACACACACACACACACCCACACATTCAGCTAGTTGCTGCGCTCCTGATTTGTATTCAATGGCTTCTGTGGCTGACTTGAGTTATGAGCTCTCTTACTTTGAGTGGTGTAGTATTAACCAGGGAGAGAGGTGCAGGCTAACCTCCAGCATCAGTGCACACATCCAGTAGAATATTTCATGTATCTTGTTATGATAATCTGCCACCGTCTGTTCAGGTGGCCCAGTCAGAATGAAATATGAATTATGAGACTCGGCTCATTTGTCACTGCATTTATCTGATGAGAGCTAACAGTCGCAGAGGCACCATAAAAACAAAACATCCAAAATGTAAAACTTGTACTGCAGGAGGCTGGAGATGGTGGGGAGATGGCGAATAAGGGGAGTGAAGGAAGGTGGAGATGATGGGCTGAGGAAATGGGAGGAGAGTGGGAGGGTGCAGGGCACAGAGAGGACATAAATCACTGCTTCAGTAACTGTCACTACCCATGAACTACCTGCATTTTTGATTTCCTCTGGGTGGGACACAGAGGGAGCAAGATAAAGAGGGAACAAGGAAGAAGTGAGTGGGTTGAATACAAACATTGAGGAGGACGAAGAGAATAAAGGGACGGAAGAGAGCGAAATGAGTCTCTGTAGAATTATGAAAAAAACGGTGTCATTAAAATTGAAAATTCACAACCACAGATCATTATGTGGACACATATGAAAATATTATGCTCCTCTACCTGCAAGTGGAAAAATCAGATGTGGGAGATTTAGTGGTTACATAAAAATATAAGAGAGGAGACAGTCAAGAGTTTTGATCAAATGTAGAACTTACTCTAAGAAGCTTTACCTTTGATAAAGTGGTTGTACATGTTCTTTCTAAACAGCTTTAAATGTCATTTTTTTTACTCATTCATTGGTGGATGCTAGTTGCTTAACAACGATCACTGAATGCTGGAAATGACTGTGTTAACATGCGCACCCATATTCTGGTTATGAGGCCTATCCCAGTTCATTAATTTACTCTTTACATTGCATGTACATGAAGCACAGAGTAACCTAGTTATTCATATCCCCTATACATGATGAATACTAGTATCCTGGTTACTGTGTGCTGTTTGTGCAGACATCTGTGATATTTACAACACAAACAGACAAGTTAATCTGACATCAATCCAACTGTTAGCCTCACCTTAAATTCATTTGAGTAGGATTTTTGATAATGAGGCCAATATGGCTTACATTGGGCTCTATTAAATAACACATGGATTTGTCTTGTTCAGCTTATTTCGAGCAAAGGGAGACGAGAGCGACAGGAAATACTGAACACAGCAATCTGAGTGGTGTCAGGCTGTCAGCATCAGTGACACCATGAAAGACCAGGGAGCAGTAGACAAAGATGAAAGGTAGAGGGTCGTCGTGATAGAGTTCAGTGACCCTGAGTGGAGAGAAAATTTCTCTGTGAGAGGTGCATCCTTTTACCAGCTGTGTGACACAGCTGCACTAGAGGAAACAACGGTACAAGCAGTTCTGTTCACGATGAGAGTGGCTATAAACTGGGCTGTTGTTGAGGATTATCAGTTGGTTTGGATACAAGTTCATTGGCTAAATCCAAGGCTGCACAGGTGGTCGGCAGCAGTCAGAAACTGTGATAAGATGCAGCAGTATCCTGGTTTCTTTTGGAGTTCTCTAGCTAGCATTAGTAGGGATGAGTGCTCGTCCCCTTAGGTTGCTACAGTATTAGACTGTAAGAGTTTCTACCTGGTGGCACAACCAGATACTACAGTCAATCTATGTTACATGTATTTTCTGTGTATTATCTATCGTGGATAGTAACCAGAGCACAAAAACAAACAAAAACACAACAAAACCAGAATTATGACTTATCCAGGTTTCTGAAATCAGTGTATGATGTTTACATGTGCAAATAAAAACATATGATACTCAAAAGGCTGATCAAAACAGATATACTCAAGTTCAGTGTAAACAAAGAGCAACCATTACACCAGACACTTCACATCTACTGCTCAGCTACCACGAGCACATAAATATAAGTATAAAAAGTGAAAGCCAACATCAAACAGTTCATCCTAATAGGCTCAGAAATCAAATTTGAATCGTTATTTAGAACATCACTGCATTCCACATACACTGAACCAAATCAACAAGCACTGTTCTTTGATGATTCATACAGAACTGCGTGTCTTTGTAAGCTATCCTGGTCGTCTGAGATCGTTTACTCAGCACAGATAAATCCTGTGTTTGCTGCAGTTCTTAATCCTGACCTAAAGTAGGCTGTAAATCTGAGCTGAGGTGACTGATTGCACCTCAGGACCCTCTGGGACGACACACAAACACCGAGCTAAACTTAGCTGCTGCAGCACCCACTGTGCTTAAAAATAGTAACTGTCACTCTTTTAGTAATTATCCCTCTCTTGCTCTCTCCCTCCTGTTCTTCCTCTCTCAACCTGATAAGAGGATTGTGGGTATTTTTCCTAAAGGAGTATGAGCTGTTCCTGCTGCTTGTCGTTCCAACTTAAAAGCTTTTTGTGAGAGCTCTGCAAACACAGATACAGATATGGATGCCTCACAGCGGAGACACAGTTGACCCGCTGGTTGCTACATTCATCGTCAGGCGCAAGACAAGATAATAAATCCATTTGTCGCAAATTGGTGCGTGGGAGTGAGCGCAGCAGTCCCCTGAGTGACCCTGGAAAATTAGAGGCTAAGAAACGAAGCAAAGGCCTCCAGACAAAACCACCCTGAGAGAAGACAGACAAGGACAAGTATAAAACCCACTGCTGACAGAGAGAGGGCCAGTAAACTGATGAAAACTGTACCAAAGTAAAAAACCTTGAATATTCCACAACTAAATTAACTTGCAGGAGTTAGTAAAGTAACATCACTCTTAAGTAAGCAGACATACTGCATTTACTTCAGAAAAAAAGCATCTCAGAACTTAAATGTCTTGTAAAAGTGGATTCTTTGCCACACAGTCTGAAGACGTACCACACAGAGACATAACGTCCCCATAAGACACACAGGCAACAGCTGGAAATAAGAAAGGGACAGGTGCTGCAGGTTATTTGAGGCCATGTATCTCTAATGGTGAACAGTCTCATTTAGTGTGATTGATGAGGTAATGAGAGACCTACAGCTTCCGCAAAGACTCATCTCCGAACAGGACAGAACAGGCCTGACGCCCACAAGTCTGGTTTTCCTTTCAGACCGAAAATCGCTTTTCAGTCAAAGTCTGACGGCTCGACTGGCCGGTTTGAACTGAAGAAAAAACACCGAACAGCCTTGGAAAAAAGTACACATTCTAAAAGTTTACTGCTTTTTTATCCAGCGTCTTAGGTTTAATGTTTTTTTGGAATTTTGAGAAACGCACTGATTAGCTTTGCTTTGCTGAAAATAGAATGGTAACATTAATATTACTCTCATGTCTATCCATAATTATAACATAAGCATGATTAGCTTAGCATAAGGTAACAAGTGAACAGCTAGCCTGACTCCATCTAAAGGAAACAAAATCCACCTACAGGCACCTCTAAAGCACAATAATTTATATAGCATATATCATTTGATTAATCTGTGCAAAAAACTAAAGGATTAAAGTGATGATGTGGTTTTATGTCACTTTTATGTCCTCAAAAGTTCTCAACTTTATGCTATGCTAAGATATGCTAACCACCTTCTCGCTGCAGCGTCATATTTAGCACAGGGATATACAGTATGAGAGTCGCATTACTCTTTTCATATAGTCTGAATCAACAGATGCAGATTGCAGATTTAAACCTGCCATTGTTTGTGCATTTTGCGCAGCTTTCTTCCTACCTTCTTCCACTTATGTGTTATTGTTTTCAATATTCACTTTGCTAGAGGAAACAACAACAATAACCTCCATGCTAGCAACCTATCACAATGGAAGTTTCAAGTTTTGCAGAGGATTTAAGAATTAACCAAATGTTCCACCAAAACAATTCCCCCATCACCATTTTAAGAGGACATAATTTCTGCATCCTGGGCTTAGCACTGCCAAAAAAACCTAGAGCATTTATTCCCCTGTAGCAGAATGATCATTACTTGCAGCCAGATCATTTTGCAGCATCTAATTCTCTGCAAGAAAACAAAAAAGCGTCTACCATGTCTCAGTACCACCGCCAATCCATAAGGAGGCAGCGGTTGAGGCAAAGTAGCCAAGGTGTTACAGGTGTAACTGCTTCCTCTAACTCCTCCTGGGGCACCCTAAGGTGTTCCCAGGCCAGAAGGGATTTATAGTCTCTTCAGTATTGTCTGGTATATGTCTGTAGGGGTGCTTCCAGGTGGGATCCTGGTCAGAGGGTTGAAATACTGAAGTAGCACACTGCAGGTTTCTACTTAATGAAGCCAGCAGGATCAGATCATCTACAAAAAGCAGGGATCCAGTCTTAAGGTCACCAAACTGGACAAGCTCCAGTCCTCTGCTCCACCTTGGGATTCTTTCCATAAAGATCAGAAAAGAATTGGGAACAAATACTTGATTCACTGTTCATGACAAATAACTGTCAAACCCTTGTTTTTTGCAGCTTTTCAAAAATCACCAGTAAACCGAAATTTATGCTGTACCTCACACAGACGTGCTTGAAGTCAATTTGACCATGCAACTCTTGCCCATTTTAAAGAGACAACCATTCATTTACTGTACAGTTCAGTGGTTTCATGGATTTACTTGTCTGTGCCAACCTTTTTTCTTGGAATGGAAGGAGCAATCAGCTTGCTTGCCAGATGACAAACCACAAAACAGTGCATCCATTGTCACAGATAAAAAATCCACGGGGTCTGAAATTTAACCATAAAACTTCTGCTAAGATAAAGAGGTCAGTTTCACAGAATTGAATGTGTTTCATACGTAGCAGCAGTTCAAACTCCAAACCTCCTTGACATTTTCTCAATTGTACAGATGACACAAAATCCAAATGCCACGGTCTGGTTTGTCTCATTATGTGAATCAAAATGTATCTCTGCATTTGGGCTCCCTTTTAACCAAAATGTCATTAATATAATTTCATGCACTCATCTGCCCCTAAAAGTTACAGAGATTGTACATTTTTCCAGACGTGGACCTTTCTGTGAGACAACCATCCCTTGTTCTCTTCTGTACATGGACTCTCCATCTAATATAATGGACTAATTGCATGTGAGTCAGCCAGTAACTGCTATAACACAGTGGAATGGACACAGAAGATGTTCAAGAATGGAATATATTAAGCTTCAGCTGTGTTCAAAATCACCCCTTTGTTCTCTTATTCAACTCCCTGTAGATGGACCCCAATAGTCAATGCAGTTAGTATAAGTTCAATGCAATCTCGTACATTGTGGGATTTTTTTTAAAATCAAAGAGCGCGGTGTACATGCAATGGACACTGCTCTTTTCGTTTAATTAGGCAGCTTTCCACTGTAGGAACTCTAGGCAAGTGCCAGGTGCTGCAGATGTTTCGAGCTACCCTCTAATAGACTATTTCAGCCTTTCTGGCTCCAATTCGGTCTAGGATCTGACAGCTTTAACCACAACGTTAACACTGAGTGCACCATAGCAACAACTAATAGTCGCTACTAGACATAACTCCTGTTTCATGAGCAAATAGTAAATAGAACAATGGAGGGTTTGTTATTTATATATTGCCTACATGGTGAAGTTTACGTTGTTGATGATAATGTTTGAGAGAGGACTGCTACTCAACAGGAACACAGAGGGAGCACAAAATGGCGCTTGTTGTCCTCTCTGAGTTAATGTGAGATCCATGCTTCAGCCAGTTTTTTTAGGGCTGCTCAGAAATATGAGGGTATTTCAAAAAGTTCTTGACCTCACTGGAAAACTTAAGAGGAGAAAGTCTCCTTTAACTTCAATGCACTTGGTCCCCGTTGTTCAAGCTTCGCTATCCTTTCGCAGAAGAAGGTCACATCATGAGTCTCCAGATACTCTTCAACAGCATGATGACCTCACCATCACTCTGAAAATGCTGACTCGGCTGGTGGGATTTTGGTTTGGGTAACAGATAGAAGTTAGACAGAGCCAGGTTGGGTGAGTAAGGCACATGGGGCAACAGTTCAAAGCCACATTTGGCTGCTTCTGCCAGCTGTACTGTGTGGATGGACGCCTTGTCCTGGATCAACAGCACTCCAGCTCCAAACTTTCCTGTCCTTGCACAGAAATGACGACAAACATTTGAGTTTTTGTGGACACTGACATAAGGCTTTATAGTTTACAGTTATGCCTCAAAATAGGAGTTATGCCACTTGTTTCTGGGGTGAGGCTGAAAAGTTGTTGAAGTACCCTTGTACATACTTCACAGTGGCTATTCTTTCTGAAAGAGGTTCTACCGAAGCAGTTTTTGGGGCTAAACCAGCCTGCGAGTTCCTGCTACGGAAGATTTTAGACTTGTTGTGGGTGCTGTGCTGTACAGTAAATAGATTTATTATCAATATTCTGACTATCAAGTGTGTTATTCAGAAGTGTTTACATAAAATAAGAAGCATCTGCTTGACGTCATATGTACTGAGCTGTGAGGTGTAAGTGAGAAAATTGACAGCTTTAAGTTCATTTAACTGTGCGTCATCTGGATCACACCAAACACATTAGGCTTGAACAGATGCAGCATGTTTTCAATATGCACTAAAACACACAGATATATGTACCGGCGGTGAAAGTGTTCATCAGCTATATGAGTGTAACAATGTGCGTGTGTGAGAGGCAGTTATGCAGGGAATGAGTGTTGCATGTGTGTGTGGCAACTTGTGCAAGAGACTTCTGCTCAACAGAGAACAACAGCTCATTCTGCCAACTGTGAGCCTTCATTAATGTCCCAGAAACTCACTCTTCCTCATCACTCTTCCTCAGTGAAATCCCATTATGCACGGCCAATGAACTAAGCCCCCCGTTTCGTAAACAAGTCAAAACCATTTCGACTGAATCGGTCTGAAAACACAATCCGTGTGAAAAGATGACAGCATGTTTGAGTAAACCTGCTGCCAAGTGTTGAAGTGCAAAAAGAGACGGCGGCTGGCACTGGCTCGACACCATCTGCATCGCACAGATACTCAGCTACCGAGTGTAACATCTTCGCCTGCTTGAGTCCAAGGTCTCCTGACACCAGTACAATGACAGGATGCTGAGGTTAATGGCGGCTAGTGTTCAGCTGGCAAAATCCTCAAAGTGTAAAACATCGAGTATTTTGATTTGCTTGACTGTATTTATGAGTAATTACATTTACTTGCCAGGAACCATGAGCAAAATGCATTAATCTCAAATTAAGAGTTAAGATATGGAGAAGTGAAATCATCTCCAAAGCCTGTCTTTGTATATTAGATTCTGTAAACATGAGATGCATGAAAATCTTAAGCTTGTAAGTCAGTAGTAAATATTTGTGATTGTGAAAAGAAAATGTGGGTGTCAACACTAAATTATACATAATTTTTATGTGAGGTTGTGCAAAGACAAGAAAGAGAGAAGAAAAGAACAATAACAAGAAAACTGATTTTTAGCAGAAGATTGTGTGTAAAGCTCAAAGTTCCTGCAGCGTGTGTTACAATGAGGCACATAAAGCTTCACAGTAGCAAGTATGAATTTTGGCCTTGCATGACACATTGTTAGTCAATTTAGATGCATTTCAGAATATTTAATCATCAGATATTCAATTATTTTTTTGTTTACACACAATTGCAGACACAGGATTTTATCACAAGTCTTCACTGGGTGCCATACAACACAACTGAAACATGAGAAACCGTGAAAATATATCCAATCATCACAAATCACATGATATTTTCTCCCTGACCACAGCTAATAATTAATTTCATAACACTCCAGGGAAAACTAAATCTGCACCAGTCTCGAAAAAGCTTGACTGGAACATGAATCAAATATGAGACCTTGGGGGAACTGATGTAATTATTTAGTAAGAATAACTAAATAATTTTGGTGTGGTACTGCTTTTATCAAATGAATCCAAAAATGTAGATTTCTGTTTCTAACTTTAGACGGAACATTCACCACAAACTAATTACAGCAGCTTACGAACCAGATTCACCGGAAGAAGACTCTAAATGAGCACTAAAGGCCTCTCTGATTGATAATTAACTTGATTTTCAGTGAAGTTTAATTTAAGGTTTGATGTCATTTTCTTCTCCAGCAGCTGGCAGGACGTGCTTGGTTGAGACTGTCACAAGTTCTGAATTATAGATTTGATTCAGTTACGTTTGAAAAGGAAGCCTAATGTAAGTGTAAAAGATCAGTTTGTTCTTGTTTTAAAATGATAATTATCAAATCCCACCCCTGCCTAGAGTTGAAATAATGACCTTTGAATGACAAGGTCACACATATAAGTTTGTTTCTGTGTTTTTAACAGTATGGGCTGATGCTTTAATAGAATTTAGGTGGCAATGCAAGAAGCCAACAGACTCAGCCCCATTACACAGCAATCCAAACACTTAGGTCTTGTATAATGGAGACAGAAAATCACTCGGATATGGTGCAAGCTACGGAAGGAGGGGGTTTGAGCAGCCAAATACTCAACGATAATGATGCAATGCAATTTAGAATCATCAATTAACCTCAGCATGTTTTTGGACTGTGGGAGGAAGCCAGAGTACCCGGGGAAAACCCACGCATGCACAGGGAGAACATGCAAACTCCACACAGAAAGATCCCAGGCGTCCTAACCGGGATGCGAACTGGGGATCTTCTAGCTGTGAGGCGACGCTGCTAACAACCGAGCCACCGTGCAGCCCTCAACAAAATCCCTTTCCTGAAAATTAAAGCTGCATTGATGAATATTTTTGACCACTTGGTGACAGTGTAACATGACATATTCTATTATTATGAAGTTGCTGTTTGAATAAGCAGTTGCCTTTTTACATATTCCGTATACCCAGTACAACATTAGCAAATGCTTGATGTTTTATTTATGGCCACATGAAAAGCAACACCAATAATTTACTGCCTTTAGCTTATTATGCTGAAAATAACTGCCTGCTACTGCTTGAAACTATAATATTTAGGGTGGATTTTGCAGGACGGAAAATTGTTAAAGAGGCTAAAAGGCTCCTTAAAGCTGAGCAGAACTGCAGAGTCGGGTGAAGACTCTCTGCAAGGAAGCCCCTCCACACTGCATAAGCACTGCATAAGGCATTCGATCCATTGTTTATGTAAAATTGTTGACTGGTGCAGCTTTAATTAAGCAAAGCCTTGTAAAGAAGCATGAATGTATTAAGTATAATGAAGCCAACACTGCTCTCAGCGATGACTGGAGTAGCAGAATTTGTTTCCCAGTGGTGCTTAAGTTAAATTTGGGTCAAGTCATAATAGTAGAGCAAACGTACAAATCCTTTACATACAATTTGATTTTTTTTTTTTTTGCATGCATGCATGAGGCTAGCTAACTGGCTGAAGATCAGTTAGAAGGAAATATCCTTCCTTGAAAGTATTCCGGGAATGCCGTCCAACAGCTAAAAATTCCCATGCCGCATTTAGGGCCAGAAAAGGCAGACTAACCACAATTGCATGTCGCCAAAAATGTCCTTTCCTTAAGGGCGAGAAAACAAAAGTTCCTGCTGGTAAAGGGCATGAGAGGACAGGAAAGAGGAAGAAGGTAATGATCAGCTTTCACCTCTAAAGATCACCGTGGCGACACTTTGGTGCAACAGGCCAGAACATGATGTTACAGGTGAAAAAGTGATGACGAGCACTGAAACAGGCAGACCCACACAGACTTTAGGGCTCTGAGAAAATAACTAATAGCTCAGGAGGCAGGAGAGCGATGAAAGGCAGGATGCCTCACTCTCATATAAATTTTAGGGCTTAACACTTAGTCTGATGCCCAGAAAAAATGTTATAGGCGGGAAGAAAGAGGATGGAAGTTGGTTTAGGAATAACTATGTCTTTCACTTTCTTCCTATTGTTTTGTCTCATATGGTGGAAAATACAGTTTAAAAGACACCATAAAACTAACCAAAAGTAATAAAATGGAGATTATATATGGTTAAACCCAAAATTATTCATACCCACACCAACTTTTGACTTATAATAAATTTTAATTTGACCCATAATGTTTTTTTTTATCGCTGGAAAAGACTGAGTATGACTAAACACCATAAGACATTCTGTTCGAGATGTTAATGATGAATTGCATTTTTTTCAAGTTTTACTAAAAATGGCATGTTCAGAAATATTCGCAATTGTTTTGAGAAGATGCAAGTGTTATACTTTTCCAAAGGGTTCGGGTCATTTCTACCACATTCTACAGCATTCTAACACACTATAAAGTGAAAACAGCTGACACAGTAGTTCTCCTGTCAGTTACCAGTCAACTGCAAGTCATGGCTTCAACCAAAGAGCTTAGTGAGCTGCTATTAAGGTATATCACTCAAAGAGCTGTGCACTTTGTGGCTGCTTACAAAGCTATAAAGTTATATCCAAGTGTTTTCAAGTGCCAGTGACCACAGTGCAAAGAAGAATAAACTCGTACAAAGAGGTCCATGCTGTGAAAAATTTCAAAGAGTGTTGTAGGAAGCCAAAAGTGACCATCTGCAACGGTAGGAAAGGAAGCGCAAGAGGCCAAGAGGAATCCAGACATCACTACCATCTTGATAAATTGGAGCAATACTGGTAGCAACATCTCAATCAGACACTTCAGGCTGGTCTCCATGGATAGCGAACAAGGAAGAATCCTGTTTTCCAAGAGAGGCACACAGAGTTAACCTAAACTTTGCAAAAGAACACTTTTGGTCATCAGTTCTGGGGTCAGAGTTAACCCTAACCCTAAACCTAGATGATACAAAAAAGTGGTTTAACCTAACCCCTAACATAACCTAACCCAACCTAACCTAACGTAACCTAACCTCACCTCAGGCAGCACTGAACCTTCCAGCAAGACAATGATCTGAAACCTACAGCCATAGTGGTCAAGAAATGGTTGAAAACGTCCTAAATCCGATACGTATCTGATCTTTTGCCATGCGACTTCTGTCTGAACGGCCAGATCACATTTATCCGACCTACACGTCATTGATACACGACAAACGTCTCTTTTATGCGTTCCAGTAGGCGGGAGCAGAAACAAAAACAACAACCATGGCGGACGATAAAGTGGCGTCCAGTCAATGGAGGGAAAGGGAGGTTTCAGAGTCAATTAATATTTGGGGGGACAGCTCTATTCTGGCCAAATTCGAGGGGTCTTATCGGAACCGGGCTGCAACATACGCTCCACCGTGACCATCCATGTTTACTTCCGCAAACACTGAGCATGCTCGCTGCGCGTGACGTCGTTGTGTCCTCTTCTGCGCATGTGGGACACTTTTGGGTTGTATGAAGTTTACACAGGAGATCAGATACAAGTCATGTTTAATTAGAAATGTGAATGAACTCACAAAAAAGTCAGATTTCACAAAAAAAAATCCAAATTCAGCATTAAGCCCTGCAGTCTGAACGTAGCCAAAGACCTGGAGATCGTCACAAAGTACCAGTAGAGATGTGCAGATAGCTTGTTAGCAATTACAAGAACCAACTGATTGCTGCAGTGTCAAATACACTAATTATTGAGAAAGGGTTTGAATAATTTTGGATATGGCAATTCTAGTAAAAAGGCAAAAAAAAAAAAACATCAGAAGAAACGTATTGGTCAAATAAAAATTACAAATAAATCAGTTGTCATGGGTATGAACTGTATGAAATGTACTCGTGTACAGGTATTACTTAACTTATGTAAAGCAGAGGAAAGCAGTGAGATGCACAAAGGGAAACATCTACATAACATAACAGATCAGCACTGAAAGATGAGAGGGGTGAGGCGTAGGAGGGCCAGATAATAGCAGAAACAAGAAGTCATCCTCTCTTTACCCAGCTGTGTGTTGCCTAAGCTCTCTGCAGGGGACTCCATGACTTTGACAGTGGCACACAGTAAATGGGATCTTCAAAGGAGGACCAAGAAGAGAGCGTCTTAGCCCCGCTTACAGAAATCAAAAGGCTTAGGCAAGTCTTACCCAGCAGGATAATGGAATATGGAATATCACACCCTGCACAAGACAGTTGTAATGAAAATGGCAGGGAAATCTGCTGGCAGCCTTGTTCTCGAATTATGCACAAGACTACACAATGTGTTCCTCCCTTTTCCTGTCCTCATTATATTCTCCAGACTAGAGTCACCTTCTTTCCATTGTCCCTCCGTAATTCTATCCTCAGTTTCACTTTCTTTAACCTCTTTAATCCTTCATTGTCCGCAAAGCTACAATTTTTCAATTTTTCAAAGTCAAAGGTGAGCAGACAGTGTAAATCTTCTGTATCCAAATGCAAATATTCCTCCTTTCGAATGATGGACGATAAGAAAGATCCAAGGGTAGGAAGACGGAATGTAGAGGAACTGAAAAGCTACAGCAGCAGGGGGGGGGTGATATGTACTGATATTTCAGGTCTACAGTAATGCTGGTTTATTAGATGGGTCATTTGACATCCTAGTGAAGACACGCTCTGAGTCAGACTGATGAAAGCCAGCTGAGGTTCTCCCTGCAGAATGGACAGTTATGAGAAAGTAATATGAAACATCTGGAGACCCATCAGCTGCTTCACTTGATTTTATAAAGGGCTCCAGAATGAAAGGATGACGGTGCAGAGGCAGTGTGTGGGGGCTTGTGCCTGGCTCCATCTGCATCACTGACCACCTGTGGATGTGAGTTCATAGTGACCTTGTGCTCACATCTACAGATAAACAGGTAATATTGTTTGGTATGATAAGCTGCTACAATATCCTTCTGATTTATGATTCATCTGGGGAGAGAAATCCAAGACTTTGCCTTTACCAATTTATTAAAATGCGACTCACCAGCAGCTACTGAGAAGCATAACCTGAAGAACAAAACACTCCCATGAATGACCTTGAGCATAAATACGGAAAAAGCCTGGTAGTCTAAGTGTGACATCCAGTCGTTTCTCAGTCTGTGAAGTGCTAAAGCCCTGGACATAAACAACCTCTCAGGTGTTGTGAAGGACGCCAGGCAGGGCTCAGCTCTGGAACGAACCCAGAACCACAGAGACGACACACATTTCAGGAGCACACTGAGGATCTAGTTCATCTCCTGCCTGTTTCTCTGCTACAGCAGAAAGCTAAAGCACTGCGCTGCCCTAACTGTGCTTTTAATCCATTAGCTATGGTTTACTGCTATAGAAAAAAAGTCAACACAGTTTAAAAGACCGTTTCATCAACCGACATGAACATGTGTGCAACGACATGCAATACACTTCCTCTTCTTACTTGCTCAATGTGGCTTTTTTTTTGTTATTGTGCAACAAGAAAGCAGCTACAATCACCTCAAAAGCAGTAATTGGGTCTCATTTTGACAAGCTCTGAGAAATTGTGCGTTTGTGTGCTGGATGGGTGCCCATGCGTAGGGAAATGGGTTGGAATGTAGGAATGCATTCACACCCCGAGTTTCTGAATAAACTGGCCATGAATGAGGTGGTGAAGAGAAGGAGACAATCACACACACCCACACAGACATCGACCACCCTGAGAGAAAATGAACATGTGTTTGTATGCAAACACAGCCATTATCCACTGTGTATCTATTTTGTACACAGACACACAGAAATGTCGTCCTGATGTTTGGATAAGAGACATTCCTGCTTTACTAACAGCTGAAGAATAACTACCATTAACACAAAGGGTTCAGCTACTCCATGGAAGCAGCAGCATCAGGGATCAATTTCAGATGCAGTGGTGAAACATAAGATGTGCAGAAGGTTTGAAGATAAATATCAAGATAATAGAATCCAAACCTCTTTTGGAAAATACCAGATTCAGTATGAAACTGTTGCATTTCTTTCATCTGGAAGTCTAACTGCACAAGAAAACACAACCACAGGAAAAATGGAAGTCTGTTAAAAGCTCATTAGTCTTCGTCTGGTTGTTACTGCTGTTTGGCTCCAGCCAGTGGTGCTCATATTTCATGTCAGCAGTAATGTAATCTACTAATCTGAAGCCTCTTCTTTATTCACTAATCATCATATTCATTTCAAAATAGAAAGCAAAACAAAAAGTTTGTTGCAATAATTAACATATTTTCATGAAACTTTGCAGCACTGACTCAGCCTTTTGAATTCACTTGGACAAAAACCAAGCATGTAACCGGATTAAAGTCAAAATGAAACACAGTGATCTTTCAGTTTCAGCTGTGCCTTTGATGAGTGAATATTAGCGACCCAACAACCCTGAATCCAGAATGTTTGAACTGAAAAACTAGAGACGAGGTAAAATGATCAGGCATAACTATCACAGTAACAAAAAGAGGAATAAAAATAGACTTGGCTGAGGACAAAAAAACGTGAAACAGAAAGCAACTCCTGAGAAAAGATTATGTCAGCGGCACCCTCGAGAAAAACAAATCTCAGTGGCGGAGCATTATCTGACAATCTGTCTGTGTCAGTGTGTGTTGAACCAGTTTGTCGGGTGTTTTTTGTTGCTTCAGGGCCAGTTAACAGAGACAACGATCAGCGTGGGACAGGCTAAGCTCTATTTTCCACTGCAGGTATAGTGGTCTGGCAGTGACAGCTCATGGAGTCAGGAAATAATGCTCCCTCTCAGCCACAGGATCACACCCACACACACATAATCACACACTGTGGCGTTAAGGTGGATGGACGTGTGGTGAGAAGGAGCAGCAGAAAAGGTAAATTCAGAGTCAGTTGTAAATTCAAACGCTCTGTTACATCTGTCAGCAGGAAAAACAAATCGGCAGAACAAAAACAGAAAAAAACCCACTTTTGCCGACACACAAACCCTCTTCTGCACACTCGTGCAATAAGCAGGATGCCTTGAAGCTGACGAAGGTAAAGTCAGCATGAGAATATTGTCATTCTGCACCTAAAAAGCTTACGGCAGGAACTCATTCAGATGACCACACACACAGCCCACTACACAAGTCAGTCTCATCTCTTCTCAAACTTCAAGTCCAATTTTGCAATCAAGAATGACATTCCTACAAGCTGCTGTCCTCTTACCTGTTTTAACTTTGTCTGGACGTCCAAACAGCCAGAAGCCAGGGGGATTTTCCCGGTTGGGACTCAGACATGGAGGAGAAGACAAGTTTTTCTCAGTCTGGACCTTCTTCTTCTTCTGGACGCTGTTCCCCATTTTGGGGCAGTCCTGAAGCCCCTAAAGAGGGTCTACCATCTCGTCGTCCTGTAACATGACATCTGTATTCCTACTCTTGAATCCCTCGTTCTCCAGCATGAGCGTTCACTCAAGTCAATAAAGCCCTCCTGAAAACCTGTGGTCAGATCATTCCTGCTGATTCAGCCCTGCTAACACACACACACACACACACAGACCACAGTATCTTTGCTAAAGACCCACTGACACCATTCCTATAAGACAAACAAGCTCCAGCTCCCACACTATCATAAATGCAATCCAGCAAGCAAAAAAAAGAATTGCAACACACACACACACACTCAAATCAGTCCTCTTCTCCGAGCTCACACACTGCTAGTCATGTACATCCAGCTGCTGGAGCAACATCCAACACTGACAAGCTCAAGTGTGTGTGTCTGTGTATGTATGTGATTGTGTGTGTGCCCCTCCCACTCACTGCCTCTGCGATCGCTCTGCTACCGAGCTGAGAATTCACACAGCTGAGCGTTGTCACTGTTAGAGAGGGCTGAAAACACAAACACACACTTATCTCCATCATATAGATCACCAAATGACTGACACAGTTTTCTCTTGTTGCTGAAGGCACCTCCCCTATTTTTTCTTTGATACTGAATAGTAATCAGCTGTCTTTATTCCAAATCATTAGGAGTCCAGCTGACAGATCTTGTCAACACAACGTAGTGGTGGAGGAAATACATAAACCTCTGTCACACACACACACACACACACACTCATGCACACAGAAAGTCACTGATGGGAAGAGAGTATCAGTCATGCTTATTTTGGACTGAGTAACAAAAATAAGGAATAAATACGGAGATAAAGGCAAGAGTGCAGACTTAAAAGAGCAAAGGGATGCTTAATATTTCATCTGACAGGTGCAGCTCTTCTGTCAGGCACCTTTTGAAATTCCTCACACACATGTGAATGTACACATGCCTATAAAAAACTAGAAAGAGCAGGATCCATGCCGGTCAACCAGTCACACAGATCAAAGCTTGTTTTGAGATGAGAACATTCCAGCTATGCTTAGAGGAAATACAAATGCTGAGCCAGACGGGTGAGTTACGAGAAAGAGAGATGATGGGGAATTCTGGAGAAACAGCATCACTTATGTTCAATAGAGCACCAACTCTTACTGTCAATTTTAAAAAAAGAAAAACAAATATAGTCGTGTTTAAGGGTACAACATTGCAGCAATCTTTACTGAAACTTGTCCTCTTCCTCATTCCTTAAGTTCTTCCTCATTCCCTCTGCCTCCTCACATCTATTCCTAAAAATAAGCATATCTGACTTGTTGAAAAAGTCCCTGAATGCCATGTCAACGATGATGTCATGGCCTTTGCCGTCACTAAACAGGGCTCCCACAGTTTGTGGATCGATCCAGAACGAGGTCAGAGAAAGACATACGGAAGAGGAGAGAGATGACACCATCAGCACGCCGCTCGTATCATGTGAAACTGAGATTCTTCGGAGGGGAACAAAATGGAGGAAGAGGAAGGAAGAGAGATGATGAAGAGCAAGAAAATGAAACCACACACGCACGCCCCTCATCGTGGTCACCCTGTTCACGCTTCCTCCCACCACCCCTCCACCCCTGACTCCTCTGATGTACTGCTGGAAGATAAAAAGCCTCCAATAAAAAGCAGATTTACTATCTGGGGAGAGGAGGGGGGGTAGTGTGGAAGAAGAGAGCTGCCGGGCAAAGAATTTACAATCCCTAAGAAGAGGCATCGATCTGAATCTGAAGAGCAGGAGGACTTACTGGGAATCTCCAAAATATGAATCATGAATGCTCAGAGTATGTGTGTTAAAATGCAGGAGAAAGAAGACAGATGTGTGCCCGTCACACTACTCGATCTTCCGTTTGTGGAGTGTAAAATGATCTGCAATAAAACGCTCAGAAAGACGTGCTGCCTCCTAATGCAGAACCACGCCCAGTACATTTGTGCTGGTCGAGTACTCGAGCTCCCTATCTCATCTGTCATAGAGAGCTATAAGAGTGCACTTAGTGTGTGTGTGTGTGTGTGTGTGTGTGTGTGTTGGATGCTCTGTACCCTGCCTTCACCTACGAGCTGCCAAACATGCCCCAGATACATTTAAATATGAGAGTGATCAAAGTATGTGTCATTGTCAAGAGAGATTTAGGATTTGACAGTTGCAGGGAACTCAAAGGAGAGCAGAGAGTGTCAGTGTGTGTGTGTGTGTGTGTGTGTGTGTGTGTGTGTGCACGCACATGCGCATGCGTGCATTAAAGGACATATGTACAGAGGAATGCCGTTGTCAGGGAACACTCATCAGAGAAAGTGGTTGTCACGGTGACCATCACCAAGGTCTCAAGACACGATTATGGGATCTACCTTTCGAAATGTTTCTGTTCCTGTACTTTTGTTAATGTGTGTGTGTGTGTGTGTGTGTGTGTGTTACTGAGAGGAGGAAGCTCACTAAAGGTGGCCTGAATAGGAACAATCAGTATTTAAAAAAGTCATTCTACCCAGTAAAGCAGTACATGACCTTGATCAAATCTCTTCACCTTGGAATGAGTCTTTATAGTTACATCCCCACATTTAATAAACCCACTAACATCAGCCCAGCACTCCCATCTTGTGGTAAAGCTCAGCTATCACCACAGAAACCCCCTCAGGACAAACACACCAGTGATGCAGAGCTCTCAGATCCATGTCCTGTCAATAAGAATCAGAGCTGCAGACCTAAAAGAGCAGCAGTTTCATCCTGTATACAGACCTGCAGATCGACTCTAACCTGCGCCATCTACTGGCAAAAAAAGCAGATGCAGAGGTACGCAGGCCAATGTGCGCCATCTACAGGCAAGAAAAGGAACGAGTGGTGCAACTGCAGTTTCTTCTTTGGTGTCACTGCAGTTTGCATGAGTCAGAATGTGTGTCTGAGGTGCAAAATGTGATGAGCTTTGTTAACTGCAGCACATTTTCTGCTGAACAGTGGGAGAAATACAAAGTTCATGCTGCTCTGAAAGTCACTGTGTGTCCTTTGCCTTCCTGGTTGGTTTTTCTTCCAAAGGGGAATGCAAAGACTGAAAAAAGCCAAAATAAAAATAACAAATGTAAAAATAGTGTGTAATAATTTAGCAGTAAATCAAAAGCGTTTTTCAATTAGTACAATAGTTGGTGACTGTTCTTTCAGAGAAGCAAAACTCCTCATGCATCTCCTTCCTCTTGAGCGCACGCTGCAAATGTGCAAGACGATAACATTGCTAAAAGTCAATGTTAATTTGTGGCTTCACCTGTGATTCAAACCCTGCTCTCTCAAGAGAAAGTCTTTCATCTAAACCATTTCTCCACCACATCCCACTCTCACTGTAGACTTTCTTTCTATTTATGCAATCTCTCCTACTCGAGAAGACCTGTGAATGGCTAAATTCTCCTGGCTAGATTTTCTGAAGCTTGAAAATGGAGTAAGGAGGAGATGCAGTAGTAGGGGTTCCTTTCAAACCAATTGAATTACAACATGCTGCAAGGTTAGTATGTAAATTATGTCCAATATCCCAGTTTTAGCCTTTATTAATTGGACTTTCATGTACAAAACGACTTTATGCAGTTAAAAAGCTACAAGTTGCACTTTATACTATATTTTTATCCACTAGAGGTTACAGTAACAGAATTATGTTACAGTTCATTAATTATTGTATAAGAGCTAGCAGTTCGTACAGACGATTACTTAAATACACACTATACACCCTTAAAGAAAACAGCAGCTATAAAAAGAAAATAACTATCACAGTGTGCAGCTGTTAGCAGTTTTAGTGTTGCAATGATTAGTCATTTAACCCTTTAGCCAAAAATAGCTCCTAAAATGTAAGGTTTCTGTGCCATATATGACATTAAACTGACTGTCATTGATCTGTGGACTCAAGGGAGCTGCGATGGAGAATATTACTTAGCTGAACCTCTAATTACTTTGTTTGCTTGTAGGTGGTGACATAAACTGCCGTGGCTGATGATGTTACTTTCCCATTGCTAATGTGGGATGGCATATACAGACAACACAGGTCCCGAGGAGGAGCCTGCCAAATATAAGCAACCGAGGCTGACGATTTGTGAGGCCACAAGAGTCCAGCCAGATGATCAATCATGCTGTGGCACTGCAGCTTGGATCAGAAACAAACACAAGATAAAGCGACGTTGGTTAGTGTTCCAAAAGGCTGCACTGAGCGCAGGCTAACAGAACATATAAGGCCTCAAGTGTCACTTTAATCAAGACTTGAATTCCTGAGTTGCTTTGTCATCGTGCCGACTATTCTTCTCTTCACAGAGGAAAAAAAAAAGTCAGAAAGAGGGGACACGCAGCTGGATCAGGTAAACAGTGTTCAACAGGTGTATCTATTACATCACATTACATAAGAGGAACCACACACATACACCCACATATACACAGTCTTAAGGGCAAATCAGTTGTACATTCTTGTGTATACAGACTTCCACTCCCTCAGTCCCACGCTGATGTCCTCCAGCTGCTTCCCCGCCACATCAAACACACCCAGTCCTATAAAACAACCCATTACCTCTTATTCCGTAAACATGAACTCAGGAACAACACTGGATGATGAACACAAGCGATTTCAGTGACCTCTTCCTGCGTAAATGTATCGATGGTATTCGTTTTTACAAGAAGTATGTGTTTCTCTGGAGAAAAATAAATGAAAAACTGCTCAGATAAGCTTTTTCAGTATTTGCTTTGTTGTGCATGTGTGAATATGTTTTGGTGGGCTGTATCAACATGCAGGTGAAATGAAATCTGACAGTACAGATTCAGTACCAACCCTTTCCTGCCCTTTCTGTGTTATTTCCATTCCTTCTCCTGCAACACGTCTGCATGCTACTGTACCGCACATCCTCCTCACATTAAATGTGACCTGAAAGACGAATAATGTTTCACTCCGACATCACAGTCGGACCCTATTGTTGCCTCACGGTATTGCTGCCACAGCAACGTGTTCCTCACAATGCCGTTGCCCAGGAGACATTTACCTCAGCGACGTAGCTTTAGGTCTGTGGTGACGGATGAGGGTTGGCGCTATCTGCTTACCCAGGTAAAATTACCTCGCTCGTCAAAGTGTGTGTGTGAGCAGTGAATGATATTCACAAGGGCACATAGTGGGGTTACATTAAACTTTCACACTCCTCCCTCTCTGCTGCGCACTTTCCTTTGCCCTCCACTTGCTGCTTTCATCCTGTCAAACTGTATTAAAGTAGCCCTGAGTTGTGGCCTGTAATAGAGCTAAGGCTGTATACAATGTTCTCTATGTAATGAGATGCTTGCTCTTCAATTACGCTGCTGGGTCTGTAATCTACAATATAGTTTGTGAATCTACACACCCTGACTGTTCTTTGTGATGTGGCAGTCACACACACACACACACACACACACACACACACACACACACACACATATATACACAAACCCATGCAGATAGAGAAAATCAAGCAAAGAATGGGATCCATTACAAACAGATTTACAAGGCCTTCGTTTGTGACACAGTAAAAAGCATTCTCATACAGACATGCACACGCACGGCTTGCAGAAAACAATGACTACACACACGAGCACACATGTGGAATCCCGGGGATTGCGCAAAATGACCTCACTGCTCAAACAGCCAGCAGCCAAAGATGGGCTGCGCTGGACAAAGCAGGTAGTTGCAGGGGCTCTGTACGCCCTTGTGTGTGTTTGTGTGTGGAGGTGATGTAATGAATGTTGGCGCTGGTTTGGCGCCGCCCTAAGCCCGGCAATATGCCGCTGACACACAAACACTGAGATACCCTCTGATACGGGGTAGCACTTGGTCACACACCCTCACACACAGCTCTGCAGACATTTGCACACAACCGTAAACACACACTGATTACATGGTAAAAAAGCAGTGACGACCAACACACCCACAGTGGTGCTGAATAGAGAGTGTTAAGCAATCTGAGAAGCAAATCAAAAACAGTAATATGCTGTGATGACTGTGCAAAGAAACTGCAAAAACCTGAGGTAGAGAGAGAGAGAGAGAGAGGGATGTGTGTGTGTATGTTTGTGTGTGTGTGTTGAGAAGTCGCTCTAATTAAAAAAGCATTGAGAGAGTGTTCCCTAAGAGTCCTCTCAAGGCTGAATAGGGCTTTGTGATTCGTTGTAATCTCTCCTCTTCATCGCATAACTCTAGGCCCAATCTGGCATCCAGGCTGCCACGCACGCTCACGAACACGCTCACAGACCTTGACACACACACAAAGCGCTCTGATACACGGCTCCGAGGAATTCAACACATCAAAGACTGTTTTTTTTATAAGAGAAGAATCTCTGAAAAATATAACCGGCAGCCAGTGGTGGACTGTAGAGCTCTAGATCACAGAGAAGCAGATCTGAGAGAATCATGCAGGGATGACACAGCTAATGTCAACCCACCAGCAAAGACTTAATACAGTAAAAAGGACATGTAAGTAAACCATGATAAAGATGTAAATGACTGAAAGCAAGTTTATTACAAAGAAACAGGAAGATGTCAGTAGATTGCCAGAGAAAAATAGTCACTGTGAAATTTGTGGATATCTGAGTTAAATGTTAGTCTTGTCCATACACTACAAGACATACACCAGAAAACTAGAACATTAAACCACTGACAGGCAAAGTGGTCATCTCATTATAATCCAACACTCTGCTGGTAAACTTTGGATTCTGGATTAATGTAGTTGTTACTTTAACACAAACTGACAACCCAAACAATGACCAAGCACATCCCCTACATGACAATGCCACTCTGTAACAGCAGCGACCTCCCCCAGTAAAACACAACAAACACTGCTCAGCATCACCTCGAAGATCATGACAAATATTAACCCAGCCTCCAAACTCCGAGTCCAGGTCTCAGATCGAAAAATCCCCAGGATGTGCTGAAACAAGCCTGGTCCATGGAAGCCCCACCCTGCAATCCGACATCCTGGTGCCAGTTATAGCAGGACTCACCAAGAGGTCCCTTATTCAATTGGTCAGAGCTGTTTAGGCCCTACACACTATTAGGCATGTGGTTTATTTATTGTAGCTAATTCATATATGTGTGTTCATTTAAAGATTTATTTTCCTCAGAAAAGACAAAAATTATTGCTGTCGTTCTCTTAGCCACACTTTCCTAACCAAGACACGTATAGCTTTACATGTATTACTTGTGCCCAGTATGGCTGTTATCAGAAGTGAAATAATGCATTATTATTCCGTTTTCTTTGGTCCATTTTGAGACACTTCACATTATTGCAGAAACTGAGGGGAAAGAGCGAATTAGATGCAAGAAGGACAGTAAGTGAAACTGTATAACACTGTTATAGGCACCATTTCCCCAAGTTCAAACAAGTTGGCACTGTGCGGGATGACGTCTGTATGAAGCCCAAAATTACAGGTGCAATACCACACATGTTCGACAGTAGTGTGCATTCATGAAATACGTAGATACAACCTACTGTGCACATATAAAATGAAGTCCTCCAAGCGGATTCCCACAACTGTCTATTAGCTTGCCCTGAGGGGAGTATATTTAAGCCTTAAGTCTGGCACATGCTGACGATCTAAACATGCTGACTAGCTAAATATCGAAAAAAAATTCTCCAGAAAATCGCAGACTACACCTTTAGATGGCATATGAATTGTGCAAATTATATTTCTTTATTGTACAGTCACTAGTTCAGAGAATTTTACTGAAAGAGGTGACAGACTTTTCAAAAACAAGTACAATGTGCTTAAAGTGGCTTCTTTGTCCGACTCATAGGCAGTTAGGTTTATTTCTAAACTTCTATGTACACATACCTGTACTAACAGCATGTAGGAGACGGTACTGTAAATCTATGTAGGTTTTAAAGGAAATAACAAACCAAAACAAAAGCTGTGCAGCCAGACAGAGGTGAGCGTGCAGAGATGTGTGTGTGTGTACTTGTGTATGCTGAAATGACGGTGTGTTTGTGTGTAACTGCGTGTGTCTGAGTGGCAGCTGTTTTGGTACAGAACTAATTCTTTGTCTCTTTAGGTTGACAAAGTCGCCCAGCAGGTTTAGAAAGAATGAACTGCAGCCACAGGAAAATAAAGATGCAATGCAACAATTGTTCACTGGTGGGAAAAAAAGTTGTCCTCACTTTCTGTGTGGGAGACGAAGTGCCAAAGAAATCAAGTCCAAACCTAACAACGTGCTCACACACACACACACACACACACACACACACACACACACACACACACACACACACAAACACAAAAACAGGTGAGACCGAAAACACTTGCGGTTTATGGTTGTGAAATGGTATAACTGATCTTTTTGCTGGAATAGGAGGGGACTTATGTGTATAGTGACTGCTTTGACAAAATATGTGTAACTCACTGTCCACTGGCCAGTTTTAAATTCAAACTTTCATCTGATAGTAAACACATCTGGAGTTGCACTAGAGCTCAATTCTAGTGACTCTATCTACTCTAGTCACCAGACAAGCTGCGGCAAAAGTTACTAAACACAAAACAAAGGAAAAAAACAGTAACTTTCCATGAACACAATCTATTTATGACTTTCTGCAATCTGTTTCTTGTCATGCCTCTCAGTGGTCCTTTTTAGTCTTAAAATGGAAAATCACTGACACAAAATGCCCAAAAAATATGGTTCCCACACATTCTTCACCTCCGCCTTTGACCACATCCTCTGCTGGGGAATTATTAGCACTACTACTAGTTAATCTTTGGTGTCAGATGAAGTCACTGCCTGTTACCCATCCAGTGATCATAGTACTCCATAGACCTTACAGAGCCACAATGTAAGACATAAGAAGGGACTATGGAAGTCCCTTTTAGGCAGAACAAGTACAAAAACCACAAAGGAAACCAACCAAAAACCAAAGAACATGAATCTGGATTTCCAAGGGTCACTACAGTAACACACACACAACCACACACACAATGACAGAAGAGAAAGGGATGGGTTTAGGGGTGGAACAAAAACAGGAAATGGGGACTGTGGGTAATCTCTGTGCTGCCGACCAAGCAAACGCATCAGTAAACAGAAAAGGGGATTAGACCCCTGCGTCGGTGTATTTGCGTGTGTCACATTTGGCATTTAATAAATGTCCAGACCGATGTCCTGACGATAACAAAAGTTCTCTTAACTTTCAATCTTAATCCAGAAGTCAACACATTCCTCAGAAACGCATCATAACCACACAGACTGTGATCATGACAGACAAAACAAGACAAAATTACACTGCAGAGTCACCAAACAAACACAGAGCGGCTTTAAAACGCTGATCCTCAACTAACCTTAACCTTGACGAGGAATATCCATGACTAGCTGTGACAGAACTTATATGCATCTTTTTTGAGAAACACAAACTTGTCTTATTGATATTATTTACTGATTAACAACAATAAAATTTGGAATTTTGCTAAATAACAAAATGAGCAATTTAACATAACAATGTTTTCTTAACAGTTCTTTCTCCTAAACCTGCATTTACTTATTTTGAGCACCTTTGTGGAAATGCAGCAAACTGTAAAAACAATAAAGCATTTACTAAACCTTATAAAGCTGTTATGGAGAATATCCTAGCTAACAAATGCACATGTAAATTTCCAGCAGATATTTGTGTTTCTATAATTGGCAAATTTTAGCTCCTTTTGTCTCTTTTTATATCTTAACTAAATCACAAGGAGAAATATGCGTCTCCTGAGCTGCTACTGGAAAAGCACCACAATGCACCAGCTTCACAATTACTAACTACAGTATGTCTCTCTCTTATTCAGTGTTGGATGAGTTGCGTACAGTGAGGGTTTTGCTGAAAACAGCCGGCTGCTGTGGCTAAAAATGATGGCAGGGAGAGTGAATGGAAACTGCAAAAGTTGCGGGCCATAAAAACAAAACAAGTATGAAGCTGAGCTGAAAGACAATAAAGGCTCCACTGAGTCGCAGCTGAATCTCTGTCAACCCTGTCTCCCAAAACTCCCTTTCTTGTACAACTAAACTGTATTTATCATTTTTGTTTTGAAAGAAAAGTATTTTCTCCCTGGAAGATAAGACTGTGAAAAAAGGTTGCCAGTTTGAAGAAGACACAAAGGCAGCATAAGAAAACCAGAGAGGAGGACAGGGGCATAATTTCGCAACAGGAACCTCACCCAGGAGACTCTGGTTTGCATCCTGTGTGGGACCAGTATTCTCAGATGTAAGTTTAGTTTTGCTCTACTCTTGTTACTTTTAGGAAGCAAAACTACATGGTTAGGTTTAGGAAAATATCATATTTGATTAACAGTTTTACAGTGACACCTCCCCATTAAAAGCCTCCTCCATTTTCTGGGTTACCAGCATAGTGAGTTTTGCTCCATCTAATATATGATTGAGTTTCTAAAGACGATCCACAATAAAGCAATAAAGTGAATGGCAAAGATATCTTGATTAGATTTGTGGCACATCACAAACAAATGTGATCTGGCAGAAAGCACATTTTCTTTAAAATGTCATTGAGAATTCAGTTTAGTTGTATAGGAAAATATTTTTTTGAGATACAGGGTTTGTCACCACAAGCAACAACTTAATAGAACTTAATTAATGGAGAAATATTGATCAGCAGCATCAGTGTTATCACAGGTTAAAGATATGACTTTACAGGATTAGACTTTTCAACATTCATAAATAAAGACTGTATGATTGTATTTGATGGAATTTTGTGAAAGGACACTGAGCTTCATGTATAAAATGTCTTCTTAAACTTCAAATTTGTCTCAGTAACTGTTAATTAACTTCTAACTAACTGTTTTGATCCTCAAAGAATATTGTAAATGTGCAAA
Organism: Dascyllus trimaculatus; assembly: GCA_024666655.1. Taxonomy (NCBI): domain Eukaryota; kingdom Metazoa; phylum Chordata; class Actinopteri; family Pomacentridae; genus Dascyllus; species Dascyllus trimaculatus. The sequence continues at coordinate 24,321,890 of CM045461.1, read as the reverse complement.
AGAAATGACATTTAAAGTCTTTAAATTTGCAAGAGTGTAATTATCTAGGAGCTGATACTTCCTCTATCATCTTACCATGTCACTCTGCACTAAAGCATCAGTTGAACACCTAAACTAAAAGAAAGGTCAAGTGTAACATGACAACACACTCACCTTTTGCAGGGTCATGGTTCTGAAGTCCCAGTTTGGGCTCCGTCACACCAGTACCAGTACGGTTCAGTCCATTCCCGACAGTCTTCTTCTTCCGGCTCCCCTTTAACCAGCTGAAGGCCTGTCCCAGGGAGCTTCCTGGCTTCCTCTGCCCACGCTGAGCCCTCACCTCCCGGGCTAAGATCTCAGTGATGTCCTTGGGCACCAGGTCACCTGTAGACCTCCTCCGGGACATCCTGGAGGGTGGTCCTGGAAGCTAAGGTCCGCTCCCTCCACCCGGATCAGTGTGTCTGTCTGCTGTTGGAAATAAGTCACAGGATCTGAAAACCTTCCAGCTCTCCGGGGTTTGATGAAGCCTTCTGTCCCTCTTTGGCCTCTCTTAGTGTCTCTGTTTTTTCTGTCTGTCACCACCTGGGACAACAACGAGATCAGCAGGATGAGAGAAGGAGGGCAAAAAGGGAAAGACTTAAAAATAGGCTGAACATTAAAGCCAGAAAGAGGACAGAGTGGCATGAGAAATCAAGAACAAGACAACGAAAAGGCTGGATTAGAATATCTGAACTACCTAGAATAATCCAAAGTCATGCAGAGTTATAACAGACTCAAATGGGAAAAAAGAGAAAAGTATAATTAACAATAAAAATGTACCAGCCTGAATGTTGACCGTGTATTTAAAGTAGTCCCACTTTGTCCTACTAAAGTTTTCCCGTCACTTGTCTGCCCCCACTCTCCCTTTCCTATTCTCTCATTTTGTGTATGTGGTGGCCCCAGGGAGGAGAGCTAGACCTCTGCAGCGTCTCTGTATGTGTGTGCATGCATGTGTGCCATGTGGTTCACATCAGCAGAAAACTGTGTATGGCTGAGTTACAGAAGAGAAAGAAGCTCAATTCAATAAAACAACCCATGAAGAAAGACTTTAAATGCATACTTACGACAAAGACACACACACACACACGGTCAAGCACACAGGATTACGCTACATTTTGTCACATCAGCAAACAATACAAAGTTTTTGCTGTAAAATAGTCAAACACGACATGACTGTATACAACTTACTCAGCAAGCGGGCTGTCCTCTCCTCTGCTCCCCTCTTTTCTCTCAGCCTGAAAACAGCGTTGCAGAGCATGTGTGTGTGTGTGCTTGAGTGTTTAGCAGAGTGAATGAAGCTCCATGCTCTGTGAACAGTCAGTCCCTCCCTCCGTATGAGAGCCAGCCTCTCCTCCACCCTCCTACAGTCCTGTTAGGAGTTTGCAACACCACTCCGGCTGCGGTTGCTTCTCTTCATGTTTCAAACAGCTGGGGTTTGCCACTGTACTTCAGATTTGAGTCACTTACTTAAGCTGCTTGGTTCATTAGTTGTTTCCTGGCCTGCAGTTTCATTTTCTTTTGTCTTTTCTGCCATAGCCTCCTTTCCGGGGATCAGGTGCAGTCATTAGTCTCCCTCAGGAAGGGAACCCCTGGGCCACAATCCATCATGGCAGCTCAGAAAGAAAAATACACACCTTAGAGCAGTGTAACCATAAATAGATCACCCTATATCCAAAATACAAGGCAAAAAACTTCTGCTTTACTTTTGTGGAGTTTCACAGAGGGTCGCTGGTGCAGTGTTGCAGTCCAGTCTTCAAAGTTTGTCTGGCAAAAATGAAGAATTTTTGTTTCGTTGCACATAAGAGGGGACGGCTCTCTCCTGCTGTCACCGTGCAGCCATGTGGAAACCCGAAACCCCTTGTTAAATGTGACACACACACACACACACACACACACAGACAGGCAGACAGGTAGGGCAGGTCACAAGGGGCCAGTTACCTTTAAGTCATGTTAAGTTGTACTCACAGTCAACACAAGCTCCGCTGCTGAAATCTGAAGTGAGTTTCAAATTGCTCCGTGGTGGGTTGCATATGCGTCGCTGGACTGGATCATCTGGTTTGAAGGTGGACGGGGACCCACAAAGGAAGGGGGAGCAGGAGGACAGGAGCTGGAGGTGGAGGAGGTGTCACAGCCTTGGGGGAAGAGACTGAAACAGAACTGTGACTTCAGTCCACAATATATATTTTTTCAATCAGCAAAAAAGGGCTTCAATATGCTTGTGGGTTCATTGTTTTGTAATTATTGCAAAAGTTCTACCCAAAGAATCTAGACTGAACATACAAGTTATTATTAAGCAGTTAACCTCAGTCAGAACTGTCAAAACCTTCCCTACTGCCTCTTGTATATCCTTTAACCTTCTGAACCCCAAATAGTTTCTCATGCCACATTGTTACTCACTGTGGGTTAATTTTTAACTGAAAGAACCTGAAATTAACATGTGCCCACAGGTACTACCTATACTGGAAAAAGGTGTACCTCTATACACTATAGATAATTTACTATTTACATATTTACCAAGTCTACGAACCCATTTTCACACTACTATGCACATAAGCCCTTGATAAGATATTTCACCATGCTAAATGTGTCTTCCAACAACCTGCTCCACTGTTTACCCTTGTAGAGCCATGCCACATTTATTTCAACTGCTCAAGTATGTTTTATTTTGCTTTCAGTCTCTCAAATTTGTTTCCATATTTGTCTCTTATTGGCGATGTGAAGCATTTCGGACAAATAGTCACAGAATTTCTGCCACATGACTGCTGGTCACAGCTGTGTTTCTGATGGCTTCTCAGTTGTGTCAAGAAGTAGAGGATTTTTAGTTTTTTACAGAATCAGGATGGGGGAATTGTTTGGCAATTTTTTACACAAGACAAGTAGGTTTAAGTGGTTTTGATCAAATATTAGAATTTTAAGCTTGGACTTGGTTATAATCTCCAACAGAACTGTACTCATGAAAAGTTGAAAATCCAATGATTCATTCTGGTTTTACAGTTTCTAGTGCTGATAAATAGTGTGGTTTTGGCATGTGTATATATGTGTGTGTGTGTTTTTTTTCTTTTTTTGTAAATCAAATGCAATATCACTGAATATAGGTAACATACCCCATGCAAAATACAGGGATAACAAAGAGCAATGAAAATCTTATAAAGCAGCATCTGGTTCAACAACATCTGAGTACAGTTGTTTAGGTAGAACTACTCCAGTCATCATCTTAGATACTACTTATTCTTGGTGGGTAGAAATCAATTTTCAGCTAAATTCTTATTTTCATTTACCATAAACCCAGTGTATGCCAGAACAAACTCCTTGCGTAAGACACACATGACCAAACTCCCTCATGGTCTTAATCACAAGCTCCGTCTCATCTAGAGCCAGCGAGCTGTGGGTCTCTGTCTTCATTTAGTTGGTGAGATGAGGCAGCCAAATTACCTGTCTGTTGGGATTCCTGGGCTATTTCTGGCACACGACCTAAGGATATCACTGTCAGTCAGGTTTTAAAAAAGAACTCATACAACATACGGCTCTCATATGCGACAGCTTTAATGACTGTCATCCCTCAAGCTGATCACACACTGTCAGCACCAGTCAGCAGCCTCCTGCTATACCTCATGAGCAAACAATGTAAAATCATAAGCACCATCTTCAGCCAAGGGTGAATTATTACATGTGGAGCGAATTTATCAAACAGACTGTATCAAGTGTGTCACATTTAGATCAGATGGCAGATTGCATTTGACTTCCAGTTTAGAATAATTTTGAGTTAATTGGGTTTTCCCAAAAGTCTGACCTGTTGGCCGGTTATGAATGTGAGCTGATTCATGATGTCGGTGTGGGATGAAGTTCTGTCTAGTTCTGTGTGTATGTGAGAGAGGTGGAGGGACCCATTCTGCATGTGTGCAGTGGTGATCTGGGCGGGGTTAAAATGAGTCATAGTTTAGTTCACTCATGCCGAACAGATTGAAATGTTTCAACGTTTCCATGGCAATAGAAAAGAAAACAGCCACCCTCAGTACGTCTGCAAGGGGGCTGCAGAGTGTTTATGTGAATGTGTGTGTGTGCAGTAAGAGGCACAAAATCATTAACCACCAGAACACTGTGAGTCTACTGGAGAATGTATCACCAGGCCTCCCTCACTCTGTTTGCCTTTGTTTCTCTCTTTGTAGTTGTAGCTACATTTACTGGCTACGAGCACATATGCACCTGAACCCTTTACCAAGTTGTCCTCCTGCTGGATACGTGGCAATACTTTGAAACAGGTATAGAATATATACATAGGCAATATATGAAATATATATATGGGCAACAGAACTACTGAGCAAGCTGACTGATTTGTTGTTTGATCTGTAAAATGTTTGGAAATGGTGAAAAAATGTCAATCAGTTACAATTCTCAAAGCTCAAGTTGGGTTCCTCAAATGTTTTTCTTATTTTACTGTCATAGGTGAGGAAAGAAACCAGAAAATTTCTAATGTAAGAGGCTGGAATCAGAGAATTTCTATTATTCTTCAGTTCCTCAAATGAATCAAATATTAAAATAGTTGACAGCTAACCAAGTAATTAACCAATCACAGTTCTACTATATACACAGATCCACCAGCCACAACATTCTGACCACTGACAGGTGAAGTGAATAACATTGATCATATTGGTACTATGTGGTGTTCTGATGGAAAACCTTGGATTTTGGCATCTGTGTTGATGAGACTTAGACACCCAAATAAACATTGTCCCAGAACAAACACACTTCCTCATGCAAATGGAAATCCCAAATGTCACTGTAGGAAAATGCACCTGACCAAATGGCAAAAACATCAACCAATCAGGAACATGTTGAGGAACATGACAATGGCCCAACATGTTGATTTGACCTCCAAACTTCCTACACCCCATTGTGATCAAGTATCAACAGGATGCAGTGGAACAAGTTTGATTGACAGAGGCCCCACTGCACAAGCCAGAGCACCCAAAGGATCCAGTGCCAACGCCCTGGTTCCAGACCCCATAGGACACCCTGAGAGGTCCTCTTGTCCATGGCCAATGGATCAGAGCATTTTTGAGCACACAAGGGGGACCAACACAATATTAGGCAGGTGATCATAATGTGATGCCTGATCGGTGGATATAGCAATACAAGAGTTAGTATTTGGAAAAAAAACATTTAGATAAAACATAACCACCTGCCAAAACAGTTCAAACTGTTTGAGGACAAAAGTCATAACAGCACCACAATAAGCCCAGCGACTCAGCAGTATATGATGAAGTAGCACATTTTCTGCAGGGTAAATTTACAGATAAAACTTCCATAGCACAGGCATAGCGCTTGGGCACAGTGCTGCTCTGAGCTAAATACTAAAGACTGCATGCTAGTATGTTCACAATGTGAATATGTAAATTTTTGTTGCACCTGCTATGTTCATCCACATTCAGTCTCACAATTGCAACTTATCCAGACCAGGAGTCACATTACTAACTAAACCCAGGGGTCATAACACCCTAACTTTAGCGTCACTGCACTGGTTAACCATTGAGTTTAGAGAAAAAGTTAGTCAGTTGCATACAAGACCATCCACGTCTTCCTCCAGATTATATTAACGACCTTTTAATCACTTACAGTTAAGCAAGCCTACTTAGATCAGCTGATCCAAAACTTTTGCTTCAACCAACCAGACTGAAAACTGAGGATGACTGTGCATTCTCGGCTACAGCCCTTTTCAGTCTGAGATAGGCAGACTCAGCTGTGGCTTTTCTGAACAAGATTTTCTATTTCCATTCAAACTCCACTTTTAGATTTGATTTTACTTATTGTATTCATGTTAATGTTAGTACTAATACTAATGTGCTTGTTGTAGCATCATCAACATTCCTGTTTTTTTATGCACTTCTACATATTTGGCAGTTTAATTCATTTAATTTAGATCGTTCTTTTACTGGTATTTTATTTGCGTTATATGACCCCAGTTCCCTTGTAGGAACATCTTTCATATTTGCATCCTATTTTGTTTATATGTGTGGTTATTAACTTTCTCTTACTCCATATTAGCTTACCTCTTTTATATGCTTCTTACATATTCATATACATAATTTTTTTTACATGGAAATTTCTAATTTTGTAATGTATAAATCCTGCAACCTGGAAAGCGCATTGGGTTTAAACTTGTACATAAAATAAAATGTTTATTAGTCTTTCACCATTAACTGTTGATGTGTTTCAGGCTGGACCAAAGTGATAACCCAACTAATCAACATTACCTATGAACAGATATTATTCCATTCAGCAAAAACTCCAATATTGCCGTACAGCAGTCATGTTAACTGATTTTTTACCACTGCTCGAAATACAACCTGAAAGAAAAGCATTAAAACCTCATTATAAACCCTCTGATTTTTTATGGTTTGCTGTAAACATCATCATATCTCCCAGCACTAACTGGCAGTTGAATTATAGCCACATAACTACAAGAGTAAGAACATCATAATGTAATGTCTGCACTGGAAACTAACTAGCTCCATTATTGGACATTGTTTATAGATTTTTTAATGCAATAATAAAATATCTGCACCAGTATATTCAAGGACATTCAAATCCTTGAGACTGTCCAGTCACCCAGTAAACAGACATCACCAGACAGTACTAACACAGCAATGACAGCAATATGAACTTTCTGTCAGTGACCTTTGTGTGTGAGAGAGTGTGTGTGTGTGTGTGTTAGATGTGACTGAAGGGAGTTTGCAGGCAGGAAATCCATACTGCCGGTTGGGATAAGCCCAGCTCTCTCGGACCAGCATTATCATTCCCGACCTGCTTTTGTCCTGCAACAGACACATTCTTTGTGCTCTGACTGACTTCTATTGGTCCATTTCTCAAATTGAAGCAGACAACACTGAAACTACATCAAAAACACCAAAATACATCTCAGCTGCACTCATCTAACATATGTATGCATGTTTATCCTCCAGAAATGCAGTCAAAAGCAGCGAAAAAGAGCAAAGATACTTTCCACAGTCCATTATTTTTAACATCAAGCAGCTGAGAGAATGGGAGGGGAGGTAAGAGGGAAAAAAGAAACGAGGACACTGAGAGAATCGTGGTATGTAATAATAGTTTTTAGAGAACGGGGAGAGGTTCCAGGTTGATACTCAGCTGTGAAACACACAGAGGGGATTCCTGTGTGCAACAGAGACAGCTTTGTTTCCAGCCTATGACTAGAAAAGAGGTTGGAGCCTCTGCTGGCAGCGAGCTCTGGTTGAAAAAAGAGGTATGAAGATAGGAGCAAACTAAAGCATAAACCAAAATAGTTCAATGGCTGAAGATGTAGGAGGTAAGGAGGAGGTAAGAAAACATTTCTCTGACCCCACTAAACTCCAGTTTCCCTGTCCAGACATGCTGCTGCCCTACCTCCTGGATGCAGACCATCACTGTCCAAACCAAATTCCTCTGACCTCCCTCTTATGTAGGCGGAAAACGATCATGTTGTCAGAACAGGAGGGCGGTTTCCATTTCACTGCTTTGCTAAGAAAACGGAGAAAGTAAGAGAAATAGTGTTGAGTCATTTCTCTTGTGAGAGGTTTAAGTGAGATGACGAGAAGAGAAAAAAGGAATGAGGGTTGAATCTATTGCAAGTGAAGCTGTAAAGAGTTGGCCGTCGTCTGCTTTATTGTGCCTCTGGGGGACAATTTTGTCCAAGAGCCAGATGACTGAAACAATCAGGCTAAAGAAAGGTCATTTTCTTACTAGTTGTTAGTGCTATCCTGAAAGAAAGCAATATCTCTGAACTGCGCTCTCATTCTTAAGGACATTCACTCAAGGAAATTCATATGTCAGACAGGGAAATGACACTAAATAACCATAATCCACAAGTTAAGTATGTTAACTGCTGTCACTGAAACTCTTCTTGATCATTCTCCTGTCTGTCAGATGACAACTGCTGCTTTGAAGCTGCCTCAAAGCACACATTTTTATCAGCTGTGGTGCTTTGAGAAACGGAACTGCAATGTTGTTGCTAAATCTGTAAATTTTGGTCTGATACTATCTGGAGAAGCTGAGGAGGAGGAGGGTAAGATTTGCATGAACACGTTAACCTGTCACACATAAGCCATTTGTCAGATTCTATTAGCCAATCAGTGTTTGCCTTTTCACGGACAAGTTGAAGCTGGCCTGTTTAAGTTGACCTGACCCTTCTTGGACACATATACAGAGACATAAATTAAATAAAGGGAACTACAAATGTTACAAATGGGACATGAAAAGCAACACTTAATGTTGTGCTTTGACCAAAAGATGAAATAATAAAGCGCAGCCAGTGGAAACATACAAAGCCCCGTGTGTCCGGCGAGCAGAGTGAAAGTTTTCACAGTGGACAGTCAAGTATTTCTCAGAATCGGGGAGCAGTCAGAGCCAAAACACACTGGCTGTGCAGAGAGTCATCTGGCCGACAACTCATACACACATGAAGATACAAATACAGATTTACATGCACAATTTACTCAAATAAAAACCACGGAAATATTTCCGCCTATATACAAGAGACCTTGTGTTTTGCTTTCGCTTGAACTACATGTGCAATTGTTCTATTTTCTTTTCAGGAGTCCTTTCCCATGTGAGGTTTACTGTTAGCATGCTCTTCCTAAACCTTGAGACCAAGGCCCAAACATAATAAATATAACATTTATTATCATAAAACTCCTTTTCTTATGTTAAGTATTTGGTCTGATTCTTTACAGTTATATTTATCCTTCTAATGTTTTGCCATTTGGTAATGCACTAATATAATAATACCAATAAAACCAACGCTTTCTACTGAAGAAGTAAAATTTTATATACAGTGTATGGCGGTAACAATCTCATTATACATCAATATACATCACATTATGTAACAGGGAGCCTTTTTAAGTGAGAAAACATTGAATGTGTTATTGTGTGGGCGAACTGCTCCTTTAAAACACACAACATCAAATATTTTTTACAGCAGGAATTCCTGGGAGGGTGTGGTCGCTGCCGAGTTGTTTGGGGCTGGACAGAAACAGGCTCCAGCTTTCCATTAACCATCCAACTATCCCTCTCTCTTTTGTCTCTCCCTCTCGACATCTGAACTATCTGTCTGTTTTCACTCTCTCTGGGGGGTCGTTCAAATGAGGCGCTGACGTCACAACCAGGAAACTTGAGGTGACCTCTGTCAGCCCTTCACTGAAACAAGTGGAGAGCACACTGTCTAATTGCGGGACTGAAAACAGGGTGGTGATCCTCTCCAGTGAAACCATTTCTTAAAAAACAAAGGGGATTAAGAATACATCTGTGGAGCCTGTCTAGGGCTTTTGGGAGCGTGCAAGAACGTATTTGTTAACTTCTGAAATGTCATAAAACTAGTAGCCATCACAATATTTACTGCAGTACTTCAAACTAACATTTACACTGCACCATTAAGTGTGTTTAATGAAATGCAAACACACTCGTACTCGCATTTTAGACGTGCACACACACACCAGCCAATAAGTCACAGCACTAACAACACTGACATTACATCTAAGCTTGATATGTTTGGACTTAGAGGCAAGCTTCAGGTGAACAGAGTGTTCTCTTGGAGCCGCTGTGATACACAGTTGTGCTAAAAGTAGCATCAGTAGGAGCTAAGTGAGCCTCGACTCAGGAGAGATGCTAATAGTTTGGTACACTAATAGCAATTAGCAATGAGCTCAATTTGAACAAGTGTTTCAGTTCAATTTAATTCAGTTTTTAATACATCCAACAGTTGCCAGGACATCTCACTAATAAATGAAGGGATCTCTGTCTGTCTGTTTGTCTTCTATGCTTTTCTCAATAGCCATTTATGTGAACTACTCCAGACTTGGCAGATGTATTGCTGGGGCTGTGCTTAAGTGCAGTGTCAAGTTTTCACTTCTTATATATTTTGGGTAAAAGTTGTCTTCTTTCACAACAGTCTCACCTTGGGAACGAGGAATGCCGACAACCGCATGGAGCCCCGGGCTATTCTCGGGTTCCCGGTGGCTGACAAGCGGTATTTTACAGTAATGTCTCAAAATGTGGCAACTGCAGTGGTCATAACCCCCTGTCCCTTAACCAAACCTGACAACATAAATATGATTATATAAATGGACAATCTTCAACGACATGTCAGTAGGAAAGATCCGTAATGGGAACCTCTTCTAGCTACTTGGTGGGGAGGCCTGTTCAACAGTTTCTATCAAAAAGATAGGAATGAAGTTGGAGGTGTTTGTAAAATGTGTCACTGTCTGTGTTGACAATGAAAGTGAAACAGCTCATCTTCCAGCAGGTGATCTCAGCAGTACATATCGCCACCCACATTCCTGCTTTAAAATTACTTAGATGTAAATCTACACAGTTGATTATTCTTTAAAGAGTAGATCTATGCAGTCCCTTCTCTCTTCCCACTCACATCAGCTCAAGCACAGAAGCTCAACTACAACTGTGCTATAACACTATGAAACAACTTTAAACTAAATAATGACAAGCTGTAATATTGAAGTAATTCAGCCATACAATGTTCAAGCTGGAATTTGATTCTAAAGAAAACTGATACAGAAAGTCCACCCTGTCACTAAAAAAATATGACGTAAACCTACTGGTGGCACTAAAGTCAGAACGTTTCATCCTCTGGTGACCATGAATTTTAATACAAAATTTCATTTGAATCTATCCAATAGTTGTGGAGGTATTTCAATCTGGACAAAGGTGGTGGACAGATTAACAGTTCGACCAAATGCCAGACCCTGCTGTCTGTACAGCAACACCATGAGTACAGCTAAAAACTGCAAAAATATTTCTTAAAACAAGCAAACAATACATCTGGCTCTTGCAACACTGACTATGCTGTCATGAACCACCACTGATACTAATCTATTCGAGGAAATGTCATAAAGAATTATGTAATCAAACTGGCAGAAGATGCTTTTATTTTGTATCTGGTGACATCAAAAGATTACGAAACTTCTTATCAGATAAACAACCTTGTTGAGAGGAATTCTATAGATCTACAGCAAATACTAATCTCATATGTCTCCTGAACACATGAGTAAACTCTGTGTAAAGTCTTTCTTTCAATCAAAAATCCCCAGACTACGCTTTCAGATTCACAGATCAACATGGAACATTCCCTCATGATTTCATGTTCACTCTCTATGCGAAGTCTGTCATCCATGACTGAACACCACAGTTTGATCCTCACAGACTGAAAACATGTGATCTCATCTCTTTCAGCGTGTCTTTTCCCTCCATATCAGCTGCTGTCATCTTCAGTGTGCCTTCATGGGAACTGGTTGTGCTTGTGCAACAGCATGAAGGTGAGAAAAGTGTGTGTAAGTGTGAAACTCTGCTACATTTTGATTTGAAGGACATGTAGCCTACTTTGAAGAGTTATGGGTGGGATGAATTAGCTAATCAAAGTACTGTGAGAACAAGTTGTAACTGCTACATTTCTTTTTTAAGGTAAGCATGTCCGCCATCTGTAAATAGAGGAAACATGCTTAATCCAGAAGAGTGGGTAAACACACTGAAGATGGACACAGGGCTCCCTACTTCATTAGATTAAGTGATCCCTTAAGACTGTGAAAAGCCAACTGGTGCAAACAGTGGGTGACTGATGACAGTAAGAAGATGGTGGCTGACAATTACAGAGCAGAAGCACTCTCTTCAGAGTAAATACCAGATAAGGTCACCATCATTAAAACACACTTAGCTGCAGTGAGACAATACTGTATGATGCACGACATGACGGACGACCGGGAACAACTAAGACCAGAGTGAGAGGACAGAAGTTAGAATTTAAAGTGGGCTTGTTATCAGATGATCCCCAGTTTTAATCCCTAGACCAGCTGAGAAAATGTCCCTGGAGATCCTGCAGGAAAAATGTTCTCCTCCAGCTCAGTAAACAACTGTCAAAATGCCCTTGAGCAAGGCAGTTCACTATTGACTTAACAGTAGAAGACTGCATGTTCTCTGAAAGTGAGATTACAAAGTATGATTGTGAATAAAAATGGCATTCATCCATGCTCATCTGACTTTTCCTCGTCACACAGTATATTAAATAATCTGGTTTAGTCAATGACAAATTATCTAACTGTAACACACAGCATTATCAGTAATGTCTTTATAAATCAGACAAAGCAGAAATAACACACACTACGGGGCTACTTTGAAAAAAAAAGATTTGTCATTACTGTTCCCCATGAACTGTATACTGGTAGCAATGTTAGCTTTATCTGGTAATTTTTTGAAATCATAGGTGATTTCATATGTCAGTAAAGGCTGATAACACTTTCCTGATCACAGAGTGTTTTTGCCATATGAAATTTAAAGGTGTTGGTGATGACTGAAGCCCAGCATGAGTATGGACTGTTTTGTGCTCCTCTGAATCAGTGACTCCCAAAGAGGAGTTTAGGTCCCTAGGGTAGTCATGACACACTGAGTACATCAAACAGTTCCAGAAATCAAAGATAATCTTGATTAGAAATAGCACATTTTATCCACAGTTGTTACAAAAGATAAAAAAAGAGCATGCGAGTCTGCTGTCTCTACAGACTGTATGTTTAGTCAGTCCTTCAGTTTCCACATGGAGATTATTTTGACTGGTATATTCTGCTACTTGCCTATATTAAATTACTGTAAAATAATATTGTGGTTGTTGAGTGGTTGCGTTCTTAAGAGTTGTCCTTAGGCCTGTGTTTGGACCAAAAACTGTGGTTGGGATTGGCCTAATAGTTTGTATGCTTAAACTGTCCTCAGGGGTAGTGAGGTGATGTGCTGCAAGCTTTTTGTTATTATGACCTCACCCCAGATAAGTTAAGGAAAATGGATGATGATGGGTGGATGGATGGATGGATGGATGGATGGATGGATGGACGGATGAATGGATGGATGGATGGATGGATGGATGGATGGATGGATGGATGGATGGATGGATGGATGGATGGATGGACGGATGAATGGATGGATGGATGGATGGATGGATGGATGAATATGGGAGTCAGAGGCTGGAAGGTTTGGGAATCTCTGCTCTTAGCAAAGCATAAATATGCAGGTTTTATCCAAAACACAATGCATGTTGGACACAGACAAAAGCACTAGTACGTCTTTGGCTGTATACATCATGTTTTTTTAAAAATATCATTTTTTTATTTTCTTAAAATACACAAGCAAAGTTGTGACCAGTTGTGACTCATCTTCTAAATAGGCTCATAACTGTCTAAATAAAGCACTTTTTAAACTATCAGCGCAACTATGATGGTTCCTTTGGGTTTAGATGTGTTGTGTTTCATTAACTACTATTTATTATTGCTTGTATTTGGCAGCAAAGTGTAAATCTTACTTCATTACTACATCACACATAGAAAGATCTTAAATCTTTGAAGGATAAATGTGGTGAGACAACCAACAAACACTGAGTAGAAACAGGATGGAACCACCCATAAGGGACACCTGAAGATGAAACATGAGGGTTACTGTTTCCAAGCTATTCTTGGATTTTTTATGGCTGACGATGGACCATGTCCACATTAAGTTTCAATTTAGGTATGTTATGAAGAGATTTAGCAGATAATACACTGTATAATGGTCAGCATAGGAGGTCCTGAACCAAAGTCTGATAGTGAGCCAAAAAATACTAGCTCCACATGGCGGAAAAGATTAGAAATTTGAACAATATAAACTTCAGAAACCCTGTCTGTTTCACATCTCTGTAATAAAGAATGTTAGAGACACTGAATAATAATAAAAACATCTATGAGTTCAGCTTTCTGTGATACCTTACCGCTGTTTGTGAGACAGTTAAATGGTGAAGAGAGATGAGGAACAGAAGGAAGAGGAGGACATACTGACAGGATGTTCTGGTGAGTTTGGACAATGCTGCAGATTGGAGGAGATAGTGACAGACCAGGCCAAGTGAAACTCCAACATATGGCCCATCTCAGTGGGACACTGGGCCCTCAACCACAACACCCCCTTAAATATTTGGTTTCCCACTTGTCTGACTTTACACCCACGCATCCACACAGATTATCCCTCCATCCTCTCCAAAGGAAATGAATATTAAAGAGTCAAAGAAGAATGAAAAAGATTATTATTTTAATTGCAACCAAGTGAAGGAGAGTCTCCTTCTAGGTCCCAGTGGCTGTGTGGGTGTGCATCATCACAACAGTGTAAAACAATGTGCTGAAACAGATATAACCTCGGACATAACGTCATGTAAATTACTGCCTCTTTCCTAAAGCCTATACTTGCCAAAATACAGAGATGAAGTGGTCGACGAGGGTGAATTAGATAAGCATTACATCTTGTCTTGTGCACCAGGGACATAATCTCGCCATGGAAACACTGAATCAGAATCTCAAAGGGATGACTGTCGCTCTTTTACAGGGTGTTAACTGCGAATAAAGTATACTAAGTAAAAAAGCGTCAGTTAATGCACACTGAAGTGGGATTTGCAGCAAATGAATCTTGGACTGTTTAGGTCTATCATTCTCTTTCTGGCAGTTTTTGTGAAGCAGGAAGTAGCTTTTCAATGAGATAATATAAAACAGACAAACATAGAGAGAAGAGAGAAAAATGGCCCAACAGTGCTGTAATTTTATGTTAATTTTAATTTCAGTCATGACTATCATGTAATTGCTGATTTCATTACGCAGCCAAAATAAAAACTGGGTTGAGAAGTTAGACCTGTTTCTTCACTTCACCTAAGCAGTCAAAAATGTTCCTACTATATGAAAGGTGTTAAAATTAAAACTGTGAGGCCATCTAGTGGTCACTGACTGTTGTATGTGTTTCTATGTAAATAGTGTGTAATGGAAAGTAGAGGCATAAAACAGGTCAAAAAAAGCATAAATATATCCTATTAAATACCAGACAATATGCTATTAGATAGAATACAGTCTATAAAGCAAGTTTAAATCATATTTTTAAATCATTTTTGGGATTAAAAATGAAAATATACGCAGTCTTTACAGCTCAAAGTGTAGATGCCACCAAAATCTGCTTTTCACCGTCTTTCTCAGTATTGCACCATCTCCATCATTTCATCATCACCTCATCATCTCCATCATCTAGAAGGAACCTTTTCCCCCTTGTCTTTGTTGCCTCATCTTTACGTTTCATTTGCAACCTTCTCATTCTCTGTCAATGTCAGACTCCAGAGGACGACCACTTGTCCACTGGTCAATTGTAGGGGTCAGAAGTTTAGGTGAAAACCAATCCTCCCGAGGGAAGTAATCAGAAAAGTGCATGCAGCTATTTAAAGACTTGTCGATAATGAGGAGGCATGGGTGGAATCCTGGAGCCACATTCTTTCATCATAAACACACACGCACACACCATCAACCCACACACACACCACTCAACAACCATAATTGATACGTTTGGTTGCAACTCGTCTGGTCCCACTGGTTTCACTAAAACTAAGATGTGCCAGTACACACCTTTGAACACTGATCGTTTAGTTTAGCATCTTGTCTTCATTACAACAAATTAAACACTGCAGAATACTGCAAGATAATTCAAGTTTTCAGGCAAAACACATGGGAACCCTTTCGAAAGTCATCATAACGCCTTCCTATATCTTCCTACAAGTGTAAAATTAGACAAACTGGTTTTAAACAACATATTTCTACCAGGTGAGACTCTTAGAGATCCATTTTGGCAAATCCTTTACTGCTCCCAGGAGTTGAAACAGCCTGCTGCAGCTCCTCTTTCTCCCTTCCCAGTGTTTATTAATAAACCTAAACAGATCTGAGGTAGCCATGGTCACACATAGCAGCACAGTGACTGAGAGAGAGAAGGCTGGGTCAACTGTCTTTACCCCCTCCTTTCTTAATTTATCTGCACTCACTGCTCCCGCTCATTCTTTGCTGCTCACTTTGCTTTGTCGTTTGGACCACAACCTGTTCACATTGTTCTTGCTCAACAGATTTTTCCATTAGGATACTGCTCAAGGACACAGGGATATATGCTTAGAGGTACGTTGTATTATATTTGATATTGACATAATGATAGTTTGTGTTAATGAAACAGATCAAATTTGAATTATAATCACAAAACAATTCTGTCACTAATCATTCATGTGTCTCCTAATGTTTCAATGTGCCCGTATTATTTTAGCAATTAGAAATGTCACATCAGAGAAGGGTTACAATGAAGGGCTTTTTAAATTTTTTTGTTGCTATCTGAGAATGAAACATTTAAGCTTAGACTGGTCATTAAATGTAGGTCACCACCTTCTCTGGGTGGTGGAGTTCAAAAGGAATGTGTCTTGTGCCACCGCCTGTCCTGCAGCAGGACAGCTGGCCACTGTCATGTCTCCCCAGACTTTTGGTCTGCCATGCAAAGTCAAAGGGAGAACAAAACAAACTTGCTGGGCTCTAAGATCTACATACATTGACATAGTTTTATATAAACACTAGAGCTGCATGTTAAACATTGTTGGTGGAAGTTCTGGCCCAGTGACAGTAGCTATCACATGAGTGTCCCACTTGTCCTCCATGCCCTTTCTACATTACAAATCTCTGTCTGATGACACTATTGGGTCAAATTGATGAATTTACTCTTGCAGAGTCTCTGGTTAGTCTTGGCAAACACCTCAAAGGGTAAAATTACGGCTGTATTATTCACCAGGGGAAAGTCCAAATGCCCATCTGTCGGCAGGCACAATGACATGTTATGACAATCTGCTTGCTAATGTAATCTGTGTAATGCCACTTGTTGGAGCTTCAGATGACAGCCGTCTGTATGCGCTTATATTAGCAGTGTTGCGGTTTGCATGAGTAGAATGAATGCATCAGTAGACTTGTCTGAGGTGTGTGTCTGACCATTGCTAGGCAGTGAGTTTTTGGCTGGGCATCGAGCCTAAGGGGACAGCTGTCAATACCATACCCTCTGCTAAAATGTGCTTGCTGCTCCAACATGTGCTAATGGCATTAGCATAGCTAACAAGTCTGCCCAAAATATTAACCCAACACCTACACTGACACATCATCAGTGCAGGCCAGGCCTACTATTTGTGATATGCAACATGATGCCAACATCTACAGCTATCAGTTTATTATAATGCAGCTAGGCTGTCTAACATCATTCATCTTCTTCTGTCAAGGGATGTGGCGGTTCTAAAGGAGACTTTTACATCAAAACAGACTACAAGAATTAAGCTAAACCAATGGATGATCTGGATGATAACATTTCATCTATGGGGTTCGAGCCACTCTTCATCAAAGAAGAGGAAGGGGATCCAGACAGAACCATCATGGATCAAAAACAGTGCAACACAAACCTATCTGGAGTCACCTTCAGAGAACAACAGCTTAAACAATCTGCTTTAATGAAGCCATACCTACAGGAGATGGATGACTTACTGAAGAGCTGTGAGGAGCTCACAGGTATTCCCTTTGGCTCTCACTACTCAGAAAGTTATGCGGAAACAAGTCTGAGGCAATCAAGTCACAGTCCAGGCAAAGAGGAAGTTAGAATGGAAAGCTATGAAGAAACATGTATATCTCCCCAACCCTATCTTTCCACCAGTTACATTGACACACATATGGATGGAGCCAGAACAGACGCCCAACCAGCACAAAGTCAGTCACTAACTATGGGCAGCATCATCAACAGGCGTGGAGCGACCACAGAAGTTTCTCGTCAAACCAACATGCCTCTTACTTCAGCAGGCAACAAATTGAGTGAAACCATGGTGGAGTATGAAGGGCAGCTGTTGGGGATGTTGGCTATGCTGGAGAACTGCATGGAAGAGGCTGGCATGGACTTTGAGACCCAGGACTGGGTTACAGATGAAAGTCAAGAATATGTACAAATCAGAAAGAATCCTCATCTGTACAGGGGTACAACACTGGTGCCCATTCAGCAGGAGAGGTCACTGAAGCTGGAGACCCAGCCAATGCAGTTAGAAGTCTGGCCTGGTGAACATGTGGAAGGAGATGCACTTTCCCAAGACAGCAGGAATAGAATGCCAGTAGGTTCGGCAACAAATAGAAACGAGCAAAATCCCTTACCCAGCTTTGAAAACATGGGTGGATTCTCAGTGGAGACACTGGAAAGGCCCAGCAATTTCAAAACGGATCAGGGGGTTCTTGATATGCAAATCAGATTTTCAAGACCAGCAATGGCCTTTGATACAATGGAAGAGGATCCAATGTGCTGTGAGGGCATAAAGACAGAATATGTGTTTAATGAAGGCACAGAAACAAAAGGAGATGTAACTGCGATTGAAGTAGATGACACTGAATTATCATCTGAAGACGGGCGTGACCTAAAGATGGACACCACTAATGTGGGATCTGGTATAAATGAGTTAGGAGAATTGGGAAGCCGGATGGAGGCCTGCATACAGGAGGTAGAGTGGTTAGAACAAAGGAGGAAGGAGCTGCTGGTGGAGGTGCTGCAACTGAGAGGGCAAAAAGGCAGAGAGGAGGGAGAAGGGAGAAGTGAGGAGGAAGAAGAGACAGCGGAGAGGATTGATAGCAAAGTGGCAGAGCTGATGGATATACTGAAGAGCGAAGAAAAGGGTAGAAGAGAAGAGAGGAAGCGGGAAATACAGAGCCTCAAGGAGGAGAGGGCAGAGGAGGAGCAGAGAGCGTGGAAGGTGAACCTGGAGAGACAGGGACTACAGGAGGAGCTCAGGAAGCTGAAGAGGAAGCTGTTTGCGATGGCCAGGGACTGTGCCCACAGTACGGCCGCCCTCAACAACCAACGCCGTGAGATGGAGCTGCTCAAGAGAGAAGAGGTAAGACTCTATTCAGGAGTCATCTGTGTGGCACATATCTAAGCAAATGTCCACTTTAAAATCTCTTTCTTCTCATCATCTAGGAGAAGCTGAACTCCCTGGTGCTCCAGCTGACAGAGGAGGGCTGCCAGCTCAAGTCAGGCCAACAACAACAGCTCTTAGACCTACAAGCACAGGTTCAAGCCCAGAGCTCCTTGCAGACCTCAAACACTCAAGAGGAGCTGACGGAGTGCAGGAGGCATTCATGTGGGGACATCCAGCAGTATGTGCAGGGTGAACTGAAAGCACTGGAAGAGAGGTACAGCTGTTATCTTGTCCTGATTTTACATGACTAAAACCCTATTTTTAAAAGATGTATTCACATACTTCTTAGTTTTCACACTTAACACAGGCATTTGGTGACATTTCCAGGCATGAGAATGCAATGGTACAGTGTTTGGGCTACAAACTCTTCAGTGGTTTGCTTTTTCAGGTATGAACCCATTTTGCTGGCATTGCTGAAGAGGAGAGAGGCAACAGGCAGTGCACTGGTGAAAGCCAAAGAGCAGGCTCAGGAGCTGAAGGCCCAGCTGGGACCTTTTGGGGAAGAAATACAAAAACTGAAGCTGCAGAAGGCCTGTTTGGAGGAGAAACTCAAACTAATTCACATACAGAGAAGAGAGGATGTGGGGCAGTACAAGGTAAGCCAGATGACAAGGAAGGGGGTGTAAAATGAGAAAGAAAAATGGTATATGAATGAAAACATGAGGGAGAGGCAACAGTTGGAGGACCTTAAGAACAGGAAGTTTAAATATGCAAAACACTGAAATTACGCATGCTGTTCAGGAAACAGTGTATTTTCTGGAGGAGAGGAGCAGAGAGCTGAAGATGGAGTTAAAGACTCAGAAGAGAAAAACCAACGAGATGCAGGAGTTGAGAGACAGCCTTAACAAGAAACTACTGCTTTACAGGTTAGTTATTTATCTTGCCTGTAACATAAAGCATTTAAAGTAATAGCTCTAACATATGTTTCTGTTACAGGGCTGCCATTGAGGACCACAAGTGTGACCAGGAGGAGAAAACATGATTTCATGTTCTTGATTTTTAAAAAAAAGGAAAAAAAAAAAGCTCTTTTATAAAGTTTTTGTTATTTTTTATCTGCAACATAGTAAACTCCAAGGATTTAATTATTGCACTTTACACATAAAGACACACATTGTTGTTAAAAAGCAAAGCTAAGACTGACATCTGTTTTTAGAAGTCTGTGAAGATGAACTAGATTGCAGCTTGTAGAGTTTTCTTTTGTGAATAAAGGCCAAGCGTTCCTCATAATCTGTGTGCGGCTGGTGAGTTAATGTTACGTCTTCAAAGAACAGAGGGTTTCATGTACTTATAAGGGCAACATGTCTGAGGAACTAAACAGTGAGGACTCGGTAACAGAGTGAGAACAAGGTTAGGATAAAGAGCACCAAGACATCACAGGAGACATATAAACAGGTCTGACGAAAGTGTACGAGGCATTACTGGCACTAAAAGGATATTAAGAGAATGTTTAAAAATACTTCCAAGATTAGCAAGATGCTGACCCATTTAATAAATATTTAAACACTGACAATACGTAGAGTGCAGAGAGATTAAAGACATTTTTATTAAGAATGATCTCACTGTACAAATGCAAGATATTAAACATAGAAAAAAATTCAACCACTAATCTATACGACAACATTTAAATGAGTTATTATGAAAGGGAAGATGGGAACACACACAGACATTTCAAATACAGATGCACTCTAATTTAAATCAAACAGCTGGGGTAAAAATCAGTGTCCAGAACATTTTGTTTCCTGTCAGCTGGTAGTGGCCATGTTTCAAGCTGTCTTGAGGCAAAAACAATGACAGAAGCAGTAACAGCTGATTAGTCTACCGAGTTAAATGTTCACTATGTCAGAACATATTCGGAAAAGGTGGTTCCACTAAAGTCTTTTTCCCAATTTGCCGTTTCCATTAACATTTCCAAATTGCTTCAAAAATGCGCATAAAAACACACGAAAGAAACGTGGCTTATGTTGTGCAGCATGTTAAATGCTGGCTGGCATTTTTTTCCAGCCATATTCAGCTGTCAGTATGATCACCTCTTTAGATTCTGGAATTTTTTTCATTTATTTGAAAACGCATTTTGTAATTGATGTCAGTGTACAAGGAAGAGCCAATTTGATTACAAAAATATACATATTTTAGGTACATTGCAAAAAAACATGGGTGACATCCTTCAGGCAGCAAGTTAATGAAAGGAGAAGTCCTCACTTTGAGTATTCCAAAAGCAGAAATGGCTACAAGCAATTACTCTCCTTTCACTACTGCAGCATACAGCGTCCCACTGGTAAAGCTGAGCAGATGGAAGAAACAGCTGCACTGAACTACTGATGTGACAGGTTGTGAAGAGGCTGCTGGTAAGTGCACACAGCAGGCAGACATGT
Source organism: Dascyllus trimaculatus (assembly GCA_024666655.1). Classification (NCBI taxonomy): domain Eukaryota; kingdom Metazoa; phylum Chordata; class Actinopteri; family Pomacentridae; genus Dascyllus; species Dascyllus trimaculatus. Next base: position 24,300,665 of record CM045461.1, on the reverse strand, counting down.
TAGCCTGTGGCTTCAGGGTCTGTTGTGCCCTCAGGATCTTCATCATTGTAGATGTTCTCAGCCTGAAAAGAGAAACAGCATGTCGGTCTTTTAGCCAAATACTTTACACAAGTCAGTGTCTATTTTTGATTGCAATAAAATCCAGAAGATGATTAACTGTTAGGCAAGGGTGCTAAAAATAGCCACTTTGCCACACACTTTGCACTCGTGCCCCATATTATTTTTAAGCCACTATATCACATGAAATATCATACTTGCTGACTGACCTATCATCTGCGTATTTATCTGCTGCACACAAGTTTGTTTACATGGGTGAAACTGACTCTCTGGAAACTCACATTACAACACTGGACCACTATAGGAACAACAATGGGATATCCCAGCTTAATGGTTGCGAAGCCTACATTTGAGGAGGAAAGTCAAATGGAAGATGAGTTTTGAAGAATGGAGGCAGAGGCAGACAGACAACAGAATGTCCTGAAAGACAGCATACTCTAGAAACCAGTGTCTTGTGTTGTTGAGATCCCATCAACCCATATGACCAGTGGGTTCAGAAAAACCTAAAAGAACGTTTCACGGGCACGGTCGGGTCAAAAAGGGCAAAGCAACGTTCTGACTAAATCATAAATAGGCAACATGCACTCAGAAAATTAGAAGATCAAAGACATACATTGCTGCTTGCTGTATTTCTATAATTTCAATCCTTTAATAGGCCATTTCTATGATCATTTAGTAACGAAGTGCCTGTGCTGTTGAAAATACACCCCATACACCAAAATGTTTTTGTGGAAACCTGACAGATAGTTTTAAATGTTTGGTGTAGCTAAACACTCAGCTCACTGTACAGTGTATAAAAGCTGTTACAACAAGGAAAAGTAATTTTATGTGCTGGATATCTGGTTTGCTTTCATATCTGAAGGCACACTGAACAGAAAGCTATAACACAAGCCTCACACACGGAAACAAAAACGTGTGCATGCATTTTTGATTGCCCTACTTCTGGAATGAATCTGGCACCTTTGTTGTGAGGTTTTCGAAGAGCCAGATTTGACCCACTAACTGTCTAAGTGCTGGCTTTCCTGACATTTTCTACAGTAAAGTCTTACAGGATAAACAAGTGTTAGTAGTCTGAAAAGTAATACTAACAGAATACACAATTGGGTTAGTAAACTTACCATTTGATCAGTGAGTCTCTTCCATCTCCTCACTTTGCTCTTACTGAAATCACTTCAAATGTTTAAAAAACATTTTTGGCTGAGATTTTCTCTTTGTAGTGGCCGGCTGAAATGTCGCCTCTCATCATGCGACCTTTCCCTGATTGTTGGCTGCTCTTCACATTACAGTTTAGGTAAGAGACTTGGGATCTTGACAGCAGCTGCCTATCTGTGATATGCTGCCTGTGACCTCAACATGATGATAGATAATGTAGTATGTTGTATCTTCTCTTAAAGGGAAAACAATTCTCTCTAAGACAGGTAGAAAGTAATAACCACGTTCTATAACTATCCACAGGTGATATGCTTTAGTATAATGTGATCACAGTTGCCTTACCATTTGCCAGACTTGCATAATGTTGTCTTCAGACACGGAACAGATAACCCAGGGCTCGTTGGGGTTCCAGGAGAAGTCTGAGATCTTGGCTGTGTGGCCTCCATGGATAAACTAGGACAAAGATGATTCAGCACAAAGTTATGTATCAGCACAAGATGACTTTGTCAATACAGATGCATAACATCAGCAGACTTCAATAACTCACCAGTAGCTCAGGCGGGCCATCCTCTGCATCTTCTGGAGACTGCTCCTCTCCAATTTTACTACAAAAAAAGGCAGATTTACCAGTTAATAAACCATGTTACAATATGACTAACCCCACAGGTCCCACCGGATGCAGCCACAACTGTTTCATGTTGGTGTTGGGATTCAAATGTTTCGAGTCTTTCAGAAACATATTTGACTGCAATATTGACATGTAAAATGAGTGCTGCACTAACAGAAAACTGCACATAAAAAAAACTCCGCTAACAGAAAACAGCCCATGTAGAAAAAAGGTCACACGATATAAACATGGCTTTTTTTTTAACTTAAGAAAGCCTTATTTCACTCTTTTTAAAGTCTTTTGTTCACACGCCTGATTTAGTATTTTAACTGAATGGGGATACTAGAGGCTTCCTTATATGCATCTGCACAGCTAAAGTCTGCTCTAGTCTGCATGTGAGGTGTTTAGGGAACATCGGTAAATTGTAGTGTGTATTGATTAGTAGATATTCAGCACATGAGGCATTTTTGGAACAATTCTATTTAGATTTTATCTATAGAGGATGCACTGAATTCAGGCGAAGAAGAACCTTTCTTGAAGTCTGATTTCAATGCAAAGATTTCTAATTATCACAAATGTAGCACAGAAGTTAAAACAGTCATCTGTTCATTCAAATGTGAAAGTGGAATAAAAGTATTTTACCTCTAAATTTAAGAAACAATTGTGATAAATAAGTGTAATCTCAATAGATATCAAAATGATCCTGAATGTCATTTTGACCCTAATCATGCATCCCTAACACTATGTTACATTATCGTCAAGTGGTGTCTGTCCTCCCTAAACAGGAATAATTAGTAGAAAGGAAACCACAGACCTTTTCCTCTAGGAAAAAAAAACAGGCCAACCAAACAAAGTTAACTGAGCTGGAGGAAGATCTGCACGTGGGACGTGGACAAGATGCTTCTTACATAGGTCAGTAAACATCACTTCATGAGGGGTAAAATGTCAAGTTGTTTACCTGAGGTCCCAGACATTGAGGCGACGGTCTGTTCCGCTGGATGCCAATATGGTTTCATTATGAGGTGACCACTGAACCTAAAAAACAGCCAGTCACAATACTGAAGTTAGGTCAACCTGAACCACCACTCAAACATGAAATACGCTCATCACAAAGAATTTATTAGAAACGTTAATCTCAGAGTTCATGTGCTTTCTTGGTAAACAGCAGTGCTTTAGATCTATACTTTTTTGACTTATTCATCACAAATGTAGAATTCTTTCTTTCAAGAAAATTCATTCATTCGAGATAAATGTCCTACCTGGAAGATCTCATCCTTGTGTGATTCAAAGGAATGCAGCTTCAGTTTCAGATTTCTCAAGTCCCAAAGAGCCACAGTCTGTGGGTGAGACAGAGGCATTATACACACCTACCAGTTTTTCTTAAGCTCTGCAATAACAATATCATCGATATTCATTTAGTCAAAAGGTTAAAAAGTGCACATGATATCAGAGTTATCATCCAAGCTGTGAATTGTTGATGACAATTTAATGACAATTAAAATGTGGTGTTATATTTTATTACCTTGTCGGCTGAGCCAGTGGCAAGAATGAACTCACTGTAAGGGTTAAATGACAAACAGTTGACCTCTGCAGTGTGGGCATCTACTGCATGGCTGGGTTTGGAGGTATTGTTTGAGCGAGTGTCCCAGCTAAAAGTAAAAAATAGGCAGGGTGGTGGTCAGCCCTTAGCATTATTTGAATAATTTTTCAAGTGAAAGGCTTCCTCTGTCCGTCGGATATGTGTTGTTAGTGTGATTCTTACATCATTAGCTTCTGGTCGTCTGCTACTGATCCAAAGAGTGATTCATGAAGCAGGTGCCAAGAGACGTCTTCCACCACAGCAGTATGACCGGTGAAGATCGTCTTTGCATCAACTATCTTGCCCTCCTTTGGTGCAGCACTGATGTCCCACAGGCAGATTGTCTACAGATAAAGGAATGATAAGAGACAAGCATCACATTATTTCGGAACACTTCCTGTTGAAATTAAACACAACATGAGTTGATTGGGAAAATATTTGTCACTAAAAATTTCAAAAAGATGGAAAGATGCTTGATATTATCTCTCAACAATAAAACTGAAAGTGTCTCTTACATGGTCATCAGATGCACTTAGGAGAGAGCCGGACAGATTTGGATTCCATGAGAGACCATAGCCTTCTTTCTGATGGCCTCTAAGACGCAGATCAGGATGACATTCTCCAGAAACATCTGTGGAGAACAAAATGAATTCATTGTCCATTTAAACACCTTTCAGTATTTTAAAAATGTGACAATTACCCCACTTTATCCTAACAAAAAGTTCAACAACGTGTCACATTCAGGAGTGTCTTGTAATACCGTGTGTGATCCATGTACCTGGTTTGGAGGGATGTTTGGTGTAGTCAAACACTAGCACGTCTGAGGTGGGAGTCTTAGTGCCAATGATGCAGGGGTTCTGGGGCATATAGCGGGCACGGTTCACCTCTCCTTCATGGTTGATCTTGATTTCTATATCAATCTTGCCGCTCACTGAGCCAAAGCCTCCAAATTCTTCAGGGAAATGCAAGGAAATACATTTGTAGTATAAAGGTGCACTATGAAGGCAATACATTAGTATACATTATTTTGCTTAAATCAGATTACAACCAATAGTACTGTGCATTTTATCCAACGCATGGACCTACTATAAACATAACTAATAAGTTGAACTCTCTGAATATTCACACTGTTTCAGCATGTACAAGTCGCTAACCTCCTTTTTCACTGTCATAATGCGAGGTGTCAAATTGGGCATCATCATTGGGCAGCTGGACACTTGCAATAACCAGGTGATTCTGCTCATCAGAAGTGTGAGTGCCCAACACCAGTCTATGCACACTGTAATCCTTTCCCTCTGGCCTGGTAAAAGAAATATTCATATTAGTGAAAGAGTATATATATATATATATGTCACAGTAGAAATTGCGATTCAGGACAATCACTGACTGTCCTAGGACAATATGTGATTGTCCTGAATCGCAATTTCTACTATGATATACACACACACACACTACTGTCTCATTATATTAAAGTACCTACCTGGAGACATCAGGCAGCCACTGAGCAGTGAGGCTGGGCCACTCCAAAGCATGGGTCATAACCAGGTCATACAGAAAGGGAGTGTTTTTCTTCCAGATCTTGTATTCCTCATTGATTACTCTCTCCTCCACTGCATCATCAAATGCACCACCTAGAGTGAACACAGTTGCCACAGTGAGGTCACGAGGAGCAAGGCTTTTGTGCACAGGATGAATGCTGTATTACTGTACTTTGGAACGTCACAGTGCTTCACAGAGGCCATACTTTGTGCCCCATCCAAATTACTAAAAAGGTACAGAAAATACACAAATGAAATAAAAGAAAAATTTATTTGTTGTTGTACCTGACTATATAGATAGTTATAAGATTTAATTTGAGAGATCTGACTCTTATATTTCACCAGTACAGCAAAAGTGACAGTTTTTGAGTTATGACTTTTTGAAAATAGCCTCACCAATTGCTTATTTTTCACATGATTTCGCTGAATTTTTTTTACTGAATATCTCAGAAACCTCAAGAAAAAGTTGGAACTTGTAATCATGTCAGTGGCTTATGTTGTTTTGTTTTTTTAACAGAAATTAAAATAATAAAAATCTATAATTTATTATCAAAATAAAAAATCTTTAATTTAATTTGCAAATATGTATATCTCAACTAATATTCACTCAATTCCAAACATTTTTTTGTTGCGAGTAGAAACAACTTGGTTTTTTGATTGACATACCACAATATCATTCAGTGGTGCATCAAAAATTCACTGCCACGTCTTCCTAAAATTAGCTTCTAAAATGCACTTTTTAGGACATTTTACCAGTGTTTCTTTCCAGGAAGAATTGTTTTGATTTCTTTGAAATTTTTGAAGAGAATGTCTTCATATCCATTAAAAACAAAAAAAAAAATTAATGATGTTATATTACTCCTTCATTATTTTGAGCTATTTTGTAATTAGGTCAGGGAATTAACAATTCAAGTTCTAGCTGTTAGTGGTTTTGGTCATTGTGCAACAGATGTTTCATCTTGCTCTGTGTCTGGACAAGATAACATTTCATAAGTTCATCAACTTGTGGCATTAATGTAATTTGCAAAGCAATAAACAAGTCTGGGCTTATTCCACCTGATACACCTTCAGGCAGATTATTACAGAATGGACTGCTGCCACATACTATGAGGTACACAAGAGAGTTTGTATTGTTTTGCTAATTACATGAATGGTACAAGTTGATGAACTTACAAAATGTGATCTCACTGGGCTTCAAGAGAGAAAATCCTGCACTTGTAAGACTTTCATTTAAGCTGTCCACTTTATCAGCATGAGATGATGACATGGCTTGAGCTTCATATTTGCCAGCTGCAGAAACTGGTGTGCATTCAGCCATCTGAGCATCTTCCTCTGCCATCTCTCCATCGTCATCAGTTTCTGTTTTAGTGAATTCAGAGTATTTTATCACACATGGAGGACACCACTTCTGACCAGGCTTGATTGGCTTTCCCGTGATTACTGTAAGCTCCCTTGCTTTCTCCGTATTTATTATCCTGAGTGAGTTACGCCGTTTGCTGGTAGGATGCAGGCCGAAAGGATCACAACATTGTTTCTGGAGAAAACTGTACTTCACCAAAAAGTACTTCTGGTGGTGCAAACAAACTGTGGCATCATCAGTCAATTCACAACATCCACTTCGCAATGTCAACAGTTCTTTATCTGAACATCCCAAATCAGCCAAACTTGTAATTCCAACTTTTCCATTGGTGTAGATTGTCTTATGACAGCAATCATCTTCCTTCAAGGTTATTCCAAGAGAGCAAGGCTCCATCACCTCACACTATGGCTTCAAACCGATTAATGCTGAAGTGATCATTGCACTCTCTTAAATACCTCATAGTATGTTGCAATCCATTCTGTAATAATCTGCCTGAACGTGTAACAGTGGGGATCAGCCCAGACTTGCTCTATTGTTTTGCTAAGTATATTAATGCTACAAACTGATGAACTTACAAAATGTTATCTCATCCAGGCACGGAGCAATATGATTCATCTGTAACACAACAATCACAAACACTACAAGCTGAAACTTGAATTGTTTATTTCCTGAACTAAATGCCAAAATAGCTTAACAGATACCACACAGACATATAAAACCCTGAAATCAACATGATACAAATATTTATTTATAAATAAAGATATAACATCTTTAATTTTTTACTATGTTTTCAATGGATATGAAGACATTCCCTTCAGAAAGTTTCAAAGAAATCACAACAATCCTTCCTGAAAAAAAAAACAACTTAAAATGTCATAAAAAGTGAATTTTCCAGCTCCAATTTTTGATGTAGCACCAAGTGACATTTTGGTAGGACAAAACTAAGTTGTTTTTACCCACAACAAAGATTTGGTTGGAACTGAGTGAATATTAGTGGAGATATTTGGAGATTTGTTTTTATTTTTGCTCATTTATCTGTATTTATGGCGTGGTAACTTTACTCTTTCTGCTTTAAAAAACAAATTTTGTCTCTGTTTTAATAAAGCTCTATTCTATTCTATATTATAGATATTAATTTTTGAAAATGAAAGATTTCTCGTTTTGATGATAAATTAGATTTTTATTATTTTCATTTCTGTTAAAAAAAAAAAAGAAACCCACATTAGCTGTTGACATGACGACAAGTTCCCACTTTTTCTTGAGGTTTCTGGGATATTTGGTAAAACGCATCAGCCAAATCCTGTGAAAAATAAGCAACTGGTGAGGCTTTAAAGATGCTTTCAAATGATCCCTGAAGTTATAAAATTTAAGACTGAGAGCCGATTTTCAAAAATTCATAACTCAAAATGTATTTGGAGTAGAGCTGTAGTATTGTGCAAGGTTCGCTGTTTTAGATAGAAGTTTTTGCCTGATTTTTTTAAAACATACATGACAAAGTTCTATAATCTGGGTGAAGTGGCATGGAATGGAACCCCCCCCCCCCCCGTTCCCCAATGTCGCTGAGTTGACACGGAATGGCCCAGACATGAACAATGCTCAACCGCAAAAACTCCTGAAACAATTTTCTTTGTTTCCCCGGACAAAGCGCATCTATAAAACCTCATGAGTACATTTTTCACTTGAACTACTTTCGATAAAAGAAATAGTGTCATTTTCTCCTGTCTGCAGTCTGGTCTCTGAGCCCTAATTTCACTACACAAGGGCTCCCCCGATACAACCCCTGATATGAACTAACGCTGCTAGGTTTTATCATTAACTGCTAGAAGGAATTGTCTTTGCAGGTTAATAAAGGACCAAAAGATGAACTCTGATCTGAACAGTGTTGCAAGTTGTGTGTTTTGTGAAACATTTAATCGTTTCCTGGCTATGTCGCTACAGCATTAGCATACCTATGAGAAGACAGCCATGCTAAGCCTTTGTGTTCTGCTTAGTACATAGAGGATTACACCAACTGGTGGGAAACATTGTGAAAACAATAACTGAACACTAAAACCGTGTGTAAAACGTCACACATTGAAATTTTATCTGGCTTGTGTTGACTAAGGGTTAGCATAAGGGATATAACAGTTTGCCTTAGCTGCTACCTAAGCTAGCCAGGTAGTTAGCTACCGGCTAGCCAGGAAGTCAGATGACGCCGTTTTTATAGCTGCCCACAAAGAAATTCGTGTTACCTTCTTTGTCCGCCATTGTACGTATCTTAAGTAGCTGACAGAACACAGAGACTCGAATTGAGAAGCAGTAGCAGTGTGCCTCGTCTCAGGCCGTCCTCCGGTGTGCTAGCTGAGCGCCCCGATGCTGCTTAAACCATAGTGTGAACGACGCTAAGCTAACAGCTAGCTAACAACGCAGCCGGCTGTGGGAGAAGTGGGAGCATTCGCGCGCTCAGTACAAGCGCGAGAAACGTCTCTCCACCAATCACAGCGCAGCAACTGAGCACGTGCTGACCAGCAGAGGGCAGCGGTGATGCAGGACATAAGTTATTTGTTCATTTCCACATTTCACTTTCATGAATTCACATTTATAAAGACAAGTCCACATTCAGTGAAAAAAGATAAAATGGGGTTGCTCTATATATTAATTTGTAATCTCCTCCAATCCAAAGGAAACTAACGTTAATATATTTATTGACGTCTTTCAACAGTCCCCAAGGTTTTTTGGGTCATATTCCCAGAAGCACCTGTTTTTTAAATTACCCCAGCTCATTTTGTTACACTGACACACACACACACACACACACACACACACACACACACACATACACACATACATATATGTATGTATATGCAGCATGTAATAGGCCCTACTACTATTTAAATTCTACTTACTCTTTTTGCATTTGCATAGACTTAATTACGTTGTTGATGTTGCTTGTGGAATGTTTTCCCACTCTTCCCAAAGAACTCGGTGAAGTTTTTGGCAGATGTTTTGGGATACAAGGTCATGTTGTTGGACACATCCTTTCAGAGCAACATGACGCAGCTTGTCTGTATGCCATGCTGTCTGAAACAGTTTGTTAGATAACAAATGGTGGGGTTGTCGACATTTATGGTCCTGGCTTCAGCCCTAACTAACAGCCAGCATTCAGCATTCCATCATCTTTCTCATGTCATCTGTGGCACTGTGTCATTTGAACAAAGCCGCCTTTTAAAGTGGCATTTTTTTGTCAGTGGTCAGAGGAATGTTTGTGTACCGGTCACACTATCTGATCGGTGTCGTTTAACTTAATAATCAAGAATTTGTCACCAGTTGAAAAACGTTTTGTGCATTTTGAGATTTTTTAATTTTTTTTTGTCAGAGTCAAAAGACTGGAACAACTGTATGCTTTTTCGTATTTTTGTTCATTGTATTTGCAAAATAAAGCTGTGAAAAATGAATTACAGTCATGTAATTTTCAAACAGCATTTTATCCATGCTGTGTTTTTCAAGGGGCTATATTAATTTGCATGCCTTCCAAAATTACATTAGGAGTTTTATATGATTTGTTTGTTTTTCTTGTTTTGTTTTGACTTTTTGCTGCAAAAATGTTTAGCAAAATAAAAAATGTCAACAGTACAAAATTAATTCAAAAATATATATTCAGCAGAATCTTTCAGAAAAGTCACATAAACATATCCTCTTATACAGTCTATTTTCATGCCTTAGTGGGAACAGTTGTACTCCTTGGTGCAATAACACACTTGAAACTCACTTTTGCACGTAAAGTTGTCGTTATCCACTGTTGTCGTGAAATAAGACAACAGTCCCCTTCTTGATCGCCATTGGTTGACTGGGATATCATCGTTGCAATATGAGGCTACTTGATTGGGCGCAACAAGTAAGCTGATCCCTTATTGGCTAAGAATAACGCGGGCCCTTAAAAACGTCAAATATACCTCAGCGCAATCTTGCTAGCCGCTGTTGAAGCTTTCTATCGTGAGTAGCGCTAACATAGCGGCTCCCTGGAGTCAGTATGTCTGCGACTGATATGTCCAATGTGCTCGACATCCTCCGGTCACTGTATCGGCACATACAGACTCTGGAGGAGTTTGCGAACAGCATCGTATTCAAAGAGGGACAGAGAGCTGTTCTCGTCGAGCAGTCAGACACCAGCCGCTTTAAATCATTCGTCAGAAGCGTTTTTGTGTGTTTTGACAAGGAGCTGCAGCAAGTACCAAGCTGCAACCAGGTAACCTTTACCGTAATATATTTAAAAATGTCCGCCATGACAGTTTGTAGAGAGACGTGTGGTAGCTATTTTTGGAGAGTCTTTAAACAGTAGAGCTAACGCTAGCTGTCATGCTAATTGTTAGTAGTGTCGTAATGCTGTAAAAGCACATTAGAGTGGTCTGTCTAAAGGTTGTTATTTAGGACTTGGGACCAAGACATGTGCTGTGGGGACAGGATAGTTTAGTTTTGGTCATGGGAGGTAGCAGGAACTGCGTGTCAGTCTGACTTAAATAGTAAGTAGTATTTTGCTTTAGGTGGCATTCAGATTTTGCTTTTCACTTGTCAAATAGAGCCTCTGAGTAAAATAGTCAGTCACATGGCAACAAATGGGAGACACTGCGAGCAGAGTACCTGCTTTTGGTCAACATCATCCTCTCTGTGGCAGGAATGAGTACGTATACAAATGATGTTGTGTTTCTTTCAGCAAATCCTCCTTCTCAGTGTTCATCTCCTGTTCCTTACTTGCTTTGCTGTACATGTCGGTCAACAAACTCTGTCTTCCAGATAAAGTTTAAGGAAATCTGTTTATCCAAAAACCTTTAAGTTGGAGTAAATGATGTCCCCTCTGACGGACTTCTCCTGTAGATTAGTCATAGAAACTGGCAGCTGTACAAATATACTTGTATCAAGCAGCAAAAAATTGTAATATGCTGTGTTTGAGTTAATTTGCCTTACTTCACATTGCGCTTCCTGAGATCTGCAAACTACTAAACTATCAGGTTTATAGGAGACTTTGAGATTAAGTAGTTTGATTTGATCACTTTGATGAGAGATGGTATCTTCAAATATTGATGTGATGTATTTCATACTTTCCACAGATCTGCACTCTGCCTGAGCTCCTGGCCTTTGTTCTCAACACCCTGAAGAGAAAAAGAAAAAAAAATGTCTTGGTACACGGCTATAATTATCTGTCTCTGGCTCAGGAGGATCGGGACGCAGATCAGTTCAAATTCCAAGGCGATGTGACTCAAAGTGCTGCCTACATCCATGGCAGTGACCTGTGGAAGAAAGTCACGACTCGTCTCGGGACAGACCTCACACGGTACCTTCTGGAGAGCTGCTCTGTCTTTGTGGCAGTTCCTCCGTCATGTGCTTTCCAGGTGTGCGGCCTTCCAGTCTATGACAGAGTGTCCATGACCACTGCCTCCAGTGGGTTTTCTCTCCAGCCACCACACAGGAAATATAACTGTACTCAGTCTGGAAAGTATCAGAGATCAATGACCTTAAAAAGGAGAAGCACAGTGGAGAATCCTACTGTAAGCAAGAGGAGGAAGGGAAGGGATGTAAGATCAAAGACAAGGAAAAGAAAGAGGAAAGCTGATCAAAAGGATGAGGAGGAGATTATGACTTGTTCAAGAAAGAGGAGACGTATAGCACACCATGAACAGAAACAGGAAATTCAACAGGTTTTCTGTGAAACCATGGAGAAGGGACAGCCTATGCCTGTGAAATCAACACCATCTATGAAAACTGTGGAAAATAGGGCTACTGGTTTCAAACAGCCTATTGAAATGCCAACAACCTTACTTCCCTTGGAAGGTGGTTCTTACTGGAAGTCAGGGATTTTTCCCCCTTTGCCGCCCTCACAGTGTTTTTTCCGCACACTGGGAATCATGTACGGAGGCAGAGGCATGCGTGGCTTCATTCTCAACAGGAGGAAGGACAGTGCTGATGGATCCAGAAGGCTACAGGGAAAAGATTTGGTAAGAGTTGTCTTCTTTGAAGGACTGCCTTATTTAAAAGGACTGGAGAGGAAGCCAAAGAAACTCCCTCAGCGCTTCTTTAACATGGTCCCACTGTTTAGTAAGCTGCTACAGCGACACAGGAAATGTCCATACAGCAGAATACTGCAGACGATGTGCCCAGTGGCTGAGAAGAGCAGTGCAGCACAGGGAGAATTAAATTCTCTCCTACCACAACGCTCTGCACCTCACCGGGTCTACCTGTTCATCAGGAATTGCCTCTCTGCTGTGATCCCACAAGAGCTGTGGGGCTCCGACCAAAACCGAATTCATTTCTTTGCCAGGGTCAGAGGCTTTTTGCACAGCGGCAAGTTTGAGAGACTCTCACTGGCTGAACTGATGTGGAAGATCAAGGTGAATGACTGTGATTGGTTGAAGATCAGTAAAACAGGTGAGATTATCATTGATGTTTTTTTTTCTTTTTTGTTGCTTTATGTATTTTAGCTGATGTATCCAAAAATTTCCCATCTGCAGGTCGGTTCCCGCCCAGTGAACTTGCATATCGGACACAGATACTGGGTCAGTTCTTGGCTTGGCTACTGGAAGGTTATGTTGTGGGCCTTGTTCGAGCCTGTTTTTATGTCACAGAAAGTGTCGGGCAGAAAAATGCTGTCAGTTTCTACAGACAGGAAGTCTGGGCCAAACTGCAAGTTTTGGCCTTCAGGTAGACACACACACATAACACTCACCTACAAAGGCCCACGTTCATGCAACCACGGGACGTAAGCTTTCAAAATAATTGTCATGTAGAGGTCACCTCTCCAAAGGCCAGATGGAGGAGTTAACTCCAGCTCAAGTAGCATCCCTCCCCAAAGGCACCGTCATCTCCCGCCTTCGTTTCATTCCTAAGACTGATGGCATGAGGCCGATCACACGAGTCATCGGAGCAGATTCCAAAACGAGGGTAAACTTTGACAATGATAGTAAAGTTCACATTTGCACGTACATAAGTTGTGCATTATTATATGCTGCAAACGGGGTTTTTGATTATTCCATTTCCTTATAGCTCTATCGAGGACGTGTCCGGGACTTGCTGGACATGCTGCGAGCCTGTGTGAACTCCACTCCATCCCTCCTAGGCTCCACAGTGTGGGGGATGTCAGATATCCACAGGGTGCTGTGCTCTCTAGCACCAGCCCAGAAGGAGAAACCACAACCCCTTTATTTTGTTAAGGTCAGTTGCTACACTTAATTGTTTTGACCGAGTATTTTACATAATGTGACTGACTAGTATTTTGTGCAATCATAATCATAAGATTGATAATGCTGCTACAAATCAGAGTCTTTCTTGGCTCAGAATGAGCCTTTGGAGGTGACTTTGCACGACAGCAAGCATCAGACTGTGCACGGTAAATGCTATGGGTCTGTGTTATTTTATTTGACATAAATCTATGCATTTTCTGTTATTTCTGATCATTTGATGAACAAAAATGTCTTTTATGCTTTCCCAAATGAAACCCCAATTAACAACTCTGTTAGAAATTAATTGGAATTTTTATTCTTTATTCTTAGCATTTTGTTGCTGGGAATCTTAAAATACATTCTGGCTTTTTTCTGTGTTAAAGGTGGATGTGAGTGGAGCCTATGAGAGCCTGCCACATGACAAACTCATAGAGGTGATTGGCCAGGCGCTGTCACCTGTCCAAGATGAGCTCTTCACCATCCGCCGATATGCAAAGATCTGGGCAGATTCCCATGAAGGCCTGAAAAGGACCTTTGTTAGACAGGTACAGTCAAACCCACAAATATGCACATACACACCGATCAGGCATAACATTATGACCACCTGCCTAATATTGTATTGGTCCCCCTTATGTGATCCAAAACGCTCTGAACCATTGGACATGGACCAGAGGACCTCTCAGGGTGTCCTATGGGGTCTGGAACCAGGACGTTGGCACTGGATCCTTTGGGTACTCTGGCTTGTGCAGTGGGGCCTCTGTCAATCAAACTTGTTCCACTGCATCCTGTTGATGCTTGATCAGAATGGGGTGAAGGAAGTCTGGAGGACAAATCAACATCTTGGGCCATTGTCATGTTCCTCAACATGTTCCTGATTGTTAAATGTTTTTTCCATGTGGTGGGGTGCATTTTCTTGTGGGGGTAGGCCAGTGACATTTGGGATTTCCATTTGCATGAGGGAGTGTGTTTGTTGTGGGACAATGTTTATTTGGGTGTCTGAGTCTGATCAACACGGATGTTAAAATTCAAAGTTTTCCAGCAGAACACCACATAGTAGCAATATGATCAATGTTATTCACTTCACCTGTCAGTGGTCAGAATGTTGTGGCTGGTCAGTGTATGTGTTCACATTATTTGACTAAGTTTTAATTTTTGTTAATACAGGCAGATTTCCTGGAGGATAACATGGAATCCACCAACATGAAGGGTTTTCTGATGTCACTGCAGAGAAGAGGCAAAGTTCATCACGCCATCCTGGTAGAGCAGGTGACACTGACATCGTTTTATTTTATTTTAAGTTTGGATAGTTCATACCTTTTTTTTTTTTACTGAAGAGTGCTCATCACAATTGAACATTTTATTACTTTTTATTTGTTGCAGCATTTCTGCTCAGATCTTCAGGGCAAAGAGGCCTTGCAGTTCTTTACCCAAATGCTATCTGGCAGTGTTGTTAAATATGGGAAGAAGTAAGCTCTGCATTCCACTACATTAATAAAAAAAAGTGTGTCTTTTTTTTTTTTTTTGACCTGAACAGTTATTCAGATATTTGGTCCTCTGTGTCGCAGGACATACCGTCAGTGTCGAGGGATTCCTCAGGGATCGGTTGTGTCGAGTCTGCTCTGCTGTCTCTGCTATGGCCACATGGAGAATGTGCTGTTCAAAGACATTACTCAAAAGAAAGGGTACAGCAGACCACTCCTCCGTACTTCAGTCAACATCAGCGTGTAAAGATGTAATAGAACACCAGCAGCAGAAGAGGGCACTCTTTCTGTATTGTAGCTCTTTTCTTATTTACTGTATGTGTTAATGTGTCTTTCTGTGTCCTTTAGGTGTTTGATGAGATTCATAGACGACTTCCTTCTGATCACACCTGACCTACAAGAAGCACAAACCTTTCTCAAGTACGACACACAACCTTTATCACACATAATACTTTTCATGTGACGCCGGGCCTCTCAGCTGCCGTTTCTGATAGTGATGCATCTTCTTTATACATTTTTCCAATATCATGGTTACTTAAAATCTTCAGAAAACCTAATATTCTTACATTATTAATGAAATTTAAATTAAATTATGACTATGGGAAAAGTGGGATTCAATTGAACCGCATTAATTTGTTAAAAAAGAGTGAGTTTAATTGGTGGCCAATGTTTTTTTCATAGCCATAAAATTATTATAGGTAGGTCGGGATGTTACAATATCAGATTTTCTCTACATGGTTATTATGGCCAAAAGAATTATACTATTGCAATATCTATGGACTTTTAGATTAGTTAGAGGTTATCAAGATGTGAAAACTAATACAACATATTACGATTTAATCGCTCAAATGAGAGATGGATCTATCAAAAATTTGAGAAATAAAACATGGTCTTGGTCAAATTCATCCTTAATTTTGCTTGTGTGTTTTGTATCTTTTTTGACAAATACATTACTTTCAAAATATTAGTGTTGGGAGGTGGGGAGAAAGTTTATAACCATAACTGGACTGTATATTTTTCCAATGTTGGAGTCTTAACTGGATAGATACGCTGAGTTGTTTACATTGTTTTCATATGTGTGTTATCAACATGATATCAATATGTCATTTTTAAATATCACATTTATTATCAATACCAGACATCCCTGCCAGAAACCGTACAAGATATTTTGAAGTATAGTGCAATATGTTGTGCAGAATCAACAGAGAACCCAACATAAGTGTACATGTACTGCATGTGATTTCAGTGTAGTTATTCCTCTTACAGTCTCTCTGCTTCACTGCTCTCTTTTTTTAGACACATGTGACATCTGCAAGTGAACTAAAGTCAGTTCAAATACACATTCTTTTCTTAGCATTCTGTGGCAGATCTGATGGAAAAATGAGCAGAATTTTAATTTTAGCAGTTAATAATGCCTTCTGCACATTGTCTGTGTAGGATTTTGATGGCCGGAATACCACAGTATGGGCTGGTGGTCAACCCGCAAAAGGTGGCGGTCAACTTTCAAGTGTCAGGAAGCCTGGGCTCTTGTCCTGACATCCGCCTGCTGCCTCCTCACTGCCTCTTCCCTTGGTGTGGACTGCTGCTGGACACCCACTCACTAGACGTCCACAAAGATTATTCCAGGTACAACTTCTCGTTATAGTTATTATACTACAGAATTACTGCTAAGTGTGTTTCTTACTTGGAAAGTTTTGGGGCTTTTTGCCAGCCTTTATGTTTTTTTATAAGTTGAGTGAAACCCTTCCTGTTCTTTGTACCTGATCATGAATCACTAGACGATGTTTATGATTGTCTCCTAAACAACTGTGTAGGAGACAATCCGGTGTTTACAGTGTTTATTTAATGTTCTAGCATGCAATGCAGTAAACATTGTAACTCCATTGCTACTTGAAGCATTTTTTCATAATAACTTCTCTCTTTTTTGTCCCTTTTGCTGCTTTTTCTTCCTCTACTGTTAACTTTTCTTTTCTCGCAGCTATGCAGGTCTGTCCCTGCGCTACAGCCTAACTTTGGGCTCTTTCCACTCAGCTGGACAGCAAATGAGGAGGAAACTAATGGGTGTCCTCAGGCTCAAGTGTCTTGCCCTTTTCTTGGACTTGAAGGTCAGAGATGAAAAGAAATCCTGCAACTGTTCAACCTTTACTTAATTTTCGTCCCTACGGGTAGACACTAGCAAAAGGTATAGTTAGAAAAAGCTTCAAATTTACATGCCAATGTGATCAGTTTCTCACAGAACCAACAAACACCAAAACATCACATGATATCGTTGTTTCACTTGCTGGTCTTCACATATGCTCAAAGCAATGTCATATATGAGAAAGAAAGGTATAGATTAATTGAGATCTTTTTTATTTTTGTAATAATTAGAGTAGAGCAACAATGAGTTGTATATTTTTACAAAAAGCCTTTGATTGAAAATGTTGTCTATTA
Organism: Dascyllus trimaculatus; assembly: GCA_024666655.1. Classification (NCBI taxonomy): domain Eukaryota; kingdom Metazoa; phylum Chordata; class Actinopteri; family Pomacentridae; genus Dascyllus; species Dascyllus trimaculatus. The sequence goes on along the minus strand of CM045461.1, from coordinate 24,283,268 downwards.
ACAGGTGCTTTACAAAGTTTTCGATCTTTCTCATTTTCCACTTAAAAAGGCTCTTGATCCTGCTGTATGGTTGTCATATCATGCATACAGTGCTGGCAACAGCAATATAAATGTACAGTAGCTTTGTGCCAGTTATAGGGGACAAAGGGACGATCTATAAAGACACCCTCCAGACAACTGAAGGTTAATGAACTGAATCTGTACTTCAGGTAACAGGGCATGCAGTTGGACAGTTTTATCGCCCAACTTCATCACGCCTATTGTCAAAAAAATCCAAGGTTTCCAGTAGGGCCTCTCCCTCAAATAGCAACAAAATGGTAAATTATAGTTGTAAATGTGCCAGGTTTTTCCAGTAGTAAGCAGAGTAAACACTGGTGAATGTCTGTGCAGGACAAACATTGCTAATATTAAATATTATGTAAAAACGACACCAAAAATATACTCGTCATAAATGTAAGCTAATTTCTTCATGTCCTGTTTTGTTATTGATATAATAATAGATACATTTTTCTCCTCAGATCAATTCTGTTGAGGCGGTCTACAAGAACATCTACAAGCTGGTGCTGCTGCATGCATGCAGGTAAAGTCAGTGTCCTTAAATGGGCCTTTTTTTCTGCAGAATTCGAGTGATGGTGCATTTTTACATTTTTCATAGATATTAGTTTCTATAACTTAGACTCGGTAAGTTCAAGGGGCTTTGAAAAATTCAGGAACTTCACACATAGTTCACTTTTACGCTCATGTGCTCACAGGCTTTGGCTTAATCAACAGACTTTTAAAGATAATCCTGCCATTAATATCAGCACAAAGATTGTTGTCAATCAATACCTGCACTGAGCACTGAAAGTACTGTACTGCCTTTTATCTCCAAATGTCAATATCTGAATGGGGCTCGTCTCTGTATTGTCTTTACTCTCTTTCTTTTTTTTGTTTTTCTCTTTAGGTTCCATGTGTGTGCACAGAGTTTGCCCTTTGGTCAGACGGTTGCTAAGAACCCTGCCTACTTCCTGCAGATGATATGGGACATGGCACACTATGCCAATAAGTTCATCAGGCTCAGCAACAAAGGCAACAAGTCCACTCCATACATGTGAATAAAAGGCCAAGTGGAAAAACTTCACAATTAAAATCTCAGTTTTATTTCATCTCTCCCTTTCTCCAGGACTGATGTTAGGTGATAAAAACCAGACGGGCATTCTCCAATACGAAGCAGTGGAGCTGCTTTTCTGTCTTTCCTTCTCGTTGGTGCTGTCTCACCACCGTCCTCTCTATAAAGATCTGCTCCCACTCCTGCACAAACGTATGTACCCTCAGGAAACATGGACATATACACATCAAACAGACGATCCAAGCTGATGATCACATCTGATGTTGCTCATTCTTCCAGTATTAAAGTAAATTAGAATTATTTCTTCATCGTTTAATCTGTTATGCTCTTTTAATAACTTATAAAATACTCTGACAAAAATCAAAAACAGCATATTATGGGTTTCACGTGCTTTGGTTTTCCTCACTAATACTCCCAAAGATATTCCATTTACAATCAAATGAAACAAGGAAAGTAGCAAATTGTCCCATTTTTAAAAGTTTTATTCATGTGACGACGCCAGTAGAGAAATTTTTCATACTTTTGTACCAAAAATGACCATGAAGCATTATGTGACACCAGATTGCACATCATAGACTCTGCCTCATTGTGTTCATCTAAAGCCAGAAAATGACACTGTTGATGGTATCTCATGTAGGCATTGTCCATCATGTCTTTTAAATCTGTTAGAATATTGAACTGAAGTTTAACATCAGATCAAACCACAGGTAGAGATTTTCCTGAAATCATTGAGCCCTACATCCACCTGGCTGTGAAGAAAAAGAGGAGCTGACAGTGACTGTGACAAAAGCCTCCATAAATATGAAAACATCGTCACTGGAATTTTCCAGGACGGGCAGTACTTTTGCATGTTGTAAGGATTTGCCCTAACTTTGTGAAGTGTAGTGAGATGACAACATGAATTGGTGCTATATAAGTATAACTGAATTGAATATAAACTTGTGAAATGTGCACTCAACCCAGCAAATATAGATATGTGATTTAATATGGACACATCAGTTTATTGCCACCTTAAGCCGATTTTACAGTTCACGTGGCTGAATTTTTAAAGTTCACAAAAGAAGGGGAAAAAACATCTTGTGCTCTCATCGTCCCGACAGGAAAGCGCAGTCTGGAGCGGCGTCTCGGGGATCTGAGGCTGGCCAGGGTCCGACAGGCCACTAACCCCAGAACCCCAGCTGACTTTTTGGCCATGCAGACGTAAGACGACCAGTTAGCCCGAGTTACAGTCTCCAACCCAACCAAAGAAAACTATTACATGCTGAAAGGTATGGAAAAGTATTTATTTAGTCCAGTTTTCCTGAAATGTTACTGTTTTTGCTTTTGTTTATGTAGTCCTGGTTTTCTGAGAGTGAGATGAACAGTGTGTTAAAATCAGTCATATGGATTTCTCTGTCAGCGTACCAAAGACGTGTAATGTATGCCAGAGTGTCAGGTAAACTGGTTGACAAAAATACTTCTAAGTCATCTGATATAAAACACTTCAGTGATAAACCTCAGTCATAAACACACCCTATGAAACAACAACAGCCAGATCAGTAAAGAAGGATAATAGAGCGTTACTGAGCTTCTGTACAGGAGCGGTTCTCATCCCTCAGCTGTTTGCCTTTTTGGACTTTGATTTACACCAGTCGTGGTTGTGGTAGATTTCCACTGTGGAAAACTACTGCACAGAAAGCATGTCGTCACTTAGAAAATAATTTACATGAAAAAATGCTCAGAAGTGTTATCATTCCACTGAACAAGTTAAATGTTTTTTGTACAAGGTAATCTATTTCCAGCTTTTCACAATAACAATATGCTGCTCTCAAAAATGGATGAAGTTTAAGACCTCATGCATGCTAAACCTACGTTTGTGTTCAGATACATAGTTTTATAAATGTGGAATCAAAGAAGGCTGTGTTTTTCACTATAATGGGTTCTACTAAATGTTATTTACATGATGTACACGACAAAAGCAATGTCAAAAGGAAAAAAATCTCACTGTTAAATAAATCTGTTTTTTTTTTTGAGGAAACAAACTGAATTTGTCATATGTCACATCGTGTTGTGGAAACTCCTGATCATATAAACATCTGAATCATCTGAATTCTGTGTTATAACCTAAAACAACTGATTACACTTCAGCGGTGATAACATGAGGACATCGTCTTCTGTTCAGGCACACAGTAGCCTTGTAACTCGCCACATTCCTCAAGCTCTTTGATTGTTCTGCTCCTGTGCTTGACCCTCAAAAGCGTAATTGTTGTAGGGGTTTAAGTCCGCACTAGTAGATGACTCTCTCATTCTTCGGCAGATAAGTCTGTAGATAGCCACTAGAGGGATGGGCATCACAGGCACAGCGCAGAGGAGGATGATTATGGCAAACACCCAGTCTGGATATAGCTTCAATTCAGTTAGGGGGAATTTTTCCTAAAGAGAAATACATGTACAATGTGAAAAAACAAGAATTTATACATTTTTGAATCAAGTAAAGCCAGATAATAAGTAATTAGCTTAGTTTGTCCTAGCTTTAAGTTACTAAATGTATGAATTCCCATAAAACCATTAAATTACTTTTACTTTGTGTATTTGTTGATCAAAGGAAACACAGCATGCTCAATTTTAATTTAGCGCTGCTAAAAGGCATTTTTTAACCTTAGACCAGAGCCAGGTTGGAAGCTGAGTATGGCTGCACCTGCAGTATTTTTTAATGCTGCCTTCTAGAGAAAACAGGTAAATTATCCCAATTATATCATTATGAATAGGTAATTAATCTCATCATCTCAAGGTAACACAACTGCTTTTCTCATGATGATGAGATAAGCTAACCAAATGGCAACATGCACAGACAGCATCTTGACAAATTCAACAACTGCAATTTGAACTGAAAATGTCAGATCAAGGAGTACAACGTTATCAACGCATTGGAAGGTTCTTCGTTCAGGGTCTAACAAATGCAGAAACACAGGTGCATTTCACGGGAACAGCTTGACCTGTGTGTGTGAGATCAAATAAACTATGACTCATCTCATTATTATGAGAAATTGGCCTTGGAATATACTTGTTATCACAAAATTAGCTTTGTTATCATTAACTTGACATCATAAATAAAATATCTGCAAGTACAGTCCTTCTGTTGCCAACCATGTGAAGTTTTTGTTCATGCATGAGCACATACACCGATCAAGCATCACATTATGACCACCTGCCTAATATTGTGTTGGTCCCCTTATGTGCTCAAAAATGCTCTGAACCATTGGACATGGACCAGAGGACCTCTCAGGGTGTCCTATGGGGTCTGGAACCAGGACGTTGGCACTGGATCCTTTGGGTACTCTGGCTTGTGCAGTGGGGCCTCTGTCAATCAGACTTGTTCCACTGCATCCTGTTGATGCTTGATCAGAATGGGGTGAAGGAAGTCTGGAGGACAAATCAACATCTTGGGCCATTGTCATGTTCCTCAACATGTTCCTGATTGTTAAATGTTTTTTCCATGTGGTGGGGTGCATTTTCTTGTGGGGGTAGGCCAGTGACATTTGGGATTTCCATTTGCATGAGGGAGTGTGTTTGTTGTGGGACAATGTTTATTTGGGTGTCTGAGTCTGATCAACACGGATGTTAAAATTCAAAGTTTTCCAGCAGAACACCACATAGTAGCAATATGATCAATGTTATTCACTTCACCTGTCAGTGGTCAGAATGTTGTGGCTGATCGGTGTATATTTGGAGTGGTGTTGCTGACCACCTTGTGAATGAAAGTGAAATTCACACACTTTTCGCTCTCGTTTTTGTCTGCATCAACTCTGCTGGGGAAACCTTTTAGCTGCTAAATGATCCATCACTTAGTTAAATTAGATGACTCTGTTGAGACTGAACCTAAATAGGTAATTTGATGTGAGTAATTTTTGAAGATGTTTATACATTGTGCAGGGTTTGGAAGATAACTGACTATATTTATGTATATTTGTGATCGATTACTAATATAAAATACTAATTATAGCAGCTTGAAACACTTGTAAAATGTGCCCTCACTATCCTCAGTTAAATACATTTTCAGATTTTCTTGTCACACTTGCTTGCTTACATAATCTGGGTTCCATGCGGGATAGGAGGGGTGTTTCTGTGCCTGGACGATCACGTAGGCGACAAACACCACCAGGAGCATCAAAGGACTGATTACCAACCAGCACGCCTTCCAAAAGATGTTGGGCCTCCTCCCAGTCATGAAATAAATGTCATCGCTGAAACTATCGGAGCACACAGCAGACCAGTGGAACTGTTAATCACGTTGGAATTAAATTGTATATGAATATCACAAGACTGCCTAGTTATATTTAAGATGAGAAAGGAGATATGAAAGGATTACGTTTTTATTCCGCGGACATAAATGACTCCAATAAGCTCAAAGAGTGCGACGATGAGCAGAGGTATGGATCCCACGTAGCTGTTAAAAACCTCTACCCAGTAGTTCCCAGAGCCCAGGGTGAAGATGAGGGCTACAGCACAGCATAACATAGTGACAATCCCTAAGGAATGAGGAAAACTTTTTTAGTGAAAGACTTTCAAGGAAAAACTTAAATATCCTCTTTAGTTTTACAACAGTTTAAGGTGGTCAGCAAGTACCTGTAAACAGCTCATCAGGCATCCATTTGGGAACCACTTTGAGGTCCTTGATGGGCGTGAGGATGCCTTCCATGTTGCCAAACATGGAGGAGAGACCTAAGCTGAAGAGCATGACGAAGAAGAGTATGGCCCATACCTGCGAGCCTGGCATCTCTATCACCGCTTCAGTGAACACAATGAAAGCCAGGCCAGTACCTGAAACACTCTGGGGGAGGAAGATGAAAGAGAGAGACCAGAAAGTAATGAGGAAACTTGAAACGACTGCATGTATTTAACTGGAACCCTCCTTTTTTGTGAAAGGAGGGACGACGTGAGGGCATTAATCAACCTGGAGTTCCAGAAAGAGGGAGGTTAGAAAGAGGTTACCATACCTGTTTAAGGAATGTTTGTAGGTCACACTCCCTTAAGGGCACTTTGAAGAACTGATCTGGAAATGTCTGATTTAGATAGTTAACCCAGTGGTCGTAGTTGTCCACTGTTATGTTCTGGTCAGACATGTCAAACTCGTTGGTCAGCGACAGGATGTTTCTGTGGATGGGATTGTAGGAATCAGTTCTCAGGATTTTAAAGAAGTGTTAAAATCATCTACAATAGATGTGTGTACATACTCGTTTAGGCAGGAGAGGAGGGCGTTGTTGGCTTTAAAACCCAGGATGGCAAAAACAGGAATGGATGCGTAGAGGGATGTGGCACTGTTTATTACTCCTACGATAACGGCATCCTTCTCACAGTCGTTTCTAACAGACACGGAAACAAGAAAAAACAGTGAGCTTTGCAATCACCTTGTCTTTACCATAAACTTAGTTGAGGAGTTTTAGTTCTTACTTCTCTTCACTGTAGCTGGCGAAAGCTATGAGACCTCCAAATGCTACAGACAGAGAGAAGAAGATCTGGGTGGCAGCGTCCAGCCACACTTGGGGGTTCAACAGTGTGCTCCACTGCAGCAAGCACGAGAACAACAAATAAGAACAATGGAAGCGTGTCTGGGACTCAAGATGCAGCCCTACGATTACTCACATCAGGAGTGAAGAGGTACACCAGTCCATCAGTAGCTCCAGGCAGAAGGAGGGCCCGGATAAGGAAAATAGTGAGCACCAGGTAAGGGAACGTGGACGTCACATACACAGCCTGAAAGGGTAAGAATAAAAAACGCCACTTGGTATGATGGAAAGGTTGATTTTTGAACAGGAGTTCTTTATTTTTCCACTGACCTTTCCTATGGAGTTGATGCCATTGATGAGGCAGATGTAGACGATGCACCAGGCGCTGACCACACAGACGACCATCCACCACTGCAGGGAGCCGCTGGTCTCAATGTCGGGTGTGATGTTCAGGGTCTCACGGTACCAGAAGTAATTCACTGGAGTGCTTTTCTCACACTCCACATCGTAGCCTAAATGGAGGCACAAGTTGCAAGGAACTGATCTGTTGTGTCCGTATCCACAATATACTTTATTCTTAAAGCGTTACTTTGGTTTAAAAACGTGTTCTTTTATCTGAGCAGTGTGCTGTGATCATTTGTTTTAGAATGCGTAAAATATGTCAACATGACCTTAATATTGATGTCATTACTGAAAACAGTGGATCACAACCAGAGGTGTTGTTTGCATCTTAACACATTAGCCCAGCTCAGCAGTCTTTCGACTTTGACTGGATATTTGTACCAAGTTATTTTAGAGTAAAATGAACTTAAAACATGAGACCCTGTGCTCTCTGCAAAGTAAGGTCGTTCTTTCAAGTTTCACATTAATATCACTGTGATATCACGGACTGGCTCGAGCGGTGGATCTCAGACTGTGTGCCTGGGAATTTATGATGTTTTACATAGCTGTAATCATATAGAAATATGTACTTTAAAAGACTTGCTTAAATATATTTTATTCAATAGTAATTTGGGTGATTTAACCCTTAAATTAGTCCAGGAGTATTGATGCAGGAATGGCAAGATGAAAAAGGATGCCCATGAAGTCCCAAAACACAAAACCACAATTAAATAACACTAAAAGTTCTGTAAGTAGTCTGATGAGAGCTGATCTACCTCAGTGTAAAACAACAAAATGTATTTTCATTGCTTCTCAGCTACTTGTTGATATATTTTGTTAGTCCTGGGAAGCATCTATAACCAACAACACTGCATGTTAGTTATGGATGAATAATGTGATGCAAATATCCTGCTGTGAGACGGTGACGCAGAGAAATCTCTGTAACGTGACAGAAAAGTACTCTGACTTCAGTAAACACAACATTTTAGGAATGTTTTTGATCAGTTCATTACTATTTTCGAGGACTTTAACGGGTGGTCAGGATGACAGATGAATAGACCCAGGCTGCTTTTAGCTCCAGTGGAATTCACAGCACATTTAGGGCTTTAACCTTGAAAACCCGGGCGGGCTCTTTGGCTATCACTCATTCCACCCTCTGCGATTGAAAATTACCTTGAAAGAGAAGCATGCACTGTTTAATTTTATATTGTGGTGCAATATTCCTTTGTGCCATGAAGCAATCCAGCAGGTTTCCTATAAAATCAGCCCTGAAATGTCCCTTAGACCCTGATGAGTCCTCGAGGTGATAGTCTTCACCTTTGTTTTAGTTTCTCAAAACGAATGCAATAAAATCTTATATTTTGTGCTGAGCTGCAGTGTGGCGACATTCCTGTTGTCGCTCTCAGCTTTGAAATCCCAGCAATTGCAGAGCGCAACCATAAATGTATCGAGAGTAGTAAGGGGAACAGAGAGGCGAGTTTTCTTCTGACCTGTGCGGTTTTGATCAACTGGACAGCTGCTCCAGGGCAGCGGGTTCTGGAAAGAGTGAAAGAAATACCAGAGCACCCAGGCCAGGATGGTGTTGTAGAAAAGGGACACCAGCAGTGAAACAATCGAGGAGGCGATACCTGCACACAGGAACACAGCACTGACTTAAAGAAGGTTTCTATACTGCAAAAACATCAGCTTAAGAAACAGTGAGGAACCTTTGTCCAACATGGCGAGTAACCATTTGAGCTACTTTTAGAGAAATTTAGAGAATTTCAGGGGTTGGTTGCGTTTCACTCATAGTACCACACTTCACATACGTCACTGAATCTGTCTAATTTGAAGTTGAGTGATTTCTACATATTAAATTAGGGTGATTGTAACTCTCTGCTGAAGTAATGTGTCCTTACAGTACATCCAGACATTGGAGATATATTCTTCCAGGCTGAATAAAAATTCCAATACATTTTACTAATAATTTTAGGTCACTCACCGACTCCACCCAGCAGCACAGAGATGGAGTTCCAGACCCCGACGCTGCCCAAGCGGAGCCTCTGTCCTATTGCCAACTCCAAGTAGAGCAGCGGGAGGCCCTCAAACACCAGCGCTATCAGGTAGGGGATGAGGAACGCACCTGGAGCCACAAAGGGAGCATTTACCCCACAGTTAGACATCAGAAACATTAGTCTTCAGCATCACACTTTGCAGAAAGTTTTGTGATCATAGGAAACATTTTAATGAAAAAACTTGATTAAGCAGGAATAAATAATACATACAGCAGCATCGTGATACTCAAAGGCCCACACAGTGGTACAAGGGTAACACTAATACTCACTACATGTCAGTTCAGTTTATTGTCATTCAAACATGCTAAAAACACGAAGGAACGAAATTCGTTATCCGGTTCCCGCAGCAAAAAGAATAAATAACATTATGCAATATAATTTCTGTCAGTGGTGGAGGAAGTATACACAGTTACACAGTAAAACACTCGGAAGTAAATATAACCTGTTACAAGTAAAACTTCTGTATTGAAAATGTCACTTAAATGAAGATATCTAAGTATTACCATGAAAATGTACTGAAAGTCATACAGATACTCAATGCAGAACAGTTTCCCCTGAGACTGTTCTCCCACCGTGCTTGTGAAGCAAACATGTAACTGGTGGGTCGCTGGTTCGAGTCTGGCAAGAGGCTGAGGTGGGAAAAGTGAGGCTGACGGCTTGTCCGAGTCACCGCCACTGTGGGCCCTTGAGCAAGGCTCTTAACCCCTGACTGCTCCCCGAGCGCTGCACCGCGGCAGCCCGCTGCTCCTAGTACGTATAGTTAAGGTTAACTATGAATAGGACGGGTCAAAGGCAGAGAAGGAATTTCCCCAAGGGGATCAATACTGGTTAGATTAGATTATTACCACACATGCATTTTATTTAAAGGCATGATTTTTACTGTTGCAGGTGGAGCTCAATCTGAACTATCTTACTTAAGACTTCAATTCAGGATTATTTATATTTTGGATTAATCTGCGGGTTATTTTCTCCATCGATCGACGGATTTGTTTTGGTTTCTGAAACATCTGAAAAATCATGGCAAAAAAAAAAGAGCTGTCACGAGGGCTGTAAATGGCCACCCATTTTCTGTTAATTAACTAACTGATTAATCAACTGTCCGTCTCCAGTGTGCTTGTGCAAACTGTTCGGTAGTTTAACTTCTAAAAGCTTAACATATACGTTCTTCTTGTGTTTTGCGTGCAAAAAAAAAACTTGTAAATGAAGTAAATATGTTGGGATAAATGTAGTAAAGTAGAGTATTGCCTTCTGAGATGTGGTGGAGTAGAAGAAGAAAGCATCATGGAAAGAAAAGGCTCAAGTAAATAACAGCTCAGCTTTGTTCCTACTTGAGTAAACATACTTTGTTGTATTCTGATACAACTGCATCTTTACTAAATAACACAAAAGGCTAAAGTGACTAAATACAAATATGACTAGCAGGATCTCTAATCCGAGGTCAAACAGAGGCTCAGCAGAGTTTGAATCGCTGCTTATGGGAATCTCAGAGTCAATATGTGAAGTTGACTGAGCCCGTGCACTTTTTCCAAGATTTGCTGTTTACACAACTTAACCCAGGTCCTGATTTATTCTGTGGCTTCAAGCTTAAACATATCTGACTGGAAGCTATGAGGAAGTCAACTCAGTTTACTGTGCAAAACAGTCCCTGATTTTTTGTCATACATAGATAAGATCCACCATTCCCCAGCCTTGCTACAGTGACTGACCTAGTTCATCTGTTAATGACTAATTCAACTGACAGCAAAGGGTCAATCAAAACTGAAGCATCTTCTGTCTGGATGATATCAGTGTAAGAGATTAAATGCTTACAGTCTCACACAATTAACTTAATCAAGGTGTGTTAAGATGTATGGAAACTATAAATTCGAAGGCAGCATCTCACCTCCTCCATAGATTTGGCATAGGTAGGGAAACCGCCACACGTTTCCAACTCCCACCGCAAAGCCAATGCATGTTAGCAGATACTGAGTCTTGTTCTCCCAGCTGGGTCTCTCCTCCACGGCAGATTCTTTTGTTTGGCCCATTGTCAGCTGGCAAAAATGCTCAGAACAGTCCCAGTTCTCTTACAAGGATTGGGCTCTTTTATTGCTAGCATACACGTCAGTCAGGTTGTTATTTTCTGTCGTCCAGATTTCTTCACCTGATGTGCTTCCAGTGTTCATCAGAGTATTGTCTCCAGTGGTTTGGGCCAAGTGATGTGCGGCTCTCCTCTCGTCCTCTGTCTGGCTCTCTGAGGTGGGTTGTCTTCTCATGTCCTCTCAGTTTCAGCTTTGAGTCAGGAATACTGATTTTATTGGTTTTTATGAAGTAATCAGGTCAGCAGGAGGGGAGTGAAAGCAAGCACCAGGCATGATGATTTAGTGGTTAAACCTCCCTGCCTGTGTAAAATGGGAGTGTGCTGAATTAATGGATAACCTGGTGATGCTGTTTGAGTGTTACACTTACCTCCAGCAGGCCTGTCAGATACTCTGTGTAACTGAGACATCATGACAGCTGTATCACGGCCAAACTGTACCTCTGTTTAATCAAGCAAACCTTTGCAGAGTGTGTGAATGAAAATGCAAGGTGTCGTGTTTTACAAAGCAGAACACAGCTCCTGGTTACCAGAGAGTACAGAGCAGCTATCTGTACAAGATAATCTGTAATTGTTCTGAGGACTTTCTGACCAGACCTTAGATCTCTATGTTGCAGTCAGCAAGTCTGCTCTTTGGAGATGGATACTCATTTTAATCTGAAGGGGAGAAACCCGAGTTTTGGTACATTGTAGTTTAGTTACAATGATCTTTTCAAAAAAATTCACATTTCTGCTTTACTGGACAGCAGCAGGGAATGATGTGCAGAAACGGAACCAAACCGTAATAACATCTCAACCACTTTAGTAATATGTATTAAGTGTTCTACCAGAGGCCTGTAACATGAAGCAGGATCTGAAGTGTTGAGGTGGCTTCAGGTTTAACTCTGGGTTTTCAGATCAATGGTGGCTCACTTCTTGCTCGGGCACATCTCTCATGGTAACTCAATTTGAATGCCTAAGCTGCTCCAGAGCAGGTTTTGTTCCAAACACCAGATCAGCGTATATAAATATATACTGCCTACTGGCCGAGCAGTTCTCTTGTATAATGTCATCAGCATTCCTGGAAAATTTCATGATTTCTTTTGTAAGAAACTGATTTAAACACTAATAGCTCACATCCCGCTTGCTGGCCTTGTAAGATTTGCAATAAGTCTATTTGTCGGTTTGAAGGAAGTTTTAATATTTGTTCTTTAGCCGCACTGTTTACCACCGCCAGGCAGCTGAAAGAATAAAACTTACACACCATGAGACTGACTGACTTCATCCTCCACATCACTATAAAATAGTTCTATTGTTATTACTTTGTTTGCTCTGTTACATTGTTTATCCATGAAATAATTAGCCTTTTTCGAGTAAAATGAAGGGGCTACATCTGTAATTCTGTTATACAATCTTGAGATGCATGATGATAAATACACTAAATCTTGAATATGAAACCTACATATAAGTAATTTATATGCAATGTAATAGTCATATTGATGACACACAGTCTGCAATGTCCTTTTCAATGTTGGATTTAAAAAAAAGATTTCAACAATTATGTTGCTTATTCCTGTACCTACTTAGCCATGCAATTATTAAACACTAAAAATGAATCTAGTAGAAGCGATGACACCTGCTCAAGGTTCCAGTTTCCTGAACATCATACCAGTTTCTGTTTCAAGTGTCTTCTGTTAAATCTGGACCCAGTGTTTCTGTCAGCAGTCATGTCAAGACTAATAAGAGGCAAGTAGCTGTATACTGATTCTCACTGTAGCAAATGATGGGTGGATGCAAGCACAACTCTAACTTTACTCAGTTAATCTACTCAGTTTATCTTATTCATAAAGAAGAAACCGGCACTCTGGAATATAGTTTTGCAGATAAATTTTATAATTAATAGAGTATCCAGGCAACTGCAGCATGTCATACAAACATGTTTCACCCTGTGGACATGTAGCTTGAATATACAGATACCTGCACTCAAGCAAGCAGACAGTAGACACTTGTTTGCAACAACTCTGATGGTTTAAGATCTGGTTGTTGGCAGCTACCAAATATTGGACCACTGGACTTTTCATGCATACATTAGGATATTTTGTGCTTTGGTAACTGGGAAAAAAATGCAAAGCCCAGCCACTCCTTTAGCACCGACTAAAAAAACATCACAGGAGAAAGATTGTTCCTGTATCATTTTTCATAACATTGCCTCCTTCAACTTCAATGCATGAGGTCTCCTGAAGTTCAGAAGAGGGTCACATCTTGAGCATCCAGATTCCTCAGCAGCAGGTGACTTCATCATCACTCTAAAAAAAATAGTAATTACGCACGTGGGATTTCAGTTTGGGGTTTCAAACCTCACTTAGGTAGAAGTGTGTAAGTGTTATCAGCTAAATCTGCTTAGAAAGATAGATATCAAAAACAAGAATACTCATTGTGCAGTAAGATAGTCCCTGTTAGTGTTTTAGTTTTATATACGATGTTTTTGAATTATTATAACTGCTGCATTAATGTGTAAGTGGCATGTTGCTGCTATGGATGTTTACGCATGCAGTATGATGCAAAACATATTTTAAGATCACCGTGTGTTTGTGGCTTCACTGCACTGTGAGGACCATGTATCTCTTAAAAGTCAGCTCAGAACAACGCCACTGCTGTCTGCTGTGTGACGACGCATTTTCCATCTTATTATGAAAGAGCTTATCGAGCTTAAAAAGTAGGATACACTTCTCAAGCCATAAAGGAACACTTGATCCTTCTGTTTGTTGCCGTTTAGAATATTCATAATTTGCATTTGTCAGAGATATATAGTTTTCACTGGACGAGAGGAAACTGTCATTTGAAGACTGACTAGTAACTGTCAGACAATTGTAAACAGTTAAAAGTACAATATTTGCCACTGAGATGCTGTGGAGTAGAAATAAAAAGCTGCATAAAATCAGCAAACTACAGTATATATTCCTTTTTTTTCCTATTACAGTCCAAACAAGCAGTGAAGAATGCTGAGCAATGAAACAGTGAAATCCAGCAGCCTTTCTGCCAGGATCAGGTCTGAGTGGGTTTCCTTCAGCGGCTCCGGTCCAAACACATACAGGTGAGATTTAGCTGTCCATATTAACGCATGTATTTGTTGTATGTAAAGCAATGACACCCTCTACTGTAACTCAACGGTTACACACTGCCTGCTGCCACTCAGCTTAATTTGACGAACTCAGACTTCTGAAGCCTCATATTAGCTTTAGATAAACTTTGGAATGCATTCTTACACAGTAAGAGCGCTCTGGATTTCGTCCTCCATCACTTACATTGACAGTATATTTGAAAGGAGTCAGAATTAAACACAAGGAGGCAAAATCTGTTTCAGTGTTTATATTGGAACCTGTTATATTTGGACAGAGCACAGAGGTGTAAAGCTGAACTTGATTGTTGCTGCTTTAAAATGAATATAACAGTTTAAAGGCCATCAACCTCACGCTCTCTAATTTATCAGATCAAGCAGTGCAGGACTGAATGTGGGAAAGGCTTCCTGAAAAACTTTGGTCTGACTGATTAACAGGCTGTTAATAATAGTAATGATTCTTTTTATTTTACAGTTATGAGTAAAATATATAGTTTTGTTGTTTTAAATCTTCTTATGCGTTGTTGTTGTCCTTTGTTGCACCTGGTTGACTTGACTTCCACTGTGTGTCATGTCAGTGTGACGTCTCTCTCTGTTGGCTAGTTTGCTGCATTACATCTACTGCTCATTTAAACACCTGCAGCACTGAAAGGTTAGAACACAAATCCATGAAACTGACCTCAGAGAGCGTCTACTGAAGTGTCAGTAATACTGTATCAGAATGAATGAATGTATCTGTATATATGATGACAGCTAAGGGTTTGTCCTCAGTTTTCAAGTTGTAACCAGATCATGCAGTGCAGAAAAAGCATTGCCAAATTAATTACTGTAATGCCAAAACTCACACAAACCTATATTCACATAATATACATGTAGAATATAAATAGGAAAAAGCATATTGTGTCTTTTTCTTTAGAAATAAAAGCTGTAATAGAGGGCAGGAATGAAAATGCACAAAACGTGTAGATACAATGTGAGAGCCTTTTATTAAAGTGCATCAATAAAAGTTGAATATAAATAAGCAAACCACTGTTTACAGTAGTCATTTAAATAACGTTAAAGATTATCATTATTGGGGAGCTGCAGCTCAGGCGATGGAGCCGACTGTCTGCGAGTCGAAGGGTTGGAGATTCAATCTTCAGCCCGTCCACGTGCCAAAGTGTCCTTGTGCACTGAGCCCAAAGTTGCTACTAATGACAGGCAAACCGTCTGCACTGCGACTCTGCCGCTGTTGAGTGTGTGGGTGAATGACACAAAAAACAGTACAAAGCACGTTTCTCACCACTAAAGGTAAAAAGGTCTGTATACTGTATTTGCAGTCCATTTACTATTTAAAGCAACATAACTGAAATAATACTACATTTTATTGCATTCTGACTTGTTTAATAGAATTACGATATTTGGCTGATTTTTTCACGGAGTTTTTTCTTTTCCTTGCAGGTCACGATGACCAGCCTGCATAATGCATACAGAGGTACCGCCAGACTGGGGACTCCTGCCAAAAGAAAGATGACTGCGCTGATCCATGAAGGGTAAGGTACTGATGCCAGGGAGGGGAACTTCTCCTGTGAACCACAAAAGATTATAATGACACCCAACAAGTTACCATTTTATGCTGTGCTTTTACTACTTACCATAAAAATGTTGAACACATCACAAATTTATCTACACAAGGCTTATAAAAAGTATTCACCCCTCTTGAAATGTTTTCCCTTTTATTGCTCTTTTTAGCATGGAATCATGGCTCTTTTTTGATAAGAATTTAGAAAGACATATTTTTTATCTTAAAGTGAAAACAGACTTCTAAAAAGGTGTGTCAGTTAATAAAAAATATAAAATATGAAGTCATTGCAGAACTGACTCACCTAATTCAACATAAGTGTAAACACATGGTGCTAGATGTGACTCTATTAGTGAACTGAGATGATCTGAGTGCAGTGAATGTGTCTCAGGTGATTGTAATGTAAAGACATCTGTATCTGCAAAGTCCAGTCACTGGTGAGTCAGTACTCCTGGCTATAACTGCACCATGAAGATGAAAGAACAGTCCAAGCAATTCTGTGAAAAAATTACTGGTCAGGAGATGGATACAAGGAAATTTTCAATTCACTGAATGATCCTTGGAGTACAATTAAATCTGTCACTGAGAAGTGCAAGGAATGTGGCACATGTGTAAATATGCCTAAAGCAGGCTGTTGTGTGAGTGAGTGACCGTGTAAAGATAAAGAGACCAGTGTGGGAGGTCACCAAGACACCTCTGATTCCTCTGAGGAAGTTACAGACTTCAGCGACTGAGATGGGACAGACTGTAAATACAACTGTTGCCTGTTCTTCACCAGCCAAAACTTTATGGGAGATGGCAAAGAGAAAGCTACTGTTAAAAAACACTATTTAAATCCAGACTACAGTTTGCCAGAAGGCATGTGAGATACTCTGAAGTCAGCTGAATAAAGGTTCTTTGATCTGATGAGACCAAAATCTTGGTTATCAGACTAGATGCTATGTTTGGCAGACACCAAACACTGCACACCATCGAAAACACACTGTCCCCACCGTGAAGCACGGTGGTGGCAGCATCATGAAGTCAAAATGAATGCAGCAAAGTATAGGAATGTCCCGGAGGACAGCCTGAAGCATTTTGCAAGGCAACTGAGACTGTTTTCCAGCAACACAATGACCAGAAGCATAAAGCCAAAGCTACACAGAAATGGCTTTAAGACAACAAGGTGAATGTTCTGGAGTGGCCGAGTCAGAGCCCAGACCTCAACTGAACTGAGAATCTGGGGCTGGACTTGAAAAGGACTGTTCAGTCACGATCCCCTGTGTAACCTGACAGAGCTTAATTAGTTTTGCAAAGAAAAATGGCAGAAAATTGCAGCATCCAAATGTGCAAAACTGACTGAGACCTATTTATGCAGTCATTAATGTAATTGTGGGCATCTGCTAAATACTGACTTGAATGGGGTGAACATTCCTACAATCAATTGTCTTATGTTTTATGTTTTAAATTAACTGACATTACTTTGTAAGAGTCGGTTTTCACTCTGACATAAAAGAATCAGTTTTGTAAGTTAGAGGTGAAAACTTCTAAGAATGTGGAATACTTTATGTGTGTGTATATATATTTATACACACACACACACACAAACACCCACACACACAAATTCTGAAGCACCAATTCAAAATGTGTATGAGCACGTGAACATTTTATGTGGGCTTACAGAGTCGGGGTCCCAGACTAAATAGGTGAGTTCTTCTTGGGCTTGAGTCACCATGTAGAAAACTAAGATAACCAAAATTATGAGTGGACTGATGAACCTCCATGAAACCTGCCAGAAGATGGAGGGCTTGTGTCCTATCATGAACTTTATGTCCTCATTGAACCTGCCAGATAAGAGAATTTGTAGTTACATTTTAATACGTGACTTTATTTAGTCAGTAAAGTATATCAATATGATTTTTACAGTTTTACAGTGCAGTCAAGGCCAGAATAGAAGCAACACAGAGAAGAAAGAACTTAGAGATTACAAAACAATCAGGACTTGTAGTCAAATAGATGCAATATAAAGAGAGTAATCATTGCACAATAAAGTTGTTGGCTGTAAAACCAAAACAAAGAATAAGGAAGTAAACTGTTATGTAATGGTGGATTATGATTAACTGTACGTTAACTGTGCAGCTATAACTACTGTATATGCGAAGATACGATCATTATCAGTGATTTTGTCAACAAAACAGACGCTTTGCGCACTAACCTGTCGATGCCGTAGATGTAAACAACAGCTATCATCTCAATCAATCCAATGGTCAGTAGTGGAATAGATCCAGCAAATTCATCGAAGAGAGTTACCCAATAAATTCCTGAACGCTGCGCGAATAGCAGGGTGATCATGAAGGCAACAGCACATGTAACTCCTGAGAGACACAAAGACAAGGGAGCCGGTGCAATCAATTAATTTCTGGTTCCATGGATGATGTGTCGGTTTAGACCCAATGCTAGAGATGGATGTAGCTTCCAGGTCTGAAAAGTGAAGCCAAGCAGGGGCCAAAAAGGTTGCGAAAAGAAGTGAGATCGCAAAGAAATCTATGAAAAAATGACCCTACTTCTGACTTGAATTATTACCTTAGTAAATATTTTTCAAATAAGTTCATGGACTCAATTGCTAGTTTCACATCTTCAACGCAGCATGGTGTGAATTTTCTGAATAAGGATCCTATTTAAAATCAAACAAACCATGAAGCAAGATATGCTATAGGGTGGGGCTACCTTGTCATTGAGGACGCTAACGCATCACCATGCTCGACCTCTCAGTCAGACTCACCCCTCACTTATTACGTCTAGTTTCCAAAAAGCAAGATGGCAAGGCGTAGAAAAAGTAGTTATGAAATGAATGGGTGACAGGATCATCACTACATCCATCTTTTATATACAGTATGTATTGGTTTTTTTAGCTAAAAAAAGAATACCTGTTATTGCTTCTTGGGGCCACTTTTTAGGTAACACATTCAAGTCTTTTAAGGGGACCACCACTCCCTCAATGTTGCCAAACAGGGTTGAGAGTCCCAGACAGAGAAGCATGATGAAAAAGAGGACAGACCAGACCGGGGAACCTGGCATCTTGATGATGGCCTCTGTGAAAACAATGAAGGCCAGGCCTGTTCCCTCCACTCCCTGGACAAACACAGTGCAGATTAGAGTAAAAAATGTTAATACCATGGAAATCTGATGGATTTTGATCAGAGTAGTCACCTCACTGAGAAGTTTCTGCATGTCACAGGTCTCGATGTCCAGTCCAAGAATAACATCAGGAGAGGAGCTGTTCAGATGATTAAAGGCTGCATCGTAGTTGCTTGTAGTGATGCTGTCCTCAGGAAGATTAAATGCATTCACTAATGTTATGATGTTTCTATGGAGGAAATATAGGGAGTATGAGTAAATGTGGAGTGAGCATTACAAATCCAGTTTGTATTTTGTTGCTTTAATATGCACATGGTTAAGAAATTTGAGTTATCGATGAAAATTTTAAGTTCACATCTCAGGTTATCTTAAGGCGTCACTTATATCTCTTCAAAGTTGGGTTTCAAGGTTTGTTGTTGGGATGATCTGGTTGTATAATTTTTGATCACAAGTTGTGAAGTAAGCAGTGGTCTGTATGCGCTCTGTTAAAAAAAAACAAAAAAAAAAAAAACATGTTTTGTGAATACTTACTCACTGATACATTTTTCATATTTCTCAGTGGCCCTGAAGCCAATGATGGTGTAGGTGACTGTGGCAGCATAGATCGAGGTGAGGCCAGTTATAACGGACAGGATCACAGCATCTTGCATGCAGTTGTTGCTTCGAGAAAGAAAAGAGGCAAAAGGTTGAGAACACACCATGTCTGAGGGTTAAAGTTTAGCTCAACTGTTGTGTGGTTATAAAACACTTAAATGTCTCTTACTGAACAGGGTTGTAGCTCGAGAAGGAGATGAGTCCTCCCCATGCTAAGCTAAAGGCATAAAAGACCTGGGCACCTGCGTCAAGCCAAGTTGTTGGTTTCATCAACTCGTCCACCTGCAAGGTTCAAAACAAAGAGTGATGTGACTCACTATTTATGACATTTATAAATTGCTTTTTATAATTTTATAATTTATAATTTTGGATAATAGAAATTTGAAAAATACGTCTGGTGTGAAGAGGAACTTTATTCCATTCAGGGACCCTTTGAGAGTCAGTCCTCGGATCAGGAAGATGGCCAGCACTATGTAAGGCAGGATGGCTGTGACATACACTGCCTGTGGTCATAACAAGATAAGAAAAACAACAACATATAAAATCATACTAATAGTAGTCATTGAGTAATACTTAGTTTTTGACTGCCGGTTCAATAAACCTTTCCTGAAGTACTGATCCCCCGTATATAGCAGATACAGACAATTGTCCAGGCCGCAACCAGACAGAGTACTATGGGCCACTGGAGTCCTCCAGAGTCATCTATGGAGGTTGAACTGTTCAGGGTCACTCGGTAAAAGTAATAGTCCACGGTGGAGCTGCGCTGACACTCTGGTACAAATTCTGAAGAAACATTGAACAGTCCGTTGTTTTCAGTAGAGTTTAAGGGGTTAATATGTTTAAGTATTTGGGTATGTGTTGTCAAATACCTGTCCTATTTTCATTTAGAGGACACTGGGCCCAAGGCAGTGGGTCTTGAAAGGAGTTAAAGAAATACCACATGATCCAGGCTATTAAGGTGTTGTAGTACAGTCCAATCAGTAAAGACACCAGCATGGATGCGATACCTGCAGGAGACCATCATTAATTGACACCTCACTTACAAGGAACCAGATATTCGTTTGTGTTTCTGTGGTACCAAGAGTTGTTTTGTCTCCTCTGGGTGCAAATTCCTATAGTCTAATACTCACCAACACCAGTCAGGTAGGGGTTGATGGCCCTCCAAACTCCCACGCTGCCTTTCCTGAGACGCTGACCAATGGCAAACTCCAGCAGCAGGAGAGGCATTCCTTCTAGTACCAGCAGGATCAGGTAGGGGATCAGGAAGGCACCTGAACAATGTTGAATGATCACTAGTACAGTTATAGAAATAACGAGTCTTTCCAAAATTCCAAACATGACAATGCATTCACAGGCAAATAAAGTCTCTTTACAACTTAGACTAAAGCTGTAAAACAGTCATGCCTGTCTATCAGTGCATATATCTTATGCACTGATGGACAGTGCATATATTTTGTGTGTATATATATAGATATATATAGATATATATACACACAAGAATAAAATGACATTATGCTTTGCAATGTTTTATCCCTGCAGGAAGCTGGTAGATACAGTTGGAGTTATTGACTTCTGGCTTTGACATCTGGGCCATCTTATTTATTTTATTTATTTATTCATTTATTTGAACAGGGACAGTGTACAATAAAAGGCATTAATATAAAAGGTAAACAGCAGTGGTCCTAATATAGAGCCCTATCTATTAGCAACTCATGGTTAACTGTATTGAAGGCCTTACACAAGTCAAGTAAAGCCACCCCTAGTACTTCACCACCATCCAGACGGGACTTTGTATCTTCTGGTAAGTAGCAGCATACTGTGTCAGTTGAGTATCGTTTTCTGAAAATAAACTGGAGGGGATGTAATGCAGCAGTGGAATCAAGATGTTCCACAAGCTGCTGGCTTGATGGCTGGGAGGATGCTAATAGGTCAATAGTTTGAGACCTGGAGCTTGTCTCCTGACTTGTGTATGGGCTTAACTATAGCTGTTTTTAAAGCTGTTGAGAAGATACTCTCATTTATAGACTGATTTAAGACTTTTGTTAGCACTTGAGTTAAATTTCTTTATGCTTTTTTAAAAGCACAGTATCAATGTCAAAAATATCTTTAGATGTTAGATTCTACTCGTCAATATGTGATTTCTAAACTCCGTGCATCTTCCATGAATCCATGTAAACCATCTGTAGCACAATAGTTTGTATGTTCGCAATATGCAGATGATGAACTATTGTGCATGTATGAAAGGAAGTCCTCCAAATGGACTAGAAAGTAATGTAATAACAACTAAATGTCTGTGGTGTTCACAGCTGTCCGTCTCTGAGGAAGTATAATCAAGGTTTAACCCCTTAACGCCAATCGTTGCAAATTTGCATCATACTGCTTGCATTCAGACTGCAGCCAAGATAGTGTATGCATTCCCCTAATGCCATTTTGTGCATATTCAATACGTATGTACATAAACAATTTTGTGGCATCAATAAAAACTTTTTACCATTATTGACAGTTGTCACTCATTTTCATACATAAATTTGTATCTGTTCGATGTGCTATCGACAAATTAACAATCTTTCAACTTCCACAAGGTCATTTTTGCTATCTCCAGTTTTCTGTGTACATGATCCCAAACATGGGAATCATTTCTACAGTCCGTGGCATCAACAAGAGATAAGGGGTTGAACATCAAGAATTTTTAAAAATCACAGAAAATAATGCGATTTCATGGTTGGATTATCCTTCAAAAATCGGTCCATGCTCTGTGACTTATTCTCAAACATTTCAAATTCATGTAACACAGCCGCTTTGGAAAAGAAGAGTGTACAGATCTGTTTGTCTCGATAGACTATTGTGTACCAAATTTCGTGTTTGTAGGAGAAAGCAGTGATTTTATATGAGTATTTTAATATTTGTAGGGGGTGCTGTGGAGCTGTTTGACCACGCCCATTCCTGAATTGTATATCAAACGTTAGTTGTTCAGATTTGTGAGGATTTGTGTGGATTTTGTGATATTAGGTGGATCCCTTCACCTCCAAAACTCATTTCGTTCCATATGGCTAATTTGCTCAAAATGGCCGCCTTGCCACGCCCACACCGTGTGATGCAGCCACAAGATTTTAATAACTTTTCATCCTGGATGGGTGTAGATGCCACACAGTAAATTTGGTGAAGATCAGGTAAATATCCTGGGAGGAGTTCGTTAAATTCCAATGCCTGCGACCAGCGTTTTCTTGGGGCCCCTGTTGAGCTTTTTTGAAATTTCAAAAGCAGGAATGTTTTTGTCTCGGGCTACTGCACCTGGGTACCAAATTTCATAGCTGTACGTGAAACTAGCCGTATTAACTCCATTAAATCCCAATTTTCAAGGCTATTGAGTCATTTTGCCATTCACATGTGTAATTCCCCTAAAATATCAAATTTTTCGCCGGTCCTGATGTGTGTGCCGAATTTGGGGAGTTTTTGAGCATGTTTAGGGGGTCAAATTGGGGTTCAAAGTAGCGTTAGAAAAAGAAACCACCAAACAAAGAAAGAAGCATTAAGGGAACAATAGGGCATTTGCACGTAGTGCAAAGGCAGATGTCAGTGTAAAACACTGACCGCTGCCTTTGCCCTTTCGTGCTTGGGCCCTAATTACTGTACACACACAAAGACCAAGTTTTTAAAAGAGAAACATTTCACATATCTGGAATCACTGAATCCTTGGCCTTTTGTGAGTGCTTAAAGACCGTTACTAACTATCCCCTGCTGCAATAAACCTGTCTGACGAGAAGACTTCATTCTATGCATGCACAATAGTTCATTATTTAATATATAATGATAGAAAAATAACTCATTGTCCAGCAATCTTGACCACACTGTGATCTGTTCATCCCTAAAGGTACAATTAATATGTCCCCTCACCACTTTGACCTGAGCTTACCTCCTCCATGACTTTGACACAGGTAAGGAAACCGCCAAACATTTCCAATCCCAATACAGAAGCCCACACATGTTAATATGTACTGGGCTTTGTTGTCCCACTTAGGTCTGTCCTCAGCCTCCTCCTTTTCCATCCTCTCCAGATCTTCATGGCTGAGGATCCGGTGTTCCAGTCCTGGGTTAGGAAGTACAAGTCTCATGGCGACCACTCTGATGATCAATGTTACACTGTTGTTCTTGGAAGTGTAACTGAGGGATTATTGTAAGTGCTTGGCAAGGTTGTGACAGGTTTATGATCTCTCACTTTATCTGGTTCGTTATATAGATTAGCAAGGGTGTACTCTGCTCTTTTGCTTTTATGCCATCATGCGGTTTATAGCCACATCAAATCAATGGCACAGTAGTTTCCATTGTCCCCTCACAGCAAGAAAATCATTGTGTTTCAATCCACAGGTGTACCTCACCTGTCAACCTGTCTTACAACTCAGTCACCTGTGCAAGTCATGTTGTTGTTTGACCCTGGAGCTGATAATGAGGAAGATAACATCTACAGCGTGCTCAGAGGCACTGATGTGGAACATGTGAATAGAACTGGCTCTAATTGTGAACAGTAGCCAAGCTACTTGCGCAGTAGCGTTTTACTGAAAGAACAAGAGGACACCTCCAAGGCAGAGTCATTACAATGTGGTATTTTTCATTTCTATATTCTATTTTAAATGCATTTAAGTTTCAGTTAAGTTTTTATTGTTTAGAAATGTTCAGTTGTCATATGTATAGTGGCTATTTTTTCATGGCCATGATTTAAGAAGTTCAGAATAGGTATAACAATACAAACACTACACTTATGGATACGTAGACATCCCAGTCTCACATGCACTCCTTGTCGCACCTGTTACACTGACATTATTGACCAAACTTACACACACACAAAAACACTTTCTGTACATTTTTCTATTAACATCTCACCACATTACTAGTTTTGGAAAGACAGCGAGGAAGGAGGATTTCATTGTCAAAATGTAGGATTTAGTTGCTGCTTTAAAATAGAAGTAAACACTATTTCCAGTTGCATTGGGCTTTTAGTTATATGTGTAACACTATTGTCCATACATCCTACTTATTGTTAACACTTTGGTCTCTGTTTCGTCACAGAGAGTTAACATACTTTCTTCTGTGGTTAATAGTTTAAGTGGGCAGCTGCCCCAGGACTCCAGAAAGGTCATATGTAAATGTATTTGCAGCAGCACTTAAACCCTCCTTCAGCTGAGCTAATGAGGTTGTAGACCTTTATTGTAACATGTTTCTTCTTATATGCTATTCCCAAATTATTTGCAGTGAAAGAAATGACCTGGGTCAAAATTAAAAGCAAAACCCTGCACATTTAGCCCTTGGGTTGTGAGATCTGTCGCTCAGTAGGTAAACTTTCCTGCACGTCTTTATCAAACTCTGGTAAAGACGTTTGATTTGATAAAGACACGCAGATGCTATGTCGTCAAGGCTAAATCCTCCAGGTCGTGTCTCATCGATTCACTCTTACTGACTCTCCAGTTTTCGACTACTCTATCATTAAAAAGCTGTGAGCAACCAAAGTTTTAAAAGACAGCTCACATCGAGCACAGAGCTTCCACCAACATATTCGTTTTTAAAAATGTATTGTTGCATCGGTAGTATAAAAGTCGATGTGTCAGCTTGAATCTTTCACTCGGTTCAAGAAACTGGTAAAATCATGGACTTTGCCTCTACAATTGTAAACAATAAAATTCACAAATGCACTTTATGCCCAGTTTACCTCAGTGAAATTTGTTTCTCTGTGAACGTTTGTGCCTGCCTTTGTTATTGTTCATGATACGATAGTTAACAGCAACACTGAAGCTGCTTTATTGTCTTACATAACGGCCAATTTGAGTTAAAACGTATTTTGGATGAGTATGGTCATTTTATAACATACATATAAAGTTACATCTTAACAGCATTGTTTCATGCAGTAACTTCCAGGGCTGAAAATGGAAGCCAAAGCGCTAGTACAAAAACTGCAGTTCCTCACATGGCCACTCGAGGCTGGATCTAAAAGCGAGTCAATCTTCATAGACCCTCTTGTAAAAATGCCAAACTTTACAGCAGAAATAAACGTCTTTACGGCCTGGCACAAAGAACTGTTTCGGTCTCTGTCGCTAACCTTCCTGTTTATGACAACTGTAGGAGGGTCAATTTTGATAGAACTCAGCTGTTCAAATTGTATTACCTCATTGCCTCTCTGAGCTTCATAACCACTTGTCAGAAAACTTAGGCGTGACTTCACGGAGGGTTCGTCCATCTTTACATACAGTCTATGATTTCATTCAGTTCCAGACTCCTGAAAACACCATCATGCATTTTATTAGTCTTTAGCTCATTTGATTCATCCCAAATCAGGAGTATCACTGGGTGGCAAAGTCCCTCAGGTGTGCCTGAATATTCAGCTTTACTCAGTTTATTCCTGATAATACCTGTTCATTTCAGATACATAGTGCCTTGACTATAATGATAGGTACTAAATTAAATGTTTTTAAATGTGCATCATGGTGACTTTTTAAAAATTATGCAGATTTTCTTACTGGATTTGTGATTCTGCAAGGTAGACTCAGTGAAGCAGAAACAAGTCAGTATATCAAGCTGAAATGAATTAACCATACCCTACAATATTCAAATTATGGCAATGGATTTTTTTGTTCATTGAGAAAATGTACATTTAAAGATGCACAAACAGTTTTTTGACATTGAATTGATAGTAACAACGGTTGTTTTTTTCACCGCGCATATTGCTGTCGCACTATTTAGTCTATCAACCGAACCCAAAGCCACTCCGACACTGAAAGGCTAAGCTGCAGAGCTCATGTTGTCTGCACTGGTGTACCCATATTAATAAGTGATCCGGTGATGATAGGATTCAGTAGTTCTAAACAACATTGGTAGAGAACTTCAACATGTGTAAGTTTATCTTGCTTTTATCATCATTTTTGTGAATCATTAAAGGGTAATAGTTTGGCAGCTGTCCAAGCGCACTGGATGAGCAAAGTTCAGTTTGGCTTATTATTAGTTATTTAAGTTACCTATTATTATGATATTTAGAGTCACTTTTGGTTGTTCATTAGTACAGTTGCAAAATGTTATTATCTGTTTGATTGTATCAAATATAATGGCATGAAAAAGTAAGGAAGTATTTGGAATTACCTGCTTTCTTTTGAGCTAATAGCACTGAAATAACTGTATTGCTCTTGTTCATATTAAACACATTAATCATTCACAGACCTTGACACTCCACAACATTACTGGAAAATGTTTTATTGACAGGAGAAACTAAAGGCACAGCATTCGGTACGGTGTAATAAAGGCCCTGCATACCAGCATGAAAGCATCATCCCACAACTGAAATGTCCTGGAGGGAATAGTGATTAAAGGCTGCTTTGCTGCCTCTTGGCCTCCACATCTCGCCACCATTGGGACAAGAATGAATTCCCAAGGCTATTTCTGGATTCTTGGAGAAAAACTCTCTCATTTAACCTGTACTATGGTTGTATGTACAGCTAGATGACAATAAAGGTTGATTTGATTTGATGTCCCTACAGTGTGTTGTTTCATCAGTGTGAGGTCTCCCTCTTCTGGCCAATTTGATGTGCTACATCTTTTACTTGCTCAAATATTTGTACTGTGGAATCAGGTCCCAAATACACCAAAGAGATGATTCTGTTGAAGAGCTTTTAATGTTTTTTGTTGCAGAAGCTAAATGTAAAGTCACATACACAAAAATGATGCCAACAGACAATAACAGGCCTCTCTTAACAGAATAAACATCCATAAAACATGTTTGGATGAAAAAACGGAAATATGAGATCTTTACTAAAGTACTTACATATAAATAGACACAACATTAGAATTTAAATGATGTTTTTACCTTGGTCACATGTTTATATATTGTTTTTTATATGCTGGAAGACACATCATGAACAAAGATAGCATAGGTAGTTTTTTCTGCAGAATGGGTTCAAACACATTTTAATGAATTAGTCCAATATTCCAAACTGCCATTCTGTAGCACTGAGTAGCGCTCATGGGTGAGCTGGTGTGCTGGAGCTGCAGTGGTTGGAGAGACAGGTGGACGTTGCATAGACCTGCACATTCTAAAGTGAACAGAGTTTCATCTAAGACATTTTAAGTCAGAAAGTGAATACTTTCATGAAAAAACAACAATTTCTACATATGGAACTTTGATACACAGAGATGAGTTTTTAGTGTTTAATCAATGACCAGTCAGGGACTTTAAATAAGCGTCCATTCTGCTGTATCCTAAATATATGCTTTATGTAAACAGTTTTTAATATTTGGATCATTTTTTCTCTGGGCAACATTTTTTTCTGCAACAGACTATGACCAGCCTCCATAATGCATACAGAGATGCTGCCAGACTGGGGATTCCTGCCAAGAGAAAGATGACTGCGCTGATCCATGAAGGGTAAGGTACTGATGCCAGAGATGGAAACTTGTCCTGTGAACCACAAAACAGTATGATTAATGGATTGTGTATACCATGACTTTTCAACATTTACCTAAGATTGAGTGGCATGCTGTATAATCTATGTATGTTGTGGTGAGGGAACATTCGAGGGAAAGATTGGATGCTTAAGATCATAGAACATGTGAGCTTACAGAGTCAGGGTCCCAGACTAAATAGGTCAGTTCTTGTTGGACTCGAGACACCAGGTAGAAAACTAAAATAACCAGGATGATTAGAGGGCTGATGAACCTCCACGAAACTTGCCAGAAGATGGAGGGCTTATGTCCAACCATGAACTTTATGTCTTCGTTGAACCTGCCACACAAGAGGTTAGTTTTGGAATACATCATGTTGCAGCAAAAGTGGTGCATATTAGTAATTTTGCCACAAACCTCAAGATGTAAAGCAATCACAAAATACAAAAAGACAATGTGCTGCTAAAATTCCAGGAATGAGCACTAACCTGTCGATGCCGTAGATGTAAACAACAGCTAGCACCTCAATTAATCCAATGGTCAGTAGTGGAACAGATCCAGCAAAGTTATCGAAGAGAGTTACCCAATAAATTCCTGAACGCTGCGCAAACAGCAGGGTGATGATGAAAGCAACAGCACATGTAACTCCTGAGAGACACAAACACAAGGGAGCTGATGCTAACACTAAAGATGATTCATTGAGAGGTGAAAAGCTAAAAGAAGAAAAAGTCAGTTACCAGTCAGTGCTTCATGGGGCCACTTTTTAAGTAACACATTCAAGTCTTTTAAGGGGACCACCACTCCCTCAATGTTGCCGAACACCGATGAGAGTCCCAGGCAGAGAAGCATGATGAAAAAGAGGACAGACCAGATCGGGGAACCTGGCATCTTGATGATGGCCTCTGTAAAAACAATGAAGGCCAGGCCTGTTCCCTCCACTCCCTGGACAAACACAGTGCAGATTATAACATTATTATTATTATTATTATTATAAGACAGAGACCTGATGGATTTCGATCAGAATTGTCACCTCACTGAGTAGTTTCTGCATGTCACAGGTCTTGATGTCCAGTCCAAGAATAATATCAGGAGAGGAGCTGTTCAGATGATTAAAGGCTGCATCGTAGTTGATTGTAGTGATGCTGTCCTCAGGAAGTTTAAATGCATTCACTAATGTTATGATGTTTCTATGGAGGAAATATTTCAGAGATTAGGGAATCTGGACTACTAAATTGTACTTATTAAAGTTTATATTTTCTGTCATTATCTTAATATAATAGTCACATATACCCATATCTACACCGTAGAAGTTACTGGCTGATGTGATCATTACTCCTCTCCATATTCACACGTTGTTGCTTTAAGGTGATTAATGTCCTCTCAATGCTTATAGCAAAAATACTAAAATGCTGATTTCTACCTGGTATGACCCCCACCATGTTCACCATTTTAGTTAAAGCTAGAGCAGTCACAGGCCTTTAAAAAGCCTATCCAGTCACTGCATTTGGTCAACATGAAATGATTCAACTCAGTCTCCACAAAAAGATGTTGCCTTACAGCTTGACCGCATTCTCAATTACGTTTTATATTCTGCCAGATTACATTTGTTTGTAACATAACACAAATACAAATAAATGCAGTTTAGTTGGATGTAGTAGGATGCAGTAGAAAAAGCTTTAACCAAAAAATAAAGTTTGGATAAAGCAAGAGGTCAAACCCAAGTTTACATCGGTATGGCTTTACAGTGCTGGCAGCAACTATGACAGATAAAGGGCTTGAAAAGTAACGCCATGACTGTTATTTTTCTGTTGTGTTAGACAGGCAGTTATGGGCCACAGTGCATGAGACATGATGTAGTTTAAATGTGCCACATTCCACTGATCTCAAGGTTGTTGTCCTTAAGGTGTTAAGGACAACACCCTTTTCAGGGACGTTCAGGCATCTTGGAAGAGTGTGTGTGGAGGAAGCCCTAAAGGCAGGGGGTGGGTATTTTTCAGTTGTTTGCTTTGTAAATCAAGTTTACTCTTGCTGTTTCTACAGTTCGGCATAGCTTTATACATGATAGCATGCTCAAATTTGCCAGTTAGCATTGAACACAAAGCAGACATAACTGTGGTGGTGCACTGTATGCCTGACC
The DNA here is from genome assembly GCA_024666655.1 of Dascyllus trimaculatus. NCBI lineage: Eukaryota > Metazoa > Chordata > Actinopteri > Pomacentridae > Dascyllus > Dascyllus trimaculatus. Next base: position 24,253,241 of record CM045461.1, on the reverse strand, counting down.
ATTGCTATGTCTACCCTGCTAGCTGAAGCAAGGATGGCATTCAGTAACTCTTTCAATGTCCATCGACTACTGTCTGTGCGTATGAGTATCTCTTAATTAAGACATGAAGATTTTAGAGCTATATAGCAGCAAAAATGGTGTTATACTCTTTTGCAAAACCTTGAAATGAACTGTACTCACTCGCTGATACAGGTGCCATATTTTTCTGTGGCCCTAAAGCCAATGATTGAGTAGGTAACCGTGGCAGCATAGATGGACGTGAAGCCAGTTATAGCAGACAGGAGCACAGCATCTTGCACACAGTTGTTGCTTGGGAAATCAAATATGCAATAGTGAGCAAAATGATGAATCAAACTGCAGGGTAGGAAAACTAACCAAATGTCATTCACTTACTGAACAGGGTTGTAGCTCGAGAAGGAGATGAGTCCTCCAAATGCCACACCAAAGGCATAGAAGACATGGCCACCTGCATCCAGCCAAGTTGTAGGGTTAATCAGCTCATTGACCTGCAATGGTGAGGCACACGGTGTGATGCAGATTTGAACTATAAGACACAACTTTTTTTGTTTTATAAAGATATAAAACATACGTCTGGTGTGAAGAGGAACTTTATTCCATTCAGGGACCCTTTGAGAGTCAGTCCTCGGATCAGGAAGATGGCCAGCACTATGTAAGGCAGGATGGCTGTGACATACACTGCCTGTGGTCATAACAAGATAAGAAAAACAACAACATATAAAATCATACTAATAGTAGTCATTGAGTAATACTTAGTTTTTGACTGCCGGTTCAATAAACCTTTCCTGAAGAACTGATCCCCTGTATGTAACAGACACAGAGAAGCGTCCAGGCAGCAACCAGACAGAGTACTATGGGCCACTGGAGTCCTCCAGAGTCATCTATGGAGGTTGAACTGTTCAGGGTCACTCGGTAAAAGTAATAGTCCACGGTGGAGCTGCGCTGACACTCTGGTACAAATTCTGAAGAAACATTGTACAGTCCGTTGTTTTCAGTAGAGTTTGAGGGGTTAATATGTTTAAGTATTTGCGTATGAATTGTCAAATACCTGTTCTATTTTCATTGAGAGGACACTGGGCCCAAGGCAGCGGGTCCTGAAAGGAGTTGAAGAGATACCACATCATCCAGGCTATTAAGGTGTTGTAGTACAGTCCAGTCAGTGAAGACACCAGCATGGAGCCAATACCTGCAGGAGACCATCATTAATTGACACCTCACTTACAAGGAACCAGATATTCGTTTGTGTTTCTGTGGTACCAAGAATTGTTTTGTCTCCTCTGGGTGCAAATTCATATAGTCTAATACTCACCAACACCAGTCAGGTAGGGGTTGATGGCCCTCCAAACTCCCACGCTGCCTTTCCTGAGACGCTGACCAATGGCAAACTCCAGCAGCAGGAGAGGCGTTCCTTCTAGTACCAGTAGGATCAGGTAGGGGATCAGGAAGGCACCTGGACAATGTTGAATGATCACTAGTATAATTACAGAAATAACAAGTCTTTCCAAATTCCAAACATGACAATGCATTCACAGGCAAATAAAGTCTCCTTACAACTTAGACTAAAGCTGTAAAACAGTCATGCCTGTCTATCAGTACATTTTTGCTTTGCAAGGTTTTATCCCTGCAGGGATCTGGTAGATACAGTTGGAGTTATTGACTCCATGCTTTGACATATGCATCATCTTTCTGTGATTTCTGAGCTCTTTACATCTAACCATGGATCCACATAACCATCTACAGCACAATAGGTTGTACGTGCACAATATGCAGATGATGAACTATTGTGCACGTATGGAATGAAGTCCTCCAAATGGACTACAAAGTAGTGTAATCACAACAACTAAACATTTGTTGTGTTTGCAGTTGTCCATCTCCAGGGAAATATAATGACGGTTTAAGACGTGTGTTAGACTTTACGCATGTGTAAGGGTCCACATGATGCAAACTTCATCATCTCCCAAAACTCGTATGAATCTGTATGGACCCTTCGGCAGACATCCAGTTACAGCCCAAAGTGCATCCACATGGAGACTATGTTACAAGGCTACGTAGAATACATATACACCAATCCATTGTACATGGATGGAACACAGTTCACCTAGCACACTTCCAGCATACTACAAGGTGTAGCAACTGTTATGTGTCTTCAGTGTCTTCGAGGAAGTTTAACTAAGTCCTTACCCTATCTTTTTGTGTGTAGCTGACAGTGTTCCAAATTTCCAAGCTGCTCTATTTTGTTAGTTAATGATGACATGCAGGCTCAGTAGAACGCCTTTAGAGAGCTCAGCGGCTATGGACATTAAGGAATACCTAAAAGTCAGTTTTACTTTCCACTTACAACACATTGTGGCAAGTTCTGGCAACAATGTCAAGATAATAAAAATATAAATTTTATGGTTATAATGGATAGTTGTAAAATCTTGTTAGTTTTTTTCCACACGGTCACCTTTGCTATCTCCAGTTTTCTGTGTACATGATCCCAAACATGGGAATTATTTCTACCATCCATGGCATCAACATGAGATAAAAACTTGGACAAAAAGTTTTTTTTTAAATCACAGAAAATAATGAGATTTCATGGTTGGGTTATCCTTCAAAAATCGGTCCATGATCTGTGACTTCTTCCCAAACATTTCAAATTCATACAACACAGCTGCTTTGGAAAAGAAACCCAATTACTGTACACACACAAAGACCAAGTATTTAAAAAAGAAAGACTTTACATATCTGGAATTAACATTGGCCTTTTTGTGAGTGCTTAAAGCCAGTTACTAATTCTCCCCTGCTGCAATAAATCTGTCCAGGAAAATATTTTTTGAATGATAGAAAAATAACTCATTGTCCAGCAATCTTGACCACACTGTGATCTGTTCATCCCTCAAGCTACAATTAATATGTCCCCTCACCACTTTGACCTGAGCTTACCTCCTCCATGACTTTGACACAGGTAAGGAAACCGCCAAACATTTCCAATCCCAATACAGAAGCCCACTAATGTTAACATGTACTGGGCTTTGTTGTCCCACTTAGGTCTGTCCTCAGCCTCCTCCTTTTCCATCCTCTCCAGATCTTCATGGCTGAGGATCCGGTGTTCCAGTCCTGGGTTAGGAAGTACAAGTCTCATGGCGACCACTCTGATGATCAATGTTACACTGTTGTTGTTGGAAGTGCGGCTGAGGGATTATTGTAAGCGCTTGGCAAGGTTGTGACAGGTTGATGACCTCTCACTTTATCTGGTTTTGTTTATAGATTAATAAAGGTGTACTTTGCTCTTTAGGTTTTATGCCATCATGCAGCTTATAGCCACATCAAAACAATGGCACAGTAGTTTCCATTGTCCCCTCACAGCGAAAAAAATCTTTGTGTTTCAATCCACAAGTGTACCTCACCTGTCAACCTGTCTTGCAACTCAGTCACCTATGGAAGTCATTTTGTTGTTTGAGGCAAGAATAAATTCATTAATTTGTGAAGGCATCTCACAGGATAAAGTTAAAGTGGCTTTTTTATAGTAAATCTACTACTGAGAGGCTCAAACAAAAATGATGTCAACAGCAAAGCTATAAACACACAGTAACAGGCCTCTCTTCACAGAACTTGAAAAACACTCGGAGAGCGCATACCTCCGCCAAGGAGCTTCAGTCCACCCCCAACACAATCTCCCAGTTTGCATATTTTGTATGGAACGTTACAGATACGAATGTAATTACATACAGCTGAAATGTCCTACCAACAATGCGACGTGTCTCTTGTCTTGTTTCTGTGTTATACTGTGAGCTTTGTATGCATAAACAATAAGGTGTGGTGTGTATTATTTAATATGAGGATATGGATTGCAAATGCTTATGAACTGAAGGCCAAGAATGAACAGAAAAGTGGTGAATGAAACCAAAAAACGTCCAAACAAACCCCTTAATGAAATAAAATCCCCACAGTGCTGTCTCCACTTTAAAAAAAAAACTTTAACTTATTCAAAATTATATGAAATCCCTGAAACTATGAAATACCTGTGAAAGTATTTTAAATTATTAAACCCACCCAATGAATTTTTGACCCCTATGATATGAAAATATTATACGTTTTATTGAACCCCGGTCCCCCACTTTACAGTCCCCAATACAGTCCCTTATATGAATTAAGGCCCTTTAAACCTTATTTTATACCCCTTAACATTAAGTTTAACCCTGGAAATCAAATCCCCCCGTTGGTGAGCCCAGCCTATGCTAGCCAAATGATTTTTAACCCTGATAATGACATAAAAATCCCTAAAAAAAATGAATGCTCCGCTACACTAATGTACAGCAGAAAACACACACACACAAAAAAACACCCCGCATATGAAATGACAACTCAAGGCAGAAGCCCCCCACCCTAAGGAAACATAAGGAAACCGAAAAGCAAAGCTAAAGTAACAGAAAACCTCCAAACCCCCCCAAAACGTCCTGAAAAGCGGCCGAATGCTGCGATTTAGCGCTAGTGGTGGAGCTAGCGGCACCACAAGGTTCCTCCAAGGGGACAAATAAATCCCACGTTGGTGAAAAGTTCACTGTGAAATAGTGAACAATATGTGTCAAGCAACGTTTGGACCCGAGAGGGGTCTTCATCGGGCCACGGCACACAGCAAAGTCTGCTAATAGTGAGCCAACACTGGAGCTTTCAGATACGAGATCCTTCCTCATCAGAAGTCAGACGGGTCACGGAGCCGAAATGAACAGGGAATAGAGAAATAAGTTTTCCACGGTTGTATTTTAATTTTAATTTCCATTTACAAACACATTTAATTAAATCAACAAAATGTCATGTGGTCACAGGGGGCTAACCCAAAGACAAGAGTGCCCTCTGGTGGCTTTTAGAGTAAACCGCATGTAATTGTCCACCCGGTTACAATTAGATTTTAAAAAATTCCTGCATCGACACGGTGATCCGGATCAGTCCCAAAAGTTCATAATTTCTTTTTTGTCCCATTTCACATATTTCCTGAAAATTTCATCCAAATCCGTCCATGTGTTTTCGAGTTATTTTGCAAACAAACAAACAAACAAACAAACGCTGGGCATCACATAACCTCCTTGGCGGAGGTAATGAACATCCAAAAAACATGTCTGGATGAAAAAACGGAAATATGAGTTCTTTACTAAAGTACTTACATATAAATAGACAAAACATTAGAATTTAAATAATGTTTTTACCTTGGTCACATGTTTATATATTGTTTTTTTATATATATGCTGGAAGACACATCATGAACAAAGATAGCATAGGTAGTTTTTTCTGCAGAATGGGTTCAAACACATTTTAATGAATTAGTCCAATATTCCAAACTGCCATTCTGTAGCACTGAGTAGCGCTCATGGGTGAGCTGGTGTGCTGGAGCTGCAGTGGTTGGAGAGACAGGTGGACGTTGCATAGACCTGCACATTCTAAAGTGAACAGAGTTTCATCTAAGACATTTTAAGTCAGAAAGTGAATACTTTCATTAAAAAAACAACAATTTCTAAATATGGAACTTTGATACACAGAGATGAGTTTTTAGTGTTTAATCAATGACCAGTCAGGGACTTTAAATAAGCGTCCATTCTGCTGTATCCTAAATATATGCTTTATGTAAACAGTTTTTAATATTTGGATCAATTTTTCTCCACATGACATTTTTTTCTGCAACAGACTATGACCAGCCTCCACACTGCATACAGAGGTGCTGCCAGACTGGGGATTCCTGCCAAGAGAAAGATGACTGCGCTGATCCATGAAGGGTAAGGTACTGATGCCAGAGATGGAAAGTTGTCCTGTGAACCACAAAACAGTATGATTAATGGATTGTGTATACCATGACTTTTCAACATTTACCTAAGATTGAATGGCATGCTGTATAATCTATGTATGTTGTGGTGAGGGAACATTCGAGGGAAAGATTGGATGCTTAAGATCATAGAACATGTGAGCTTACAGAGTCAGGGTCCCAGACTAAATAGGTCAGTTCTTGTTGGGCTTGAGACACCAGGTAGAAAACTAAGATAACCAGGACGATTAGAGGGCTGATGAACCTCCATGAAACCTGCCAGAAGATGGAGGGCTTATGTCCAACCATGAACTTTATGTCTTCGTTGAACCTGCCACACAAGAAGTTAGTTTTGGAATACATCATGTTGCAGCAAAAGTGGTGCATATTAGTAATTTTGCCACAAACCTCAAGATGTAAAGCAATCACAAAATACAAAAAGTGGAATGAGCACTAACCTGTCTATGCCGTAGATGTAAACAACAGCTATCATCTCAATTAATCCAATGGTCAGTAGTGGAACAGATCCAGCAAAGTTATCGAAGAGAGTTACCCAATAAATTCCTGAACGCTGCGCAAACAGCAGGGTGATGATGAAGGCAACAGCACATGTAACTCCTGAGAGACACAAACACAAGGGAGCTGATGCTAACACTAAAGATGATTCATTGAGAGGTGAAAAGCTAAAAGAAGAAAAAGTCAGTTACCAGTCAGTGCTTCATGGGGCCACTTTTTAGGTAACACATTCAAGTCTTTTAAGGGGACCACCACTCCCTCAATGTTGCCAAACAGGGTTGAAAGTCCCAGGCAGAGAAGCATGATGAAAAAGAGGACAGACCAGATCGGGGAACCTGGCATCTTGGTGATGGCCTCTGTAAAAACAATGAAGGCCAGGCCTGTTCCCTCCACTCCCTGGACAAACACAGTGCAGATTATAACATTATTATTATTATTATTATTATTATAAGACAGAGACCTGATGGATTTCGATCAGAATTGTCACCTCACTGAGTAGTTTCTGCATGTCACAGGTCTTAATGTCCAGTCCAAGAATAATATCAGGAGAGGAGCTGTTCAGATGATTAAAGGCTGCATCGTAGTTGATTGTAGTGATGCTGTCCTCAGGAAGATTAAATGCATTCACTAATGTTATGATGTTTCTATGGAGGAAATATTTCAGAGATTAGTTAGTCTGGACTACTAAATTGTACTTATTAAAGTTTATATTTTCTGTCATTATCTTAATATAATAGTCACATATACCCATATTTACACCGTAGAAGTTACTGGCTGATGTGATCATTACTCCTCTCCATATTCACACGTTGTTGCTTTAAGGTAATTAATGTCCTCTAAATGCCTATAGCAAAAATACTAAAATGCTGATGTCTACCTGGTATGACCCCCACCATGTTCACCATTTTAGTTAAAGCTAGAGCAGTCACAGGCCTTTACAAAGCCTATCCAGTCACTGCATTTGGTCAACATGAAATGATTCAACTCAGTCTCCACAAAAAGATGTTGCCTTACAGCTTGACCGCATTCTCAATTACGTTTTATATTCTGCCAGATTATGTTTGTTTGTAATGTATCACAAATACAAATAAATGCAGTTTAGTTGGATGTAGTAGGATGCAGTAGAAAAAGCTTTAACTAAAAAAAAGTTTGGATAAAGCAAGAGGTCAAACCCAAGTCTACATTGGTAGGGCTTTACTCCGCTGAAAACTTGAGGTTGTCATCGGGTTGGCTGGGATCTGCTACATGGCGTTGCAGGGCATAGGCTGTGCAGCGCAGGCTGCAGGCCGTTCCAAATGGAGGGACTTGCTACTCAGATACTCTTGCAGGTTCGTCCACTTGTAAGTCAACCACAAGAATCTAAGTAAGGGCTGATCTTCAGGGACGAGGTGTACCTGATGGAACATCCCTTTTATATCCCCGCTTTATGGGGCACTCACAAAACCAGCCTTTTTGGGTTGGGGAGTTCAAATAAGTATCAGCCATAAGCCTGGCTTCTCCTAACGTAAGGTGATCTACGGGTTTGTGATAATGAAACAGTTCAGTGGCATTGACTGGAAGCAGATCCTCTAAAGCTATGCACAGCCTTGCAAACTCACTACGGTCTGGATTGACAAACTCAGGGATGGTAGGGTTGGGCCCTCTGTATAGTGGCTCAGAAACAGATGGTGGAATGCTACGGCTAGGAGGAATATGAGGAGCTGTCCTTACAGCAGGTGAACGTTGTTGAGCTGGTTGAGGTGCCAGGTGTCTTATCTCTGTATTCACAGGAGCTGGGAATGGACGTGGGGAAGGCGGAGGAAGTCATTTAGGAGGATGAACAGAGTCAATAGAAGGGGGAGGGTGAAGAGGCTGGTTACTAGCCCTTTCAGTCTTGAGGAACTGCATTTACTTTGCAGGTCTGGCTCAGGTTCAGGCCATGGTGGAGGAGGCCAATCGTTTGCCTCCTGAGGGTCTGCCTTTAGGGGGTCGTTAAAGGAGCTACAACACCAGAGAGTTTCTCTGCGATTAGAGCAGGGCTATGGATTTGGTCCATTTCTGTTTTCAAGGAGTGGGCAATGTCTGTTAATTCCTTGATCTCAGTTCAGGCCTCATTCAGTTCCTTTATACCTGACTGGATCCATTGCTGTGATTGGTGCAACCTTGCATTCTCCTTCTGTTATACTCTGATCCCTTGGGAGAAGTGGTAATCGTGGTAGGAGCTGGCCTGGTAAGAGACTGTAGGTGGAGATTGTGGTAGGTTGTCCCATTCCACATTGGTTCTCTGGAGGCGACTTGGGGCAAGCTGAGGAATCTCAGAGTGAGCAGCATTCCCATAGAAGCGTCGGGAGAGAGGTGTCTGGAAGGGGGTCACCTGGTCTGGATACTATTGATGGGATGGTGGCTCTGAATGTACTTGGAGGTGGCAAATCTTGTTGGTATCCCACATAATATACTTCATAATCCTGTCTAGGAGGAGGCTGGGTGTGTCTCTTGGGTCTCACAGCAGGATACATCTCTTCCACTAAGTCCATCTTCAATACACTTATCAGGCTCAAAGGACCAACATTTTCATGAGGCAATAGCAAGGGGTTAGTTCATTTAGGGGCCAACTGTACACAAGATGGCGTGTTGGTCAGAACACAGGGATGAAGGGACAGGACTCCAGTATGTCATTCAGCCGTCTTTACTTCAGCTGATATTTATCAGAAGTATTTATATATATATATAAATATATATGTGTGTGTGTGTGTATATATATATATATATATATATATATATATATATGTAAAGTGTTAAGGACAACCCCCTTTTCAGGGATGTTCAGGCATCTTGGAAGAGTGTGTGTGGAGGAAGCCCTAAAGGCAGGGGGTGGGTATTTTTCAGTTGTTTGCTTTTTAAATCGAGTTTGCTCTTGCTGTTTCTACAGTTCAGCATAGCTTTATACATGATAGCATGCTCAAATTTGCCAGTTAGCATTGAACACAAAGCAGACATAACTGTGGTGGTGCACTGTATGCCTGACCATTGCTATGTCTACCCTGCTAGCTGAAGCAAGGATGACAATCACCAACTCTTTCAATGTCCATCGACTACTGTCTGTGCTTATGAATATCTTTTAATTAAGACATAAAAAATTTAGAGCTATATAGCAGCAAAAATGATGTTATACTCTTTTGCAAAACCTTGAAATGAACTGTACTCACTCGCTGATACAGGTGTCATATTTTTCTGTGGCCCTAAAGCCAATGATGGAGTAGGTAACCGTGGCAGCATAGACAGAGGTGAAGCCAGTTATAGCAGACAGGATCACAGCATCTTGCACACAGTTGTTGCTTGGGAAATCAAATATGCAATAGTGAGCAAAATGATGAATCAAACTGCAGGATAGGAAAACTAACCAAATGTCATTCACTTACTGAACAGGGTTGTAGCTCGAGAAGGAGATGAGTCCTCCCCATGCCAAACCAAAGGCATAGAAGACCTGGGCACCTGCATCCAGCCAAGTTGTGGGCTTAATCAACTCATTGACCTGCAATGGTGAGGCACACGGTGTGATGCAGATTTGAACTATAAGACACAACTTTTTTTGTTTTTTGTTTTATAAAGATATAAAACATACACCCGCGACCCTAGTGAGGAATAAGTGGTGTATCGATAATGGATGGATGGATAAAACATACGTCTGGTGTGAAGAGGAACTTTATTCCACTCAGGGCACCTTTGAGAGTCAGTCCTCGGATCAGGAAGATGGCCAGCACTATGTAAGGCAGGATGGCTGTGACATACACTGCCTGTGGTCATAACAAGGAAACAAAGGAATAATTGGTAATAGGTGTATGATTGAAATTTACTTTTGCATTAGATTTAATTTACTAATGTATCCCCTGGTGAAATTTCAGGTCATGCTGATTGAGTAGCGTATTATGATTGCATGCTGATTCATGTATGTAAGCAAGATGCTAGAATGCCTTATATTCAAATTAAAAGACTTTTCTTCATTGTACTTATAACAAGAGAACTATGAATGTGAACTAGTTCATTTTCATATGTGTGAACTGAACTTTGAGCTAGTTCTTTTCAAGCATGAACTGGCACAACACTGTCTGTGTAGATATACACAATAGGTTACATTTATAGCAAGAAGAACAGAGATTTAGAAGGTGGTCATTGGATTTAAGGTTCAACAAACCTTGCCTGAGGTGCTAATTCCTCTAATGCAGCAGATAGCGACGACAGTCCAGGCAGCTAACAGACAGAGTACGATGGGCCACTGGATTCCCCCAGACTCCACTATAGAGGTAGAGCTATTCAGAGTCACTCTGTAAAAGTAATAGTCCACCGTGGAGCTGCGCTGACACTCTGGTACAAATTCTAAAGGGGAAATAAATATGCATAAACAGCAATGCAGTTTGAGAAGTAAAGAGGGAGTGTGTGAAAATGTGTGTATAAATACCTGTTCTATTTTCATTTAGAGGACACTGGGCCCAAGGCAGCGGATCCTGAAAGGAGTTGAAGAGATACCACATGATCCAGGCTATTAAGGTGTTGTAGTACAGTCCAATCAGTAAAGACACCAGCATGGAGGCGATACCTATAGGGGAACATCATTAACTGTCATCTCAGGCATAGGAAACCATATAAAACTCTTTCTGCTTTTTTACTCACCAACACCAGTCAGGTAGGGGTTGATGGCCCTCCAAACTCCCACGCTGCCAATTCTGAGGCGCTGACCAATGGCAAACTCCAGCAGCAGGAGAGGCGTTCCTTCTAGTACCAGCAGGATCAGGTAGGGGATCAGGAAGGCACCTGGAAATGTAAAAGTGGTCAAGAAGTTGGGAATTAATGAATTCCACACATAGTGTCCATTAACATGACTTCGTAAATGTGTGAAAGTGGTAGATTCCTTTTGTCTACAGATCTAAATCTAAATCCTGCATGCTGAGTGACAGATAGATGTCCACTCCTTGAGTGCAAAGTGAGTGTGGTTTTGTTAATGTTATCTGCTGGTATGTAGCACTGTCTTTTTCAGATATTGGAGATGTTCTTTTATCTGTGTTTTTTTTTCTTTTTTTGTGTCTGCATTTCTACTCATCGTTTAACACCACAGAAGGGAGTCAACTTTAATGAGATCAATGCATCTTTTGGTCTTGCAGCAAAATATATTAATATTTAGTGCGTGTGCGTGACCATCACCGGCCAGCTCTTGGATGGATTATTATTCATTTCTGAACAGACATTCATGGTCCTAACAGGATGAATCCTGATGGCTATGGTGATGCCCTGACTTTGCTAGTGCCACCATGAGGTTTAATTTTGAAACTGAAAAGATGTTTGGCACAGATAATTTCTGTGTATTGAAAGATTTATATTCTGGATAAAGTATGTCAAATTAACAGTGTGATACAAAATGTAACACGTAAATGTCAACTCATATATACTATGTTTCTGAACAAGGATGCTTCTGATAACGGTATTTCATAGCAGTAATTAACAACAATATGACCTTAATAGTCGCTGAGTTGTTGTTACGTACAGCTTTGAAAGACAATATTTATAGCTACAATTAGTCATGGATGATTTAATTCAAGAGAGGCTTGTTTTTTACACTCAGAGCAGTTCAAAGTGTAACACTGGTGTTTTTCACATTACTGATGGATACAAACGTCATACATGGCTGTAACTGACAACATGGACTATGAACTGAGGTTTAAACTATATGGGCTTGAACCCTCTAGTTAACATATCACACAAAAAGAACAAATTTTACTTTCAAAGTATACTTTGGAATTGTTCCATCCCCTGCGGCTCAATGTGCAGCATTCCATTGACCCACTGAACACATGTGCATTTAAAAACACACAACTGCACTGCATAACATTCTGAGCATTTTTTTCTGACCGTGGGGTGTCAGTCTGTGCCTCATAAAGCATGACAATGGTTAGCCATTACTTCAAAAAACCTAATCATTCATATACTGTATGTTGATTGCAAATTCATGGACACTCTCTTTTAGCCATGAATGAGTGATTTATTTAACCTTCCTTTACGCAGGCACAAAGAACCAGTGATTTTAGTGAAATGAATTGCTCTCACTTTAGGTATTTTTGCAATACTTGTGGAGTTTTATAGCCCTTCAGAGAGAAAAAAACATATCCAAAAGGAACTATAAAATGCTATAAATTCCAGTACGATTGTAATTCATTAATGTTTCTACCAGTCATATGACAACTTAATCACCAATATACCTTTTTTTTGTTTTAGCTTACCTCCTCCATGACTTTGACACAAGTAGGGGAATCGCCACACATTACCAAGCCCGATACAGAAGCCCACACATGTTAATATGTACTGGGCTTTGTTGTCCCACTTTGGTCTGTCCTCAGCCTCCTCCTTTTCCATCCTCTCCAGATCTTCATGGCTGAGGATCCGGAGGTCTAGTCCGGTGTTAGGAAGTACCAGTCTCATGGCGACCACATGCACACTGAAGCCTACGGGAGTCTGCTACTGTTGGTATGTGATGATAGGAGACTATGTAAATGAACATCCCCTGGAGCATGCAGCAATGTTGAAACAGCTTTATGATCTTTTGCTCTATCTGTTACACTGATTAACCAGGGTACACTCTGTTCGTTTGTCATTTTTTCTTTATGCGCAAAGGAAAAAGATTTGAAACAGTGGCAAGAAAAATTCAAAGATTGAAAGCTTTGTCACACAGGTGAGACATAAGTGTAGTCGTTGCTTTATTGCTGTATGTGTTTTGTTTTGAAGGATTTCATGTAAAATGACTTTATCTCAGTGTTATAATTTAACATTAAAATGGAAAGTTCAATGTTTCAGTGAAAAAATGAAAATATTCTGCTAGGCCACATCATTGAAAACACCATACCACTTTATCATATTATGTATGTTTTATTTTGCTAGCACATGCTTTTTTGAATTGTTACCATTTCATTTTTCTCTGAAGTCTGAACTGGTTAGAAGATTAGAGAACAGATTATAACAGTTTATAGCAGAGAAAGTACAGTGCTGTAATATACATTAAAACTTTACAATAATCCTTAATAATAGGCCAAAAAACCCTATAAACAACACAAAAGTGTGCCAGAAGGCCACTGATGCCATCAATAGTCTTCTTTTTTAGCTTAAAAACTTCTTAATTATTATCACAGTATGTAAAAAGTTTTAACAAGAATTAGTTCCTCTGTAGACAATTATTTACAACATAAAACAAATTGTCATTTTTCTATATTAGATACATGCATGTAGTTAACTTACAACATTAAAACAATAGTTAGATATTTAACAACAGTGTTATTTGTTTCTTACAAAGAATAAATTAGAAGATTTATAATCCCAAAACTGATATGAGCTTTAAAGGTTCCTGTGTCAAATTTTGTCACCTTGAAACATGGCCAACTGTTTCTAGTCTTGATGCTAAGCTAAACTAAGCAACGGTCTTGAAGCTTCATACTGAGCATATTTCCCTAAATGCCCAACTATTCCCTGAATGTACAATGTACACTGACATGTGAAACACGATGCAGAAGGAAACCAATATTACAACAGTATGACAGCCATTATAAACTACTGTCTTCTTTAAAGTCTTTCACAGAAAACACAAAAGCCCAATATACAACAATAAAGCAAGTCCACAGTCACATTTAATAATCCAAGTAAAATCTATCTAAAACTTTGTTTTGTCATCTATTTGTATTTTGGCGGAGATGGTGTCCACTTTAAAGTTGCTGTGTTTCTCCTTCTTGCAGCATTTCCTCTGGATGAATTTGAAGAGAGCGAAAACGGGGATGGCTAAACTGGGCACTCCAGCCAGGAGGAAGATGATGACATTGATCCAGGCGGGGTAACCGCGCTCTTCAAGGGTGGGAAAACTCGTCTATGGCCAGATTCAAGGAAATTGTTACAATTTATAGCAAGGTCTGACACACAAGAGGTCAGAAATAACAATGGTTTGTTTTTCACCATAAATAAAGACAAGGAAAAAACGTTCAGTCGTAAATTTCTGATAACACATGTGAAAGTCTTTAGGCTGCTACTGTGTTAAAACCTGATTGTTGAAACTTCATGAAACTACTGTGAAACACACTTACCGCCTCCTGGTCCCAGACCAGATATGTGAGACTCTTGGTGACTTGGGTAACAAAGTAGAAGATTAAGATGACGATCATAATGAGGGGGCTAATCACTCTCCATGTCGCCTGCCAGAAAATATTGGGTTTGTGGCCGACCATAAACTCTATGTCCTTGTTAAACCTGTTCGGAGGTAATGAGAGAAAGGCGTAATGTAGCTGAGCAAGTATGAAACCATCCATAAAAGGCAACCTTGCGCTTTTATTAGTTACTATAAATATGACAGCACGTGTGGCTGTTAGTGTGTGCTCAACAGGGTGATACTGAAGTGGACTTCAGTCTTTAGTCTGTGTCTCAAAAAATGACAATGCCATCTTTTGCACATTCAGCATATTTTATAAATAATTTTAATGTATAAGTAAAATTAAAATTACATGTTTACTTCCTTCACCAACAGTACTATTGAAACTCTGGGTAAAAGAATACAGACTATCCACATTCCTCACCATGATCTTGTTACATCGCAAGACATGCCCTCTACTTGTTTATCTCTCCATAATGACTGTGACACATAATCTCTGCTCCAAGGTCAGAATACAGTACTGTTACCAACACAGTCCTCTTAGGAACTTTGTCTGCTTCATATGACAATAATAAGAGTCCTGCCAGCAGATCTGTGAGGCTGTAGTTATGCAGACAGAGTGCAGGACAGATTACACTGAAGCCCCAGCAAACAGAAAAATGTCCCATTAAGAAACAATGTGATTTCTGCTGCACTCACACTGTGTTCAGTTCACTGCCTGAGGGAGTCATGGAGGACAAAACAAAACTTTCAAAACTTATGCTGGGACTATGTCCTAACATCAATAAAAATGCTGCATGAAAATGATACCTTTTAACCTCATTGCCTCTATTAAGAAAATTGAATGGGCTTGTACTGCTATTGAGGGAGAACACATAACAAACTTCAGCTATGTTTCTACATATCGCCATCCTACAACAAGCCAACTAACTCTTACGATACACCTGACATGCTTACTTAGATCAAATTCTGTTTCCAAGACAGAGCTTTCTGTCTGTCATATATTTCAAGAATTCAAACACACAATACAGCGTGTCCTTCATTTTTGCCTTCCACACTTGGTTGGATTCCTTCTTTCTATTGCCCATGTGGGCTGCAACACAGTGATAAACCTCAGTAGTGTGGCACAATATCCTGTTTAATTGTCTATTTTACACCAAATGGGGTCGTATTTTAGTAAGTGAACTTCATGCAGTGTCCAATATTCTTGAAACTAGAGATAAAGACCATAAACTCATCGGAAAAAAAGTTTACTGAGTTAACCGATCAGGGAGAAGTAGGGTCATTTTTTTAGACTTATACAAAAACAGGCTTCTTTATGCAGCTGGTGGAGACGCCCCCTGCTGGTGGTTAGAAAGAATACAGGTTTAAGGCACGTTTGCATAGACTTTACTTTTCAGACATGGCTGTGACCATTTTTCTACACTGTTAAGAGTCAGATTAAGTTTTGCAGGGTAAAAAAGAAAGCAATTTATGGCGAGACATGTCATAAGACAGCGTTTACATTGAATGTGTAACTACTGTCATGACGGGTGAGACAAATTTTCTGCGCTGCAGATTCAAGCTAAATGCTATTGTATGCATGCTAACATCAACATCAGTGTTGTTGTTTTGTCATGGTACCCTTCGCTAATTAGCTTTAAACAAAAAGCTGCTCGAGTTGCCACAAAGATATTTGTTTGGACTCTGATGCCTACTAATGATCACTTGCTGGAAAGACTCACCTATCTACGCCATAGATGTAGATAACGGCAAACATTTCACAGAATCCGATAACAAGAAGGGGTATCGAGCCTGCAAAGTTGTCAAAAAGAGCTAGCCAGTAGCCCCCAGAACGCTGAGCAAATATGAGCCCAACAGCGAAAGAAACTAAGCAGGTCAGGCCTGAAAAAACAATACAAACAAGTGGTTAGACTCCAGACATTCTAATGTGGGCATGCAAATGTATTTAATATTTAATAGGAAATACAGGACAATTACCACAGAAAACTTCTTTAGGCCAAGTTCGCGGCAGCAATCTGAGGTCCTGCAAAGGAACCACCACTCCCTCGATGTTCCCAAACATAGTCGAGAGGCCGAGACAGAAGAGCATGATGAAGAAGAGGACAGCCCAAAGAGGGGCAACGGGCATCTTGATGATAGCCTCTGTGAACACAATGAAGGCCAAACCTGTTCCCTCCACACCCTGAAGGAGAATAGGCCATATATTTCAAGAACTGATTTTATATTCAATCATTTCCGTGATACGAATAAAACAAGTTTTCTACCGACCTGACTGAGGAAAGTCTGCATGTCGCAAGTCTGTAAATCCAGTCCTTTAATGACATCTGGATCTGTCTGGTTAAGGTATGCCAGGGCATCGTTGTAGTTGCTTTGTGTGATGCTGTTTTCAGCATAATTAAAGGCATTCATCAGCTTCATGATGTTGCTGCGAAGAAAAAAAGGCACCATGACATCAGTCTGGCACAAGTGAATCAGACTCACTTGGTTGTAAAAGTGGCAGAAACTCACTCTGACATGCAGCTATCGTAATTTTCCGTGGCCCTGAAGCCAATGATGGAGTAGATAACTGTTGCAGAGTACACAGAGGTGCAGCCATTGATGATGGAGATGAGAACTGCGTCCTGCTCACAGTTGTTGCTACAAGAACATTTTGAAGGGACATTGTGTGAGGACTACTGCGGAAGAGATTATTTCTCTGTAATTGTGCAGTTGGGACTTTAACTCACTGAACAGAGTTGTAGCTGGAGAAGGAGATGAGACCTCCAAAAGCCAAGGAGAAGGAGTAGAAAACCTGAGCCCCTGCATCAAGCCAGGTTGCTGGATTCATTAACTCATCAACCTAAAACAGAAAATATACAATATACTCACAATAAGCCCATCACCTTCTGGTAAATATTTAAAACTGACAGCAAGTATTCTCTCCCACTACCACAGCCACTGTTAATAATTAATGTGTGAGGCTTGTCTACACCATGATTGCAGTTTTTGCTTTGTCTTAAGTTAATTTTTTCCAGGATATACAATAAAAGCAGGAGAAAAACAGGAGTTTGGGAAATAATGGTTGTTGTATGACATTGCTAAATTACATCCGGTAAATTGGCTTTAAAGATGCTATCTACCCTATATAACTTATGTACTGGAATTTACTGGATAGGCTGTACTGTGTTTCAACCTTCAATGTCAGCTTTTATCAGCATTGTGATAAAAGTTTATTGCAGACATCATAATAAATGGTGGTTATCATGTTTCCGCACACGAAAGAACACAGGGTGTTCAGAACAGCAAACGTAAAGACTTAAAGGAATGTTATGAGGATTGATACCACTTTCATATATATTCAGTACATAGAAGATAAAAACCGGCTAATGATTAGCTTAACTTAGCATAAAGACTGGAGATGTTGGGAAACGGCATGCCAGTTTTTTTCCAAAGTAAAAAACTGCAGCTGTTCATCTGCCTAATTAATAACTAATTAATTTATTAAAACCAGTTTTGTTCAGTGGCCTTGTTACAAGTAGCAGTGTTACTAGTTTATCTGCTTTTCTCCTTTAGTGTGTTAGTATTTTCAATTAGCTTTTTAGTAGCAGAGTACCTTTAATTAGCAAGATGAGTAGTAGAGACCACAAAAGCCACATTTATCAGACATTTCTGAAGAAACAAAGCAGTCTGAAATGAAAGGAATATTACGCCACTGCCATGAACAAACATATAAACACGGTCGAAAAAGCTCTTCCATATGACCTTGATGTACTAGTAGTCCGTAGTGTAGCTTGCCAGCACCAGCTAGCATTTTATCAACAGCTAACTACATGTTTTTCACTGTCTGTAGGCAGCAAAGGAACTAAATATAATGTAATGAATAAATGAAAGAAAACATTTAGTTTTTGATGTAGTAAACTGTTTTCATCATGCTGGTGTGGTTTAGTTTGCTACATTTCTCTGTTTTTAGCTTCAGTATAGTGAATTCTTATTTAATGTAGTGTGGCTGTAGCTCGTCCACGACCCCAAGCTGATAAAAACTGTACAAAAATTGTGGTTTAACAAGGGTTCATGTGCCAGACCTTACCTTTACTTCTTTTTACCTGTCTTCCTGTTTCTTCTCTTTACGCAAAGCTAAGCTAAGCTAAGCTAAGCTAATGAGCTGACTGCAAGCTGGAGCCTTAGGGCCAATTCATATGTTCGTGTGTTCACAAGAGCACATGTGCTGTGAGCTTTTTAATCCAACCAAGTGAGGACCCTTCTGCAAGGAGATTCACTGTCATCCACACCTTTATAGTTCATCACTAAAAGCTGTAATTGAAATGGCCTGCTGCTAGACTTTAGAGGGGCTTTGATTTGTACATGTTTTCAATCAATGGTACTCAAACACAGTAGGAAGTTCTCATTTCTTTACACACAGGACTCTTTCCATGGGAGTTCTTGTTTCCATGTTCAGTATGAGAGGCAATGAGGCCATTTGTGTAGCAGACCCATGTGTGTCTTTTGTAGTATGAATAAAGTAGCATGTGCGTCCACTGTTTGCTTGTAAAGTCTGCATCAGTCATGTGGAAACCGTGAATTGGCCTTTTTAGGTTACAGTTGTAAAATGCAGGAAAACAGACTTAAGCACAATGGGACACAATGAGACATTTTTCCCCCAACAAACGTCTGAAATTGCATGATATTAATTATACTGACAAATGCTGTTTGGTGTGTAACATCTTTGCTTACATCTGGTGTGAAGAGGAACTTGATTCCTTCTACAGAGCCTTTGAGAGTCAGCCCTCTGATGAGAAAGATGGTGAGGACCAGATATGGCAGAGTTGAGGTGATGTACACAGCCTGAGAAGTGAGAGAATGTCATATGATCCTAAGATAATCCCGTATATTTGAACAACCGCATATGCAGAAATCATGTGACTTTCACACCTTGCCACTGGTCTCAATGCCACGGATGCAGCAGACATAGAGCAGACTCCAGGCGGCTAGCAGAGAGAGCACCATCCACCACTGCAGACCCCCAGCCTCGTCAATAGATGTTGATGTGTTCAGAGTCTCTCTGTACCAGAAGTAGTCGACAGTGCTGCTTCGTGCACACTCCTCCACATAGCCTACAAAGCACAGATAGCAACACAATGTCAGCAGCTTTGAAGGGCATGGCTACCACAAACGATACCGCACATTTTGATAGACTATGACATACCTGTTTTGTTAGCATTGAGTGGACATTGGCTCCAAGGCAAAGGATTCTGAAAGGAGTTGAAGAGATACCACATGATCCAGGCCATGATGGTGTTGTAGTACATGCCCACCAAGAGCGAGACAAGCAGGGATGAAATACCTGCAGCAGAGAGCAAAAATGTGGCACAACTGCAACAGTAGCATGCTGAAGTTAAGCAGGTGTGATGTTTACCATGCTCACCATCTTAGTTTAGCATGTTAGCATAGTAAAATTTGCTCAATGGCCAAGAGCCAAGATCAGCTTAGGTCGGTGGAAGTCATCCTAAATGTTTGAATAGCCAAAAGTCTATATTGTCCCTCTAAAACAATCCATTCAGTAATTGTTGACACAAAAGTAAACATTATGGTGCTGCTATAGGAAAAGTCAAAGGATCACCAAAATCATTGAGATCCACTGTTTGGGAATCATAAAAGTCTGCTCAAAATTTCATGTTAATCAATTCAGTTTTAGTCAGGACCGAAGTGCAGACTGACTTAGACCAACGTCACTGGCATCCTTTCAAGCTCTGCTGCAACAAAGCAACAAACAAACAACCAAATATGCGTGCTTTGTTTGTACACACCAACTCCCGTCAGGTAAGGATTGATCGATCTCCACACTCCCACGCTGCCCTTCCTCAGACGCTGACCAATAGCAAACTCTAAGTGCAGCAGTGGGATTCCTTCCAGAACCAACAGGATGAGGAATGGGATCATAAAGGCTCCTATAAGCACATTATGCACGATAATAATGAGTTAGCAACATGGTGTGATTCACTTTATTCAGCATATGAACAAAGTAAAAGCAAATATTCAGCAGTCAACTTCACTCACAGAGGTGTTCCTATAAAGACACTCATAAACTGTAAAAAGCCTTTATTACCTACACTTAGTCCTATACAAACTAAGAATAAAAATCACACATTCACTTTTGCATTATGTAAAAGTTTGAACCAAAGAGATTTGTTTTATTCTTGTACCTTCAATATAGTTGTAAGTTGATGCAAACTGACAAAATGCATAATTTGTATACAGATTTGTACAGATTTGATGATTTATCAGTCTCGCAAAAAAAGAGAGGCATTTCCATAATGGTTAAACTACTACACTGATATACTGACAGTCCATGTGCACCGCGACAAATGTAGTATCTGTGCTTTTTCAAACATACTCAGGTTACTCATTTTTCAAAAAACATCATTGATTGTGACTTTTGCATAAAAATGTCATTTTTAATGCATTAATCTCCCCATACAGGATCATTTATTTGCATCCACTAAAATTAGTAGTGTTCATTTTGACAAAAAGAAGAATTTTTACTTTGTAGAAAAGATATTTTTCCCTTTTGGCAAATAATCTATATTACCAAACCTCTCAAATCTAGTCCCGGTCATCCCTGCTTACCTCCTCCATGGCTTTGACACAGGTACGGAAACCTCCAGACGTTACCGAGTCCCACACAGAAGCCCACACAGGTGAGCAGATACTGGGCTTTGTTGTCCCATTTGGGCCTGTCATCAGCCTCTTCTCTTTCCATCACCTCCAGTTGCTCATGAGTTGGGATTCTGTCATCCAGTCCCGGGTTTCGGAGCTTCAGCTTCATGGTGGTTGTTTCAAAACTTCCCTGGGTGCAGAAATGGAAACTGTCTCCTTTTGATAGCCAGTTGCTGGTTCTGCTACTTTTTCAAACCTTCGAGACTCGTTGTCCTTGCCGAAGGTAACCTCCTCCTCTCTGCAGACAGTAACTGATTCTCTATGGACTATCTCTCCCCCTGACTCCTTCAGACCTACTGTGTGTCCAAGTAAGGGACACTGAGGTCTTAACTATGACCTGTGGCATCTGAAGCTCAGTTATCAGTAGCTCATTACAGCCCGTGCTGCATTATGTAATGTCAGCAAGTTTATGCGGAAAAGGGTGCAACCCTCTTGATAATGGTTAATACATTACTGGAGATGCTGTTACCAACAACCACAAAAGTGTAGTTTGGTAGTCATGAGTGTATGAATTACCATTGGAGAAATATTACAGTGTGATGTTTATACTACACTGTATGTATGTATGTTTCCCTCACTTTGCTAGACAGAAAGAGTCTACAGTCGGAGGCAGCACACCCTCCTTCATAGCACATCTTAACCATTAGGCTTTCTTTTAGTCCTTGAGAAATCCAATGAAATCAAAGCAGATCAATTCGAGTCTGTAAATTTACATTTGGTTTGTGCTCTCTCAGTAAAAATCAATTATCAAAATCACACAGCATTGTAGAAGTGATTTTTAAAGTTTGTACTCTAATGTGTTTCCCTGCAGTTAGATTGTCAAGCAATTTAGGGAGCATATAAACCTTATCAGTGTTGCTCTCTAATGCAATTATTAACCAAAGAAAGACTGGTGTCTGCATTTACAGATGGCAGTATTTCCACCGTAAATCATATCAAGGGTTATTTTTTAGGATGCCCCCATGCGCATGTGCAATGTGTGTGTCGTTATTGTCGTGAAATGCCTTGATATACATATGTCCTTGTGAGCTTACAGTACGTTTTGCACCCACAAAGCAGTGATTCATTAACTATGTGGAGTCACAAGAACTAAATGGATGACTCTGCAGCTCTCTCAATTTTTGTGTCCAAGAATCATATTGACTTGTCTTAAACAGGAAACTCAAAATATATAATTATATAGGATTTGCTGTGTCACTTTTGACTCTTTATGTTACAGTTTATTTACTCAAATATTTCACTGAAGTATAGTTATGAAGTACTTGAACTTTACTTGAGTATCTGCATTTTATGTTACTTTCCAATTTTCAGAGGGAAATGATGCACTTTCTGCTCCACTACATTTGCCGTTAGTTTCTTAGGATTACTATTTTACACAATGGAAAACCAAGGTTTAAAGTACAACACATTGTTAGAGATTTAACCGGTGGTTCACAACCTTTTTGACTTTTGATGCCATTCAAAAAGCAGCATGTGATCAAGGTCAGACTATCAGATTTCGATTATTTATTAACAGCTCCACTAAGAAACACTTTGTGTTTTATTCTTTCCTCTCATCATCTCATTAGCCCTCTAATTTATCTGTTGTGCCTGAATATAAAACTGCAAGTAGCTTCAGCCTGCAGCAGCTACAACAGTAACGTTCTGCGGATACACCGATGCTCCACTGTTATTATGTAATAGTAATCATTCAGAGGGACCAAACCAGCACTTCTACTTTAATACTTTAACTACATGTTGCTGTACTTTAACTCAGGTAGGACATTCCATGCAGGACTTTGAGCTGTAATGCAGTATTTTTACATTTCTAAAATATACAACAATCTGAACAGTTTCTTCCTGTCTGAATGGACACCTGTCCTTAAAAGATCAGTGTGATTTCAACCTTTTGCAGCAGAATTTTGGGGACGTTTTTATGTGGTCATATGGCAGTGTTAAAAAAAAAAACATTGTTTGTACAGGTTTTTGCTGTCAAATGTGATAATTAGGCTGTGTTACATTGCAGTAATGGAAAAATAACTTTTCAAAATAAATTTTCAAGACAATCAGGTCACTAATGTTTTTAAAATCTTCGTTGTAGAGAGATAAATTAGCTAGGAATCCTTATATTTCATGTATCTCAGTGATAAAGGGCAATATACACACACACTATATATACACTATATTACCAAAAGTATTTGCTCACCCATCCAAATGATCAGAATCAGGTGTCCTAATCACTTGGCCTGGCCACAGGTGTATAAAATCAAGCACCTAGGCATGCAGACTGTTTTGACAAACATTTGTAAAAGAATGGGTCGCTCTCAGGAGCTCAGTGAATTCCAGCGTGGAACTGTCATAGGATGCCACCTGTGCAACAAATCCAGTTATGAAATTTCCTCCATACTAAATATTCCACAGTCAACTGTCAGCTTTATTTTAAGAAAATGGAAGAGTTTGGGAACAACAGCAACACAGCCACGAAGTGGTAGGCCACGTAAACTGACAGAGAGGGGTCAGCGGATGCTGAGGCGCATAGTGCAAAGAGGTCGCTGACTTCCTGCACAGTCAATTGCTGCAGAGCACCAAACTTCATGTGGCCTTCAGATTAGCCCAAGTACAGTAAGCAGAGAGTTTAATGGAATGGGTTTCCATGGCAGAACAGCTGCATCCAAGCTGTACATCACCAAGTGCAATGCGAAGCGCTGGATGCAGTGGTGTAAAGCACGCCGCCCCTGGACTATAGAGCAGTGGAGACGCGTTCTCTGGAGTGATGAATCACGCTTTTCCATCTGGCAATCTGATGGACGAGTCTGGGTTTGGAGGTTGCCAGGAGAACGGTTCATTTCAGACTGCATTGTGCCAAGTGTGAAATTTGGTGGAGGAGGAATTATGGTGTGGGGGTTGTTTTTCAGGAGTCGGGCTTGGCCCCTTAGTTCCAGTGAAAGGAACTTTGAATGCTTCAGGACACCAAAACATTTTGGACAATTCTATGCTCCCGACCTTGTGGGAACAGTTTGGAGCGGGCCCCTTCCTCTTCCAACATGACTGTGCACCAGTGCACAAAGCAAGGTCCATACAGACATGGATGACAGAGTCTGGTGTGGATGAACTTGACTGGCCTGCACAGAGTCCTGACCTGAACCCGATAGAACACCTTTGGGATGAATTAGAGCAGAGACTGAGAGCCAGGCCTTCTCCACCAACATCAGTGTGTGACCTCACCAATGCGCTTCTGGAAGAATGGTCAAATATTCCCATGAACACACTCCTCAACCTTGTGGACAGCCTTCCCAGAAGAGTTGAAGCTGTAATAGCTGCAAAAGGTGGACCGACATCATATTGAACCCTATGGGTTAGGAATGGGATGGCACTTAAGTTCATATGTGAGTCAAGGCAGGTGAGCAAATACTTTTGGTAATATAGTGTGTGTATATATATATATATATATATATGTATATATATATATATATATATATATATACATATATGTATATATATATACACCTCTTAAAATTGCAATTGCATTGAATAATGGAACAGTTGGAACACAAAGGCTTTGACAGAAAGTGTTTCATAGTGTAACAACAGTACAATAGCTGAAAAATAAAACTAGTATTTTATTAAAATAACATACATATAAAACAGTATGTCCTTGCTTCAACACAGCAAATGGAAAATACAATATCTGAAAATCAATTTAATGCAACAGAGGTTTTATACAATAAAGCAACAGAGATCCAACCATCAAATAAATAATCCTTATTGCAAAGGCTTTTTTCCCCAAAACTTTAAGTGCATGTCCCTAATGCCCTAAATCAGTGTGTCTTAGTTTTGACCTAGTTCTTGTTGACAAAAAAAAACCCCAGTCCACATCTGTTAAGCAGCAGGATCCAGAGTAATGGTCTTGTCATTCTATGGCTTTGTCGGAGTGTCATACATGCTGATTTTGGCAGAGATGGTATTGAGCTTGTGTTTATTTTTTAGTCTTCTTGCAGCAACATCTTTGGAATAATTTGCGCAAAGCAAATCCTGGGATCAAAAGGCTGGGTAGTCCAGAAGGAGGATAATATTGTAGCCTTGTTGGGGTAGGGGGATGCTTCCAATACGAGGAAGTTTTCCTGCAAACATGACAAAGAATGAAAATATACACTGATCAGCCACAACATTCTGACCACCGACAGGTGAAGTGAATAACATTGATCATATTGGTACTATGTGGTGTTCTGCTGGAAAACCTTGGATTTTAACATCTGTGTTGATGAGATTTAGACACCCAAATAAACATTGTCCCACAACAAGCACACTCCCTCATGCAAATGGAAATCCCAAATGTTACTGGCCTACCCCTGCAGGAAAATGCACCCCACCACATGGAAAAAACATCAAACAATCAGGAACATGTTGAGGAACATGACAATGGCCCAACATGTTGATTTGACCTCCAAACTTCCTACACCCCATTCTGATCAAGCATCAACAGGATGCAGCAGAACAAGTTTGATTGACAGAGGCCCCACTGCTAAAGCCAGAGTACCCAAAGGATCCAGTGCCAACGTCCTGGTTCCAGACCCCATAGGACACCCTGAGAGGTCCTCTTGTCCATGACCAATGGTTCAGAGCATTTATGAGCACATAAGGAGGACCAACACAATATTAGGCAGGTGGTCATAATGTGATGCCTGATGTACATGTGCATTTTCAGAAGTGAATGAATGAATTCTAAACATTATTATATAGATGAAGGCTTTGAGTGCAACCATTCCTCATACTGAGCTTAGATTCTAGGTAATACATGATAAACCATCATGATAGCTCATAAACACCAAGCATCGCTGAGTAAAGCTTGCAGATGCTGAAGCCCACCTCTAAAATGGCCTCTGACCCCGAGGTTGTACTGTTGAGCTTTTGCAACATTTCACCATAACTGCTGACTGTGATCCCCGCTCAGCTATATTTAATGCACTAAGCACCATGACGAGTGTTTCTGTGTTTCTGAAAGAAGAAATGTAGGAACATAAGTGTCTAAAAAATGATTTAAACTGTGTGTACATTCAGATAGGAGATTTGTTTTTAGTTTGCCTTGATTGACTGCAATAAATTCTATGATGTTTCATGTCCACACTCTTCAAACAAGCATCAAGCTGCTCTGTTGATTGGAAGCTAATGACCATGTAGATAACAATGACAGCATAGACAGATATACAGTCATAATGATGAATATAATAAAACCATCTGACTTGCAACTGCTGCTAGAAGAAAACGAAAACATGTGTTTCCAAATCCACTGATTTGGAAACACATGTTTTCATGTTTTGTTTTGTTTTTTACAGGTGTGGCATGTAAAAACACAATGTGTTTTCCATGCCATACCTTAAAATGCTATATGCTAGACTGAATCTTTACCCTCCTGTAAGCATGAAGATTCAGTCCTGTGTACATATACGAACGTGAAGCAGACCACTGTTGATCCCCACTGATAAGATTAGGTGCCGTATCAGCTGAACATACACTGCAATCCACAGTAGCATGTGCTTCCTCAACACAGTGGTAGCATGAGAATGAGATGAGTAGAAAACTAGCATCCAGCCATGTTGATGGGTTCACCAAATCATGTAGCTAAAAGCTGGTGATATTTTCATCAGTGTTACGCCTGTAAGACTCATGACTGGGTGAAAGTTATAGATAATGGTTATACTAACATCTGATGAAAGGATTAGCTTGACTGCCTCTATAGAGTCTATCAGAGTCAGTCCTCTGGTGAGGAAGATGGTGAGATCCACATCTGGCAGAGTGGAGGAGCCTGAAGAACAGGAAAGAGAAATTTTAACCAGTGTTGTCTTCTGATATCTGATATGTCTTCTTCGCTTTTTCTTAACATGTGTAGATGTGCACATCTACACATGTGCACAGACAGTTTAATTTTTCTTTGTGTCTTTGTGCGTCCACTGTATGTTGGTAAGGAACCTTTTCCTAATGCTGCATTCTAGCCATCTCGGAAATGTGGAAAACCAAGACGCTCACCTCCAGGAAAGTCTTTGTTTTCAGATGAGCTATTGTTAGCAATACCAACTCATAATGCATTACGCAGTGTTTTGTGCATATAAACACTGTAGCAACATGTCCACAGACATAAGTTGGACAGTACTGCATGTATGGATGATTTTATGAGACATAAATATGTCATAAATTAATTAGATTTTGAGGTCAGGGTTGGTGTAGTTTTTCTGATTTCCAACTTGGAAATCTTGGGGCTTTCCAGTTAAAGTTTCCAACTTATAAAATGGATATTTCCCTATCAAATCGAATGCACCAATAGTAGAAATTCTATCATGTCACAGCTTTAAAACCTATTATGTTGGGTCAGATGTATTACTTTTGCATGACACCAAGAATCCATGCTGCCACGTAACTCACATTAATTCCACAGATGTGTCTTGCCTTGATTATTCTAATGCAGCTGATAGAAAGCACACTCCAAGCAACAAGCAAACATAACACCATCGACCACTGCAGACCAAGTTTTTATTGTTGTTCTGGACCAGAAATTGTCCACTGAAGAGCCATGTTTGCATTCTGACCCATAGAAAGGTGTGGAAAAACTAAAATGATTTGAAGTACCACATCACCCAGGCAGTGACAGAGTTGCACTACATGCCAACCAAAAACAAGATGGTCATGGGAGGTAATACTTGTAACAGACAGGGAAAAGCACATTTGCATCACGGACATTTCTTGTGATCTGTACATGCTTTAATCTGCCAGACTGTATTTAAGAAGCTTACTGTACATAATATTGCAAAGTACACACTATCCATAACCAACTGGACGAGCACTTGTCAACACCAGTCAAGCGTGATCTGATCGCTGCCCTACTCTGTATTTCTATGGGGTTTGCTGTTGCCAAACATCAGGTACAACAGATGGATACTCTCCCAAACAGCCAAGATAAATTAGGGGATCATAAAAGCACTGTGAGGACACGCCAAGCTTAACTTAGATAACTGGAAAGGTTAAAGAGATGTTGGCTTAGACTCACCTTGTTGACTGCAACCATTTAACCATTCAATATGTTTACCACCACAAAAAAAAATAATATGTAGTATCCACCTTATAGCATGCCGCACATGACCTTTGTATGTTATCATTGTTTTCCTCATTCATTTTGTCTCCACTTTTCTAATTGTCCTTCTAATTGATTCTAGAAGATCATCAATTTTCAGTCTTTCAAAACATGCCATGTGAAACTTGTGCAACAACTGTTCCACATATAATATAATGGCAAAACTGAGTAATCAGGCTTTTTACTGTCTTCATTATCAAGCATGACAATACAGGTGGAGCAGAGTCAGAGCTGAAAGTTCACTCTGTTGTCAGGACGTCTTTAGATAGCAGAGATTTAAATCAGCTGATACTGAAAAGCAGAATGACACATGAAACTATGATCCTTATGAATAATAGTCTTTTTGAGGCAACAATCATATTCACTTCCCTGTTACGAGTCACTGAACTTTCAGTTGTTACATAAACTAAACATCATCCACTTCAGGTAATATACAGCAACAGGTCGTGTTTTAATGCCAGTGAATTTCTACTTCCGGGAGGTTTTTCTAGCTTATCTCAGTGTTATGGTTAGGGTTCAGGGGAACTTTGAGATAAAAAATAGTTGTGTTAGGGGATGGCATTGTCGGTTTGTGGATCTGTTGGTCGGCCAGCCCACCTCTTTAGTCCAGATTACGATATCTACACAAAGAATGGTCTGCCATTAATGAATTTCTACCTCTGAAACATCTCTAAATTCAGTCAATGATAGCTTCACACTTGGAAGAAGTCTCTTTATTCTTATTGTAAGATGCGTGAGATTTTAAAAACTCCAGCCAACATTGACACTGTTACTTCCACATAAACAAAACAGAGTAAATAACAGCCTTATATTAACAGGTCAGTAAAGAGTGATGTCAAGGAACCGGTTCTAAAAAGGCTCAACTACAACTCTACCAAATTTGATGCAACAGAATAACACAAAACAAAAGCTGTATCCATTTTAGTAGCACAAGGTGGCCTCTTCTGTCACTGTGCCAAGATGATCAACCTTTGAAAAATGGCGCTGGTGGTGTTTTTATAACAGATATGGTCTGGACCTAGTACTAGGGATGGCTAAGACTTTAATGGTACTGCTACTTTTACCGATACTGCTTATTGATCTGGTACTTAATATGCTTTAAAAGAATCACTGAAGTTACAAAAATTTAACACAGAGGGCCTATTTTTAAAAATTCATAACTCAAAAAGTATTTGGAGAAGAGTTTGGTAGAAGTTTTTGCCTGATGTTTTCCAAGAAAATCCATGACCCCAACTAGGAGGCCCTAAATGAGTTGGCATGAAATGACTTCTCTTCTCCAAGTTTAACCAATCAGCATCGAGCCCTGCACAGCAATTTTTAAGTGCTGCTTACAAGTAGAGGTTCTACAGGGACGGTTCCTGCAGCTCAAAGATGAACAAAGGCTCTGGTCATCTTAAAACAGCTGGCAAGTTCCTGCAGTGCAATACAGCTTACTCATGCACAATTAGACAGGTTATGGTGATCTATCATGATGTCAGCATTTTTAATTTGATCTTATAATATGTCATTCTTGTTGAATGACTTGTTATCAAGCTACCATGCTCAAATGAGATTGTGACCATTTCATTCTGCTAAACATGTCCAAGTTAACACTGCCACTGTGAGCATGTTAGCATTCTGACATTTCACTCAGGTTAGCTAATGCTGGCCTACATACAGTCTCACGGAGCAGTTAGCGTGCTGAGACTGCTTTTGTTTTAATTAGCTGAGAAATCAGAGGTGCAAAACATGGAGTTGTATGAAAATGTTGTAAATTATGTATTTATAGTACAATGTCTATATAGTAGTGACATTCCTACTGCTTTGGCTGACATGTCTGTGTAGTGATAATGATATCTGATCACCTGGTGGACTACAAGGCTATCGTCGTGTTTACATGTGATCCACCCATCACAGTCAAGAGGTAAAGTTCAAGGAATCAGGGAAACACTCCTTATCCGGTCCATTAAGCCAGTAGTTGTTTCTTCCCTCCTGCTACATCGGTCATTTGGATCGTCCCGTCACCAAACAGTGTAAAGCTAAACCACTTTCTGTGTAGTTAAATGGAAGATTAGCTCAAAAAATTCTATTTACATTGATTTAATGCATCAGTAGTTCTCTGCTCTAAAGCGAACATTTCAGCTTTATGTAGCAATTTCCATTCACCTGGATAGGTTAATGTTTGACACAGATCACTTTAAGTGCACAATTAGTCTCACAATGATGGCTTTATTGTGCCTTTTCGCATTATGGCTTATGTACGCTCAGTGCTTTCTCTCTAGGTTTTATATTCTCACACCAGATTTCTGTCCTTAAGAAAAATATTCACACCTACACTGATTTAAAAGAAGCAACATTTCTTACATTTTGATTTTTATTTTAAAATCTCTTGTGACATACAATTGACACTTAATACATGCAAATCATTCTAATTTGTGCTTTCAACAGACAAAATTTAGAAAGCTTAATTAGAAATCAGTGTATTTGGTTGTGCAAACACTACACATCCAGTAAATTTTCAGTTTTCAATGTCCACTGCAAAGACTTGTCTATATGCACTTATGCCATATTTTGGCTCAAGTAAAAAAGAGCCTACCTTCTTCACGGCTGGAACCTTCGAGCGTCACCAAGTCCTACACGGATGCCCACACAAGTCTGCAGGTATTGCACTTTATTGTCCCCTGAGGGCCTCCTCTTCCTCCATCTTCTGAAGGTCCCTGCAAAAGAGGATCTGCTCTTTAAGCCGAGGGTCGGGAAGAAAAAGTATCATAGTGTCTGCTGAGTTAATCTAGCCTACTGATCTCAAACATCAGGCAGGCTTACTTGTAAAGGGCTGGGAGAGTCTCAGTGCCGCTGGTTGCCAGAGATCATGAGCACTGATGGTATGTGAGACTGTGTTTTGCACGTTTTGTCTCAGAGATTATCTCTCAGCTATACCAACCTGATGTGACAGAGGCCATGCGTGTCATCATCATACCAATAATTAATAGGAAATCTGGATTAGTGTTTAATGCACACACACAAATTAGCTGAAATGTGCATTAATTTATTTGACTGTGTTCCTTTAATATTATTTATTTACCATGCATCAATCTACATCTAAATGTCAAAAATCCTAACCTCATAATGTATTTCTAAAACACACACAGTTCTTAGTAACAAAATCAGACATCGTGCCAGCATTCTAAAGTGGAATTTCAACAAAAGTGTTAGTGACTTGTCCACAAATTATTCACCAGAGAGTGAATATGTCACTCATATAGTGAATATATATCAATAACTAAATACGCAACCTACTGGTAACAAGGCAACATACCTTCAATGAGTAACTGCAGTTAGGAGTTTAGAAATTTGCTTCCATAATTAGTGAGATAGAAAACTAAAATGTCGCTTCAGAATGCAGTGGTTTGGCACTAACTCTATAGCCACAATGACTCTAGACTGGATCCTGTGGTTGAAATCGAAAATTGAATTGGCCACAATGACCAGTAAGTGTTTGGAGGAGAAAACTCCAAGAACACCATAACAACGGCCAAGCATGGTGGTGGTAGTATTAGGCTGTTTAGGTGCCAGTAGAAGTTGTGATTTAAAGGGAAATGGAATATGAAAAGGAAGATTACCTCCACATTCTTCAGGAAAACCTCATCAGACAGAAGGTTGGGTCTTAGACACAGTTAGGTGTTTCAGCAAGACAGTGACCTCAAACAACACGTAAAAAGTGGTAAAGTAATACCTAAATCAGGCGAAAATCAACATTTTAGACTGGCCTCCCCAAAGTTCTGACTTAAACCCCTTTAAGAACCCGTGAACTCCGCTGAAAACATAAAATTATGTCAGAAAGCCACAAAATTTAGTTGAAATGCACATATTCCGCCAATACCACTAAACATTTGCAAATGCCACAAATCCTCTCATTCAAGATGATTTTCTGGTTTGGCTGCAGATCATCAGCCAGGGTTAAGACAACACAGATGACTCCTAACGGTGCTGGAGAAAGCATGAGAGCTGCTGATAAGATAGTAAGTGTGTGTAAGTGGTTGCCTGAGTTAGTGAGGAACTCTTTGTACTTTAATCTTTACTTTACAGCCAGTCATTGACTTGAGGTGCACGGTGCATGAATGCTTTTCACCTGGGCTGATTAGGGGGTAAAAAAAATTGTAGCTTTCTGCCCTCCGGTGGTAACAAAGAGGTGTTTGCTGTTGGTTTCCCCCAATTTTATCCCCTAATATGCAATGCATTTCACTGGTATAAACTGAATGTGTTTGCAGTAATAGACTGAGGACTAACTAATGTGTTACTTAGCAACCCTACCCCAGGGCAGATGGCTGCCTTCCCTGAGCCTGGTTCTGTTGGAGGTTTTCTTCCCCCCTCCCTACCCTAGGTTTTTTCTTTTTTCTTTTTTTTGCTTGCTCACAGGGAATCCAAAAGCAACTTTGGATTGTTAGATTTTCAGTTTTCTGCTCTGTGTATAATTTGTATGGTCTGTACCTTACTATGTAAAGCGCTGTGAGATGACACATGTTGTAAATTTGCGCCATATAAATAAAATTGAATTGAATTGAATTGAACTACTTCAACCAAACACAAATCTGTAATGTTTCTACAGAGGCTCATAACAGTTACTATGTATCCTAGTATTCCTACAGAAGAGCCAGTGGTGGAAAGAAGCTAAGTACATTTACTCAAGCTCTGTACTGAAGTACAGTTTTGAGGTTTTGGTACAAAACTTGAGTATTTCCATTTTATGCTAGTTTGTACTTCAATTCCACTACATTTCAAAGGAAAAATGTTTTACTTAACTTATCTGATAACTTTAGTTAGTTTTCAGATGGGTTAATCCTAACCCTGACCCTTTGCACAATGGATATTATAACAAGTTTTTATATCACAACAATTTTTTTACTAACCTTTGTGACTTCTTACAAACAACAGTGTGTAATTGGGTCACATTTCAGATGTCTATGAGTTGTTAACAGCTCCACCAAAAAGCGATTTTACCCTCTAAACTTCTCCAATGGTTTCATTTTAATGAATCTCCATTTAGGGTTGCATGGTGGCTCAGTGATTAGCACCATTGCCTCACAGTTAAAAGATCCCGGTTAGGACCCCTGAGATCCTTCCTTGTAGAATTTGTGTGTTCTCCCTGTGTTTTCACCGTTACTCCGGCTTCCTCCCACAGTCCAAAACATGCTGAGGTTAACTGATTATTCTAAATTGTTTGTAGGTGTGAATCAGACTGTGATTGGTTGTCTGTCTCTATGTGTGGCCCTGTGACCTGTTCAGGATGTCCCCTGCCTTTGCCTGAGTTGGATGGGATAGGCTCCAGCTCCCCGCCCCCCGTGATGCTCATTTCGCTGATTTCTGTAACAGTACTTTGTTTTTTCTTCTTTCCCCTCCCATTAATCACATGACTACCCCTCAGATTAATCTGCTGCACCTGTAGATAAAACTAGACATAAAGTAGTTCAACCTGCAGCAGCTACAACAGTGACATGCTGCTGACATACTGATGCTTCATATAATGATGCCATACATAATAATATATCAGTCAGAGGGGCAAAACTAGTGCTTTTACTTTAACTACACTGTAAAAAGTGTATTTAAGCTGTAGTAAAGTACTGTTTAAAATGAGTGTTATTGATCTTGCGTTGATGATAGCAGTATACTTTTGTGGATTCTATCATTGTGAAATTACACTTCGTCCCTTTAAACTGTTATTTTAATTTCAGCAAAAGTGCAAAAATGAGGTTTACCTCTCTTTCTGTGTCTGACGTCATGCCGTCTATGCGTCATTAAGATTGTCTGCTGCAACTCAACCACCATTTTCTTCCTATAGGAATGAAAAAAAGGAAAGAAGCATAAGTCTAATGATAAAATTAAGTTTCACATTTTACATTTGGGATTAAAAACTTTAAGTTGACTTTCTTTAATTGAAGTTGCAAGAATGCAAACATTCTATTTGAGACTGATTAAATGATTTAAGTAGATTTAACCTAAAATAGTGGCGTTACTATTACTTATTAACTTAGTTTGAATAATTTAATTGAGTATGACTAATTGAAGCACTTCACTTAAGTTGGTCCAGTAATTGTCTTTTCTCAGTGTGTGTGACATTTGTATGCAGATACTTATGCACTTTTACTGAAGCAGTACTTTTACTTCTAATGAAGTATTTTTACATTGCTGTATTACTACTTTTGCCGCAGTAAATCATTTAAATACTTCCTCCACCACTGATAGCAGCTGAGATTGTAGTATATCTACTTTATATGCATTGAATCACTTTGACCACCAGAGGTCATCATTGGTCAAGACTGCTGTTTGACTGGCAGCAAAACTCTTAAATATTTATCCCTGCATGCTTATAGTTATACAGAGTTGTAATTGTGCTACACACTGAGCTTATAGCAGAACTTTCTTTTATATTATTTGTCACAAACTTAACAGAGTCATAACTTTCAGTTGGGATCTTCTCATGAATGCAGTAGTTTATGATGAGTTCATTCATCAGAGTCATTGCTTTATGCATAAGTGTGTGTAGGTATATGTGTGTGTTTTTGGGCCAAAGTTGTGTCCATCCTCTAATGCTGCAATGACATCTTCTGTCATCATTTCATATTAATATATTTGCGTTTTTCTAAATAAATTTATAGCGGGATTAGTGCAGTTCATTTTCATATGGAGAGCCACTGCTAAGCCGGAGACAGTGATCTGAAGGGAGGGGAGGAGGGAGAGATGAGGCAGAGGGGAAAATAGATACGGGGCGGAGGAGGAGGGAGGAAGGGGGAGGCAGGCAGGGAGGGAGGGAGGTGGATTTACTGGGACTCAGACAGACAGCAGACCGGCTGTCCCAAGCTGCGCTGATCCTTCACTCTCCGGCACCAAAGCTGGAGTCCGCCTGCTGCCACCTGCCTCTCCGAGAATAACACGGCGGCATCACACACACACACAAACACACACACGCACACGTACACAGCAGAGGCTCCGGGCCGAGGAGGCGAGATCTCGTGCCAGATTTCAAGGGGCATCCACTCCCCTTCCACTCGTGTCCTGTGGGAGGACGGACGGTGCTGCGCACAGGACGCACTTGGCGACCGGAGGTTTGTTGTCGTTACCAGGAGCGGAGCGCACAGAGCGGAGCCAGACCCGGCCCGGCTCTCGTTAAACCGGGCTGCCTCCCCCTCAGAGGAACCACTTGCATGGATGCACCATGGCCACGTTTGTCTGCAGGGTTCAGTTTTTAGATGACACCGATCCGTTCAACAGCACCAACTTCCCCGAACCGACCAGACCGCCGCTGTACACCTTCAGAGAGGACATCCCCCTCATCAACCAGCTCGCAGGCGTCCACCGGCTCCTCAAAGCTCCACACAAGGTAGTAACCAGCCGACCCCGTTAACTAACCACATGAAAGCACACATGCATGGAGAGCAGAGCAATCTAACAGTGATCCACCACTAAGAAGTAAGATTACTGATGTTTCCTGTGGGTTTCTTATGAGTTTCCAGCAGAACTACAAGAGCAAGTTGAAGTTTTGCACTTCCATATCCACCATTCACAGGCTATTTTGAGAACACATGCATGCACAAGTGATTGGCTCTCCAGCCCAGGGGAGTGAAACAAGGCTGCAAATGTTTGCCTCAGAGCCCACAGCAACATCAAACATTTGCTTCACTTGTCTTGGGATTAAACATCCCAGTTTAATCCTATGTGGGCACACATTTGCTGCGCTGAAGTGCCACTGAGCAAAATGCTGGCCCACCTCCAGCTCCAATAAACCTCAAATCTCACTTTTGACCTGTGGGCTGAGGGGAAATAAAAAAAAAACATCCCTTTGTGGATCTCTAAAGTGGTTTTCAGCGAATAAACCCTCTGAGTTGTATTGCATGTAGCAGTGACAGGTGGCTGCAAATGCACCGATGCAACCAGATATATCCCGAGTTGCATCATTCATCTTGTGTCAGTCATGATGCCACCCAGCAGCCCGAATCCCAGATGATCGCATTTAGTGAAAAATCATCAAAATATGAAGGGTGTGACAGGGAAGCAACCCAGAGAAGAAATAGCAACACATTCCATACTGACAAGGTTGACTCAGACGCACAAACAGCTGAACACACCCTTACAAGTGAAGCAGATGCTGCATGTGACCTTGTTTTTTTGTTTTGTTTTGTTTTTTTTTTACAGATGCTCAGCTTGAAAATGTAGACTGAACAGAGAACAAAAGTGAGGCACAGAATGAAAAAAAGAAAAAAAAAAATCTCTGCTGGCACACAGCTCTGACAGCAAACCAGCGTTCAACAGCAGAGTGGTTTTCCAAACCAGTAGATCTTCTGCTGCCCCATCTTTAAAAACCACAAAACAAATGAAAAATGGCCCGCAGCACAGAAAAGCTTATGATTACAACCTATACACGGACAGATGGCGCAGCCGGCGTCCGTGTTTGCAATTTTGTTCACATCAGCAGGAAGGCTGTGCGCAATGGCAACTGGATATTGCGCTTAGATTATAGGGATGAAGCTGAACGGCTGCAAATTTGCCCGCCAGACTGTCCAGATCTAAAAGTCGGCACTTATAAAGGCTTGAGTGTTATTATATTATTGGAAAATGTCAGTTTCTGACTCTTCCCGTCGCTTTTTGCGTCACTTCTCAGTCTGTCTTTGTTAAAACAGTCCTTGTCTCGTCTTGTTTTAACCTTCTGTGCTCTTCTCTTAGAAAAGCCTGCTGTGTTATTATGTTGTGATGGCAGAGCTCTTGTGTATATCTGGCTGGGCTGCATGTAAAGTATAGGTCACTTGTCCCAGAATTCCTGTGGCTGGGGCCTTGGATCCCTGCGACACTTTGTTCTCCTCACTGTGGGTGCCGTGGTTTTCCTGACCTCGTCCACCATCTCCTCTTCCACCTCTCTGACCACGCACCAGTTTGTACACATAAACACACACACATAAGGTTAACATGGGCTGCCAAGGCTAAATCAGTGTGCTACTGGTTTGTGTGTCTGGGATGTGTCATTTTGTCCCAACGAAGAAGTTTCCTTTTGATTCTCACAGAGGAGATCAACACTTCTTTTCCTTTTACAAGCCTAAAATGATCATAAAAGACTCAGCAAAGTTAATCAAATTAGGTAGTAAGACAAGTTTCGTACTAAAAGTGATAAATATGCAGCTCAGTGCGAGAAGCTTCACCATCAGTCAGACAGCAACACCTCTGCAGTGAAAAACCTTCTAGTCCCTAAAGAAACAATAAAGTCCAGACTTCACAGCTTCACTTTTATTTCATTACCAAAGGGCTCCCATTAAAGCAACATTGGGAGATTTAATGGCCGTGTAGAACACCCCCTCCCTACGTTCTCTTCAAAGAGCACGCTCCTCTGCGGCTCGGATTCTGACACAAAAAAAGTTCCTACAAACTTGTCATCTAAGTTACGTAAGGGTATCGTTAGCCGTCGACCCACGGTGATCGCCAGCAGGCTGGGTGTTGTTTTAACATGGAAGTAATTACCCCTCCTCCCCCATCTCCCCTCTATTTCTTCTCTGCTTTGCTCTTTAGGGAGAGTTTGATTAAATGAGTGCAAAGCATACGAGACACTAAGTGTTTCACTGGCCCGTCCCAGAGCCTCGAGCTGTGAAGAGCCTGCGGTTCCTTTTGGAGCTGCCGCTCCGCCACGTCCAGCATGATGTGTTTTGTTATGTTATTACTCCTATTACCCAAACCAAGTGTTTTAGGAAAGAGACACTGTTTGGAGGGAGAGCTGCTAACATATGGTGTTACGGAGGGATCACTTCTTGCTGTCCAAGCAGTAGTTGTGTGATTGAGTAATTTGTGCAGATGAAGCAGAGCAGCAGAAGACAGCAGGCAGCTGGAGGTGATGGTCTGTCCTGGGACATGTGTCAGACAGAGGGGGGATTCTCAAGGAAATGAGTGAAAGGTTTACTGAGGTACTAAAAAAAGACTAGAAAGACACACTGATAGTTTAGTGAAAAAGCTTTTTTCCTACAATATTATCACTTATCTATGAAAATTACAGGCTTATATATTAGAATGAATTAGAATTAGAGTTTTTCTTCAGAACTTTCCTCAATTTCAGGGGTTTCTATGTCAAGTTGTTACTTTTTCTCTAGTGACTGTGGATTAGTGGGTTGTCTTGCAAAGCTGGCAGTTCATTCCACATGCTGAAATGTTCTTGGGCAAGACGCTGAACCCCAGGTTGTTCCTGATGGCAGGAAGGCCCCTTGCATGGCAGCTCCATCAGCACTGGTGTGTGACTGGGTATGTGTGAATGGGTGACTGGAAAATGCTGTAAAGTTCCTACCTTAGCGTACCGTTAAAATAGGAAAGTGCTACACTGTAAAAAAAAAAAAAGGAAAAATGTTGAAAATTCAGAGGCAAGGGTGCTAGAAATATTCAATTAAAAGCAGGGAAATGCTATAACATTCAAAAACTGTAAAAAAAAAAAAATACTTTTTACTGATTTAAATACAATAAAACAGTGTAATTTTACAGTTATGCATTATAAATACACAAATGACTGTTTCAAACACAGATTTTTGATGTGGACATTATGAGCAGGTTTGGTCTTTTTTATAGTCAACATGTAAATTAATACTTTTTCCAAGACTTTACTAATTATTATCTGGATTTTAACGTAACAGAAAAAATCTGTCAATTAATACTTTGAAAATATTAATTGTTTTTTAACCCTTAATGTATAATTTTTTTTCAAATGACACCAAATATCTGTAAAATAATATCATTTTTACTGATTTAAATAAAGTTAATAATGGTGTAATTTTATGATCAAACACTGTAAAAAAAAAAACAAAAAACAAATGACCATTTTTGAAAACAGATTTTTGATGTAGACATTATTTACAATTTTGGCCTGTTTTTTTATGGTTCACATGTAGATGAACAATTTTTTTAGTGATTTGATCTATAATTTAATTTAAAAAAAGGAAAAACCTGTAAAATACTGTTAAATCGTTCAAAATATTACAGTTAAAAACAGTGTAAACCATTTACCATTTCCACTGTTTGAGGTGGAAGCTTGGCTGGAATGAAAAATGCTGAATAATGCGAGCAGACTGGCCTCAAGAAATGCTTTTGTCTTATTCCTACAATAAAAGCGGGGCAGTGGGACAGGCCATGATTAACCTCCCCACCCACTGTCTCCACCCCTCTGTGCCTCAATCTGAGATTTACCAAATCTCACATGCACGAAACGTGAACAACAACAGCATCAAACTTGGGTGTAATACCTGCTGAAACTGGGGATGAAGTACACAGATTGTCCTTAAAGTATAATCACTAAAATGTTTGTGCCTTTTCTTTTCTTTGACTTTTTGAGCCGTGCTAGCGGCCAAACGGGCTCCAGAGATAGCAGTGTGGTCTGCTCTATATTTGGTTCCAACACAATGGATCCCTTTGCCCTGACTTTTCCTCATGTGTCATTTTGATGTTAACATTTGTGGTTTTGGGTGAAATGTCTTAGCAGCTTCTAAAAATGTAATGGCTTTGGTGATCTTCTGACTTTTCATGTTGCAACGTCATCATGCCAGAAATGTCAATACTTTGGTGTAAAACTCGTAAAAGTAAAAACATATCCATCAGCCTGAACTCTATGTTGTGTACCAATTTGCAAAAGTTTACTTTGGATGCTAAACTAAGCCAGTGAACATGGTGGCATTAGCGTAGCGTTCAGCTCTTCCTCTGGAGAGACTGCTTATTGGTAGCATTTGTTTGTTTGGAGCAGTTGTTTCTATCAGGGGTTTACCTGAAAAAATATCTAGCTATGACAGCATTTTCATAATCCAAAACAACTAGACTTGCAATTAGAGATGTGTCTGGTGACTGTGTTTTCCTTCTGGATTAGCCACTGTATTTGGCACAGATGGATTAATGTTGTTGTGACAGAATGAGGGGAATCTGGAGCGGTACCCAAAGTCACCTTGGTTCATTATGGTGTGTGACTGCTTCTGGGGGTTGCTTTGAGAATGAATGATTCTGGCTTCTCAGATTCTCCTTTGTGATAGTTCGGCCTTGGCAGTGTCCCCCTTCAACTCCGTGCCCTAGCGGACACACCCACCCTGGAGCTCCTGTGCGCATGCTGCCTCAGAACGGAGTAAATATAGCAAGGTTATATTTGTGCTGTGAGTCCATCCGACAGGCCGTCTCTCTGTTTCCGACTAAAAGGAGGGACAGACAGAGAGCAGCAGCAGGTCTTGTGATCCGCGGCCTGAGCTGGCCGGAGAGTGCTGTCAAGCATTTTGAATGGATGGCCGAGTGTGTGTGTGTGTGTGTCTGTATGTTCGTGTCGGAGGGCGTTTGGCAGCTCACCAGACCCCAAGCTAGGTCAAACCCACCAATACCACTGAGCTGCGAAATGCCGATGCATGACTCTGATCTCATTCACCTATTCATACATGAGCAGCTTTAACAAGAAGCTGCAAAACTCCGAGCGGATTGTTGCAACATAATGATGTAAGTTGCTTTTTATGAGTTGTCCCTGGGATGGCTGCTCGCACCTGCTATCAACTTGTGACTGTACTCATAAACATCAGTGCCAGTGGTGTGCAGATATATTGCTGTGCACCTGGTCTCCAACTCAGCAGGGTTTCCCGTTACACAGCAGAGTGGGTCAATTTTGACGTACGCCGCTCTCTGCAGCGTTACCATAGATCATGGCTTGGGCGGAAGATTGATCTGTTCTCGAGATGTACAGCACAGAATCAGCACATATCAGCCGTGTGCATGAATGTACATGTGTTAATTATATATGTGGGAATAACTCAGACATGCAGAGACTCAATTTAAGCAATATTCACGTGTCAGATTTCTCACAGATGGTATTTAAATGCACTAAAATCGGCCTTTCTTTCTCTGTGTTCCGCTTTGGTTTTGGTTTCACGTTCTGCAGCCTTTATTACCAGTTAATTCCCTTAACAGCTTTGTAATGCCGAAAGCAAAGCCGCACTGTGGATGGCTCTCGCTCTTTTCACAGGCCGCTTGTGTTCAGATCCCTGCCCTGTAAACTGGCTTTGTTTTACGGGCTCATATTGTTTTTAAAAAAGGGTGTGAAAAATAGATGTGGAAAGAGGGCATTAGAAGAAGTGAGCCCATGGTTACTGTCATTCATGTGGGTGTTTTGTACGTGTGCATCACTGCAAAGGACATTCCACATTTTATTTCATCACTTAGTTAGGTGTAAATTAAAATTTGTACAGTGGAGCTCTTGTTTTTGAGTATCTGGTTTAGTTTTGTTCAGTTCAGTTGAATTAAATGCATTACCTTACTTCAAATTCCTTTTATGCATTAACACTGTTGTATTAAAACGATTTCTTTCTATGTCTCTGCATAGCTCGATGACTGTGCACTTCAGCTCTCCCACAATGGAACCTATCTGGATCTGGAGTCTTCTCTGGCTGAGCAAAGGGACGAGCTGGAGGGCTTTCAGCAGGATGACACAGGGTGAGACAGAATTACATTCATACCCTTTATAGAAAACAGACCTATCTTCTTTCACTCATGACCAATCAAAATATACCCTAATAAGACAAAATAATGAGCTCTGTTGCAGTCCCTCACAGACACACACACTCACACACACTCACACACATATTTTCTGAGTTTCTTCATTCTTACAAAATGGGACGAATCACAAGCTGCTGGATGTGGATTTCTTGGAAGTACAAGTTCATGGAAAGTATGAAGCGCTCTGGAAAG
The DNA here is from genome assembly GCA_024666655.1 of Dascyllus trimaculatus. Taxonomy (NCBI): domain Eukaryota; kingdom Metazoa; phylum Chordata; class Actinopteri; family Pomacentridae; genus Dascyllus; species Dascyllus trimaculatus. Next base: position 24,211,280 of record CM045461.1, on the reverse strand, counting down.
CAGGACAGATGTGCCCTGCCTGAAACAGTAACATCTCTTCCCTTGCTGTATTTTTCGTAATAATTGATATTCTGCTAATCTGTGTGCCAAAATCACACATGCAGTTCACACCAAGGCTGAACAATTAATTGATTTCAATTAGGATTAGCACTTTGAAACAATAGCAATAAACAGACTGCACAGGCCGCAATTTAGGATATACAGTATGCAATGCTTTCAACACAGGATTTATTTAGTTTATATTGTTTTACTTCTAATTTGACCTGATTGAAGAATGTGCAAAAATAAGATCCTGCTTCCGAGCAATGCGTGACAAACCTGTTTTAGTCAGATTGTTTCAGAAAGAAGCTATTATTTTCTCATTGAATGGTTTTTTTTTTTTTAGCATTATTACTTTATTTAAATAATTTGACACAGTCACAGCTTTTGCCACAATTATTTTATCTACTATACCATTAAATAAATATAAGTCTAATCTCTAGGTGATGTTGTGATGGAATCTTATGTGGTAATGATCCACCGCATGTTCAGTCTGTGATGCAATAAATATTGAACTAAAGCTTTTCGAAAAAATACCACACATTACAATATGTATTAGAAAAATTGCAGTTAGATATTTTATCCAAATCGTTCAGCCCTGGTTCACAGAGTAGTCAACTTGCAAATGAAACAGCATGATTCATTTGTAATGGGAAACCTTTTCAGTCCCTTAAACCTCTCAGCAGTGTTGATGTCTCTCTTTAGGTGAACAACAAAAGTGTAAATCTGCTACTCGAGCTGAAAATTGAGCTGAATTTTAGACCTGGTAAACTACTTTAGAGAGTCATGCATGTTGTCTTTGGATCAATTAGTCGAGTGCTGCTCAAAAAATAGACTCATTCATAAATATGTGACACCTAAATGTTGACAGGTATATGATCAGTGTGTATTATGATAATATAGTCCTTAGTGATATGTTGCTGGCTTCCAGCCTGATTCATTATTCTGTGTCAGTGTGTCAGCGCATTACAGTAAACGTTCCCTGGATCTCCTGGAAATCCATAATTTTCCTGACATCATTAGCTCCTGTATATCTCTCCGCTGACGGTAATGTTCCTTTTAAAAAGTATATGACTTTTTCTAGTGGGAATGGTTTGCATTTCTTATAAATGGTAGCCTTAAACACAGTGAAAGGCTGGCATATTAGCCACAACTACTAAAATTCAACAACTTCATAAACGTTTATGGCCTTTATTGTTACCAAAAGTATGCTATTGTGATATTTACACTGTCATGTCTTTAGTAACTACTGTGGTTAGCGACACAAAGTCTAGGTAGTTAATATAATTAGCCTTAGCAGGTTCTTTTTTCATTCAGGTATGTAATGTTAATGCTAACTAGCAATAAACAAATTCAATTTGGCGACCACACATTTACTGTAGCTAGCACACCAGATAACATTTACTAATGCTAGAAAACATGACTGAGGAGTTATGTCATAAGTTACTGAAAATAAATGACCACAAAATGCAGCTTGCATTGTTTTTAAAGCTGTTATTTTGACATAACTTCACACTTGCAACTACTATGGCTAGCAAATTAGCCTAGTTAACCTTAGCAGGTTCACATAACCATCAGGTTTGCAATGCTAATGCTAACTTGTAGAAAAGCTGGTTAAAAAGCCATACAATTATTGTAGCTAACACAGTGGAAAAATATGAGGGGTTTCAAAGGAGTTGGGCTTACCATAACTAACACCATATCTATTTACTAACTGTTGCTTTCACAAAAAAACACTGTTGCCCACCTATAGCGAGCTGTAGGTAGCATAGTTAGCCTCGGCAGCTTCTGTGTGCTTTCAGGTCTGTACCTTTAATGCTAACTAGCCAGAAAGCTACTTAAATATGAAACCATACAGTTAGCTAACAAAAGAAATAAAATTTAGTGATATTATGAAACATGACTGAGAAGTTATACAGTAAGTTGCTGAAAATAAATATCGTGGAAATGTTGCCCACATTTGTTTCCACAATTATGCTTTTGTGACATGACTGTAAACTTTCTGCTTTCAGTTTGTAAAGTTAATGCGAACTTGCAAGACAGCTAGTTAAATTAGGAAGCCATATAATTAGCTAGAGACCAAATTAAGTTTAACAATGCTACAAAACAAGTTGGTCTACTATACCTAACATTAATGACTTCATAATTGCTATCTAACTGTAGCTTAAATGGTGTACTTCAACAAAGAGCCACTGTTGCTGCAAGTGTTGTAACTTTAGCTAATTAGCTGTATAGCAAACAAGGGAACATCACAGCTTTAGAATGCACTTTGTTGTCAGCTAAAAGCCTTTTGTATACACAAAGCATGGCCACATAGAGAGTACACCAAGAAGGCAGCTGTTAAAGTGGCTGCATATGCATATGTGTGTGACAGTGTGTGTTTGTGGCGAGTTGTGGTATGCTGATCTGTTTGGGACAGGGGGCGGCAGCACGATAAGTGATGGCTGACCAACAGAGCCGAGTTGTTCTCTGTGTCTGTTTGTATGACTGCTTGTTTCCATGTGTACGTTTATTTGTTTGTCCCTTGGTGAGCCATGGGACTGATGATAGACAGGTGAATAAAGCTGTGAGTGTGTTTCTGAAGTGGCTGAGATGTCGAGGAACTGGTTGGATTAGATGGGCTTGCCTGTTGTTTTCTGAAACTGTGGCTTTTACAAATGCCATACTGAATTGACAGTCGGAAGTGAATCAAATATTTGGCTTGGGTTTGACCCCTTCTTGGGAAAACGTCACAAAGGTTGAGGATGGATGCTTTACACTAAACCTGTCCTGCCTTCCCTCAGTTGGATGGACCCTGTTTATATATAGTGTCAAAAATGAATAAACAAATCAAAATTTCAGCCTCAACCCACATATTTTATTTGTGCTTTAAAGTCATGTAGCTCTAACATATTAATAGCATCTAAGAAAAAAACATCAAGTTGAATGTGTGAATTTTGTCCACCAATTGCAATAGCTATATTCTTTATTTAGACAGCTTATAGTTACATTTTTACTTGTCTAATCTTACAATAATGAGTACAATTTTGGATTGATGGTATGTATGACCATTACATATGATGGTCAAATGTGAAATAGACTATGTTTTTATTGCATACAAGGTTAATTTTTCTATTTTTTGCTGAAAAACTGAATCTGAAAGCAGATTTCCCCCCCCCCTCTTTTGCTGAAAATAAAGAGCACATTAGTATAAATGGATTTTCTCACAGAATTTATGTTCCCACACATCAAGAATGTGTTGTGATTCCAGCTGTGGCAAGACGCTGCTCACCACAGTTGACAGTAAACAAAGTCCTCTGGTGACAAGGATAGCTCAGCTTCCAAAGAAAGAAAGTGAAGAGAAAGTGGGAGGAAAATGGCCGTAGACAGCGACACACATTAGTCTCCCTCTGAACCCTTTCGACCTTTGTAACATTCAAATTAGTAATAATAGTAGACAGAAGTCAGAAATATATTAGATAAGATAAGATCAAATAAACTTCACTGATCCCTCACCGGGCAAATTCACAAATATTCACAATATTGACGCCTTATTTAAGTTATTCAACGGCATAACCCTAACCACACCGTTAGGTCTCCACAGATATGGATGGTGGGGCCTAATTTTTGTCCCCCAGTTCTCTGACAAAACATGTTCTGAGTTGTTGCTTTACACAATACATTATCAGACAGTGAAGAAAAAATGAACGTGTTCTGTCAACATCTCAACAGATTGTGTTAACATTTTGCTCTATTTCCGAGCAAAGCTGATAACAGAAGGATAAGATGCCAGCTGCTCTCTTGTTTGGGTGTGTGTTTTCTTTAGCACATGTTATCCATAACGTGTGTATGGTCTGTCAGAGCAGTGCTTTCCCTGCTTGGTTTGGATGGTATCAGTATGTTAGTGATAGAAGCCACTGATGAGTTCCAGATCGGAGGATAAGAGCTAAGGATAGGAGAGAGAGTTGCGCTCAAAACGGCATCATACTTCACCTTGATGTTTATGTGTACGCAGTGTTTTCTCGCTGGAAATGTTGTGTGTATGAATGTGGTCATTGGCACGATGGCATGTGGAGGTGTGTGTTTGTGTAAATGCGTGTTGTGTCTGCTGCAGTCCTGTTGTCTGTCCTCAAGGCTCAGATGTGTATCAGTATGGGGGTACAGATTTAATGCAGGCCTCTGAAGGTCTGCATCATTCCCATCTTGTCAACTGCTTGCTCACACTTCATAGTTTGTCTTCAAATCTCTTTTTTGTCACAAGTAAATGCTAATTAGCTTTGACTAAGTGAAAATCTTCTTCAGGAACCAGACAATATACTTCCCTGAAAGTATTTTTCAGCCAATAGTAATTCTGTTTTCATCTGTCTGTCTTAGGTCCAGAGGGAAGAAGCATAGTGTTATTTTACGGACCCAGCTGACTGTCCGTGTGCACGCCTGCATTGGTGAGTACAGTCTGACATGTTTATCTGCGTTTAACACACGTTTCTTCCTGAATGCACACACACAGTCAAACACATCAGCAAGCCTGACAACACACTGTACCACACGTTCAGATGGCTTGGGATTTACAAGTGGTGCTTTTCAGACCTGAGACCTCCCAGTCAGAAACAGATTTGATTAGTGTGTGAAATTTCTCTAAATTTAATCTAGTACTTTCATCACGTCAGTAATTGTGTTAAATGTGTGTTGGGAGCCTTTACATTTTGAAAGAGAGAGAGATAAGTGGCTGTCAAGGGATTTCAATGTGTAAGTGTGATCACAGCTCGACTAGCTGCTACCTTATGCTGCAGTCTTCACTGTGGGATGCGCTTAACTGTTCTCAGTTAGAGGAGGAAGGAGGAAATACAGAGACAGGGAAGAGTGACAATCACTGAAGGTTAGTGGGTGGTAAATAAAAAGGAGATAGCAGTATGTAATAAAAAGTATGTCCTGATAAGAGTGGGAGAAAGAACTAAATGAGAGATTTACAAAGGGAAGGATGGAATTATATGAGATTGAGTCAAAGGGCAACATGGTGTTGCACACTGAGCCAACAAATCTTTTTTTATCATGGTGTTATAACATGTTTTTATCTCTGTTTGAAGGCCATGTTGGATAAACATTTAAACTGTTTTATGATGAGAATACAAGACAAAGAAACTCATTCATGTTGGCCTAGTACGTTATTGAAATCATAATCAACTCAGCCAAGAATATTTTGCATGTATATCACATTGCTGTCTTCATGATATGAATTTTTAATTTTAACTGAACTTAGCTGATGTAACAGAACATTATTTCCCAGCACTAGACCAATCATGTCCTATGAAGTTCTTGAGATGGCAGTGTCAATCTACCGGTCATACAGTTGGTTCCAGGTGACATATCTCAGTAAAGAAAAGTTGGATTGCCCCAAATGATGTATCTGCGAGATTGATGGGTGCCATCCTGAGAAACACTTAGTAAGGTTTTCATCCTCCCATAGGCTCTTGACAGTGTAACAGGATACTTCCCAACATTTTTGCCTGGGTGGATGTATGTAAGCAGGTGACTTCCTCGGTAGGCGTAGCCTTTAGCTAGCTGACTGAGATACTGAGTCATATTCTCTCACAGTATTTTCTAGACTGTGTTTTTGAGCTCGTCATGTGTGACAGGTGTAATTACACTGATTGTTTGATTAGATTTTCTTCCTGGTTAATTTCTGCAATAATGATAAATAAATAAAAATAAATAATAAGATGCTAACTGTTTTTGTCCCTCTTTGGCAGAAGTCAAACAGAATAAATGAAGACTAGGGCCGCCCCCCCACCAAAAATTTTCTTAGTCATTTGTTAAAGTCATTACCTGACAAGTTATTGCACATTTATGATATAAATAATATAGATTTCTTTGGGAACATAAGAAATGGATTTAAGTTTCAGGGCTGAGAAATATAAGTTATAAGTTAAGTTTTAAGTAATTGTAGCGGTAATGATTCCGAATATGTCAGGGAAACCAGCACGGAGAGTGTCTGAACATTTTGTTAACAGGCCTAGTAGCACATATTTATCTAGGTTATCTAACATTAGAGTCAGTGGTCATGCTAAGTAGCTAATGCTAAGCTACTTACAAGTTTCAAATGATAAGCTAAGTTTAAAGTCGACAATAGGCATATGTTTGTCGAGTTTCTGTCAGTGTGCCCGGCCTAAGCATCGGCAAACATTTTTTTAAAACTACAGTTACAATGGGGCAGCTTGGCTGGAAGCAGATGATTGGAAAGCTCACAAGCAGCATTTAACATTCGAGTCAACAACATTAGCCCAGTTTTGGAGCCCTGATGTGATCACCTCAAACACCTGCTCAAAGAGTGTGTAATAACACACTCTTTAAGAGACCATGGAAGCAATGTCTGTTCTTGCCTGCCTATAGAACTTTTTTACTTTTGACCCACTGCCCAGTGAAAACTTGGTTGACTTAGACTAGTGTGTTTTTTGTTTGTTTTTTATAAGATTATTTTGGGGGCTTTTTCTGCCTTGATTGAAGGACAGCTGAAGACAGATACAAGGGGTGAGTGGGTAGAGAGGGGGAGTGACACACAGCAAATCCTTGCCATGGATTGGAATCAAACACATGGTGGCTGTAGTTGAGATTTGTGAACTACGTATGTGACAGATTAGTGTTATGGTTTCCTTATCCACCAGTATACAAGGGTCCTCTGTGGTCTGAGTGACATAATTTTCACCATTAGAGGGTGCATGTATGTGAGGCTTTGAGAGTAAGTGCTTATATTCTACAATTTGTAGTGACATAGTGGACATGTCTGTGTGTCCCTTAAGCTATAAGGGCACCAACTGTGCATGTGTTGGAAAACTAAAATGGACATTTTGATTTGAGTCATGGAACACATGCATGAAATATGTACATACTGATCTACTGTGCATGTATGCAACATGACTAAATAGAACTATGTGTCCGTGTGTGCATCCACAAGGGAGTATAATCCTAGTTTAAGACTCTTCTCATTGACTAATGTTTGCTCGACTATTAGGGAGCAGCCCTACCGAAAAAGTAAATATAACAAATAATTCAGTATCCATTCTCTCCAGAGTAGCAGGGAACTCTCAGCGTAGTTTATTCTGCTATTTTTGTTTAGATGCTAGAATTAAGTCTTATAATGGTGGTGAAAACCCAGTTAAAATCATCCCACTCTTTTTTACTTTCTGTGCTTGGGCTGTGTGCTTTCCTCCATGACTTGTCTACATGGTCAGCATTCTCCATGCCAGTGATAGCAGCGCTAATTCTGGATCTGAGGTTCAGTGCCTCTGATTGGTTGAGAATGTGATGAGGTGAAAGTTCACTTTGAGTGGAGCTCGGAGTGTTAAAGAGAGAAAGCGTGCATATACAAAAACAGAATCTGTTATTATAGTTATGGTGTATATTTCTGTCTCGTTCTTTTTTCTTTTTCTTTTTAGAAAACCTAACTTGCATGCTGACAGTACAGTAACAAAAACAATCAAAAATAGTTTATCAGGTCACACGATGAATATCAACAACAGCTGATTTCAAACTATAATTACACCACTTGGTTTGGAACAGGATCATATATCAGTAGCAGGTTTTGCTACATTTGATAACCAATTAGAGTAAGTTAATCAATATTACATTAGTTCATCATCAATATTTTTGCAATAAATCACTGTTCCTATTGTTGCATTGTCTGTTGTGTCTACTGTCTCTAGACCTCCTGAACTTGCTCTATATTCCCCACCTTTAGTAGATTACAATGGACATATGGCTCCTGTCTTCTCTTGAATGAGGGCTCTCTTAAGTCCCTGGGTTGGGGGTGTTTGGAGCAGACGTGCTCTGTTCTGAAACGGATGAGAAGTGACCCGGGTCTGCAGCCACCTGCTGCACATGTACATATGTTGTATGCATTCTCACGTGAACGTGCTACCTTTTTCTCGTCATCCTGTAATGAACGGAGTGCGGTATAAGCTAAATCTTTCTCTCACACCCATGGACACATGTGATACACACACCACCACACACACACATACACAAACTCTTAGAAGGAATCTTCCCATGGCTTGAAGAAAACCAGCGCTGGGCTAAATTTGCTTTTCCCTTTCAGCATGATATGAAAAACAGCTTTTTATTAGCGAAGAGAGAAAAAGCTCCATCTTCACCAAATAAGACTTTCTTTTGAAGGGCATGAGTGACTTTTGACCAGTGCCAAGACATGATGATAGAGTTTGCTCTCTATATTAACCGCAGTCCAGATTTCATCCAGCATGGCACAGATGCTGGGCAGAAAGCAACTCTTTATTGGAGTTGATATTCCAAAGTGACAGTGTGTAATTCTGCTGAATTAAACGGACATATAATCAGATAGCTAAAGCTAGTCAGAGTGATCCATTAACTTTAGAGATCTACTGATCGTCCCCCTTTCAGAGTTGCTTCAGCTGTCCACTCATCTACCAGTTTAATGTCTGCTAATCCTCCTGGGCCCTGACCTTCAAATCGTATCAGTAGTGGTCAGCATACTATCAACCAAATGAAAAGTCTGTCACATTCAAGGATGCACATTGCTTGGAGAATTAACAGTCTGTGACTCACAAGTAGTTGGTCAACATAGGATTGTGTGATGTGTGTTTGAATTAAGTGTATGGATTGCTAAATTGTTTCCTGGTTAAAATCCAGGAAAGGATCAATTCCTTACAGATTTCCCTAATCTTACAGGCTTCATCAGCTTTCAGGTTTGATCGGCAAAGATCAGGATTTCATAGTATTAAGGCCAAATCGTTGGGTTTGCAACCTTCTTCAATCATCTATTGATCTTCTTTCCAGGCCACAGGGGTGAGGAAAAATGAGCATGAGGCTATGTGAAACGCAGCTTTCCTGGGCATTTCTTGGCACCGCTGTAGAAAGATGAAATTACATGCAGGCTTGCCAACTTTGGATTAAGGAAACTCTGTGATGCGTGTATGAGTGAGTGAGGGTGTGACAATGTTTGGGAGTTAATGAGTTTTTCTGTTGCATATGAAAAGGGAAAAGAAGGGCATATTGGCATGGTCAGCAAAGCAGTGACTTTGACTGCTGGTGTAAGCACTACTCTGCACACAATGTGTCCGCTCTGCTGAGGCCCTTGTGGCACTCTAATGATCCAGGTCTTCTCAACACTCAGTGCCTGAGCCCCACCGGGAAATCAGATTGTTTTCTCTTATCTTATGCAGGTGTCCTGATTGTCTTCAGCTTTAAGCTAACAAAGTGCGAACCTCATCAGTTTTCTTATCTGTTTCTATAAGTCTCTTCTATTTGTTCTTTTGTCTTTCAGTATCCACTTCTGTGCCCTTTCACTCAAAGTCCTTCTCTCTTGTTGAGCCGTCCCACAGTCCCATCAGAGTGCCAATCAGAGTCCCTTGTTTAAGGGTTAATTTTAGCTGTCTCTGTCGCAGTAGAGTTGTTGTGGATCGTGGGTGACGGGTGCCGAGAGGTGGTTCAGGGGTGGGGGTGAAGTGAAGGTGTTATCTTTAGAAAGTGTTGACAGCACAGAAACATGTGAGGGAGGCACCACAGTGCTGAACCTGTACCAGCCAAATGTGAGTGTTAGAGGAAACATGAGGGGCAAAAAGGGTTGACTCAGGAAAATCAAGGAGAACTGGAAGATATAAAAGCTGATAAGCAGTATGAGAAAGGATATGAACTTTACCTTTTGTTGTACTATTAGATGCTTTTCTTAAAACTGTACTGAACAAGAGTTTTATGCAAGAAGACTGGGAGTTTGGAGCTCAGCTAACAGCATCAGTGGCACCTGGAGGCATCATTGCTCATTACATTCCACATGAAAGTGCTAAAACAATTATCATAATTGTATGGTTTCCATTAGTTTGTTGGTATTATATGGCCATGTGACATGTGTTGAAGGCTGTTATAGAGAGGGAAATAGTGGAGCTATAGACTCCAACATGAGGAGGGCATTCATCAAGACTGGAGGAGAAAGAGGAATTAAAACACCGTTCTGTCGTAATTGTTTAAGCTTTACATGAATATATTGCTGTTTGCTGTTTATGTTGAGTTTCTTTGGTCTCCTCAAACAATAGTGATTGAAACGGAGGAGATCCTGTTGGAGATAAAACCTGAAATTACTGCTATGCAGAAAAGAGAGAAGCTGCCAGAACCAATTTAGTCTGTTTACTAATTGGTAGAGGTATGAAAACAAGAAATTGTGGCTGAATAATTGCTATCGCGTTATGAGCAAGCCAGATAAGATTACCCCCAACTGCATATTACATATTGCTTCACACAAGCATTATCTCTGTGCAAATCAATATGCTGTCAAAACATGGCATACTACTACCGAGCAGACCAATTATGGTTGTTGTGGCTGCATTGCTGTGACATGTAGTTACAGAAGCATGTCATGTTACAGGTTATAGGTGTAGGTGCACAGCTAGACTGTAGCTATGGCAAAGATTCAACCAGCAGTATAAGTATCATTGCTTGCGTGAACAACATTGTTTCCAAGTAGGTCCACTAGTTGTGATGTTCTGATTTTAGGACTTTTGGTACTTTTTGAGGCAATGAATGAAGTGAAATTCAGCTACCAAAAGAAAAAATAAAGAAACTGTTAAGTAGAAAGGAAGTTGTAGCAGCAGTGTTTCACAGTGGTCCAACATATAGTATTATAGGTAGCCTGCTGGTAAATGAAGCAGCATCGCATTTAGTTTGAAGAACAGCGACAGAGTGAATCAGCTGTAAGTCCATAATAACTGTTTTCTAATGCTCCTGACAATGTTAAATATGCAGTGCTTTTCAGCTGTTTACACTGACACCAGTTAAGTTTTACAGTAAACAATTTTAACACGTATAAAGTTAACAAATACATTTTTTTTTTTTTTTTTTTTTTTTTCCTTTTTCTTTTATTGGGTTTTCATCATATACATACATTGATTCTTCTTAAATGACATAGAACCCAATTATGTTTTTGTTTTTTTCCCCCCCCAACACAACAATATCTCAAACAATATACACCTCTGCACATATAGATAAAGGAAATTAAAGATCTCAAGGGAAAGAGAAGAGGACAAATAAAAATAAATAAAATAATAATTTTTAAAAAAAAAAACAAAAAACAAAACATAGCCAAACATAACAAAAACATATCAGACAGAAAATTAAAGTAAAACCACAGAGGATACAATTATATTAAATAAATTGTACTGATAGTTTGTAAATCTATCTATCAAAAAGAATTACAGTGTGTTCCAAGTTAGTCTGTATAGCCTAATAACATCCTGCTCTATGTAACTGCCACATGTTAGTCTACCAAAGATGACATAGAATTGACCAAGGACAGAAAGGGGCCCCAGGTCCGATAAAAATTTTCTGAACAACCTCTAATATTGAACTTAATTTTCTCTAAGTGAATGAAGGACATTAGATCTTTCAACCAAGAATTAGACGATGGAGGTTTTGGATCTTTCCAGTGAAGTAAAATCCGTCGGCGCGCCACGAGAGAGGAAAAGGCAATAACATTTCTCTCCCTGACAGAAAAACAAGCAAAATCTTCAGGTACACCAAAAATAGAGATGGCAGGGCTGGGAACCACGGGCCTATTGAGAGCTCTAGATAATGTATCGTAAAAAAAGGACCAATACGGACCCAGCTTTGGACAGGAGAGAAACATGTGCACATGATTAGCAGGTGAGAGGGAACATCTGTCACACATATCACCGGTGTTAAATAGTTTGTTAAGCCTGGCTTTAGAAAAATGTGTCCTGTGTAAGACTTTGAACTGTATCAGTGTCAGACTGGCGCAAGGAGAGGTGGTGTTGACTCTTTCCAGGGCCCTCTGCCACCAGTCTGCTGAGAAAGTAACATTAAGTTCCGATTCCCAAATGTTTCTTGCTGCTAGAGGACACAGTGATGTAGTCATCTTGACCACTGCTGAGATGATTCCACGGACTGCAGGATAAGATAGGATGGTATCCATGAGGGAGTCAGGTGGTTCATGGGGAAAGTGGGGGAAATTGTGGTGAGCAAAACTGCAAGCCTGAAAATATCTAAATAAATGAGATTGTGGAAGATCGAATTTTGCTTTAAGAGTATCAAAAGAAATAAAGATTTTATCAACAAAAAGTTGTTTAAAAGAAACCAAGCCTCTCTCTTTCCACAAAGTGAAAGCTGGGTCAACAGCTGAGGGTGGAAATAAATGGTTGCCACAGATGGGCATTAGTGGAGAAGGAGAAGCGATTTTAAAGTGGCGTCTAAACTGTCTCCATATCTTTAATGTGGATAAAACAATTGGATTAGAGGTATGGTTAAGAGGATGCAAGTTTAACGGGGCACAAATCAAAGTTGCTAGAGAGACAGACCTACATGAGCGAGCCTCCATCTGACACCAGTCTGTTTTAGGGGAATTGTACCACATGTGAATTTTTTGGATATTGGCCGCCCAATAATATGTTAAAAAATTTGGTAGAGCAAGGCCACCGTCTTTTTTAGCTCTTTGTAAGATAGAATATTTTGCCCTTGGAGTTTTACCTGCCCAAACAAAAGTTGAAATGCTCCTATCAAGTTTTTTAAAAAAGGATTTAGGGAGAAATATTGGCAAACATTGAAAAAGGAATAAGATTCTCGGGACCAGATTCATTTTTATTGTGTTGATTCTTCCCAGGAGGGACAGGGGGAGAGCGTTCCAGCGCTGGAGATCTGATTTTACTTCTCTGACCATTTTCAAGATGTTATTTTTGTACAGTGAGGTGAGATCATGTGAGATGTTGATACCTAGATAGCGAAAACTGGATGGGGCTAATCGAAAGGGCAGTATTTGGCTTGGGATCTGTTTTGCAGCATTGTTGATGGGAAAACATTCACTCTTATTAAAATTTAGCTTATAGCCTGAAAAAGAACCAAATGTTTGTAGAATTTCAAGGATATGGTTAATACAAACTGTAGGATTTGATATATAGAGCAGAAGGTCGTCAGCATAAAGCGAGACCCTATGCTCAATTCCATTTCTACAGATACCAGTGATAAATGAAGAACTTTTAATGGCCATGGACAGAGGTTCGATTGCAATAGCAAATAATAAAGGTGACAGAGGGCAGCCTTGTCGGCAGCCGCGTGCCAACGGGAAATAGTCCGACCGCGTGGAGTTGGTAGTCACACTGGCAATAGGTGCATTATATAACAGCTGGATCCATGATATATATTTAGGGCCAAAACCGAATCTGTTGAGAACTGAGAATAAATATCCCCACTCCACCCGGTCAAAAGCTTTTTCTGCATCCATTGATACTACCATTTCAGCCTCTTGTGTGTAAGATTCAGAGACGATAATATTTAGGAGCCGACGGATATTTGAAGATAGCTGTCTGCCCCTTATGAAGCCAGTTTGATCACAAGATATTATGTTTGGTAGGCAGGGGTCGAGACGGCCTGCCAGAACCTTAGCTAACAATTTAACATCAGAGTTGAGTAGGCTAATGGGCCTCCAGCTACTGCATTCTTCCAGGTTTTTGTTGGGTTTAGGGATAAGTGAGATTGAGGCTTGAGTTAAAGTTGGCGGGAGGATCCCACGTTCCAATGAATCATTAAACATATCCAACATAAGGGGGGCAAGTTGATCAGAAAATTTCTTTAAAAAATCGGTTGGGAAGCCATCTGGACCTGGCGCCTTGCCATTTTGCATTAATTTAAGACTGGCTATTACTTCGTCTAAACAAAGTGGAGAGTCGAGGTTCTCTTTAGTTATACTCTGAAGCTTTGGGAAGTCTAAATTATCCAAAAAAGTATTCATTTGAGTTTTATCTGACGGGGCTTCAGACTTGTAAAGGTTAGTATAATATTGGCTGAAAGCCTTATTTATCTCTAAAGGATCATTAACTGTGGTACTTGGGTCTTTGCAGATTTGAGTGATAAACCGCGATGATGCTTGTCGTTTGATTGTCAGTGCCAACAGCCGACTGGCTCTGTCACCATGCTCATAATACATGCTCTTTGTGCGCCTTAGAAGTAGCTCTGCTTTATTGGTGGAAATAATGTCAAATTCAGTTTGGAGCTTTAGTCTCTCTGTTTGAAGAGAGGAATTAGGAGATACTGAAAGTTGGTTATCAATTAGTCGGATTGCTTCCAATAGTTCTTGTTGTCTTTGCTTTCCCTGTTTGTTTAGCTTGGCACAGTACGAAATAATCTCACCACGTATTACTGCTTTAAGAGTTTCCCATAGAAGGGAAGGAGAGGTAGAGTCAGACCTATTGGTTTGAATAAAGAGAGAAATTTTTTCTGAAACAAATTTGCAAAATGTATCAGAGGATAACAGCCCTGTGTTAAGACACCATGTTGACAGATTTACACTTTTAGGAATAAGCTGTATGTCTAGTAGGAGAGGGGCATGATCTGAGATAATTATTGTTGAGTACTCACATGATTTCACTGCAGGCAACAGCATTTTATCTACAAAATAATAGTCAATCCGGGAGTGAGTCTGGTGTACGTGCGAATAAAATGAAAATTCTTTAGTTGTTGGGTGGTTGAACCGCCACACATCCACACAACCTATTTGGTCCATAAGTGTAGTAAGTGCTCTGGCCATATTTGATGGAATCATCTTTATCGAATTTGATTTGTCAAGAGAAGGATCAATTACTAAATTGAGGTCTCCTCCAAAAATTAAGTGGTGTGTGTTGAGGCAAGGAATTAATGAGAATAAAGCTTTAATAAAACTAGGACAATCCCAATTGGGAGCATAGACACAAGTCAAAATGACGGGGGTTTGGAGCAACTTGCCAACAACAATAATATAACGGCCGTTTGGGTCAGGTAAAATTTGTTCGGTTGAGAACTGTAATCTTTTGTGTATTAATATTGCAGTGCCTCTTGAACGGCTATTGAAGCTTGAATGAAACACCTGTCCAACCCAAGGCTTCCGCAGTCTGGTGTGGTCACATACACGCATGTGGGTCTCCTGAAGAAAAACTATTTCTGATTTTGTGTGTTTAAGGTGTGAAAAGACTCTTGCTCTTTTAATAGGTCCACCAAGACCCCTCACATTCCAGGTTGTAAACCTAATGGAACCCAGCCCATCCATCCGATCAAAACCCGCCATCCTCGCTTAGAAAAGATAATTCTTTCATTGACAGTATAAAGAAGAGCATCATCCAAATGGAACAAGTCACACAGAGCAAAGACATAACAGCATTGACACTGTAGCAGAGTAAATAAGTTGTTACAATACAAACAAAAAACAAAAAACAAAACAGCATCAACAAAAAAGACAATAAAGACAGATAAACCCCACACATTTGAACTACAACTGATGCCCTAACTGACATCCCAGAAAACGTAAACTAACACACTTGTCCTAAACTCACCTAAGACAAAAAAAAAAGAAAAGAAATGATGAGCAAGCAGGAAAAAATTGCAATCCTCCGGTTACCCAAAATGCAGCTTGCTTCCCTTAATTATCATTCTTACACACCTATAAACAAAAACAGCCATGCTCCTTGTAAACAAATGGCAAAATTAAACATTCCTCAGAGACACCAGAACTATTTATAGTGTTCACTCAGTTATGCTAAACCAAACACTGGTCTGAGGACATCTTTAACCTGAGTCCACATTGCTCACTTACTTCTGTGGTCCCGATAAAACCGTTCAGCCTCCTCAGCCGAATCAAAAATGCGCGTCTGTCCGTTCACGGTGATCCGCAGGCGAGCTGGGTAGATAACGCCGAAGCGAATTCCATCCATGTAGAGCTGCGTCTTCAGTTTGTTGAAACTGGCCCTCTTCTTGGCGAGTGTGGGGCTGAAATCTTCGAAGATCCTGATGGAGTGCCCCGAGTATGAGACATCCCGGTTCTTTTTTGCCCACTGCAACACCCGATCCTTGTGGATGTATTTGTGAAAACGGACGATGAGTGGTCGGGATCCTTGAAGCGGCTTCGGGGCCAGACTGCGGTGCGCGCGTTCCAGCTCCAGGTCCAAGTTCTGCAGAGCATCTCCGGTCACTTCTTTTAACAGCTTGGCCATGAAGAGCCGGGCGTCGGTCCCCTCCGCTCCCTCTGGGATACCGATCACACGGAGGTTCTTTCTTTTGGAGCGGGAGATCAGGTCCTCCACAGCCAGCTGAAGCTTCTCGTTCACCTGCTTGGCGGTCTCCAACTGCGATCTCAGTGCAGCCACGTCCTTCTCCAAAGTGGTGATTCCGTCTGAGTGAGCGGTAAGAGTCGTCTCCATAGCGGCGATGGTGACGGTGTGTGAGGCTACGGTCTCTGTAATCGTTTGGAGTGAGGCTTGGATCGGAGCCAAAGCGGTGTTCAGGGAAGTGGTGAGCTCAGTTGTTACACCTTTGTGCAGCTTCTCCAACTCGCCCACTAGCATGTTCAATGTTAGCGGTTCCGTGCTAGCTGCTGCGGGGTTAGCCATCTTGCTAGCCTCCTTATCTTGTGGGCTAAAGTGCTGGGTTAGCTGAAGTTGATTTTTGCCGCGAGTGCTGTGAGATTTACTCATTCTGGTGCTCGCTGAGGTGCAATGGAGCTTCTCGTGGCTTAAAAAGTAAAAGTTAGCGCCAGTCTCGGTGTGTAATTAACAGAAAAAGGTATACATATCAGGGAGCAATTCGCGTACGTCTGATCACTCTGACGCCATGACCGGAACAACAAATACATTTTTAAAACACAATTAGTCTTCTGTAGTGTATTGAGTCTTACCGATAGACATAAGCTTTGCCTTGGGGCCCCAGATTTATGAGCAATGCTACTGTATGTTCTACCGCACTTTTGTAAAAAACATATACACATTTGATGCAATTGTTTTAAAGCATTTCTAATGTGAAAAGTTGGCAGATTTAACTGAATTTAACGGTACAGTAAAATGTCCAAATAGGAAAGTTTAAATCCGCTTGGGATCAGGAATACGCTCAGTAAATAATAAAACCACATGTAAAGCTGCACTGACTGCGTACAAACTGTAATTTTGTCATTTGTACAGTGATTAAACTGCACATCACTTAACAGAATGTTTCTAGATTCCCAAAGCTTAAGCTTCCCATGTGGCCTCATTCCCAAGCCTTTCCTGCAGTAATTCAAGTGATCAAATGTAGAGAGGGTATGCTATCTGACAGGTAAAGCTCCCTGTAATGAGCGGTACAGCAGGTGAAACAAAAGAGTCGGAGTGGAGAACAAAAGACCTTGCATGTGTTTTGGAGCCTGTTCAATCCCTTGACACTGAGCTCTGGAATTTAGCCCTTTCTCCGAAAATTTGGCGTCTTTACTCTTGGATTTCTTCGCCCCAATTATCCTTCTCTAATCACCCCCTGCCGTATTGTACAGGAGAGGTTGAGGTGGAGTGAAGTTTGATTTGCTTTGACTCTCTGTGGTTGTGTGTTACATAACATATCAGCAGACTGTCAAAAACTCAAAGTCAAAGAGTGCATTGCATCAGTCTGGCTGCTCCTCTGTGTGCCTGTTTATCATTTATTTTCCTCTTCATCACAGGGTTCACAATTCCCAAAACACACTACTTCTGTTTCACTCGTTTCTGTTTGAGTTGTATGTTTTTTTTCCTGCTTTGACTTGATACACAAGTGATAATAGGCCGCTACACAAAAACAAGGATTTTTTTGTGGCTGTATTTAAATGCTGTGAAGAGAGATTTTGAGGATTTAATGGAATCAGTGAGAGTTAAACAAATCAAAATCTGTGTAAATATGAGCTTACTGACACGGTGGTCTCGAGTGATAAAGGAGTACCCACTTCTCGATGTACCTTTACTGAGAGTGCCGCAGTGGCAGTGACCGTCGTCTGGCCTTAAGATGCTGCAGAAAGAGATGACTACAGCTGGTTGTAACAGCAATTTACTGTGTTGTAGTCCCCCTGCTGTGGGAGATAAGGCCTGGTTATGGCATGGTGTGACAGGGAGATAATGCCTGGTAATGGGTAAGCTGGGAGGGAGCAGGACATCTGTGGCTGGGCAGTTGTCACAGTCCAGGCACATTATATGGTTTTGCTGGCATTCTGTCCCTTTAATATCTGTGCTGCCCTTTTGCCAACATGCTCTAACTACTTTTTAATCTGGCATTATTTTTTATTTACTCCACTCCACATTGTCCATTTGTCCCCATTAATGTTTCCCAACATTTCCTCACTGGTTTGATTAAAACAGTGTCCATTCCTGTTGCTTAACCCCTGCATTTCTTTCTTTTCCTGGCCTGCATGCTCTGTTCTCTAAATCTATATTTACTCAGCTTAGCTTCATACACTCTTCGTGACTGTTCTGATAGACACCTGTGGCTTTTGGCTCAAGGAGATGTGCCTTGTGATCCCTGTGTTGACTTCTGAGTCAACAAGGATATTTTGCTATGCTTATGAATTGTTTGCATGGCGTTTGACGAGTTTAGACCTGTCACTCAGTCTGTTTTATCTGTGCATAGCCATGATACCTTCCACGCAGATGTGTATGTCTGTGTCCGTATGTCGTTCTTTACTGTCTCAGGCTTACTGGAAATCAGCAGTTATACTTTCAGGATTCACTCTCATTTCATCTGCGTTTCAGAGAGGGAAAGAAGGAATGAGAAAATCGCTCAAATAGTTTCCCTTCTACCCTCACCAGCAGCGGAGACCCTGAAGAGTGCCCACATGAGTCATGCTTTAGTTACTGCTGTGGGAGATGGGGAGATGGGCTGATGAGGCATCAGGGAGGGAGGTGTAAAACTGCAGTGGAAGTGTTGAAATAACTTTACAGCAGTAGTTTTTACAACTGTCTCAAACTGTAAATAACAGGCGGTCTGGACTTTTATTTACAGTTTAGTGGTAGACTGTGTTGATTTTTTTAAAAATGGGACCTCTGAAGCAGCTGCATGTGCAGGTATAGATGCAGACAGTGGAGGAGAGCTGCTCTAAACAAAGCTGATTCTTGTCTAATTCCAGCTATACATATTCCACTGTTTACACTCATCTGTCAGGCTGCGCAGCTCCATAATATACAGGAAAGCTATGGTTATTTATAGCTTTTAATGGCTTTGCTGTGTGATCCAGTTATACTTTCCAGCTGTTTGTCTCTTTAACCACTCTATTGATCCGTTGCTGTGGTGTGGTGGGTCCTGTCTGTAAGTTGCAGTGCTGTGCTTTCTGTGGATGTGGCAGGGTTTTCCCTGGGCTCTGGTTATGCTGACAAACATGAGAAGCCCAACTGTTGCGCTGTGGCACAACATACTGCTGTTTGGGGTTTGCTTTCCCAAGCCTCAGTGGGCTTACTGGAAGAAAGTAAGAAATATATCACTATGTGTATGTGTGTGTGTGTGTGTGTGGCTGTACACTCGTCTGAGTGTTACGTCTGGGCTTGTTCATATATGCACCCGAGTGTGCCTGCACAAACCTCTGGCTGGTCTGTTTTAATCATTTTGAAGCTATTACATAATGCAATAAAACATTACAATTACCACAAGCTAAACATCCAGAACTCTGGAGAATCTGCGGGCTTGGCATCTTTTGCTGCCGTGGGGTTTTAGAGATGATGGGTTTAGGGGATGTGTGGAAAGAGATGGAGCGAGGGATGATTTCCAGGGAAATGGTAAATCACTTAAGGAAGGAAACACAAGGGAAAAACAAAGCAAGGAGGAAATGCACCTGCCAGACAGAGCAGAAGGTCCAGCAGCTCTGAAACGTTATGTCATATAGCTCAGTGGTCTGCTGACTTACAGGTTAGGTGAGAGAAGTAAGAGAAAAGTAATGCCAAGGTGGCACAGATAAGTCCTCTAGCTTTAAAATACACTGTGGCTTTCCTGTTCAGCTTAATGTAGTGATTAATTCGTCTGGATTGACTTTGCTTTTAACCCCCCCCCCACTGTTTGTAGTTATATCCTGTAGTCGTGTCCCAACACAGACGTGCTTTCAGCAGTATTATGCAGGATTTTCCCAGCAGTTTTTCAGCAGGTCACAAACTCTCTTTATCTCTATCACACACACACACACACACACACACACAAACCCTGATACACCTCCTAGCATCATCTCTACCATCAGCAGCTGAAACTCTAGGCTAAGAAAAACAAGGAGAAAGTTGTCTCCTAACAGAAGTTAAGGCCTCTCCTCTGTGTGTAAATTGACCTAATTGTGCTCTAACACCTTTGCACATATAGCTAATGTCATATATCATTGTGTCAGTTGTGTTAGGGACACACACACACAGGTGCAAAACATGCCCCCACACACAAGGGAGGAGTATAATAACAGACAAGTGCGGTATGAGTCAGAGCAAGATTTTCACTCAGTTAATCCACTCAGCAAGCAGCCCATATCCTCCAGTATCCTCTCTGTTTACTTGCTCTGACTGCTGTCAGGTTTCACCCTCTGTTTTTACCGTGTTTGCCTTTCTCACTCTCTCTGTATCCTCACATTTATTTGTTAGGCTTCCCTTTCCTATATACGAAATCCTGGCAATTTATTTATATGACTGTTTTAAGCCTCCATTTAAATAATATTTAGGCTTTTTGGCGTTATTACTTGGCATTATATAACCATCATCGCTCATTGTGAGGGGAAATGCTACCAAAATTGAGAACACAAAGCTATACAAAGCTCACATTTCAATTAATCTCTTTGCTTGTCTGCAGTCTTATTTCTGACTCACACTGTCATTGCACATGCCCAGTGAGTCCAGTCAATTAACAATGACAACAGCACTGAGCGTGAGAAGTGAGAGAGGGAGTGAAAGAGAGACAGAGAGAAAGCGAATGCGTAAGTGAGTCGGAATAACAAAGGATGGGGGAAGAGCAAGGGAAAACACTGGGCGCTTGTTTCACACGTGCACATTTGTATGTGGGATTGAACACCGCAATATTTCCCACAATCAGCTTTTGTGGCTGGTCGTAAAAAAAAAAAAAAAAAAAAAATCAGGTCACATTTTGTAGGAATGCGCTATTTCAGATAAAGTGCATTTTCAGAGCAACTCGCTGACATCATGTCAATTGCATGCAACAGTGGGACTAAAGTTGAAAGAAAGAAGTTTAGTGTTAAACAGTTTAACGGTTAAACAGCAGTGTTGTCTGGCAGAAAAATGGGAATGCATTAACAGAAAATATGAGGCTAAATAGGAGAAAGATTGGCATTTACAACAACATATTTGCTACTAATACTTATTTGTTTCTTGAAACTTTCTTTGTACAAAGATTTAGGCCTTGTAACAACATTTTTAAATGACAGCCAGAAATAACACAAAGAAGAAGAGGAACTAAATTCAAATATTGATGCATATTAGGAGTATTACTGAGTTGTTATTATTATTATTATTATTATTATAGTAATGGTTGTCTACATGTGTGAATATGGGGCAGTATGGTGGCCACCTGTTGGGCTCAGGCTTGTTATTTCCGTGCCTAAAAGAGGAGCTCGGTATATTTTTGTTTGTCTTGTGAATAGCTATTTATATGTGAGAGTATTTGGGCTACTTCGGAGGTACCGGGGGCACGTGAGGGGCACAGGGCACATTCTGGTCTCGCACTGAACAGGGATGAACTGTATTTGCGAGTGTGTGTGTGTATTTTTATGTGTTTGCATGTGGTAGTTTCCTTCCTGGAGACATCTGCTTTTGAGCTTCGTTCACAGCTGATGTCCTTCATCACGGTTGAAGGTTGCGGCCTGGAGATCTTTTGCAGTGCATGTATAGGATTGTATGTATGCTGGAGTGTTGTTGGCAGGGTATTTCTCTGTGTTGCTTAAAATACAGCAGGCATGGCTTTGTTCTGTCTCTCTCTCTCTTTTTTTTACCGGGGATGGATTTATGGGAGTCATGTGAGTTTGTTTATTTACTCACAGTTGTTCCATTCACAATGAATTTGCATTTAGGCTTTTGCTGTATTGTATGTACTTGTGGATGTGTGAGCACACTGTGTCTGTGTGTGTTACTGCTGAGCCTCGTCACTGTCTTGGTTTGTTGCTATTCTTTCTTAAACTTTGGAGGTCTCACTCGCCCTTCCTTTCTTTGCCTCTCTCTCTCTCTCAGCAACAAACACACACCCTGAGCTCATGGGGCCTCTATCGTCATCTGTACCATCAGCAGTCTCCAGTGCTCAAACTGTAGGCCAAGACCAACAGACAAAAAATAGACAGTCGCAAAATAACCGAGTTGTCCTCAGCAATCTGACCTTTGCTGCCTGCCAACTTTTCCTTTTCATTTCACATGACATAAAACTGAAATCATGCATTATTATCCAAATATGAGCTTATGGCAGATTGATGGAGTATTTATTCTTTCATGCCACTCCACAGATGTGTGCATACATGGAGAAACTACCACCCAACTATGCCCTTGCACATGCGCACTGAAACAAAATGAGAGAAACCTGCAGGAGTTGAGTTTGTACGCAACAAGCATAACTGGCTTTCATCTTGAATTTAATCTTATTTTCAGCATATTTTCTTAATGCAATATATGCAAAAGACAGCTGCTTTTCACCTGATTTCAAGGTAACGCTGTATCACCAGTAACACTTCCTTGACTGAATGTAAAGTCACCAAGGCAGCACGCGCAAATCGCACTGCATGACCTGAACATAGATTGAACTCAGTGTCTAAGGTTGTTACAGTACGCTTGATACCCAGTGCTCCTATATTTAGCGTGGTACCAGTACAGAGTGGGAAAGACTTCCTGCGATTAACTCCAGCTCTCCAGCGTGCCATTACACCTCATCCTCCTCTCACTTCTTTATTTTAGATCCCACTGAAGACCCAGTTTAAAAGCCAACTGACTGAGTGGCCTAGACAGCCGTGTGGGGGCTTTTTTAAAGGGGTGCAACGAAATCCTCCAGAAACACGAGTCAGCGGTTCTCACTGGGCTTAAATGCAGGACTACCAGCTGTGCCCCGCCCCTCTCTACCCTGACCAACAGACAGTTGTACCATCCTGACAAATATTACCTTTGGTTGACCTCAGTGCATACTTATCTGTAAATATCCTAACAAACTGAAGTACTAATCAAAACACATACAGTAGAACAAGTTTATTCTCTGGATGGAGAGACAGCATGTTTTTATCTGTAGTGTTGAGCTCTGAACCAGCATCTACTGGTTATGGTAGGAGCTGCATCTTGGGATTCTTTTACAATGGCTTCAAAGGGTTTCTTTATTATTCATTTTTCATGATTAATCAATTTATAGATTTTTGAATCAGTTGCACATTTAGTTATACCTGATTTTTGACCACCTGAGAAAAAGTGAAAACAAGCTAAGAAGACAACACTGACATGTTATCACCTTAGTTGTTTATTCAGAAGAAGCTTGTTAGCATACAGTTTTAAGCATACAGTACATCTGGCAGAACAAAATCCGAATTATTTTGCAATTGCGTTTCTGCCTGAAGAATATACACCAAAGTGAATAGCACTAATCATCTCATTACAATACAATGCTTTGTAACGAGATGATCTGAGAAACCTTAAATCCTGCCATTCATGTGGATGTTACTTTGACACGTACCACCCACCTCAACAGTGTTGCAAGCAGAGTGTAGTGGCTGTGTACTCTCTCTCTCTTGCATTGTGGGAAGAATCAAATTCTTACCAGTTCACTCTTTCGCATTAATCTGCCATTTATTTGCAGAAGCTGGCCTCTGGTAAAATACATTGATGTTAGGTCTCTCACAGCCACCCTCATGGTAACAAGCTCCAGTAAGTACACAGAGACAGGATACAGCAGACTGGGAACGTAATGTGGGCCGCACACCTCAAGTCTGCAGCGGCCCAACAGAGGGCACTGGCTTTACATCCGGTCTCTGTGGGAAATTAATTATGCATTGTAAATAAGATGAAAATTATAATTGCTGTAATGTCAAGTGATGGCAAATGGAATCATTAACTCCGCTACAGAAGCACATCCCCCTGTAGCAACAGCACTCTTGACAGCAGTGGCCTCAACCAGTAGGACAGCACACCTTGTCATATCTCGAAAAATGTTCGAAAACAGCTTGAGGGGCACGAAAAAGAGCCAAGGAGACAACCTGACTCCCAAACTCCCCAGATCCTAATCTGATTGAGCATCCATAGGATGTACAAAAACATGTCCAATTCAAGCTCAACTCATTCACTGCTAACATCCCACAGGACACCCTTCAGAGGCTCCTATGTCTCTGTTAACAGGTCAGAGCTGTTTTGCCATCATAGGGAGGAACAACACACTATTAAACTGGTGGTTTTACTGCTGTGGCTGATCAGTCCAGTCCAAGATTCTGTCTTCCTTCAGTTCTGTTAGCAACTTCTGAAAACCATATCTGTTTTTTTAGCTCCTACATGCTCTACTGTGTGCACTAACTTGTCGTTTAGTATCCTTGTGTAGTATTTAGTGCCATACAGGAAGCTCACATTGGATTTTTAGAGCTTTATTGGTTTTTTAAAAATGCCTACTGTGACCAAAAACACTGCTAGAAGATAGGCAATGGTGACTGCAGTCAGTAACATTGTGGGCTGGAAAGCCATAGCTGTTAGTCACCAGGAGAGATTGTAAATTGCTTATAAATGACTTTGAGATGCTCAGATTTTTAAGATTGTCTTAGTCTGTCTTTACGTATTTCTTTCTTGTCTGCCTGCACAATCTCCTCTTCATACCACTGTTTCTAACTAGGTTGCCTTTAGGAAACATCTGCTGAGCTAGCTGCCTATTGTTAAGTCTGAGGATTAAGCATAGTAGTGGTAGATTGTTGATGCCCTTTGCTAAGGCCACCGAAGCAGAATTAGTCTGCAGTCACATGTGGACTCTCTAATTTTGCACTTGGTGCAACAAGTGCAACAAAATACCGTGCGGTTCTGAGTGTAATTGCTGTGGATTAGGCCTTGTGCAGCCCGAGTTGTGTGTGTTTTTCTGTTCGGAGATGTGTAGATGGTGCAGTAAATGTTGAGGGATTATTCAAAGCTGATGGGTCACAGCACTAATCTCATTATGGCAGGAAGAGAAGGAGGGATCTGACCAATCCTAAACAACTTAGTAGACAGCCTGGGCACTGGGGGAATCCCTGTTTCACTGCAGATGACACACCCACACACACATGCACACGTGGGATAATTCGTACACAGGCTCTTCCATTACATTATCTACTATAGCCTAAAACAAATGCATAGAGTTAGTTAATTTATTATTTACAAAGTCATTTTAAGGGGCATTTTAATAGTTTTTAACTTTAGAATGTAGTTTTTCTTGAGGGATTTTGCACATGAACTGAATGATAGACAAACAGAAGACCTGTGAATGACACAGTAGAAATAATGACATCTTTTCATAGTGGTTGGCCCTCATTTGTGGTTTAGAATGTCATAAATCATGTTTAGGATGTCATAAAGCATCTTCTGTAAACCAGACTTCAAGAGTAACTTGACTACAGTAAAAAAAAGTTATTCCTTCTATAAACCCAATTGCAGTAATAGCCCAGCATACTGAGAGAGGTTCTTATGGACTATATAGCTATGAAGTGTACACACTTGGTTAAGAGTTTGTCGCCTTTGAGAGTTGTTAAACATAATTAAGGGCAGATGGAACAAAGAGTTTCATCCCTATCATAATAAATTGAAAATAGACGTTACTGCATCGCAAGAAAGTGGAAATAACTCATTCTGCTGGTGGACTTTCCCCTTACGTTCAGAAAATTAAGATTTAATATGGAATATGGAGTTAAATGACTCGTTAAGGCTGACATGTTGCAGTGCATGTGAGGTCATGGTGAAACAGTGTGGACAAGAACTGTGAGTCCTCCAAAACAAAACAGTAAAACTCCAAGCGAACCTATAAATGAATTGTGCCTTTCTGCCTTTTCTTCATCCGTCTGTCGCCACTCAGCAAACACAGTGACTGGCTTACACATGGGCTCCCGCACACACACACTTACACACACACGACACAAGCACACATGCACAAGCCACAATGACACATCACAATGTTTTAGCTTTTCTGGTGACAATAATAAAACCGAGGGCCAGGAAAAAGGAGAATGGCCACTAAAAGACACGTGGACAGACAAACCTCCCCCTCAGAAAGCATCACTTTGCTGTGTTGCTCTCTTTCCTTTTCACCTTTTCCTACATCTGTCTGTTAGACCAGCGAAGGGCATCCAATTTAAACATGTCACCTTCATAGTTGTGTTTTTCGCTGTTTTGTTTTGTTCTCCCATTAGAGATATACAGGCACTGAAACAGTGTTGTTTGGCCAAGATGCCTGAAAGTGAGAGTGATTTGTGTTTGAATTGTTTCCAGCTTGTTTCAGCAGTGTTAAGACAGCTGGAGCCCCTTGTGCCAATAGGAAAATGGTCTCTTGATTATTTAGCATGTCAGACTCTATTGACTCTGGAGTAGAAGGGTAATTATGTTGACAAGACTTTGTTAGCAGCTATCAGGTGATTAAAGGGGATTGCCATGACAACATTAACGCTGTAATAGGTTTGTAGTGTAAGGGTGTTGTTTCACCTGTGCACTTAGAAAAACATCTGAAACACCAACTGAAGAATTCTTTAAGTGTTTTGGTGTGAAGGAAATCTGCGAAAGACTGGATATGACTCTGGAAACAAAAATACCTTACCACTACTTTTACATCTACTGCATCCAAAGCAAGTGACCAGCATGAATGAGGCCAAGTTTAAGCCTTATCACTGCTGCTGACATGCTCCTGATGCACAGCAGACGTTTGGTAAAGGTTACTCTGACAGCCACACTCACGGCCTGATGAAGAACACAAACGCTGCACGTGACCGTCTGGGTGAATCATGACTCACGAGGGCCAGGTGGAGTGTTTTGCACATCATTAAGTGGCCACTTGATTTCCAGGGAAGCCTAGAGAAACGAGATCCAGGAAATCAGACCAAACTGGCTATTTGAAAGTAATTCGAGCTGAGCCATGTATTAGACTTCTTGTGTGTGAATGCTCTTTTCTCTTTCCACCCTACTAACATATTATTTGCAGTTTTCTTGGCTGAGTTTTACACACTTTTTCCCACGCATTCAGCATTGTATGCCAGCTGCCTCTTAGCGCTCGTCGTTGGGGGATTTGATGACCTTCCATTACTTGATTATCTCTACTGTACAGACTATCACAGATGTATTTCATGAATGCCACTGCAAATCTTACAGAACCAGTCCTGCAGATGGAGAGACAGACAGGCCTGTAATTCTTCGTCTGTGTGCGGAATGATAATGATTTTGACCCTGGCCTTGGGTTAGCCTTGCCTTGCCTAGCTTAGCAACGTTTACCGCTGAGCTCCAGACAGCAGGACAGACTGGACGGCTCCATAGCCAGGCTTGCCCATGCCCGGACCCACATCAGGGGGTGTGCACCCTGTCCTTCCCTGCCCTCCTGTCAGTACCCTTTTACCCAACCCCCCCACTCCTGAGGGACCAGAGGATTTGTCATCAACATGCAAACTCTGGATTTACACAGGTTCCCAAACCCTCTGCTGACACACATTTGAATGCGCAACTGTTCATATGCACAAATGGACAGTACAGACACCCAGTTAAACAGACTAATGCAGAGCACTTAGGGAAATTATTTCTATGTCTGATCCTTATAGTGGTATTGTATACTATTAAAACACAAATATTTGTATATGCAGGGGGTGAACAATGGATAAACAAAAAAATATGTCACTTTAGTAAACAAAGAGCATAAAACGCTCTCTCAAAAATGATCATCAGCATCTTTATTACATATCACCTTTGTCACCGACAAATTATGCTTATGAGGTTTGTCAGATAGACACCAGAAGATAAAGAAAATTTGAACTTTTTTTTTTTTACCAATGTGTTCTTAACCAATTAAAAATGTGCATCAAAATATCTAAATGTGTGATTGTACAAAAGAGATACTGTGACAGTGAATGTGAAACGTACTAAAGAGTATTATAAATAGCCAGGAGTTCATAGTTTTATGATGAATCACAACACTTGATTCCAGACAAATGTAATTTTGCAAGGATTATTGTAATGTGACTGTGCATTTGAAGGCCCTGCAGGATTATTAAAGAAGTGCATTAATGACGTCTTTGTGTTCAAGGATGGAAATAATAAGGTAGATATCAGTGTCATGGTATATGAGCTAGCAGTCGTTGGTTCTGAGTAGTTTCCGTGTCGTGACCTGAATACCTCAGCGCTGAAGCCCAGCCAGCGGCTCATTAACATTCCAATACAACTCTAATCACCACTGCAACGTGTGCGCGTGTGTGTGTCTGTGCATGTGTTTGTTTGTGTGTGTGAGGGAGAGAGAGAGATCATGCACGTGTTGTCCTGCGAGTGAGGACGCAGTCAAAGGGTGCGATGAAGTGCCTGCCTCAGGTGATTAGAGCCGTGCGGTGTGATTGGTTCCATCAAGTTGCAGCGTTCCGCTCACATCTATTGTGCAACTTTTGCACAGCTGAGACTCATTTTGCTTACAAGTTTTATTGATCCACTCTTATGTATTAAAAAAAAAAAATCAAAGGACTGGTGAGATGAAAGGTGTGCAGGGAGATAAACAAGGCTTCAACATTGCGTCAAAAGAGTTTTTCTCATGCTAGGTGAAAACATTATTGTTATGATTTGTTCATACATTGTCTTCTTGCAACCTTCGTGCACTATTGCTGTTTGTTCAGTCATATACAAATATAATGCATGTATATATCTCTTTCTCTCTACAGAAAGACTGTATAACTCCAATGGACGTGACTTGAGAAGGGCACTGTTCTCCCTAAAGCAGATTTTTCAGGTAACACACTCACACACACATTCACACACACACACACACACACACACACACACACACACACACACACACACACACACGCATATTTCACATGCAATTACTCTCAGTTTGTTGTTGCAGAATACAGTTGGTTCTTGTGGCTACTGTGATGACAGGATCTCCATCAACGTGGCATTTCTCTCTCTCTGTCTTTGTATGTGTGTAGGTCTGTGTGTGTGGGTGTTTGCATTCATGTGTGTGTGTGTGTGTGAATCTTTTATTTTAAGATAAGAGGAGCCAGCCACTTCAAAAAACAAGGACTTTTTTTGGGAGTGCAAACACACAAAAGGACTCACATGTATAAAGACAATGCTGCAGCAAACAAGTAGGGAAATGTTTTAATTAGTGCAGCATTTGTCCAAGGCTCTGTGCTTATTTTATACCGCTTGCCACACAGATGATGTCTGAATTTGGAGCTTAGACAGTGCACCTAAAGGATCATTAGCTTAGGAGTCCTTTGCATTTGTGCAGTCATATACATTACATGTACACCATCCTTTAAGTTTTGTTCTTGCTACAAGACGGGATATGTTAAAAGCAACAAATGGTGAAAGCACTGAGAGTCTGGTCTGAATAGGGGGGTTGAAAGTTTGTGTGCAATCAACTTTAATCCTAGTCCCGCACATTACTGACATCATGTGGTAGCAAAAGAAAATGCTACCACATGTTGTGCAGCAAGTGTGTATTAATAGAAACTTATTATATACTTCCTCCCTGTTTCTCTGTTTTACTTCAGGATGACAAAGACCTGGTGCATGAGTTTGTGATGGCCGAGGGTCTGACGTGTCTCATCAAGGTGGGAGCAGAAGCTGACCAGAACTACCAGAACTACATATTAAGAGGTATAGTAACTCTGACTGTTTGATGACTGTAATCAGATATAATATAAATAGTCCACTCACTTTATATGCTGTGTATTCAGAACACAGATAAGGGAAGAGAAACAATACGTCTATGTGCTAATAATTCATAAAATGGAACAAATGTGTCTGGTCCTGACTGTAGCAGCAGATTTAAATGTATTATTACTTTCTATTAAATATAGAATATTAGCCAAAGAATACAATAGAATTAAGCTGTGTGCATGTGTATGTAAGTTAACTTTGCAAGGCACAAAAATGCATATAATGATAATAAGATTTTTTTTAGGATCAGTTTAGATTAGGAGTGCAGAAATGCAAAAAAATAATTGTATTTAAGACCCGATTACTTCATGTTGTATGCCAAATTGTCCTGCATACTACTGCAACTATATTTATTGTCTCTCACTGCAGTTTTTTGTCTTTCTGAGAAGTTACTGCAGTTTTTATTCTTACTGTTCCTGCATTTCAGTGCTGTCTGAGGAAGCGCAGCTCTGCCTCTATAGCATTTCCTCTACACTGTTGGTTGAGTCTCTCCTTATTCTTCTGTTTCTCTTACTTTCCCTTTCTCTGTCTGTCTACCCAGCACTCTATTTTTTTATTATTATTTTTTTGCTGGAATGTGAAAATTCTGTGAGCTTTTAAGAGTGACATACTATTTACCACATGTGTTGCTGAAGTGTTTGACCACACATCAAAACAGAACAAAGTGAGTGTTTTTAGCTCCAGGGATAATTAGGTTGAATTATAACAATATGTGATGCAGTATAGAAAAAAGGTTTCATAACAGGGTACCGTCAGCATTTTTGAGGTGATATTATGGTGTTATAATCAGCGATTAGCATTAGCATTTGTCATTCATTCTGTTGGTTTTCACTTGTAGGTTTTGTCAAAATACTTGTTTCGTTGCTATGATTTAAAATTGTTGTAATGTGGAAAAAGATGAGCATTAAATTACTTCACATTCACACAAACAGATTTGCTTTCCATAGTTTCCACCGGTGAAAAATATACTCAGAGATTCCCAGAGAGATTATTGCTCTTTTTTACACTTAAACAAGCGCACACATGCATTCCTTTTTAGACCTTTTCATAACTCCCCCACTCCAAACATGTGCCAACAGTAATCATTTCACGGATGGCATAATTATAGAGTGTTTTCTTACTATTAATTGCATAATGACTTGCTATTTGCAGCCACATGATAAATCTTACAGCGCTTGTCAGAGGATTTGTGGCCCCCGAACAAAACATCTCACTGAAACTTATTAAAGCCATTAGCGGAGCCACACCAGTAAAAACACTGTAGCTGTTCTGTAATTTCTATAATGACACATCTGAATGATTCACAGGCTTGTTTGTCAGGTGTGAAAGCAAAGCTGGCATGACTGACTTTACAGTATGTGACAATGACACATGCTTTCAAATATGCATTTATTAGTTGAAATGTACGCGCATGTGGTATTCTCTGGAATAGATTTGATAATTATTGTAAAAATTCATTTTAAAGTAAAGATAAAACTAAGAACAAACACAGGGAAAGTACATTTTTAAAGCCCCGGGAGCAGCAGAAAATTAGTACTTCCTGAACAACAGACTGACAGTGATGTTATTAAGATCAATGAGTAGCATGGAAGTGTCCTCTAAGGGTGTTTTCACACTTCGCAGGTTTGGTTTAATTAAAACTAACATTGGTGCAATTGCTCTTGTAGTGCAATTCATTTGAAGAAGTGCAAATGCTGAAGATGAACTCTGAAATATAAAACAGAACCGCCGTCTCCTTGCAGCATGTCTTTGTTTGTGTTTGCAGTGGAGGAATTCCTAGCGCTGGTTTGATTCATTTATATACTTTTAAAGCTCTCTGGGCTTCAAAAACAGCCACCACTCATACAAACATAAAGCAAGCGCATTCAGCCCAGCACACAGGTGAATCTTTTATATTAAGATGAGAGGAGTTGGCTTCCTTTTTCAGGAGTACAAACAGACAACAGAACTCGCTTGTATTAAGATAATGCTTTAGCAAACAAAGCAGTAATATCAGAACTGTTTAAATGAGTGCAGCGTTTTTCCAAGTTTCTATGCTTATTTTCTTCCATTTGCCACACAGCTGATGTCTGAATTTCACCCCTGATGACAACTACAACAGAAAACCTCCTTTATATTCTGCAGTGACTCACAAATGTTACTTCATTGAATTCACTTTCAACAACTATTTCATCTATTTGTTTAGATTTTTTTTGTATAAACTCTAAAGGAGCAAAGTTTCCGTCCTCCTCTTGCTCACTGAAACTAAGATGTAACATGTGGGGAAATAAGTCATGAGATTCACTTTCACTTCAACTCTTAGTTTAGGTGTAATGTGATCTGCGTTGTGCTTTGATTTACAGCAACAGATGAAAACTACAACGGAGGCCGAGGCCACATGTTAGTTTACTCATATCAGAGTTGTTGAGAGTGGAAGGAGTATTGGTTGAAGTATTGGTCAACAAGGGGGAAATGTAAATGAAAGAGGAAGCTGAGAATAATTTGTTAGTAAGAAAATGTAGCGCTTTCATGGTTTCCTAATTAAGTAAATTTAGTTTGTTGTTACCTACTCGTTAACATGTCAGCAGGTTGATTTATGAGAACATTAACACTGAGTGCAAAGGTTATTCTGCACAAGTACAGCCTGGCCTGTAAATGCCTGGTAGGAAAGGAAAAAGACACCTGTGTACAAATAAAACCAATGCTAGTACGGCGATGACAATTACTGTAAGAAAGAGTACCACTTAGGCTTAAAAACAAGACTATATATCTGCTCTGCTCTGATCTTTGTTTGTGTTTTTGTCACATGGAAGCAAACCTTTAGTCTCCCATGCCTTTCCCCTGTTGATTATAGCTACTGTGCTGCACACAGTTGCTATTTGGTGCTTGGTTTTTTTTTACAGTAACTGCTGGATCATATTTCTATATTTATTCTGCCTCTCTAACTTTTTGTTTCTGTCGTTCTTTCCTTCTCCACCCCCTTGCTCAGCTCTGGGGCAGATCATGCTGTATGTGGACGGGATGAACGGTGTCATTGGCCACCCTGAGACAATCCAGTGGCTCTACACTCTTGTCGGCTCAAAGGTATAGCTGAATATACTTCAAAAAGCAACGTCAACCTCATCACACACACACGTACAAGCAGGCTGTCATCGACTCTCAACTAACCATCCATTGTTTGCAGAATATTATTTTTAGCCTTTGTCCAAAGAAACACACATGCAAACACATCTGCTACTAATTGTATTCTGTGTCCTAACTTGGGGGTGTTGTCTATTGTTAGTTTTGCAGTGTTTTCATTTTGTTCTTCTTTGAAGGTTGGCTTCTGCTTTAGACATTTGGAAGTGTCAGTCTCGATTTCAGTGCCTAGTTTGTATAGTTTACACTTCTCTCTTGAACTTGGTTTATTTCAGTATGCAGCAAATACACCCCCTGTATCTTGTATTATTCTTGTTTGGAAATTACATTCACATAGAACTGTGTAAACAAAAGCACATATACCATACAATGTACAGGACCTAAAGAAGGGAGGTCAATGTTTGTGCACACACACAGTCGTGTTTCCATCGTTTCAGAGAACAATACATTGACTTACATCCATTTTCTGGAGACTTACCCTTCCCCTAACCATAATCACTACTTGCTTGACAGTAATCCTTAAGCTAAAATTAACCCAAATCTAACCGTACCCTAACTTTAAACCAAGTCTTCACCCTGAAATTTTATGATTTACATTATGGGGCTTTTTGTCACCAAAAAGGGAGGCGAGTCCCCACAATGTGACTGTGTAAATAGATTTATGTCCCAACAACATGAGGAATACAAGTTCACACACACACACACACACTCTTCTTGGTTGCCCCTACTGCTAAATGTGTCTCATGTGCATTTTAAATGTTGAGTCCTGACGCTCAAAATAAACAAAGGTACAATACATGCACAGAGATATAAAACCAAATATAGTTTTTCAAAAAATGGCCATGGGAACAAAACATCTCCATCCTCCCTCCGTGTTTTGTGTTTTTTCCCTATAGTTCCGTCTGGTGGTGAAAACAGCGCTGAAGCTGCTGCTGGTGTTTGTGGAGTACTCCGAGTCCAACGCCCCGCTGCTTATACAAGCCATCACTTCTGTGGACACCAAGAGAGGTAGCAATAGCTCAGCATGCCACCAGCTCCTGAAGGGCTTGTTCACATTATTTATTCTGTTTGCCTAATTGATGGTGTGGTTTGTTGCATAGGTAAATACAGTGATGGTTTGTTTAAATAGTGACAAAGTCATTCATGTTTTAACCTGTGAACTGATCCACTGATGTTAACGGACTGATTTCCAGGATGCAAGCCGTGGTCCAATGCTATGGAGATTTTGCATGAAAAGGACGGAGTGGACACAGAGCTGCTGGTCTATGCCATGACCCTCATCAATAAGGTATCCATACCTATAACTTTCATGTACTGGATTCTGGAAAATATGCCTTTAATGTCTTTAGAGGCACTTTGAAACACATTTTTTTTCTATGTTGTTTTGCTATTTCATCATTCTTTTATTCCAAAGATCTACTATAAACTGTATTACCAAGTGTAATGGTGCCACTTCATTGGCTTTCCACCTCAGCCAAAATGAAATCGCAATGCTTTGGAATTTATCCATCAAAGTATTTAAAATCAAGGACTTGGCTCGACTTAGCTGTCTCCTTTCTTTTCTACAGACACTTTCAGCACTGCCTGACCAGGATTCCTTCTATGACATGGTGGATGTTCTGGAGGAACAAGGCATGGAGACAGTTTCCCAAAGACACCTGGGTCGGAAAGGCACTGATCTTGACCTGGTAGAGCAGCTCAACATCTATGAGGTTTGAGACGCACGCAAACAAACAGTTGAAAACAGTACAAGCTGATGATGGCTTGAGCTATGTGTTGACTTTCGCTACTCCCACTTTACACTTTATCATTATTTCTATGTGATTATTTTGCCCTCAGATGACTCTACGTCATGAAGATGGCGATGACGACAGCCATCTTCCACCAATGGGACGCCGGGACCGCCGAAGAGCCAGCCTCGGAGGCGGGGACAAGAAGCGTGGCCTGGAGAGGAGACGAAGTCGCCGGGCCTCTCTTGGACGATCTGGTCAAGCCTCCCCATGCAGCCCTGCATCCCCACAGAGAGCCGGCTTCCAGCCTTTCAATGGACACAGAGCTGAAGATGCGAGCGAGAGGTGAGAGTGACGGGAAGCTGAAGGAGTGTCATGCTTCGTTATCAGCTACTGAGTTAGAGGATGGTTAAGGAGTTGGTTTCACCTGTAATGAAGGATTGTACTGGCAAACATTTCGTCAGACCTTTTTAGGTGTATTAACTGAGCTCAAAAAGAAGTTCTGACTTCTCTTTTGCCACCTTCTACTCCAGAGCACTGTCAGGTTGCCTTCCATCCATGTAAGTTCAAACAGCCCTCAGAAAAAGGTCAGCTGCTGACCTCTTTGGCCTCTGCTCCTCACATACATGCTGTAACGGCTACCAGTGTGTCCCCACCACTCACAGTGTGGGTTTTTCCTCTGCAACAAAACACTTCTGCAGACATCTGCTTAGCTAAAAGAAATAAAATAGTCCTCAGCATTGGCACCTGCCTTGAGGGTTTGCTCGTAATTCTAATACATTTGCACACGTTATTAAACCAGCACAGGCTTATTTTGGTGCTGTGTGTATATTCACCAAAAAAGAGAAGCTGGATTGGACTGTAGCTGTCTTCCTCAGGTAAATCTTTCCTCTCTCAACTCTTCATATTTAGTTTTGATGTCATTTGACCAAAGCACATTATGTCCTATGCTTCAGATACTATTTAAATGTGCAACATGCATACTGGGAAGCCTGTGAATATTAAAAATAAGTGAAAACCTGGTTAAACATGTCAGAATCTGTTTAAGATTTTTTTGAATGTGTGAAAGTGATTTATATCCAGGACTCCGCTCTGCTTCATATTATGCATGCACACATAGAAAAACAAACACAACTTTTATTGGCCATCCCTTTCGTCACACACACGCGGTGGTCTGGTCTCGTGGAGCAACACCTGGCAGCACACCGACTCGACTGCAACCAGGCTCATCTGGTTTCACTAGACAAAACAGTTTGGTGACACTGATTGCAAGTCAGTTTTTCAGCTCTTTTTAGCACTCCTTCCCACCCCTCCTCATCATCATATTTTATCTTTACGTGCATGTAAAGTTACCTAACAGGAGGCATGCAGTCTGTAATCAGAACTTTCCATTCATCCTATTTCATTTTTGTGTCTCGTCTTCATCCCTTTGTTTTTCTAACACAGACTGATAGATGTCAAGTCCTTGTTTGTTTCCACAGGGCGTCATAAATGTTTGTGGGATTTTGTAGTGCAGCTGTAAACGTTATTTCCAGTCTCATCTAATGCCCCATCTTTTCCTTTCCTCTGTTCCATCACTTTATTATTTCTCCGGAGATTTCCATTTGCATGCTGCTCATATGTATCGCATCATCTCTCCCTCAATCCTTCCCTTAAACGTTCCACCCATCTGTGCATTCATCGCTCCCCCACCTCCATAGAGAGGAGGAATGTGAGGTTGGCATAGAGGAGAAGGAGGAGGAAGAGGAAGAAGAGACTCCTGTGACTGAGTCTGATTCGGATGAGCAGGAGGGGGCTGATCAGACCACCCCCAGGTATTTTAGGACATGGTGGTAGCATGGAAATGAAATAAAGCCCTATAGTCTTCTTATATATCTTGAGGCTCCATGTAAAGTCTGTTAAATGTTTCGTTTATCACTGTTTTGTGTTGAACATTTGGCTGGTTTGATCTTGTAGCCTGTGTATCTGGTAGTTATTAGTATCAATGCAACTCTCTGTTCACCTTGTTCAGGGGCTATGTTTTACTACGTCTTCTTCATCTGCCCATTTAAGCTTTTATCCACTTATTCCTCTCAATCCATTCCTCTGTTCCTAGCCCGGTTCGGCCTCTTCCATCCATCGTTCACAGAACAACCCTTCAGTCCATCACCATCACCTCCAGAAAGGAGTACATAAAAGAGGATGAGCAGAAGAATCGGACAGAACCGCCTCCAGTACCCACCTCCTCCCCCTCTGCCCCCACCTCTTCCTCCTCCTCCTCCCCCACCTCCTCCACTCTCAGCCCCCCAGCACAACCCTCCCTGCTGGCCACGCTGCTGGCCAGGAAAAGGTCTACCGTCACTGTCCCAGCTACCACGGAGGTCAGCCCGCCAACGCGCGGCAGCTCCCGTCCCTCCCCCGACCGCCTGCCCTACCTGCCCCACTCCCCCTTCCACCTCTTCTCATACGATCTCGACGAGGAGCCGCCAGCCTCGGCTCCGGCTAAACCCAGTGAGGAGTCACCCAAAACGACATCTCCCAGGTCAGATGGACCCATGGCTCCAAGAAGCTCTCTCTCTTACCTCTTCGACGTTTTCACTTTTTGCTTTTCCAATTTCCACTTCTGTTTGTGACTTTTATCTTTGCACCAGCTTGGATCTCTTTACACCACTTTTTGTTCTTCATCACCTCCTCTTTTCACCAGTTCTTTTCAGTTCTTTGACCTCACAGCTTCTCACCTTGAGTCTGTCAACGCTTTTATTATCACATATCATTCCTTCACACATCTTTTCTTAGTTCTGCCACTGCGTCGATAATTCACACCTGTTTGCAGCCCCCACTTTGTTTCCCAGTATCATGGCTTTTCCCCTCTTTCCAAGAACAGCACAAGCACTGTAGTGTTTGCACTGATCCCTTTTTGAATTCTTTACTTGTAACTTCTGTGTAGTCTCTCTTTACGCCTTAGCTTGATCATTTAAAAAACTGCATTTTTCTTTTCCTCACATTCTTCATCCACTGTTGACTTCTATTTTATGAATATAATACTGTTGTGTTAGATTTTTCCCTTCCTGGAAAGGACTGTATTCCCCATATCAACACCTGATCTTCACATAACTTGTAGTGATGATACTACAGTTTACAGTTTACAGCCCTGTTCATGAATAGTTGTGCATACTGGAGCTCATTTTTAACTTTAAGAATAGTCAGATGCTAATATGCTTAAAACGAGCCTACACAGTTTTGCTTTGAAATATTTCACCTCTTAATATTTTACATTTGGTACGAGAACCTCACACTAGTAGCTTTAAAAGATAGTTGCTGCCTGCACTGGCTAAATGACTTGTCAAGGTAAATTCTGTATATTTTAGCAAAGGGTCTTTTTAGATTCATAGACGACTGTAAGTGAGGACACCTTTCCTGGAATTTTCCAGAGACTTAATAGAATAAACATCGCCACAGTTACTAATTAGGGCCACTCAAGTGTTGCACCAACAGCATTCCTGTTACGCAACAAGGTGTCACGCTCGTTTCTCGCCACAAATTTTGCACTGAGCAGTCAGTCGTTGGAGTGTTGGGTAACCGGGCGATTGGAGAAGTCACTCACTGTCCCCCAATTTCTCACGCTTTTCTCCCCCAGGAATGGAGGTCTCATGTCCTACTCTTCTCTCAGCACCCCAAATACACCTACCAGCCCTAGGTGAGGTGACTCTGCATCGACATGTGTTCACACATGCATAGCATCCTTAAAATACACACTCCTTGGGGTGCATATCATGTGGACCTCAGCAGCAGACCTCTGTTCCCTACACTTTCTGTCTCACAGTCCCCATCAAGTAAAGGCTAAAAAAAATCCAAAATCTTTGAAAATACACACTCCTGTAGTGTAAACAGGCTCACATACAGGTACATATTCATGTGTGTTTGCACGGACAAACTTGCACAAACTCACGTGTGTAACAAATATTGACTGCGTGCAGCCTCGTGGTGCCTTCATAGTGATGACATACTGAAGTGAATGTGATCTCAGCTCTCGGGTTCCTGAGTGACTAAGCTCTTTCTATTTTCTCCATGGAGTGCAGTCATTTAGACATAAATTATGGTGTGTTCTGTATATACCTTACCATATGGAAGCTCTTCGCATGCAAGGAGGCATGCGTTGCGTTATAGCTGTTTTAGCAGTTTATCACAAGGATGCAGCGTATTAAAATAGTGCAGCAGAAACCAGCAGGTAAAACAAAAGCGATGCACTATTTGTAGAACATAAAGAATTTGTACCAGGCAAAATATCAGTAAATAGTAAAAAGAAAAACGTCATGGAAGAAATCTGAAAAAACTTATTTTCTTCTCTCTCTGATTTTCCCCTTCAGACCTGCTTTGGGAGGCCTTTTGTCGTCCTCGTACCGGCAACACCAGGAATCTCTGGCGGCCGAGCGAGAGCGCCGTCGTGTGGAGAGAGAGGAGAGACTGCAGAAGATAGAAAGAGAGGAGAGGAACAAGCACAGGTGAGGCGTCACTAGTTATGTTTTTTGAAAGTGCTGTCAGCAGTTTGACATAAGAGAAAAATTAAATAAAACTGGAATTAACTAAAAATTTAAAGGGGTATTCATAGTTTGCATAGTGTGGATCACACTCCAAAGAAACTGAAAAACTTTTCTTCTGAGTAGCCATCTCTTTTTGATGCAACACCCTCATTATGATGTCAGCAGGGTTGTTTAAAGATCCTGTATTATACATTTTGTGTTTTTCTCTTTCCTTCAGTGTGTTATATAGCTTTTTGTGCATGTAGCAGGTCTGTAAACTTACAAAGCCTACGTCAAAGGGAATTATTTCCTCCCACAGAAACACTGCTCCTCACTTGCCTGGAAAGCCACCTTTGTAGTTTCACCTCTCCTTCATTACTTACAAATGCCACCATGTAAAATACTGGCATAATGCCAGCCTTGGGACGAGTTTGGCACACCCTCAAACTCAAAAATTAATGTATTTTAGTATTTAAAAAAAGCACTATGAACTTATAAATGCACATAATATGGGCTCTTTAATTGTAAACCCTAGTTTCAGCACCATAGAACACATTATACATCCATTAACTGCTTTCAGTCTTACAAAGCTACGACAGTAGGTGGCTTCAGCTTGATATTTACTACAGAGACAGAAAGCAGTATTGATCCTATCATCCTAGTCTCAACGACACAGCAAATAATAATTCCAAAAATGCCAAATTATTCCTTTGAGGAAATCTGAGTTGTTTCAGTTGCAGTATGCAAAATGACCACACAGTTTAGAAGACATTCAATAGAATATACCAATACTAATGTATACGTAATATAATGTTACAGAATTAAGTTATTATCGCAAGGGATAACTTAAAACAACAATACATGCATTAAGGAAAAAATACAGAGAAAGAAAACTGTAGTTATTTCAAAATAATTACAGGAAAATGAGTGTCGCTAGTGAAAAATATGAATCACAGTGTTGTGATTTTCAGTATGTCAGTGTAATAGTATGAAAGAAGAATTGTTGTCATGACCTAAAATACAGAATTATGGGTTACCAAAGTGCTTTAACTACTTGCGTGCTTGATGTACAAACATTTTATATTCACACTGGCAGGCCTACAGAGAACCATGGTGATATAAAGTTTGATTATTATCTTTTAAAATTCTCTGTTCGCGTGTGTCCCACAGCCGCGACTATGTGGATAAAATGGAAGAGGCCAGGCTTGCACGGGAGGAGAGGTAAGTGTGTGCACTGAATCAAAACAACACAGAACAGCTCAACCCGCTGGGAATATGTTAGAGCCGGTGGTTTGGGAAGCTTGGTAATAGTGTAATTGTTTTCAGGTTAAAAAGGTGCCCTTTGCTGCCAGAGGCTGCGGGGATACTGAACTGATTTTCTTTGCTCTGTCTGCCTGTTTTCTCCTCTCTTCAGAAGCTGTATTTTAAATGCTGCGCACTGCCAAGGGCCTGATTGTTTTGGCTGTATGCTGTGATAAAATCTGATTCCTGGATTTGTCAAGCTTTTCCTATTGAATGCACGCGCACATACACAGCCACACTCTTCACTCAAGCATGTGTACACACGCAAGAAGGCTTTTCATGAGGCCAATAAATCTATGTTTGTGTGCAGATGGGAATCACAGGAAGCTAGAGATTCACCCAAGAGGGTATGCTAGGTCACGATAACATTTAGGACCGAACATACTCGATGCAGCCATACATAAGAACTAATGAGAATATTTCAATGTATGGAAAGCTTCCTCTTGCTACTCTTCCTCCCTTTTCTCCTCTACAGACAATCTGCACCATGTGTTGATGCTTCTCATTTTAGCTCAAACCTGTTTCCCCTTCAATTTAAGCACAGTTGACTAATACCACACTGTGTCTAAAAGTTAGAGCAAAAACAAACAGACGGAAGGAAGACGGACAAAGAATGGATTCAGCAACAAGCATGAAGCTGAAAAAAGCCAGAGATGAGATGTTGAGTTAGCATGAGGAAGATGTATCCTCAGGATCACTTAGATGTATTTATGGTGTGTTTGAGTGTCATGGTTATAAGAAAAACAGGAGTTTTTACCCCGTCTAACCTCCCTGTGCGGCGCGTCTGCCTGCCAAGCACAGCACAGTAACACCTGGTCAAGAAGGACTTGATGGCTTCAACAGACAACAAAAACGTCGGTTGGACATTACCGTGGTTAGAGTGAAATGCATATATGGTTGGTTCGGTAAATCTTTGAAGCAGCATTTTTACATTTAAACACACACACACACACACACAAAAAAAGTATTTGGCATGCTAAAATGCTAAACTCGAAAGGTGAAAATGCTAAACATTATACTTTCGAAACATTACAACCATCCGGTCTTTTTGGTTGCTGCCCAGTAAAAGTAGTTGAGTAGACACTACAGTGAAATTCAAAACCAAATTAAATACAAGGATGTTAAAGTGTGTCTTTAAGCGTGTCCTGTGTTTCATGAAACCTGATAACACATACCTGTATTGTTTGACTATACCTTAGCACATACATGCGGCGGGCAGCATTTCAAAGAGTGATTTATGGACGTACACAGCGCTCTCAGTAGGAGACTGGCCTGTTAGAGAGTGTTTTACAAACTTTCACTCACCACCTTTTGTTTCGGCAGTCGGCTCACTCCCCCAGTTTCACGCTCAATCACATGCACATACACACCAACACACACACGTATATAAGTATCTGGTTTCTTCAAACCTCTGAAGTGGCCTGATGCTAATGAACTCTGAACAGAAGCTCCACACATTCATGGTGCGGTGGGAAAGAGGAGGGGTTAGAGAAAGAAAGAGAGAGAGAGAAAGAGGGTTGACTCAGTGCCCTAAATCTCTGTTCTGGGCAGCAGGTTGAATGGTAGAGTTTGGTAGAAGGAGAAAGGGAGGCAGAGAAGAAGAGGGAGGAAGAAAGAGAGAGGAAGTGGACAAGGGAGGAGAGCTGATCGAAGCACATCTTGAACAGGTTTAGTCTGATTCACTTCTGATGTTTAGCCTTTCAGCAGCCAAACTAACATTAAACTCTCCCAAATCTCTCCCATCCTTCTCTCCTGTCGTTCTCCTTTCCTCTCTGCTCTGCTTACTAACACTGTCTCCTCTTCTTTAAACTCCCTCTTGTTGCATATTTGGACTGCTGCTGAAAGCTGAGCATTTGGCTGGACAGGACAGGAGAGGAGAGCAAGACGGTGAACCCTTTTACTTCAGGAAATGAGTGATGAATGCTTTGTGGACGATTAATGAGGCGAGGTAGAGGAGTGAGGTGGGATTGTGATGTCAAGAGATAAAGTGGCATGGCAGCTGCAGAGGAGAAAATGAGTAGAGTGTTGAAGGTAAACAGTGTAGATTGGAAGGTTTTAATGAATTTGGGTGCCTTGGCAATGAGTAAGGGTTTTGGTAAGTGCAATTTGGCAAAGACCAACCCTGAGAACAGCACTGCTGAGAAGACAGAAGGTGCATTGTGTCATGTTCTGTTTTTGCCTCCTTCATCCTTCCTCTCTCTCCCTCTCTTTCAGGTATAAGAACGTGGAACGTCTGGCGGCGGAGGAGTACGAGAGGGATCGCGTCCGAGTGTCAAGGACTCGCCCTGACCTCAACCTGACCTTTGAACCATCGGAGGCCTGGCCCTCGTCATCACGCAGCAGCACCCCGTCATCCTTCGCCTCCCAGGAGGACACAGAGGCTGAACTTGAAGCAGAGACACCGGCCACTCCCTACACGCCCTCTGAGACTGGTGGGTCAACTGAGAACTATTTCTGATGAGTTGATTGAACTGTTAAGTTGAGTAACAACTTGCTGGGAATGTGGTTTATTATCAAATCAAAAAACATGCTCTTCTCTGTTTGTTACAAAGATTAAAATATAAGCTGTAGCTGATTGGCACCAATTTGTTTTTGCATTACGATATACACTAACATCCAGTATTACTAGGGTTCTACTCCTGCTCAGATGGCTGCAGTTTATTTTGCTAATACTTTTAGCACTCCATAGCTGTTTAGTGTCAAGCTCTGCATATACACCTCTCTGTACAGTGTAGCTCCAAGAGAAAAAGCAAAGCC
Organism: Dascyllus trimaculatus; assembly: GCA_024666655.1. Lineage (NCBI taxonomy): Eukaryota > Metazoa > Chordata > Actinopteri > Pomacentridae > Dascyllus > Dascyllus trimaculatus. Next base: position 24,168,248 of record CM045461.1, on the reverse strand, counting down.
TGAACACACTTTTGAGAGGAAGGGGACTTTTAAGATTTCAGTTCTGGATGATTTGGTGTCATCAATGGTGGAGAGGTTACATTTAATGTGAAAGAAAACAATAACTAAGCAACTATTCTGGCAAAAAAGTAGCAGACGAGCAACTGATGTTTGCAATTACAGTGCAGCCAAACAAACTCACATAATTTTAATAATGACAGGAGTCAAAATAATTGCTACCATGATATTATTTTATGCTGAGCATGCTGTGAGTAATTTTAGTAGAGGGTAAATAGCCTGTCCTTTCTGTGCCAGAAGTGACTGTGGGTTTGTGTACATACACATTTTGTATGAATGATTACTGCACGTGTTCACATCAGTGAGATGAAAGTATAAATTGTATTTTGTGAATCTATTGCGCACGTGAATGCAATGTGAATCCAGCACAGACATGGCTGCCACCAACACTGAAAAATACTAAGGAAGAAGTAATTACTGAGTGATATATATTGGCAAAACTTCAACGCTGTGTGTCTGTGTGAAAGGTCTCCTAGTTCAGGCAACTTAAAACACTTTGAATTCTGCTGGTTTGTACGTTGGAGAGTTATAACTAAAAGCAGAAGGTCGTCAGTTCAATTCCCAACAGTGCCCCCCAAAGCAATCATTCTCAACCTTAAATTGTTTCACTTTGCAGCTTGCTGTTTAAATTAGCATGTATTCATGAGCAAGAGAAAGCAGACAGACTGTGGAAAATAGTGCAGGAAAAGAGGGGACCCCATCAGGAGGTGGATACGGGTGAAAGGGTCAGATGAGTTTTTGAAAGGCCTTTTTGAAAGTGTGATACCAAAACATCTTGTGCAAGAAACCAGCCTTGTTTTGGAGTGCATGCGTAGCCACGAGCTGAGGTACTGTAGCTCAAACAGACGAGTGTAAGAGGCCTCACGCTGCTGTGTTATTCTAACCCAGCCTGCATCACTGCGTAGACTGTACTGCCGAGTACCGCATGTGTACCGTGTACGTGAGTGTGTTTTGACGTAAACAGGAACTTAATTCTTCATTTCCTGTTCATATCCCGGTCCTGCGACAACCTGGCTTTGTGTACCTGCCGTATTGTTTACATTAGAGCGTGGGCGTGTGTTTTCGTTTTTCTTGTCGGTGTGTGTCGGTGAATGTGTGTTTATAAAGGGGTGTCCCATGTGCAGCCTAAACAGAGATGCCTTTAAAATCAAAGACGGACATTTCACGTGTTTTAAACAGTATTTCATTACAGATAAGTCAAACACTACAGAGTGTGTTTCTATAAATGTCTGTAGCTCCAATGAAAGTTGAATGAAACCATGAGAGATAGAAAAGATCCTGAAAGACCCCTCTCACACTTTATTTTCAGACTACCTTCAGGGACACAGCCTGTACTTTTAAACTGTTTTTTTTGTTTTTACTTCTATCTCTTATTTTTTGTTTTATTGCCTATTTGTGGTTTTATTATCCTATTTTTCTGTTTTATTATTATATTTTTTGTGTTAGTACCTTCTTGATATAGTTGTGCTGAGCTGCAAAAGTGTGCATGACTGCCCAAGGCACATTTTCCTTTGGGGACATTAAAGTTTATCTCATCTTATCCTAAAGTAACACTGACTTTTTTTGTGACAGGAGAAGCTGATGACTCCAGCGCCAGTGTAGAAACAGAGGAAAAGGAGGCAGAGGCCACTGCCGAGGAGGAGGAAGAACAGAAGGAAGAGGAAGAAGAGGAAGTGCAGGAGGGAGCGGCAGAAGAAAAGGAGGAAGAAGTCGAGGAACGTGAGCAGGAGGCAGAGAAGGAGAGAGAGGAGGCGGAGGAGGACAGTGGCATCCTGAGCGACAAGGAGCGGCAGAATGAGGAAGTGAACGAGAAGGACAACTGCTCGGCCTCCAGCATCTCCTCTGCCAGCAGCACTCTGGAGAGGGAGGAGAGGGGAAGCAATGAGAATGGTGAGTACTTTTTACTACAAAGTTTTGGATTCAAAGTCCAAGAATGTCTTTGCAAACTTTGCAGAAATAATTCAGACAATGCATACATAAATTTTAATTCGTACCATATAGTATTTAAGATTCTTTAGTGTAAAGCCTCTCAAATAGTGGCAGTTACTTGCATTGCGCATTCCTTCTTACCTTGTTTTTCTCTTAACACCCTCTTTTTCAGGCTTGAAGGAGGCAGAGGTGAATGAGAAGTGTAACAAACTCCTCAACAGCAAACTCTTCATGCTGGACATGTTGTACTCCCAGAACAAGAAGCCCAGTGATGAGGAGGAGGAGGAAGATGATGTGGAGAAGGAGAATGAGAAAGGAGAGGGGGAAGACAAAGAGACAGAGCACGATGCAAACGGAGAACTGGGTGATGACCAGGAGAACAACAGGGACGACAAGTCCGACAGTCGCAGGAGCATCCGTCCATTTGCTGAGCGGTTCGGAGACTTGATCAAGGACCTTAATCCAACCCATCCTCACCTGGACAGCCCAGCCATCGAGCCCCCTCCTCCCCCGCCCAAGAAGGAATCCGACACGATCTGGGACCAGCTCCTGGCCAGCCCTCGAGAGCTGCGCATCGGGGACATCAACTTCACCGACCTGACGGAGGACGATGACAAGGACATTCTGGATGCTGTTTCGATGGGAGGATGTGGCGACCTCCCACCTCCACCGCCCCCTCCACCCTTTATACATCGTTTCCCTCCACCCCCACCCATACTAGGCAGCTGCCCCCCACCCCCTCCCTTAATTGGCATTATGAGGCCTCCGCCCCCTCCTTGCTTTAACGCTCCATTTCCAGTGCCTCCTCCCCCAGAGCCGCCTCTTTTCAACAAAAAGAAGAAGACGATCAGGCTCTTCTGGAGTGAGGTGAGTCAAAGCCCAAATAACATTTAAGTGAACCAGGTACAGCTAAAGACTTCCCATCCATCCATCCATTCACACACATAAAAGATTGCTTCACTGTTTTTATACAGTTTTACATCTATATTTATCCAGAAAATGGAAACTGTAGGTCGAAGGCCTCAGAACCAGAAGCCTTACAGCTAAGTTTTGTCACTCAGTAGCTATCTTGGTAACACCACTGGGTCGTTATTTTGGGCTGACAAGATCCAGTTCCTATCTGAATATGTGGGGACAGAGCTATAACTGCAGTTTGAGTGGTCAGTGGAACATAAAACTACAAGTAAAGAATCACTATTCAAATTTTGGCAACTTTGTCCCAAAATAAGATTTAAAAAGTGTTTTCCCCACGGGTTATACTATGCATGGGCACAGTCTTATAACACATCACAACAAGATGACCGGCTGGATGTTTCCTGATTTCACCGTTACAAAACAGACAATTGGCTTTGTGGGGTAATGAGTGGACGTGTTACATACAAACACTTTCATTGCCGCTACAGAATTCTCCTGTAGATTCCTGTTCAGGATCCTTTACATTGTGAGTCTCTCCACTGTAACATCTGTGACAGAACTGCTCAAATATTTTTTTTCTAATTATAGTAAATAGTTTCACATGATTAACGGTGAATCCATGGCGTGCAAATGTTGCAGATGTTCAGTTTTACTCTGTGGCTAGAAGAATTTAGTTTAGTTACAGATTTTGTTTTTTCAGATGTACTTGCGCTAAAGACCAAGATAAAAAGTTCTTATAAACCTGCATGTTTCCATTAGTCACTTAAAATTAAGGCCTCAACAGAAACAATGACTCACTCAACCTGTTCCTGTTGCTGCTGCTTTTTGTGGTTCTTTGTGTTCACAGCCTCTCATTTACCTCTTTTATTGTAGGAAATGGCAGTCTAGCACGTGTCTGTACCTAATGCAGTCCATTCTTGTTCTGTTTGTGATCAGGTGCGTCCGACAGACAGCCAATACAGGGACTACAAACGCAGCGGGGACTCATTCTGGTCCAAACTGGAACCAGTGAAGTTGGACACTGCCAAATTGGAACACCTGTTTGAAACGAAATCAAAAGAAATGCCAGTTACAAAGGTAAACAACCAGCGCCTGAAACAGGTTTAGAGAGGTTTGGGACACCAGTTTATAGTTTCACTGTGTGGTACTACCTTGACTCCAACTATTGATCTCAGTGGTAGTTAACAGAACTGCTGTTGTCAGACAGTTTGTCCTTTTATTTTTTCATATGATGAAGTCACTTGTGACTGGGGTTTGATAGAAGTTTAGGAGTGATACATCTTACAACTAGGGTCGGCATTTTTAAGCTTAACTGTCATAACCCTTAGGCATAACATTTTTCATTAGTCTGTTTGTCAGTGGTGCTTGAAGATGGTGCTGCTGTACCAAATTGAAATACATTTTTATCACAGAAGGGGTTTGCTGGTCACGACCCACCACCATATGACATTTGTGCGTATAAAACTCTTAATCCACTGCGTTGTCTAGGTATGTAATGTATTTACAGTTGTGTCAGCTCCTTATGTAAATTCCTAAAGTCTATCAGGTGTCAAATACTTTCTATTTTGTCAGTGTGACAATTTTGTACTTTATTGGCTGCTACTTTGTCACAAACACTTCACTTTCGCTAGCCCAGCATTCTATAGGTTTCGTGTCCATTATCTCCAGCGCTTGAGAGCCGATGTTTTGAGGGTTAAGCGAGGTCATGTGTGTGTTTTGATCCTGATCAGACAGTGGAGTTTTAAATCCTTTGTAATTCTCAAAAAGCTTCTAAATTTGAAAAGTATGGTGTACAAAGATAGGGAGCTGTAGGCAGGCCTCTCACACTTTGAACTCCTGAGCGGCCGTTTCAAAACCACAATTAATGCTAAAGCTGAAGCAGTTGGTGGCTCAACTCAGCTCAGCTTCTGGGCTACACCTAGCGTGACAGTATGATGGTGATCTGCTGCTACAGTAGCGAAACAGCTCAAGCAAAGCTCTGAGTTAACAAGAGAATCCAAGATATAGAGGACCACCAGTATACTGAGGTATTTAGAGGTCAAATATTGCTTTGTTTTTGCTTTGACAGACTATTTTTTGATCCCTTGAATGAATGAATGAATGTTTATTTCGAACATGTATAAAATAAAATATGTTCTTTGTACATACAAAGGAAGGAAAAAACAAAGAAAATAATAAAAAAAAACAAATGAAAAAAAGAAAGCATAACAAAACATAGCACATGGTTCGAAAAAGGAGTAGGGAGAAGTAAACACTTTTTGAAAGTCCTACCCCTTTTTTTTTTTTTTAACCATTTCTCGACTTTAATATAATATAATATAATATACTGTACTATACCATAACATAACACAATATAATATAATATAACACAATACAATACAACATAACACAATATAATACAACACAATACAACACAGTACAATACAGTACAACACAATAATACAACACAATACAATACAATATACTATGATATAATGCAACTACCTAATACAATATACTATAATATACTGTGCAGATATCCATAGGAATACATAATATATACACATACATACAATATAACTATCCCCTTTAAATATTTACCCTATATTAACTTAATTACAATATAACACCCAACACTATTTTATTTATATTTATATATCTGACCATCCTCCATTAACAATGTTCTTCTTCCACATCCCTTGTTTCAGTCCAGTGGTTTTCTTACCCTACCAAAATATGGTTCAAACCAATTTTACATACATTTTCACCTACATAATGGACACACTCTAATTGTGTACCATCTACAGTAAGTACAATAAAGCATTAGTATAAACTGTAACACTAAAAACAACTTAGAGGAAGAGTTGTGTTGTAGTTTAAGCTCACTGGTCTCCATGTGGGGAGGATATGATATCCAAGTGGCAGTAACAAGGTCTTAGCACCTACTCTGTGTCGACATGTTATGACTTCCTTCCTTTAACAGCTTATAATGAACTCAAGTGCCAGTGAGGTCATCTGTACACATATAGTAACAATATGTCCTCAGACCTGTGCAAACAGTCACATAAACACACGTACACATACAGTGTATAGCTGACTTGCATTGGTATTTCCTGCTCTCACTACCCATATAGTCCCCACAGCTGCTGGCAATGTAACCTGAGTGATGATCCCTCTAATCCTTACAAGCCCATAAAGCAGACCACACAGAGAAAAGCAACAGGGACGGGGTCTAAAAGGAGAAAGAGGGGGATCCAGCGTTGACCCTCTCTGTCTTTTTGTGTTCCAGAAAACAGCAGCTGATGGCAAACGTCAGGAGATCATTGTTTTGGATTCAAAGAGAAGTAACGCCATCAACATCGGCCTGACGGTTCTGCCTCCGCCTCGCACCATCAAGACAGCCATACTGAACTTTGATGAGTACGCCCTTAACAAGGAGGGCATAGAGGTGAGAAATTCAGAAAAACGAAAGGGAAGAAATCCCCAAATCCTTCCTCATACCTATCACCCAAATGCTGCTGCCTTCTCTCACGCCACTGTCTCTTCACTCAGAAAATCCTGACGATGATCCCCACAGAGGAGGAGAAGCAGAAGATCCAGGAGGCCCAACTGGCCAATCCTGATGTCCCGCTGGGCTCTGCAGAGCAGTTTCTCCTCACACTGTCCTCTATCAGTGAGCTTTCTGCCAGACTCCAGCTCTGGGCCTTCAAAATGGACTACGAGGCTACAGAGAAGGTCTGTTTAAACATGAGACAGTACTTTTAACAGCTTTAAAAAGAAAAGAGTATTAAGAAACATTTTAGATGATTTTCAAAACACTGTTATGTTGAGAAGGAAAGACCATGCTGCATATGACATTTAAAGTCATACGCAGCAAGTGAAAGTGGTTTTATTAAAGCAAAAACAGACTCTGCTAAATGAACACTGTGCACCATAGAGCGCTGAGTAAATGTGCGCAGCATGTGTGCTTTGGTGTGTGTCTTATACCCGTGTCAGTAAGTATCAACATCCCTTTAGTCCAAACAACATCCGCAAAACATCAACATTGTTACAACATAACATCATAACAAAATATGCACGCTTATTAGCAGCACCACTTCTTCTTCTTGTTCTGGCACACTCGAGTAAAGAATGCATCCAGGAGGAGAAGTTCAAAGTCAAAACCCAGAGAATGAGAAACATGCTGCCCCTCTGTTGATGTCCTGTAAATTTTACAGCTTCCAGCAGGATGCAGTTGTCTTTAATCTCACATTCACGACCGTACGTTCAGCAGAGCGGCGCTCCTGACTCGACTCTGTGGGACGGTTTGGTAGTGGGAGGTTTAATGGAGGGCGACATACCATGCAGGAAACATGGCCACAAGAGAACCCGCTGCACAGAAAATAAAGATCCACATACTCAGATGCCATGTTTGATAGCGAGGGCTGACCGAAGCAACAACCTTCAGACAGCCAGACAGCCTCTCATGACTTTAAACAAGAGCAGATGATCAGTGGTGACAAATGAGGTGCACCTGTTCACCACTTACATAACTGCAAACACATGTTTCTGGGAGTCTTAATGAACTCAGCTAATGATGTGTGCATACGGTGTGTGTCATGTGTGTGTTTTCCTCCTCCCAGGAAGTAGCAGAGCCACTGCAGGATCTAAAGGAGGGTATGGAGCAGCTAGAGAAGAACAAAACTCTACGCTACATCCTGGCTACACTGCTCTCAATAGGAAACTTCCTCAATGGCAGCAATGTGAGTCATGACTATCACAGGTTCACATCATCGTAGTGGGACATGATGACGAGGCTCCTTTGTTTGTAGCAGTAGTTTGTAGCAATTAGGAAACATGTTCAGTGACTTTAATGGAGTGTTAATTTTCCAAGCTTGTAATTGTAAAGTAAAAATTACCTCACATATTAACGCTTTTCATTTGGTAAGAAGAGCACTCTTAACAATTACTGTTTCAGACATACTCCCATCACATTCCTACTCACTGAGGCTTCATTTTTCACTGCTATATAAGTCCTGCAGCTCTATGGAAACGGCACAAACACGGCTAGAAGGAGAGAAAACTAAAAAAATCTGTGTTGTATGATAATGACATAAATCATAAAGAAAAAACTAATATTACATTTCCTTGATTATATATTTTGCAAAATGCAATCAGTGTGCACAGCATTCTTCCTAGTGCACACAGGTGTCACAGATACTGGGGAAGATGGCGACTCTACAAATTGTAGATGTAGATTATATTTTTAATTCTTTTCCAGAGTTGCTTCCTATCTGCTCAGTGGAAATAAAGAGGAAACAAACAAGCCTGCTGTTTACTCAGTTTAGCTGAAAAGTACTGGTCTCAGCTGAGTGACTTATGACTTCATGGTTTTGCTGTACAACACAGAATTTGGGCTTTTACAGACTCTGGGTAGTTCACATTGTTTATTTTTGGAAAAATCTTAAATCAGATGTGTGGAAAACAGTGATTTTGTGTTTTCTGATGAAACGGCACATTACCATTAAATAGGACTGTCATAAAGTTAAAAAATTAAACTAATTTCTTATTTTACAGGGTTTACGACTTTGATAACTGGCGTCATCTTGACGATTTTTTAAAAAGATAACAATCCTTTTAAACCCGCTTTTGGGTTTTGGGGTTCAGAGGGTTAATGGTAATTTTGGAAAAATAACTCTACGTGAAAAGCCAGCTGATTGTTTTTGTCAGATTAGAATGCATAAGAGCTAACACACCTGAAAATAAAACATGATTTCCTTATAAAATAATTGTGTGTTCATGTGTCCAGGCTAAAGGCTTCGAGCTGTCGTATCTGGAGAAGGTTCCGGAGGTGAAGGATACGGTCCATAAGCAGTCATTGCTCCATCACGCCTGCTCTGTGGTGGTGGAAAACTTCCCTCAGAGCACCGACCTCTACTCCGAGATTGGAGCCATCACACGTTCTGCAAAAGTATGCTACTTACCCAGTATTGGAGAGATTGTATACAATGCTGTGCATGTAAAATCAGAGCTAAGCTCACAGAACTTGAGCAAATAAGTTCAATTGGCATGACATATTAAGACATGTTTTTTTCTGAAGCTATGAAGTTGTTGGAACCACTTTGCACAGTTATTACACAAGCATATTATCAGGGTGCTTCACTGACTTTATTAATTTATAAGTGTAAAGCGACACAGGCTGAACTGTCTGCTAACTTTCATTCATTTTAAATTGTTTTACATCTACTAGAAGAAACAATTAGTATTAGTAGTCTGGAGAGTTTACCCATGAAAACAATGCATCTTGGGTAATCTGATGTGATAATCAGACTTCTTTAGAAACTTGATTTGTTGAGTTTAGTAAGTACTGTTTCAGGTTGTTGTAAAATTATTCCAAAATGAAAACCAAACAAATCACTTAAACCCAGTTACTGATAAAAGGTTAGAGATGATTCCACTGACTTCTTCCTAAGTTTTGTTTTGGATGCAAGGTGATGAAACCACTTTCCCTCTCAGTTATTTTGTCTTATCATCGTCTTCTCCATCAGGTTGACTTCGACCAGCTGCAGGAGAACTTGAATCAGATGGAGCGGCGCTGCAAAGCCTCATGGGACCACCTGAAGGTGATCGCCAAGCACGAGATGAAGCCGCAGCTGAAGCAGAAGATGTCGGACTTCCTCAAAGACTGCGCTGAAAGAATCATCATCCTCAAGATTGTTCACCGCAGGATCATCAACAGGTAGTTCCTCTCCCACAACAACAACAACAACAACAAGTCTAGCAAAGTTCAAAAGTAAAAGCTATGTGCTGCAGTGCTTTAAAATGCTACTATAAGTTTATTTTCACTTGCTAAGTATTGTAAAATAAAGATATGAGATTGAGATTGCTGATTGTAGAAGTGTTGTCATTCTTTTTCTCCTGTCAGGTTCCACTCGTTCCTGTTGTTCCTCGGTCATCCGGCCCACAGCGTGAGAGAGATCAGCATCCACAGGTTCAGTAAAATCCTCAGTGAGTTTGCGCTGGAGTACCGAACGACCCGCGACCGTGTGCTGCAGCAGAAACAGAAACGTGCCGACCACCGCGAACGCAACAAGACCCGAGGAAAGATGATCGTGGATGTCAACACTCCTGTGAGGATCACACACACACACACACACACACCGAGTCTGTTCTACAAAGACTCCCTCAAATCCTTTTCTTTCTTTTTCCAAATCTATTTCTGCTTTTTCACTTTTTCCTTTCATTCTCTTCTATCTGTTCTTTGACTTTCACTCTTTATTTCTTCTGTAGTCTGATGATGAAGAGGAGCGGGAAATATCAGCAAGTGTGCTGGTCTGTCTGCATGTGTGTGTGCATGAATCCACTAACTGTAACTGCATCACTTTTCCTTTAAAGTTCTTACTTCATAACATCTGAATTAATCAGTTAACAAAATACAGCAGGCTCTGTAGTCTTCACAGGTTGGATGTTTATCTTGGTGCTTCACTTTTGGCTTGCTTAAGTCCAAAATACTTACCACAGAAGCTGCCAAATTCTGATCCTCTTTCATCCCATCTCTCTCCAGCAGGGCGGTCGATATGGCTCTAGTGGCAGCAACAGCGCCCCCAGCTGCAGCCAGGAGAGTGAGCAGCCTCAGGGTCTGGACCACGCTGAGGACGCTGCAGAGCACGAGAACATGAAGGCAGTGCTGAGAACCAGCCTCGGCGGTGGTGACAAGGAGGGCAGCGGGGTACCAGGTCTCCGTACACGGACCAGATCACGGCCAGGACGAGGAGGTGAGAAAGATGGAAAGTTTCTATTCGGAGTTTGTGCAGTCAAAAGGGTTTCTTTGCTCATGTATGAACTTTGCTCATGCAGGTCGCACTATGCCGGCCTGGACGCCAACTGTTGAGGACACTCAGATCTGTGGAGACGATGCCGCAGATGAAATCATGGAGCGTATAGTGAGGTCGGCCACTCAGGGTCCAGGAACCAGAGCCCAGCCCCGAGAGAGGAGGAGGTCCAGAGCCAACCGCAAATCACGTACGATCTAAAGGAGACTCTCAAATCTTCAAACTTTAAGGAGGCATTGTAGTGTGTTTAAACTCGTAACATGACCGTCAAAATACATACTGAGAATAAACAGAGTTTTGGACTCTTGACTGGCTATGGACTAACACGCTGGCCACATTGTGGTGAAACAGCTCCAGGACGGCCTCATTAAAAGTAGCTTTTAAATTTCTAGAAAGAGAAAATAGTTTTTTTAATCACTTAGATGAAAACATCAACACCACTCTCATATCTGCCTGTGACAGTGTCAGTTAGCTTAGCTGGAAACAGGGTGGAGATGTCTACTAACCCTGTGAAAACTCACAAATTGAGACGGATTAACTCAGTTATGTGAAAAAAACAGAACTGATAGTTGTGTGAGCCAAGAACATTACTCCCTGTACGACAACTGTTAGTGTGTACAAGTACAGTACAGTACACTGTAAAGCTTAACACTTTATACAGGTGTTATCTACCAGCATCTATGACCATAACCTTTTGTCTTCTCTTCTCACAGTGAGGCGCACTCTGAAAAACGGTCTGACACCAGAAGAAGCTCTTGCTTTGGGGCTGACTGACTCTCCAGACACATAAATGTGATCATCCCCCTCTCGCCTGTCCTCGCTTCTGTGGAAACACAGCTGAAAATGTCAGTGTGACATCTCTGTCAGCCTTTACCACACTTAAGTGTTGTATTCCACCAGACACAAGCCCCTGTAGGTTTTTGCCAGCTGCTAATTTTGCCCAATGTTACTGAGTGAAGAAGCTTTTTGTATTGAACACAACAAAAAATCTTCCAGGAGAGACAGTGGAGGTGAAGAAAGAATACATCGCATAAAGTCTGATGTGGTCAGTTTGGCAAGAAAAAGCAAATTTGTAATTCAGTGATGCTGCCTCTACACTGAATTGAAACATGTTTATGTATCTAAACATATTTTAAATGTTGCATTAGTCCAAAGGGATTTATGCTTGTGAGTTTCTGCAGCTGTGACTTCACCATTTTTCATTTATTTAAGCTGTGAATTTTAGTTTGTAAAGATTAACGGGCTAAAGAGGAATTTCAATTTGTAGTTTGACAGTTTCAAAGGATCCTAAGAGATCACACAGACAAAGAAGCTCAGTAAGAAATATCCGAAGTGAAAGTGTAGCTGCGTTTTGTAGGAATGTGAAAGGTTTTCAATCTGATGAGTGCCTTTCATTTAAAAGGAACAGTGCTGTACCTTTTGACCATCTCTCTCTGTGTGTTCACCTCCTACGTCTCAGATGACTCACGTGTGTCACCTTCACAGGTGTCTTTACAATACAGTTAACTTTCTCAGTATTTATTTGCAAAGCTCTGACATCTTGCACCTTAATTAACATAAATAGTCTGAAATGAACGACTGATTGAAAACAGACAAAAGGAAGTTTTTATCTGTTTGTAAAGTTGTAAAAAGAAAAAAGATATGGACATTTTTTTTTAAATTTTAATAATCTATTTTGAAGGACTTGCAGAGAATTCTGCATTCAATGTGTAAATGCCCTCGTCAGCTGCCAGGTACTAAATACTGTAGGTCTACAGTGTGCATGTTTAGTGGGGTTCATGTTATGTATTATTTTTGTAATTTCTGTAGAAACTTGTATTATAGTTTGAAAAAAGGAACAAAAGAGGCTTTTTTTTCTGTGAATTGTAATTAAAGAGAAAATTGATGAACAATGTGGTTCTAGCAGAAATCCTTGTTTTTAACATGTCGCTCCTTGCTGGGACAGTATTTGGACATTTGAATTTAAACTCTGTGGTCATGTTGTACTTTGTATGAACTTGAACAGGTCATGTAACGGTGTGGAAAATGTAAGTCCAGGCTGAAGTGTCCACTCCTGGGAAACTTCACTGCATAAATATCTTGTAGTGAGCTGAACATGAAACCGTGGTTACAAACACTTTCACTTGAAATGCTGTGTATACACATTCTGCAATAAAAAAACAAACTGTTGAGTGAAAAAAATGAATGTGTATGTCTTTCCTTTCACTTCTTTCTCTGCTGAGTCATATTTTAATGCGTGGGCGTGACTCTACTGACCAACTTTTGGATTAATACGGTGCCATAAACTACACAACTGCTGCTCGCTTCACAGAATTTGTGCAGTCGTTGCGTTACACCTGCTAATGTTTTGTTGACTTCGTGTTCAGGATTGGGTCTGCTGTACCTGCGTCCATGGCCAAGTCAATGAGGCTGCTGTGGGGGTCTGGATCCCCTCCATGCTGGCGTGTTATGATCACTCTGGAGGAAAAGAAGCTGCAGGGCTACAAACACAAACTGCTGTCCTTTGAGAAAGAAGAGCACAAATCTCAGGAAGTCCTGGAAATCAACCCAAGAGGACAGGTAGGTGTAGAACATGAAGCAAAATGTACAACAATAATGATGAACTTACATCAGCCAGGAATCAATCACTGGAATAATAGAAGCAATTACATTTAATTAAATTTAATTAATTGTAAATTTCCCCAGTCAGGGATCAATCAAGTTTATCTAATCTTAAATAAATAAATATGCAAAACGCTGAAGTCCAGGTAGAATGGAATGATGCACTATAATGGTACTGAACTAGTAAAACAAACACTAGACAATATTAACACAGGGTAATAAATTACTCTGAAGCCATCAAACCAGCAGATTAGAAAGAAAGTTGCTGCATAATCTCAAGTGGAGACAGGAAAGGACGCCCCCTAGCAGCCGAAAACATGTATCATCTAAAGTGAGTTTAGGTCTAAGTTGATCAGGATTGTATTTCCTCTTAAATGTACTACACTAAAAGTACAGGGACCACACCACAAACTCAGTGCAACTCAAGTTAGTACAAAAGACTCAAAGCCTTTATTTTTCAAACGCCTTACATGTGCAATCTTTAACAGGTGCAGTATTTTCGCTTCCAATATCTTATAGTCATTAAGCTTAAATTTTGTTGTAGTTAAATCATTTTATTTTATTTTTAGGCACTATTCTACACTTTTATTGTGTACTTGTATTCTTATTGGGTTCTTATTTTTATTTGATGTCTATTTAACCACTAACACTTTCTGTAATTGTGTATATTCCACTAACCTTTGTTGACTGCTACTGTAGTCTGGTGAAATAATTTCCTCCAGGATGAATAAAGTTGATCTTTATATTTATCTGTTATGTTCATATTTATTTTTAATAACAATATTCCTCGGCATGGATGATACCAAATTTCTGGAGATATTCTGTTGTTCTTCACAGACACTTGGTTTTGTTCCTCTGAATTTGCCTTAAAATGCATTTTTATTGCATTCATGTCAGGTGACATTCTTGGTCAGATCATTGTTTCTACTTTTTTATTCTTAGAAATTGTTGTGTGATTGTGGCAGTGTGCTTTAGATCATTATGATGATAGAATATTCCTCCTCTGCCAAGCTTCTGCAAAACCCAACCTCTCCTGCTATCCCTCCCCCTCTTCCCCCCTCATCCCTATTGCCAACCCAACTGGTCGAAGCAGATGTCCACCCTCCCTGAGCCTGGTTCTGTTGGAGGTTTTTTATTCCTCCCTTCCCTACACTAGGGGTTTTTTTGTTCCTTCCCACCGTCGCTGACTGCTTGCTCATAGTAAATCCAAAAGCAATTTTGGATTGTTGGGTTTTCTGTTTTCTGTTTTCTGTTCTTCCTTACAATGTGTAGCACTATGTGATGACATATGTTGAAAATAAGCGCTATATAAATGAATTGAATTGAATTGAATTGAATCTTGTCAGACAGTATGATGGTATATCCAATGATATTCATGGTGTCATCTATAAATGTCACCTCCCGACACCTTCTACTCTCATGCAGCACCCATATCATCAAACTCCCACCTCTGTGCTTCACTGTCAGGACTATGCATTCACTGTGTCCATAGCTCATTTTATAACCATGTTCATGTAATTACACTGATGGGAAATCACAGATTTACTCAGTTTGGTTTCAGTGATCACAGGTGTGGTCACTTTTGTTGCATTGAGTTTCTACTTTGGGGCCTGTATTTTTAATGTGGTTATTCTAAAGTGTTTTTTTTTTTTTTTTTTTGTTAGAGGAATTACTCTGTTCAAATAATGCAATTAGTGAGATGTTATACAACTTTGACTTTCTATGCCGATGTCATCATCACTGTGTCTTTCTATCAGCTCCCTGCATTCAGACATGGAGACAACATAGTGAATGAGTCCTGTGCAGCATGTTTATACCTCGAGGTAAAGCACCAACACTGAATGTGAAACATACTAAATGTTACACATATATATTTCTTGACTTTTGATATGCCTTTTCTCTGCTGTGGCAGAACCAGTTTAAGTCTCAGGGCAGCAAACTGATTCCTGAGAGTCCTGCAGAACAAGCCCTGATGTACCAACGTATGATGGAGGGTGTCCACCTCACTGATAAACTGAGTGAGTCACCTGCATGAATACTAGCACAGAGTGAACAGGGATAACAGGAAGGACTGATGTTATTGATAATATTGGATGTTCTGTTTCAGATACAGTTGTCTACTATGACTACCTTGTCCCTGAAGAGGAGAGACATGACTCTGCTCTGAAGAGAAACAAGGAGGCTCTGACCACAGAGCTCAAGCTCTGGGAGGGATACCTGCAGAATGTATGAAGAGCACACAACACACACAATTACAGACATCACACACTACGTTGACAGCAATGGTTCTTCTCCCTTTTTTCTCCATCAAGGTGGCTGCAGGCTCGTACCTGGCGGGGCCCTTCTCCTTAGCCGACGTCATCGTCTATCCAAACATCGCCTATGCATTTCGTTTCAGGTAGGTGGCTGAGTTTGCTGGCGTATTGTGTCCAAACTGCTCTTTCAGTGACATGATGACTTTGTGTCTTCTCTTTAGGCTGTCTGTTGAACGTTACCCCAAAATGGCCAAATATTACAGCCTGCTGAAGGACAGACCCAGCATTAAAGCCAGCTGGCCCTCACAGTGGATGGCCACTTCACAGGGTGATGACGTCCTGAAGGATGTCTGAAACTCAATGCATTCATGTCTGTTTATCTGCAAAGACAGTGAAAACATTCATTTTGACAATGGTTTTGTTCTTATATGAAATGGAGCAATGACAAAGGCAACATAAAATACAAATAAACACTTCACAAGACACTTCAATGATGTTTGTGTTGTAATTTGTGTTATTCTTAATCTTCACTGCAAGTGTAGATCAGTTTCAACTATTGGTTTTCTTGATTCTGAATAATAAGAATCAAGAAATCGAACCTGAGAAAAATGTATCTGTCAAATCTGAATCTTTACGATTGAAGCATTACGACTTACTGCTGTAGCTACTGCAGGTTTGAACTACCTTATGTACCATTATATCCACCGATCAGGCAAAACATTATGACCACCTGCCTAATATTGTGTTGGTCCCCCTTATGTGCTCAAAAATGCTCTGAACCATTGGACATGGACAAGAGGACCTCTCAGGGTGTCCTTTGGGGTCTGGAACCAGGACGTTGGCACTGGATCCTTTGGGTGCTCTGGCTTGTGCAGTGGGGCCTCTGTCAATCCAACTTGTTCCACTGCATCCAGTTGATGCTTAATCAGAATGGGGTGTTTGGAGGTGAAATCAACATGTTGGGCCATTGTCATGTTCTTCAGTATGTTCCTGATGGTTTGATGTTTTTTCCATGTGGTGGGGTTTATTTTCCTGCAGGGGTAGGCCAGTGACATTTGGGATTTCCATTTGCTTGAGGGAGTGTGCTTGTTGTGGGACAATGTTTATTTAGGTGACTAAGTCTCATCAACATGGATGTTAAAATCCAAGGTTTTCCATCAGAACAGCACATAGTACCAATATGGTCAATGTACAAGCTGATAATTCAGTTGATTAATGGGAGAGCAAAGAAAAAGAATATTGGATCATTTAAACATTTATTGAAGTGAAATGTGAGAATTTTGGAGACAAAAATCACTATTTGTTGGAGCGTCAGTAGAAGGCCACTGGATTGTAAAAAACGAGAGAAGCCTCGCTGCCTTCAACTGAAGCTCTTATTACCTGGATGACTGAGAATCTATACAGGCAGCTCATACATACCTGAAATGTGAGCCTTGACTACACTGTGCTTTTTGCAGGAAGCCCAAAAAGTAAAAAAAAGACTGGTCTAATCTTTAACAATGTGTTGTACTTTAAAAAGTTGTTATATTTTACACTATGTCAGATCTTCATCTTAAAAGTATCTAAAGCTTCAGATAAATCTAGTGGAGTATAGAAAGCACAATATTTCTCTCTGAGATGTAGTGGATTGGAAGTATAAAGTAAAGTGGAAATATTTAGTGGAAATAGTACCTCAAATTTGTACTTAAATACAGTACTTGAGTGAATGTACTTAGTTACTTTCCACCACTGCATCAAGGTACTCAAATGACTTCAGTTTTCCATTTAAAGACATTTATTGGCACAAAAGTTTCAAAGAAACAATATTGTGTCGTCTGTCTTCTCCTTCAGGTAAACTAGATGATGTCACTCAGAGAATTCAAGACTTGGAGTAGCAAGTTTTGGAAACTGAGACCAAGCAGCTGACAGTTAAACAGCAGCAGCAAGTCTGAGGTCAGCTTGTCTGTAGTTAGTTGCATCATCCTAATGTGGACTGTCCACCTTTGCCAGGTCTGACAGTTTTGTAGCTCTACATGCCTTCGGGTGAAATTAAAATCCATAGTGAACGATCATCCTTCCTTCCTCTGCAATCAGAATCACATTATAAAAATCACACCACTTTTAAAGGTATGACTGACATCGCTCCATGTGCGGTTATCACATTTCTATCCATCAGGCTTCATCTCAGAGTTCAGAAATCACAGATGTTACAGTTACCTCAGCCTGGAGACAGAGTACTGGCCGACAAGGGTTTCCTGATCAAGAAGATGCTGCTCGAGGTGAAGGTCAACACTTATAATCCGCTCTGCTTGGTCCATATGCAGGATAAAGAAGTGCCATGTTTATGAATGACTTGCTCCTCTTTCTGTATTAGGTTCAGTCACTCAGCAGTGGGTCATCTGTTGTCTCATGTCAAATTTTGAGGTACCTCTTGTTATTGAAGGGAACTAAACACTCTGTTCTTCTTCCCCTTTAAGCCTTGTATATTTTATGTGAGCCTGACTCATTTCTGCAGTCAGCTGTGTTTGTCACAATTGTAAGTAGAAGTGCTTCTTAATGGTATATTCTTAGATTATATTGAAAATGAAAATTATAAGAAATTATCCTGTAAGTTTTTTAAATAGTATATTTTGCATGAACGCAAAGGTTTCATAGCTAATGTTGTGAAGCGCTCTATAAACACCCATAAAATGCCTTCGAACAGTTTTTCTTTAAACTTCCACCTTTCATTTATTTTCACACTTACATAAGTCAGAGGAAGGAAAACACCAATAAAAAGCTTCAATTGGGGCTCATATGGTAATCTAACAACACGTTTGGGAGCGGTTGCTTCGAGACATACATTCAACAAAGCGTCATTAGCACATATGCAGTGATGACAGACACAAAAAATCTGTACATACATGAAGGCATGGAACACGTTTCCAGCTGTGCTCGCTGCCTCAGGCAGCTTTGCACATCTGCAAAGCTTCTTTTTTTCATCTGTCATTGCTCTGTATGAAGCTTTATTAGATGTATGTCTGCAAATAACTGCTTCCAACCTTTGTTTTTGGATTGTGGTAAAATATTAAACACACACATCACAAGTCTTTTCTGAATGTGAGTCAGTTATAGATACAGATTATCTCATTACAGTGGCACCTTATACGAGGTTTGATATGTTGGACAGCAAAGGAACAGGCAGTTCCTGAAGCTGATGTGTTGGAAGCAGGAAAAGTAAGCAGCCCGAGGATCTGAATGACTTTGACAAGGAGCATCCTGGTTTGCACTGGAACCTTCCAAATGTGGTCAAAGGGAAAAGACGAGCCGGCGGAGGCTTTGTGATGCTCAGGGCAATGTTCTTCTGGCAGCCGACAGACATAATATTCACATATAAAGAGTTTAATCATTAAACGGCCCAGTTCTAAGTATGGGACCCACTGAAATAAAATGGCAACAGATATGCCCAATAATAGGGACAGTGGTGGTGCAACAGTTAAGTCTCTGGGCTACTGATCAGAAGATCAAACCCCAGTGACGCCATTGTTGGGCCCTTAACCCTTACTGCTTCAGGGGCACAGCACCATGCACTCTGACCCCAACTAGGATATACAAGAACAACGTTTCACAATGCTGTAAAAATGTATTTGTGAAAGGTGTCTTTCTTTTCTTTTTCTAATACTGTACAACTAATAACCCTGTCATAATCACTCCTCATCATCTAGAAACAACACTGATCACTTGTTTCGGCAAATGTGAGCACATTACTCCAGTTCTTTTTGCCTTCACTGGTTAGCAGTTAGTTTTATTACACTATTCACTGTTTGAGATCCTCTGGCAGGAACCTTCTGACTGTTTATGATTCCCACCTTGTGACCAGAAGTCACCTTTTCCTTCTTAAGATGTGGGGTGCTTTTCCACTCTTTTAATAAGTAACCTGTGACCTGTCTTATGTAAAATCTTTCCTTATATAACCAGGTAGAAGAGGCTTTTTGGGGTGTGGATTCTATTTGGTTGTGAATCTCACCCAGGCAGACCATGGAGCCTGAAGATTCTGTACTTGTTTTAGTAAACCTTTTTTTATATATATAAATAAGACAGTATCGGCGGAGAATTTCTTCATCATCTTCACTTCATCGCTACATAATTTACCACACTCCCCTTTGTTTCCTTCCAGTTATGTTCAGAGGTCCCTCCAGTGGAAACTCTGATGTCAACGTTTCAACGTTTTTATTATTTGAACCATTTCAAGCAGGATATTTGCACCTGTGACGATAGCTGTAATCACTATAAGTACCTTCCAAAATATAACAATGTGTATACGTTACTACAACAGCATTATAGAATTTCTGAAACTCAGTTATGGCTTTTGGGGGTTTTTTTTTGTGCCACCCCAACAATTTCATAGACTCCATCTTCTGGACCAAATTAAAAGTACGTAAGTATTTTTTAAAAATGTTGACAGAAGTGTTCTTTTTAATTGATTTATGGAAAACGACCAATTATGTGCATCAAAAAAAATCAGATGAAGAGAATAAAGTTTATGAAATCTCATACTTGCAGTTCCGTCTTCCAGCCAGTAGGTGTCAGTGTGCGCTCTGTCAAAGCTTGATAAGTCAATAAAGTAGATAAAGAGTTACAACCTTCCACTTCTTATGGTCAGTCATCGAACCGACACGAGCATTTCGTCTGTGTCTTCAGTGGTAGTAGAAGGTGTTTAAACCGAAGCCATGGCAAAGGACATGACTCTACTGTGGGCCTCCGAGTCTCCTCCCTGCTGGAGGACGATGCTCATGCTGGAGGAGAAGCAGCTGCAGGGCTGCAACAAAAAACGGCTCTACTTCCAGAAAATGGAGCACAAGTCTCAGGAAGTGTTAGACATGAACCCGAGGGGGCAGGTGAGGACAGCAACGTTACAATGATAATAATAATAATAACAACAAGAAGAATATTAATAATATTTGCTTCCTGTTAAGCGCATAATAATGTCATCAATGTTGTACACTTGAGCAACTAGATATGCACTGTTGCGCAGCAAGGTACTTAACGCCAAACTCCAATCAAAAAATGTGACATATAATTATTTCCAGTACTGACGAGTAAGTTTACCTGTTTGACTCAAATGAAAGAGTTTTAGCAAACCACGGTAATGGAATATTTAATTCGGCATATGTTTCAAATAAATGAAAAAAAGAACTTGTGCAATTCCTCCACATCAGTATCAAAGTCCCCTTTGTGTACTAGCTAACGCGCCATAAAAAAAACAAGCTAAGCTAATTAATAAAAGCAGTGATAAAGTCAAGTGCGTTTACAGTAAATGTACTGTAATAATGCCGAAGATATCATACGTTTTTTCTTAGTAATTTAAAGTACTAATTTTAGTATTGTAAGTCATATATTTTAAGAGTAAAAGAGGAAATCTGAGTTTTAAATGTAGTTTGGTGCAGGGCTTTAGTACATTTTGTGGCACAAGTGCACCTTCTGTTCATAGTTGTACAGTCACAAAACCTTCAGACACAGTTTTGTTTAAAACATTTTATAGTCAGTGATTGTTCCTAATATTCCTTGTAAAACGGCACAACTCATTAGCTCCCAGTAGCATTAAAATATGATACATAACAAAAGTTAACCCTTTAATAGTCTCTCATTCACATTATAATCTGCTTTATGTTTCAGGTTCCGTCTTTCAAACATGGAAACCTCATCCTGAACGAATCCTATGCTGCTTGTTTTTACCTGGAGGTAAGGGAGACACTCCAACAAGCAGTTTTACTCTCAGCATCATGAATTGTGACAAAAGTTCAAATGTCTTTCCTGTCTTAATAACAGAGCCAGTTCAAAAACCAGGGAACCAAACTGATCCCAGACGACCCCGCGCAACAAGCTCTGATGTACCAGCGCATGTTTGAGGGTCTCACATTCTACGATAAAGTCGGTAAGAAATAAAAGTTTGGTGCTGATCCTCTTCCTGATATGATAACACTTGGATTATTGGATTATTGTTTTCACCTAGTATGTTCTTTACTATTTATTTTATCAATTTAAATCGGCAGTTGTTTATTGAAAGACACACTACAGTAGAATAGTCTGTTTTTTCACAGCATAGATTTCCTGCCAGATCAAAGTATGATTTCAATCCATGACCAAGAAGAAACTGATTCTGAAGTCTTTTCTGTTAAATCCTTAATGTATCTTACTTCTAGACATTGATCTAAATTGCAGCTGCACAAAACAGTATTTCTAGTCTATTAAATGACACCATGTATTTGTGACCTGTGTCTTGACCTGTATGTTCTACATATTTGCTTGAAATTTGAAAATGTAATCATGCAAAGCCACTATCTGCTTAATATGTCAATACTGGTGTGTAATCTTAGTGTTTTCCTGATTTTAGGTGCCGTTATCTACTATGAATATTATGTTGCTGAAGAAGAGAGGCACGACTCGGCTGTGAAGAGAAACACAGAGGCTCTGGTCACTGAGCTGAAGCTCTGGGAAGGATACCTACAGAAGGTTTGTTAGTGAGCAGTGAACAACACAAAGTGACTAAACATCCACTGATGCATTCAAACTAAGTGTATTGGTCACTGTTTTCTTTCCAGCTGGGCGCTGGGTCTTATCTGGCAGGACCAGCTTTCACACTGGCTGATGTGGTTATTTTTCCAACTGTTGAGAGTCTTTTCAGATATGGGTAAGAGAAGCAGAGACTGTAAGAGATGCTGTCTTCAAATGGGACTAATGAGCCTCTGATTACGACACTTGAAGTCTTGTACTTGACATAATTGGTGTTCAGGTGGTAACATGGAGTGTAAGTCATAAGAACGTCACTGCTAGGAAATGAAAACGTGAGCATCACTGTCGGCGTCTAAAAGCCAGCAAGGCCAACCATTTAGCATGCTAACAAGTAGGTAATGTAGGAAATACAAAAGACACAATGGGAATATCTACCTACATTTTCCTCAGACATTCTAAAATTAAAAAGAAACACTCTGAAAAATGAACTTCCATGACCTCCACCCTTTCTGGAAAAGTCAACAAATTCCTCACAACTGGTGAACTCAGAGCTTTCAGAAGATTTCTGCTTACAAAGTTGAGAGTACAACAATTGTTACAGACTCTTTTTATTACGACACGATAAACCCAACCCCATTTGAAGGCAGTAAAATAAGCAAACATAGGGAACCTGTTTGTACTTCTTTGAGATCTAATCAGTAAAGTAGGTCATGGTGTGTAGAGGCTGCAGTTCAACTGCCTGCTGCTTTCTCATCTGCAGGTTGTCTGCTCAGCGCTACCCTAAACTGGGAGAGTATTACGCTCTGGTGAAGGAGAGACCCAGCGTCAAAGCCAGCTGGCCTCCTCATTTGCTAGAGGACCCAGGAAATGAGATGGAAGACGTGGACAAGCTGAAGGACGTCTGATATTCACACACACTTGTAAATGTGATGCTTTGGTGTGACCTTTAATTCAAAGCTTTGGCTTTTGTCTAATAAAAGCTTAACTCACAGCTTGATAAATACGATAAATACAGCTGTGATTTTGATTACTGATGCTGTAAAAGAAATTGTTGGCTTACTAAAAAGTTCTGAATAGATGAGGGAATTACAGGGACAGATATGCGGTTCTTGTTTTTCTGATTTTGAGCCCTTTTGTCAAATCTTTGACCAAGAAAGTGTTTGAATGCAGGCTGTGTTAAACTGTACATCATTAGATGTTTGCAGGGTAACAGCAGCAGGTTTACTGTCATGACGTAGAAGCTTTTGTACCCCCATATACTGTGTGTACAACTAACATCAATCTGTTACACCTGCAGGTTTTGATACGTTCATATCAATTAACAGTTCTTGTAGGCTCCATGCTTTCATACTGCATTAACTGATATATTGGGGCTATAATATAATTAGTGTGCACTATAGATTCCAATCTCATGTCTCCTCCTTGTCCTAGTAGTAAAGGCTGGCGTGTCTTGGAGGACGTGACCTGTGTGTTTATTATTCTCTGCACAAAGGTAACTCAAATGCCCTGCGTTGTCTTGACTTTGCATAAATGAAATCGTTCAATATTGCATTCTTTACATGATTTTTGCATTTTCAGTTTAATGCACAGCCTTTTGGAGACACATGAGCCATACTGTATGTTCATCTATGTCATTGAAATAAACAGTAGACAAGTGTATCAGCTTTGTAGAAGTGATTTCTCTGACTGTTACCATGGATTCAGAACCTGCACACCTGAGTAGAGCAGCACTGGTCCATGTCCTGGTCCTTGCTGTGGCCCTTTTATCCAGTTTAAAAGCTTATGATTACAGGAATAACTGCTATTTCATATGGAAGAGGTTAAGTATCTTTCACAGGGCTGACCTGTCCAGTCCAATAGCCTCTGCTGAAAAGAACAGACAACATATACTTGCATGTTCTGATTTGTCATATATGATTAATGTCTTTATATCAAGTTCACTGCTGGCAGAACTTTACCTGCAGTTGCAAGTCTCACCATTAGTAACAAAGATGTAGAGTTAGTGCTGAATACACATGATCACATGCATAAACCCACAAAAAATGACTTTTCTCCAAAAACACCAAACCTTAACAAAACAGCTCCATGATCTAGAGACTGAGATACGTCAGTATTTACACTCTTTCAAAGAACTTTCGTATTTCGTTCTCTGCATTCATTAATTCAACCTTTGTTTATGCAGGGTGGTGCTGTGAGTAGTCGCTCCTTTGTAATGTGTACAACATAAGCATGAGTCAAAAAATACAACAGAACTATACAACTTATAAAGGATAAGTTTGGAGTTGAAAAAAGGAAAGGGCATCACATCAAATGCTTGATTAACTGTTCTGAGTGATGTGTGTAGAGCAGAACCAGTTTTATAAGACAACATGCGCTGCATCTGTTCTTCAAATAAAAAATGTTTACATGCCAGTCCAGCAAAATGAAGAAACTTCAAATATTACTGGACAGCAGCTGAGTGTGTCATTTGAAGACAGAGCCTTGAGCAGAGCCATGTGTTTTTCTTGTGATTTCTGCAGCCTTCTTTCATTCCACAAGTTGTCCTTTGATTATAAACTGTGATAAATACATGAGCGAGCTGTGGATTATTTCCAGATACACTTTACACTACTTCAACGCCCTGTTGATACTGGCAGCTGCTCAATTGCTCTTTGTCCAGAGTAGAGTTCAAGAACAGACATGAAGACCTTTGGTGACAGTACAACAATGGGATGGGACTTAATTCCACCAATCCGGATGTGGTGGGCTGGACCTCAGTATAAACTCAGGCATCTGTGTCATTTCAGCTCCAGTCCTCACTTCTTTCACAATTCCCAACTTCAGCCGTCAGCTACCACACCTTCCTCTGAAACCATGGCCAAGGACATGACTCTGCTGTGGGGCTCCGGCTCTCCTCCCTGCTGGAGGGTGATGATCATGCTGGAGGAGAAGCAGCTGCAGGGCTACAACCAAAAACTGCTCTCCTTTGAGAAAATGGAGCACAAGTCCCAGGAAGTCATGGACATGAATCCCAGAGGTCAAGTAGGTTTAAGTCAAACTCACCACTTAACTAGAAACCAGTCAGATCCTCACATAACTTCAGTCTGCAGTTTTTCTGAAATACATGAATTTAATTTCACTTTACTATTGCACATGTTTGAACTTAAAGTACTTATTTTAGGTTTTGATTCCCCCCATCTGTCTCAAAGCTTCCTGCCTTCAAATATGGGAAACATATCCTGAATGAGTCCTACGCCGCCTGTTTGTTCCTGGAGGTGAGAACTTGGCCGAGGTCTTGAACTTAGCTCTCAGTAATAATTCATGCAACCAAAGAGTTAATAAGTAGGAGGGCTGGTTATGCTTGTCAGACAGACAGACACCCTACACTGCAGAGGAAAAGAAACCTGAGCTCTGTGCTCTTCTTCAAAACTGATGCTCTTTTTTCTGTTCCCAACAACAGAACCAGTACAAGTCCCAGGGAACCAAGCTGATCCCTGACTCCCCAGATGCACTAGCGCTGATGTACCAGCGCATGTTTGAGGCTTTCCCACTCAGCCAGAAAATGGGTATGTTACCCCTGATATGCACAAGTGAAGTAGTTGGCTCTTGTTTTATAAAGCAAGACTTAAATGCTGGCCCTGAAAATCTTTCATTTTAATAAAAAATGGACCAAATGATGTGAGTTTCTCCAAGTCACATCTAAACCACTTGGATTTAGTGAGTTTTTACAGACTATCCAGGCTACTAAAGCTCAGTCATACCAATGTGACTTATCAGTTGCTGCCATATAGAGGTCTGTCTATTGGGACTTTAGTGCACTTAGCAACATCATAAACCAACTGTGCTGCCTTTAAACCACTGAGACTTCATGCCAACTTCCTCAGAGGCAGCTTAACATCAGTCCCTCCACCCCATGAAAGCTGAGGTGTTTGAAACACACACTATGCACTAATGAGCCGTGCACTGACTTAATGAAGTCACAACACAATGCATTAAATCTATGTGCTGCAAACCCTTGCAACAGGTAGTGATGTTGAAGGGTCACATGTTAACCACACAAAGGATCACATGCTCACATTGGTTTGCATGTAAAGCTTTAGTCACAAGCCTGGGGGCCTTATTTCAGGGGAGGGGTGCAAAACTAAGATAGCTGAAATCCCAGTTCATTACAACAGATAAATGGGCCTCTTCAGACTCTTATTTGAACCGTTTTTACTCTCCTTTGTGTGAAGCTGATGTTACATAATGACCGGCCCCAGCCACTGCTGATAAAAGGAAGGCCCAGACACAATGGGGGAGTTGATGTTATGCAACATATGCACAGATTTTTTTTTGATAAGTCTCGTAGCCCTCGCATCGCAGGAAATGGTTGTTACAACTAAATGCTGTTTGACATTTTTCAGTGGATGTTATCTACTACAACTACTTGGTCCCGGAGGGTGAGAGACACGACTCTGCTATTAAGAGGAACAAGGAGGCTCTGACAGCTGAGGTCAAGCTGTGGGAGGATTACCAGAAAAAAGTGGTAAACCCCGAAACACTCACTCCACACATTACAGAGTGTAACCTCAGCCAGCAATCAGAGGCAACAGGATATATAATGATGCAATACAGCAGCAGCACTTTGTGTTATACTTGTTGTTTTTCTCAGCCATAATTAAAGTTCAGATAAGTTCTGCTCGAAGTATCAGAATGAAACTTGATGATCTGGGTCAATTTTTACAGCTGCAGTTTACACTTTGATGCAAAAATTTAACTTTAATCTTAGCAGGATTGAATTAAATGCTTTAATGGTGAAAGAATAGCTCAACATTTTTAAAAAAAGAGAGAGCTCGATGAGAACACTGATATCTTGAACTTAGCCCAGGTAACAAAAGGCCGTACCAAAACCTAAAGCTTGCTGTTGTTTCTTTGAATTAATCCATCTAGAAAATTACATAGACTGCTGGACTATTTTTTTATTGATTGCAGTGACTATTTCTTTGAAACCTCTGTAAATATTTTAGTTGTTGTTTTGTCACTGTCACACAGATGAGATATGATGTGGTAGTTCATGGCTTTCACAGGTGCTCCTTTGTAAACCTTGTCATCTTTGGACAAGGCCAGGCTGCCTGTTTGGCCCTATGTTGTTAAGATAAGCCGACCAGAGTATGGTGTTGACTTCATCTTTAAAGCACACTTTCACCTATAATGGATGTGAAATATTTCATTATTAAAGCTAAACTCTTGTGTTCTCTCATCCAGGGCAGTGACTGTTGCCTGACTGGAAAAGAATTCACACTGGCTGATGTGAATGTTTTTCCAGTCTTTGCTTATCTCTTCCACTTTGGGTGAGTAAGTTAAATGACCACTAATGTCTTTTAGCTGCTTGTCAAGATGAGTAGATGAAACAATAAACAGCAACAACTGTACAATTTAAAGTGTCACTTTGTCTTGTTCTCCTGTAGGTTAAGTAGTGAGCGTTACCCCAACCTGGCAAAATACTACAACCGTCTGAAGGACAGACCCAGCATCAAAGCCACCTGGCCTCCTACCTGGAAGACCACCCCCGGACAGGACATGTTGAAAGACATCTGAGACCCAAACCTTCATCAGTGGACACACTACTAACCATTCCATGCATTGCACTACTTTTTTAAAACTATGCATTTTTACTTCTTCTATGATGAGTAATTTTCTGCTTTCATTTGTTTGTGATTCTGAAGGCAAGCAATTCTTATTGTGCTGCAAACAAAAGCAATAAAAAGAGATTTTCAGTTTGACTGCTTTATTATTTCCAGGTCATCATCCACAGACAATTCTTTTGGACCATTCATGTCTAAAATATGGGTCAGAGATCTGAACAAGTGGGAGTAATACCTTTTAAATAGGATGAGTAATACTGTTAAAGTATAACTGTAGGGTTCTTTCTACACAGAGATCCTCTGTAGGGTCGTGGGGGCGCTGGAGTCTATCCCAGCTGACTCGGGCAAAGGCAGGGGACACCCTGGACAGGTTGCCAGTCTATCACAGGGCCACACATAGAGACAGACAACCAAGCACACTCTCATTCACACCTACGGACAGTTTAGAATAATCAATTAACCTCAGCATGTTTTTGGACTGTGGGAGGAAGCCAGAGTACCCGGTGAAAACCCATGCTGCACAGGGAGAACATGCAAACTCCACACAGAAAGATCTGTGGCGTCCTAACCAGGACACAAATTGGGGATCTTCTGGCTCTGAAGCGATGCTGCTAACCACCTCGCCACCATGCAGCCCTCGATAAACACAAAAACAGCTTTGACCTCCTTCCTGCACTTTTACACTTTTGACAGTAGGGGTCACTAAAATAAAATAAAACTGCAACATGGCGACACCAGTATAGTCAGAACATGAACTTCATACCAAGACTTCAAATAAAAGACTAAATCCCAGAGCATGATTCTTTCTTTTTGGTTTCTTCTTCTGATATTAAAGCAGGTGATTTAGTTAAACTCATACTGTGATAGTAAGTTTCAACGGTTGTTGTACTTTAATTATGCTGCTCAAGCCAAAGTACTTCACTAATATTTTTAGACGTCAACAAGGTGTATAAATATTGTAAAAGAAAATAAATGAGAGCAGTATACATTATGCCAGTGCTACGTTTGTCTTTTATACCTAAACTTTTTTCAGTTTATTTTTTAGAGATATAATTTAAAAAATGTTCAGTGTTGGAAAAAAATTTTGGACAACCTTAAAATTTTACACAATCTCAAATATTATCATGAAATATTTGAACAAAAATCTTTTTTTGTGTTTCAAAAGGTGTGGCTGTATTAGACAGACACAAACGAATACAAATGATATTTTTTTCGTTTATTGCTTGCAAGAAGGGCTGCACAATGGCTCAGTGGTTAGCAGCATTTCCTCACAGCTAGAAGATCCCCGGTTCATGACCTGGTTAGGACTCCTGTGACCTTTCTGTGTGAAGTTTGCATGTTCTCCCTGTGCATGCGTGGGTTTTCACCAGGTACTGCGGCTTCCTCCCACAGTCCAAAAACATACTGAGGCTAACTGATCTTTCTAAATTGTCTGAAGGTGTGAATGAGAGTGTGCTTGGTTGTCTGTCTCTATGTGTAGCCCTGTGTTAGACTGGCGACCTGTCCAGGGTGTCCGTTGCCTTCGCCTGAGTCGGCTGGGATAGACTCCAGCCCCCCCGCCACCCTGCAGAGGATAACACAGTGAATATATAATGGATGGTTGGATGGATGGATGGATGTGATTTCACATGTCTCATGTGGACACATTTTGCAGCTAATATGGAGAACTAGAAACATGTTTTTCTTGAGAGACCACTGTCTTTCAATAGGCTGTTCATCTGTTTTATTGTTATTGTCTTACTGTTTATTGTTTATTGAGCATCATATATCTGTTTTCATTTTATATGGCTGCAACTGTGGCCAGGTCCATCCATCCATCCATTATTTATACACTGCTTAATCTTTGGTAGGGCCACGACTTCCAGCCGACCTCCACCCCAATAATTTCATAGGCTCTATCTTGTCGCCTCTACGACCACATTGAAAGTACATAAATAAAAGAAAAACCAAAAAATATTAAAATAAATGTTCTTTTTAATTAATTTGTGGGAATCAATTAATTATGAGCATCAAAAAATTCCGATACTTTTTTTTTGAAATCTCATACTTGCATTTCCGCCTCCCAGCCAGTAGGTGTCAGTGTGCGCTCTGTCAAAGCTTGATAAGCCAATAAAATGGATAAAGAGTTACAACCTTCTACTTCTTATTATTGTGATCGAGCCGACGCAAACATTTCGTCTGTGTCTTCAGTGTTAGTAGAAGGTGTTTAAACCTAAGCCATGGCCGAGGACATGACTCTACTGTGGGGCTCTGGCTCTGCTCCCTGCTGGAGGACGATGATCATGCTGGAGGAGAAAGAGCTGCAGGGCTACAACAAAAAACGGCTCTACTTCGACAAAATGGAGCACAAGTCTCAGGAAGTGTTAGACATTAACCCGAGGGGGCAGGTGAGGACAGTAACGTCATAACAATAATCTTGATATTAATAATATCTGCTTCCTGTTACCAAATTTTGATAAGCACTTAATAATGTCATCAACTTTGTACACTTATGAGCAACTAGATATGCACTGTTACGCAGCAAGGTACTTAACGCCAAACTCCAATCAAAAATGTGACATATAATTATTTCCAATACTGACGAGTAAGTTTACCTGTTTGACTCAAATGAAAGAGTTTTAGCAAACCACGGTAATGGAATATTTAATTCGGCATATGTTTCATTTATGAAGTCATATTATTAAAATATATAAATCAAAGAACTTGCTTAATTCGTTCTTTACACTATCGAAGTCCCCTTTGTTTACTAGATGAGCGCCATAATAATTAAGCTAAGCTAATTCATAAAAGCAGTGATAAAGTCAAGTGTGTTTACAGTAGCTGTACTGTAATCATGCCGAAGAAATCATAGGTTTATTTAGTACTCACGTGATTACTGGAAGTCATAAATTTTAAGAGTAAAAGAGGAAATCTGAGTTTTAAATGTAGTTTGGTGCAGGGCTTTAGTACATTTTGTGGCACAAGTGCACCTGCTGTTCATAGTTTTACAGTCACAAAACCTTCAGACACAGTTTTGTTTAAAACATTTTATAGTCAGTAATTGTTCCTAATATTCCCTGTAATACAGTACAACTTACTAGCTCCCAGTAGCATTAAAATACATAACAAAAGTTAACCCTTTAGTAGTCTCTCATTCACATTATAACCTGGTTTATGTTTCAGGTTCCGTCTTTCAAACATGGAAACCTCATCGTGAACGATTCCTATGCTGCCTGTTTTTACCTGGAGGTAAGGGAGACACTCCAACAAGCAGTTTTACACTCAGCATCATGAATTGTGACAAAAGTTCAAATGTCTTTCCTGTCTTAATAACAGAGCCAGTTCAAAAACCAGGGAACCAAACTGATCCCAGACGACCCCGCGCAACAAGCTCTGATGTACCAGCGCATGTTTGAGGGTCTCACATTCTACGATAAACTCTGTAAGAAATAAAAGTTTGGTGCTGGTCCTCTTCCTGACAGGATAACACTTATATTACAGTGGTCCCTTGTCTATTGCGGGGGTTAGGTTCCAGAACTTTCTGTGATAGGTGAAAATCTGAGAAGTAGCAACCTTACATTTATTTTATTATTTCTATATATTTTAAGGCTTTATAAACGCTCCCCACGCTTGGGGTCGTTTCCAGAAGCCTTAGAAGGCACAGAACGTTTTGGCGACATCATAGGTCTTGAAACAAGTACAGTTTTTTGTGAAACTTTCACAAAAACACACCACCGCAGACCAACACTACACGCACCGATCAGACATCAATGTGAAATAGACAAGGTGACATGTTGAACGCATGCTATAAACAGGAGACAGAAGATGGATGCTACAGTCGCTGAGACAATCAGTGCCCAGGATACAGAACACAGTGCTCTGGTTGGTCGCCTCCAATCCATCAGCCAATACTGTGCCGTGTACGATCTCACATGGGCAAACTAGCTCAAGCAAAAGATGCCTCAGCTGCGTTTTCCTCAGTGCAAGTTTTATCTACTCATCTGCTGTACACTACATTTTTTTATTTCCATTTAATATTCTTCTGAGTCCATGATACAAAATTAGATGTATTCAATTTAAAAATCTGTGATACAGTGAGAACGCGAAAAGTGAACTGTGATATGGTCTGTTTTTTCACTGCATAAATTTCTTGCCAGATCAAAGTATAATTTAAATCTATGACCGAGAACAAACTGATTCTGCAAGTATTTTCTGTTAAATCCTGATTGTATTTTACTCCTGTGAGCCCCATTGCTGTCAAAAAAGAAGTGAAAGACACATCAGCAAGTCGCAACCTTGCCCTCGGTGACACATTCCTTCATTAGCATGTAGACGGACACAAGATTTTAATTAATGCAGCAGCAAAAACAAAACCACTCTTGTGGTCATTATTCAAAACCATAACTTAGAAACAAAATGGAAGATTGTGACTGTATTTTACATTTCCAGATACTGAATTGGTGGCCCGACTTTTGGTAAGTTTCATAGGTGGGCACCGACCAATGAAATTTCTTCTGCCTTTACTACATGTATTTTATGAGTCTAGATAGACATTGATGTAAATTGCAGCTTTACAAAAGAGTATTCCTAGTCTGTTAAATGAAACTATGTATTTGTGACCTGTATCTTGACCTATATGTTCTACATATTTGCTTGAAATTTGAAAATACAACAATGCGAAGCCACTATCTGCTAAATATGTTAATATTGGTGTGTAATCTTAGTGTTTTCCTGATTTTAGGTGCTGTTGTCTACTTTGAATATTTCGTCCCTGAAGGAGAGAGGCACGACTCGGCTGTGAAGAGAAACATAGAGGCTCTGGTCACTGAGCTGAAGCTCTGGGAAGGATACCTGCAGAAGGTTTGTTAGTGAGCAGTGAACAACACAAAGTGACTAAACATCCATTGATGCATTCAAACTAAGTGCACTGGTCACTGTCTTTTTTTCCAGCTGGGCGCTGGCTCTTATCTGGCAGGACCAGCTTTCACACTGGCTGATGTGGTTGTTTTTCCAACTGTTGCCAATCTTTTCAGATTTGGGTAAGAGAAACAGAGACTGGAAGAGATGCTGTCTTCAAATGGGACTCATGAGCCTCTGATTATGACACCTAAAGTCTTGTACTTGAAATAATTGGTGTTCAGGTGGTAACATGGAGTGTAAGTCATAAGAACGTTGCTGCGAGGAAATGGAAACGTGAGTGTCACTGTCGGTGTCTAGAAGCCAGCAAGGCTAACCATTTAGCATGCTAACAAGTAGGTAATGTAGGAAATACAAAAGACATAATGAAAAGATGAAGCTGTTGGGAATATCGACCTACATTTTCCTCAGACATTCAAAATTAAAAAGAAACACTCTGAAAAATGAACTTCCATAACCTCCACCCTTTCTGGAAATGTCAACAAATTCCTCACAACTGGTGAACTCAGAGCTTTCAGAAGATTTCTGCTTACAAAGTTGAGAATACAACAATTCTTACAGACTCTTTTTATTACCACACGATAAACCCAACCCCATTTGAAGGCAGTGAAATAAGCAAACATAGGGAACCTGTTTGTACTTCTTTGAGATCTAATCAGTAAAATAGGTTATGGTGTGTAGATGTTGTAGTTCAACTGCCTGCTGCTTTCTCATCTGCAGGTTGTCTGCTCAGCGCTACCCTAAACTGGGAGAGTATTACGATCTGGTGAAGGAGAGACCCAGTGTCAAAGCCAGCTGGCCTCCTCATTGGCTGGAGAACCCAACGGGAGACGAGGAAAAGCTGAAGGACATCTGATATTCACACACACTTGTAGATGTGATGCTCTAGTGTGACCTCTAATTCAAAGCTTTGGCTTTTGACTAATAAAAGCTTAACTCACAGCTTGATAAATACGATAAATACAGCTGTGATTTTGATTACTGATGCTGTAAAATAAATTGTTGGCTTACTAAAAAGTTCTGAATAGATGAGGGAATTACAGGGGCAGATATGTGGTTCTTGTTTTTCTGATTTTGAGCCCTTTTGTCAAATCTTTGACCAAGAAAGTGTTTGAATGCAGGCTGTGTTAAACTGTACATCATTAGATGTTTGCAGGGTAACAGCAGCAGGTTTACTGTCATGACATAGAAGCTTTTGTTGCCCCCATACACTGTATGTACAACTAACATCAATCTGTTACACCTGCAGGTTTTGATACGTTCATATCAATTAACAGTTCTTGTAGGCTCCATGCGTTCATACTGCATTAACTGATATATTGGGGCTATAATATAATTAGTGTGCACTATAGATTCCAATCTCACGTCTCCTCTTTGTCCTAGTAGTAAAGGCTGGCGTGTCTTGGAGGACGTGACCTGTGTGTTTATTATTCTCTGCACAAAGGTAACTCAAATGCCCTGCGTTGTCTTGACTTTGCATGAATGAAATCGTTCAATATTGCATTCTTTACATGATTTTTGCATTTTCAGTTTAATGCACTGCCTTTTGTAGACACATGAGCCATACTGTATGTTCATGTATGTCACTGAAATAAACAGTAGACAAGTGTATCAGCTTTGTAGAAGTGATTTCTCTGACTGTTACCATGGATTCAGAACCTGCACACCTGAGTAGAGCAGCACTGGTCCATGTCCTGGTCCTTGCTGTGAGCCTTTTATTCAGTTTGAATGCTGATGATTACAGGAATAACTGCTATTTCATATGGAAGAGGTTAAATATCCATCACAGGGCTGATCCATCCAGTCCAATAGCCTCTGCTGAAAAGAGCAGACAACATAATCTTTGCATGTTCTGACTTGTCATATAGGATTAGTGTTTTTATATCAAGTTCACTGCTGGCAGAAGTTTATCTGCAGTTGCAAGTCTCACCATTAGTAACAAAGATGTAGAGTTAGTGCTGAATACACATGATCACATGCATAAAACCCACAAAAAATGACTTTTCTACAAAAATGCCAGACCTTAACAAAACGGCCCCATGAGATTGAAATATGTCAGTACTTACACTCTAAGAACTCTGCGTTTCGTTCTATGCATTCATTAATTCAACCTTTGTTTATGCAGGGTGGTGCTGTGAGTAGTCGCTCTTTTGTAATGTGTACAACATAAGCATGAGTCAATAAATACAACAGAACTATACAACTTATCAGTAAGGATAAGGATGGCGTGAGAAAAGGAGGAAAAGGCATCACATCAAATGCTTGATTAGCTGTTCTGAGTGATGCGTGTAGAGCAGAACCAGTTTTATAAGACAACATGAGCTGCATCTGTTCTTCAAATAAAAAATATTCACATGCCAGCCCAGCAAAATGAAAAGTCATGCACACTCAGGACCTGTCCCATGAGACGAGCTGCATACTGATGAAGACACTGATGTGACTTCACTGTATACAACATCACTGCATAAATATCTTGTAGTGAGTTGAACATGAAACCGTGGTTACCAACACTTTCACTTGAAATGCTGTGTATACACCTGCGTCCATGGCCAAGTCAGTGACGCTGCTGTGGGGGTCTGGATCCCCTCCATGCTGGCGTGTTATGATCACTCTGGAGGAAAAGAAGCTGCAGGGCTACAAACACAAACTGCTGTCCTTTGAGAAAGTGTTGTGGATCAGGAGGCCACAACTTGTTGTTCTTCAGTCCAGGTTCTAAGTTCAGATTCTCTTATTTGTATGACTGCTCAAAAATAGCAGTTGCCAGAGGCTCACCAATAAAGGCAGAGAAGAGTCCAAGGAGTCAGCCTTCAGATTCAAAGAAATAGTATTTATTCTGCAAAGTACAGGATAAACACACTGAGAGGTACCCAGGGTAAACTCTGACAGTCGTTCCTGCTTTTCTGACTTCATACTGTTTGGTGCTTTGGGTTTCCCATGCCCCCAGCGATTATAACACCTTGTTTTGATCCTAATAGTGTCTGGAAAGTCCGGTACTTTATTAAAAATAATGATGGATGGGCAGTGATACCAGGAGGAGTTACTTCCTTCTCCTAGCCTCACTCCCCAACCCAATCAAAATACTTTATTCTCTTTGAACTCGTACATCAGGGCATCTTTGACCATTGCACCACAGTAAACAGTTTCTTGTGCGATCTACGTCATGATAGACAGTTGCTCATGCGATCAAAACAGGTGCACTCGGCCTTTGATACCATTACTGGGAGTGTTTGGACCTTTTTAATGAAAAATACTATCTGTTTCTAAAAATACCTTCTGTTTCTGAACATGAGCCACTACAAAAGAAGAGCACAAATCTCAGGAAGTCCTGGAAATCAACCCAAGAGGACAGGTAGGTGTAGAACATGAAGCAAAATGTACAACAATAATGATGAACTTACACCAGCCAGGAATCAATCACTGGAATAATAGAAGCAATTAAATTTAATTAAATTTAATTACTTGTAAATTTTCCCAGTCAGGGATCAATCAAGTTTATCTTATCTTAAATAAATAAATATGCAAAAGGCTGAAGTCCAGTTAAAATGATGCACTATAATGGTACCGAACTAATAAAACAAATGCTAGATAATATTAACACAGGCAAATAAATTACTCTGAAGCTATCAAACCAGCAGATTAGAAATAAAGTTGTTGCATAATCTCATTTTTTTAATTCAATCTTTGAATTAATAAATGAGAATATGCCCCCTAGCGGCCAAATGCACGTATCATCCTAAAGTGAGTTTAAGTTGAACCATGGGGTATTTACTCCTATGTCAAATTAAAAACTAAATTTAAATTTACTATATTAAAAGTACAGGCACCGTATGATGAACTCAGTGCAACTAAAGTTAGTACACCTTTCATTACTAAGATTCAAAGTCTTTATTTTTAAAAAATGTTATATGGCTGACCAATGCTCGTGTTCGGGGCAGTGGTGGCTTAGTGGTTTGTGAAGTGAACTTGTAAGCGGTGGGTTGTAAGCGGGTCAAGTCCCTAGACTGACAAGAGGTTGAGATGGGAAAGTGAGAGCGACCGCCTGTCAGGTTCAGGTGTCCATAGTTCATCTTATAACCATGTTCCTTTAATTACGCTGATGGGAAATCACACATGCACTCAGTTTGGTTTCAGTGATCACAGGTGTGGTCACTTTTGTTGCACTGAGTTTCTACTTTGGGGTTTGTGTTGTTATGGAAAATTATAAAAGCCATTATTTTTCTTATAATACATAATGGAAACTTACTGCTGCAAGCTATGTCTGTGTGCGTGCCATGGGAAGTGCTGATAACTTCTCTTCCCACAGGTAGGGACCTTCAGATAGGCCAGAACAACCTTGAAGTTCTTGCTAAAGTACAGCAAGTAATCTAACTGCTAATTTGTGGTCCTCGATGTTACTGCCAAGATACAATAATCTGATTGCTTTTGCTCTTTTTGACAGTTCTGTTCTGGGAGGTGGCAACTCCCCACATGTTTGTTTCTTCTATCATTTTGCAGCTGCAGGATGTAGCTGACAGGAAAAGCCACCTAGATGGTGCCAAAACTGTATATATATCAGGCTTGCTTCTTCTGTGACTTTGTATTCTCTCATACAGACTGCTGACTCTCTGTGTGATTCTATACCTTCAGGGCCCTGAATAAAAAAGACAAAGAAAACTCTGGATTCATTGAAGTAATTTTAATATATCACAAAATAATATTTTTCCTTCACAGTATTTTTAATGTAGTTATTCTAAAGTATTTGCTTTTTTGTTAATTCGAGGAATTACTCTGTCCAAATGAAGCAGGTAGTGAGACGTTATACAACGTTGACTTTCTATGCCGATGTCATCATCACTGTGTCTTTCTATCAGCTCCCTGCATTCAAACATGGAGACAACATAGTGAATGAATCCTGTGCAGCATGTTTATACCTCGAGGTAAAGCACCAACACTGAATGTGAAACATACTAAATGTTACACATATATATTTCTTGACTTTTGATATGCCTTTTCTCTGCTGTGACAGAACCAGTTTAAGTCTCAGGGCAGCAAACTGATTCCTGAGAGTCCTGCAGAACAAGCCCTGATGTACCAACGTATGATGGAGGGTGTCCACCTCACTGATAAACTGAGTGAGTCACCTGCATGAATACTAGCACAGAGTGAACAGGGATAACAGGAAGGACTGATGTTATTGATAATATTGGATGTTCTGTTTCAGATACAGTTGTCTACTATGACTACCTTGTCCCTGAAGAGGAGAGACATGACTCAGCTCTGGAGAGAAACAAGGAGGCTCTGACCACTGAGCTCAAGCTCTGGGAGGGATACCTGCAGAATGTATGAAGAGCACACAACACACACAATTACAGACATCACACACTACGTTGACAGCAATGGTTCTTCTCTCTCTTTTTCTCCATCAAGGTGGCTGCAGGCTCGTACCTGGCGGGGCCCTTCTCCTTAGCCGACGTCATCGTCTATCCAAACATCGCCTATGCATTTCGTTTCAGGTAGGTGGCTGAGTTTGCTGGTGTATTGTGTCCAAACTGCTCTTTCACTGACATGATGACTTTGTGTCTTTGTGTCCTGAAGGATGTCTGAAACTCAATGCATTCATGTCTGTTTATCTGCAAAGACAGTGAAAATATTCATTTTGACAGTGATTTTGTTCTTATATGAAATGGAGCAATAACAAAGGGAACATAAAACACAAATAAACACTTCACAAGACACTTCAATGATGTTTGTGTTGTAATTTTAGTTATTCTTAATCTTCACCGCAAGTGTAGATCAGTTTCAACTACTGATTTCCTTGATTCCTAATAATAAAAATCAAGAAATGTAAATGTATCTGTCAAATCTGAATCTTTACGATTGAAGCATTACTACTTACTGCTGTAGCTACTGCAGGTTTGAACTACCTTATGTACCATTATATACACCGATCAGGCATAACATTATGACCACCTGCCTAATACTGTGTTGGTCCCCCTTGTGTGCTCAAAAATGCTCTGAACCATTGGACATGGACAAGAGGACCTCTCAGGGTGTCCTATGGGGTCTGGAACCAGGATGTTGGCACTGGATCCTTTGGGTACTCTGGCTTGTGCAGTGGGGCCTCTGTCAGTCAAACTTGTTCCACTGCACCCTGTTGATGTTTGATCACAATGGGGTGAAGGAAGTTTGGAGGTCAAATCAACATGTTGGGTCATTGTCATGTTCCTCAACATGTTCCTGATTGTTTGATGTTTTTTCCATGTGGTGGGGTGCATTTTCTTGCGGGGGTAGGCCAGTGACATTTGGGATTTCCATTTGCATGAGGGAGTGTGTTTGTTGTGGGACAATGTTTATTTGGGTGTCTAAGTCTTATCAACATGGATGTTAAAGTCCAAGGTTTTCCATCAGAACACCTCATAGTACCAATATGGTCAATGTTATTCACTTCGCCTGTCAGTGGTCAGAATGTTGTGGCTGATCAGCGTATGCTACTTCAGCTGATAATTCAGCTGATTAAAAGGGGAAGAATGAGTAAGACAAAGAAGTAATTTCTGATGAGATATTGGATCATTTAAACATTTATTGAAGTGAAATGTGAGAATTTTGGAGACAAAAATCACTATTTGTTGGAGCGTCAGTAGAAGGCTACTGGATTCTAAAAAACGAGAGAAGCCTAGTTGCTTTCAACTGAAGCTCTTATTACCTGGATGACTGAGAATCTATACAGGTAGCTCATACATACATACAGACCCTCGACTACACTCTGCTTTTTGCAGGAAGCCCAAAAAGTGTTTGGAACAATGTGTTGTACTTTAAAAAGTTGTTATATT
The DNA here is from genome assembly GCA_024666655.1 of Dascyllus trimaculatus. Taxonomy (NCBI): domain Eukaryota; kingdom Metazoa; phylum Chordata; class Actinopteri; family Pomacentridae; genus Dascyllus; species Dascyllus trimaculatus. The sequence goes on along the minus strand of CM045461.1, from coordinate 24,128,922 downwards.
TTCCAATATGTCAGATCTTCATCTTTAGTATAAAGTATCTAAAGCTTCAGATAAATGTAGTGCAGTATAGAAAGCACAATATTTCTCTCTGAGATGTAGTGGATTAGGGTTAGGGAAGCCGAAACTCCCTTTTTCTGGGAACCCCATTTTCACCCACATATCAAATTGGTTCGTACTTCTAGCATTTTTCCAAGACATTATTTTTAGAATGATAGGAAGAGACTTTGAATCTGTGCCCGCATAACCCTCTACTTACTGAGACTAGTCCCCATCTCTGATTCTATTGTGCAAACTGAATCAAGACACGAATGTCTACAAGTGACCTAAAAGAGCCTGGTTTAACCAACTCTCCAGCCCACATACAACCTAGTTTGTGCTGAGAAACTACCTTGTTCCCCCACTTGTGAGATGACTTCCACCGGTGGATAACCTGGCATGCATGCACTTTACTTGCCAATGTCACTTTAAACAGGCCTCATCCAATCTGCAGTACTCTAATTCTCTTATTCATTCATTCCTTGCAATAATGCAAGGGAAAGCAAAAAAGTCTTCCAAACAGCCGGTTTTCCCTAAGTGCCTCGAGGAAGCAACATGGTCGTAGAGCAATCCTCTCACCGTCAAAAACTCTGTCCAGGGGAGATCGGCATGCATGGGGCATGTCCCATAGTGAGATACAGTACCTCACTCATGTTTCAGAGAAACTGGGGTTCACTTCTTAACCTAAAGTTCCTGAAGCTGATGTGTTGGAAGCAGGAAAAGTAAGCAGCCCAAGGATCTGAATGACTTTGACAAAGAGCATCCTGATTTGCACTGGAACCTTCCAAATGTGGTCAAAGGGAAAAGGCGAGCCAGCGGAGGCTTTGTGATGCTCAGGGCAATGTTCTTCTGGCAGCCGACAGACATAATATTCACATATAAAGAGTTTAATCATTAAACGGCCCAGTTCTAAGTATGGGACTTAGTGAAATATAACGGCAACAGATATGCCCAATAATAGGGACAGTGGTGGTGCAACAGTTAAGTCTCTGGGCTACTGATCAGAAGATCAAACCCCAGTGACGCCATTGTTGGGCCCTTAACCCTTACTGCTTCAGGGGCACAGTATCATGTATATACAAGAACAACGTTTCACAATGCTGTAAAAATGTATTTGTGACAAAAGTGTCTTTCTTTTCTTTTTCTAATACAACTAATAACCCTGTCATAATCACTCCTCATCCATCTAGAAACAACACTGATCATTGTATGTCTGCTTTGGACCCTTTAACCACCGACGTTAAACAAGTGAATCTCAGAGTGGTTTTGTGACAAAGGTTGTCCAGTCTTGTTTCAGTCAGCTCAGACTGATCTCTGAGGTAAGATCCTTTATTTCTTTTACTTATTAAGCTAAAACACACAGCATTCATTCATTCAATCTAAAATACTGCTGCTCGGCTTTTAACTATTTTCAGCAAATGTGAGCACATTACTCCAGTTCTTCTTGCCTTCACTGGTTAGCAGTTAGTTTTATTACACTATTCACTGTTTGAGATCCTCTGGCAGGAACCTTCTCACTGTTTATGATTCCCGCCTTGTGACCAGAAGTGATTTTTTGGTGCCACGACTCTTCCCTTATTTGGTGTGATTGCGTTTATTTTGTTTTGCTCATTTAGTTTTTACTTTGTTCCTTCTTGATTTTTTCTATGTTGGTGCATTCGTTTTGTGCTGTCCTTGGTGTTTTTTTTTGTTCTTTTATGTATCACTGTTCCATCTGCTCCTTTTATTACCTGTATTTTAATGTGGATTTCATGCAGCTACTTCAAACTTTGTTTTTGAAAGATGTTAAATGAATGATGTTAATAGAAACCCAATTTATTGTACTTGGCCTATAAATTAACTAAAGTGCAATATCTAATTTAGGATGTTGCAGGAATGTCAGTGTTTTCTGAACCATAGAATAAAGTCCCCCATGAATCCATCCATAAATACTGTGTCAGTGGTAGTGTGTTTAGGGATAGGCATACATCTTTGAGGTTGTATTACTGTTTCTTCGTAGCTCATGGTGCTCCCCTTTGTTACCTTCCAGTTATGTTCAGAGGTCCCTCCAGTGGAAACTCTGATGTCAGCGTTTCAGTGAATGCAGCTGCAGCGTTTCTATTATTTGTACGATTTCAAGCAGGATACATCTGTGATATTACTGTGTGTACTGATGCATTGCAGAGTACAGGGCAGCTGTAATGACTATAAGTACCTTCCAAAATATAACAATGTGTATACGTTACTACAACAGCATTATAGAATTTCTGAAACTCAGTTATGGCTTTTGTTTTTTTTTGTGCGACCCCAAGAATTTCATAGACTAAATCTTCTGGACCAACTTAAAAGTAGATAAGTATTTTAAAAAAAATGTTGACAGAAGTGTTCTTTTTAATTGATTTATGGAAAACGACCAATTATGTGCATCAAAAAAAATCAGATGAAGAGAATAAAGTTTATGAAATATCATACTTGCAGTTCCGTCTCCCAGCCAGTAGGTGTCAGTGTGCGCTCTGTCAAAGTCAATAAAGTAGATAAAGAGTTACAACCTTCCACTTCTTATGGTCAGTCATCGAACCTACACGAGCATTTCGTCTGTGTCTTCAGTGGCAGTAGAAGGTGTTTAAACCGAAGCCATGGCCAAGGACATGACTCTACTGTGGGGCTCTGGCTCTGCTCCCTGCTGGAGGACGATGCTCATGCTGGAGGAGAAGCAGCTGCAGGGCTACAACAAAAAACGGCTCTACTTCGAGAAAATGGAGCACAAGTCCCAGGAAGTCATGGACATGAACCCGAGGGGGCAGGTGAGGACAGCAATGTTACAATGATAATAATAATAATGATAAAGAAGAAGAAAAATATTAATAATATCTGCTTCCTGTTATCACATTTTGATAAGCGCATAATAATGTCATCAACTTTGTACACTTGAGCAACTAGATATGCACTGTTGCGCAGCAAGGTACTTAACGCCAAACTCCAATCAAAAAATGTGACATATAATTATTTCCAGTACCGGCGAGTAAGTTTACCTGTTTGAATCAAATGAAAGAGTTTAAGCAAATCACAGTAATGGAATATTTAATTCGGCATATGTTTCATTTATCAAGAAAGATTATTAAAATAAATAAATGAAAGAACTTGTGCAATTCCTCCACATCAGTATCAAAGTCTTCTTTGTGTACGAGCCAACGCGTCATAAAAAACAGGCTACACTCATTCATAAAAGCAGTGATAAAGTCAAGTGCGTTTACAGTCGACGTACTGTAATCATGCCGAAGATATCATACGTTTATTTTAGTCCTAATTTGATTACTGTAAGTCATATATTTTAAGAGTAAACAAGAAAAAACAGTTTTAAATGTAGTTTGGTGCAGGGCTCCATTGCATGTTGCAGCACAAGTGCACCTGCTGTTCATAGTTTTACAGTCACAAAACCTTCAGACACAGTTTTGTTTAAAACATTTTATAGTCAGTAATTGTTCCTAATAGTCCCTGTAATACAGTACAACTTACTAGCTCCCAGTAGCATTAAAATACAAAATGAAATTTTAAAAAGTTAAAAGTTAACCCTTTAATAGTCTCTCATTCACATTATAACCTGGTTTATGTTTCAGCTTCCATCTTTCAAACATGGAAACCTCATCGTGAACGATTCCTATGCTGCCTGTTTTTACCTGGAGGTAGGGAGACACTCCAACAAGCAGTTTTACACTCAGCATCATGAATTGTGACAAAAGTTTAAATGTCTTTCCTGTCTTAATAACAGAGCCAGTTCAAAAACCAGGGAACCAAACTGATCCCAGACGACACCACGCAACAAGCTCTGATGTACCAGCGCATGTTTGAGGGTCTCACATTCTACGATAAAGTCGGTAAGAAATAAAAGTTTGGTGCTGGTCCTCTTCCTGACAAGATAGCACTTGGATTATTGGATTATTGTTTTCACCTGGTATATTCCATGCCATTTATTTGATCAGTTTAAATCAGCAGTTATTTATTGAAAGACACACTACAGTAGAAAAGTCTGTTTTTTCACAGCCAAGATTTCCTACCAGATCAAAGTATGATTTAAATCCATGACCAAGAAGAAACTGATTCTGCAAGTCTTTTCTGTTAAATCCTTAATGTATCTTACCACTGTGAGCCCCATTGCTGTCAAAAAGAAGTGAAAGACACCTCAGCAAGTTACAACCTTGCACTCGGTGATGCATTCCTTCATTAGGATGTAGATGGACACAAGATTTTAATTTATGCAGCAGCAAAAACAAAACCACTCCTGTGGCTTTTATTCAAAACCATAATTGTGACTATATTTATTTCCAGATACTGAATTGGTGACATTATTTCATGTGAGTTTCATAGGTGGGCTAAGCAGATGGGAAGTCACTATCTGCTTAGTCTGTCAGTAATGGTGTATTAATGTTTTCCTGATTTTAGGTGCCGTTATCTACTATGAATATTACGTCCCTGAAGGAGAGAGGCACGACTCGTCTGTAAAGAGACACACAGAGGATCTGGTCACTGAGCTGAAGCTCTGGGAAGGATACCTGCAGAAGGTTTGTTAGTGAGCAGTGAACAACACAAAGTGACTAAATATCCACTGACGCATTCAAACTAAGTGTATTGGTCACTTTTTTTTTCCAGCTGGGCGCTGGCTCTTATCTGGCAGGACCGTCTTTCACACTGGCTGATGTGGTTGTTTTTCCAACTGTTGCCAATCTTTACAGATTTGGGTAAGAGAAACAGAGACTGGAAGAGATGCTGTCTTCAAATGGGACTCATGAGCCTCTGATTATGACACTTGAAGTCTTGTACTTGAAATAATTGGTGTTCAGGTGATAACATGGAGTGTAAGACATAAGAACGTTGCTGCTAGGAAATGGAAACGTGAGCGTCACTGTCGGTGTCTAAAAGCCAGCAAGGCCAACCATTTAGCATGCTAACAAGTAGGTAATGTAGGAAATACAAAAGACACAATGGGAATATCTACCTACATTTTCCTCAGACATTCAAAATTAAAAAGAAACACTCTGAAAAATGAACTTCCATGACCTCCACCCTTTCTGGAAAAGTCAACAAATTCCTCACAACTGGTGAACTCAGAGCTTTCAGAAGATTTCTGCTTACAAAGTTGAGAATACAACAGTTCTTACAGACTCTTTTTATTACCACACGATAAACCCAACCCCATTTGAAGGTAGTGAAATAATCAAACATAGGGAACCTGTTTGTACTTCTTTGAGATCTAATCAGTAAAATAGGTTATGGTGTGTAGAGGCTGCAGTTCAACTGCCTGCTGCTTTCTCATCTGCAGGTTGTCTGCTCAGCGCTACCCTAAACTGGGAGAGTATTACGCTCTGGTGAAGGAGAGACCCAGCGTCAAAGCCAGCTGGCCTCCTCATTGGCTGGAGAACCCAAAGGGAGATGAGATGGAAGACGTGGAGAAGCTGAAGGACATCTGATATTCACACACACTTGTAAATGTGATGCTTTGGTGTGACCTCTAATTCAAAGCTTTGGCTTTTGTCTAATAAAAGCTTAACTCACAGCTTGATAAATACGATAAATACAGCTGTGATTTTGATTACTGATGCTGTAAAAGAAATTGTTGGCTTACTAAAAAGTTCTGAATAGATGAGGGAATTACAGGGACAGATATGCGGTTCTTGTTTTTCTGATTTTGAACCCTTTTGTCAAATCTTTGACCAAGAAAGTGTTTGAATGCAGGCTGTGTTAAACTGTACATCATTAGATGTTTGCAGGGTAACAGCAGCAGGTTTACTGTCATGACGTAGAAGCTTTTGTAGCCCCCATATACTGTATGTACAACTAACATCAATCTGTTACACCTGCAGTTCTTGAAGGCTCCATGCTTTCATACTGCATTAACTGATATATTGGGGCTATAATATAATTAGTGTGCACTATAGATTCCAATCTCACGTCTCCTCTTTGTCCTAGTAGTAAAGGCTGGTGTGTCTTGGAGGACGTGACCTGTGTGTTTATTATTCTCTGCACAAAGGTAACTCAAATGCCCTGCGTTGTCTTGACTTTGCATAAATGAAATCGTTCAATATTGCATTCTTTACATGATTTTTGCATTTTCAGTTTAATGCACAGCCTTTTGGAGACACACAAGCCATACTGTATGTTCATCTATGTCATTGAAATAAACAGTAGACAAGTGTATCAGCTTTGTAGAAGTGTTTTCTATGATTGTTACCATGGATTCAGATCCTTCACACCTGAGTAGAGCAGCACTGGTCCATGTCCTGGTCCTTGCTGTGAGCCTTTTATTCAGTTTAAAAGCTTATGATTACAGGAATAACTGCTATTTCATATGGAAGAGGTTAAATACCTGTCACAAGGCTGATCCATCCAGTCCAGTAGCCTCTGCTGAAAAGAACAGACAACATAATCTTTGCATGTTCTGACTTGTCATATATGATTAATGTCTTTATATCAAGTTCACTGCTGGCAGAACTTTACCTGCAGTTGCAAGTCTCACCATTAGTAACAAAGATGTAGAGTTAGTGCTGAATACACATGATCACATGCATAAAACCCACAAAAAATGACTTTTCTCCAAAAACACCAAACCTTAACAAAACAGCTCCATGATCTAGAGACTGAAATACGTCAGTATTTACACTCTATCTAAGAACTCTGCGTTTCGTTCTCTGCATTCATTAATTCAACCTTTGTTTATGCAGGGTGGTGCTGTGAGTAGTCGCTCTTTTGTAATGTGTACAATATAAGCATTAGTCAATAAATACAACAGAACTATATAACTTATAACAAAGAAGAAGGTTGGCGTTGAGAAAAGGAGGAAAGGGCATCACATCAAATGCTTGATTAACTGTTCTGAGTGATGCATGTAGAGCAGAACCAGTTTTATAAGACAACATGAGCTGCATCTGTTCTTCAAATAAAAATGTTTACATGCAAGCTGAGCAAAATGAAAAGTCATGTACACTCAGGGACTGTCCCATGAGACGTGTTGCATACTGATGAAGACACAGATATGACTTTATTGTCAGTGGCAAGAATACTAAATTAAACTTCAAATATTACTGGACAGCAGCTGAGTGTGTCGTTTGAAGACAGAGCCTTGAGCAGAGTCATGTGTTTTTCTTGTGATTTCACAGATTTCACATTTTCCACAAGTTGTCCTTTGATTATAAACTGTGATAAATACATGAGCCAGCTGTAGATTATTTCCAGATACACTTTACACTACTTCAACACCCTGTTGATACTGGCAGCTGCTCAGTTGCTCTTTGTCCAGAGTAGAGTTCAAGAACAGACACAAAGACACTCCCCCCCCACCCCGGACATGCAGGAGTAGAGCTGCTGAGTCACTGTGAGTTTTCAACTGCCAGATCTCAGGTTGCCCCTACAAAATAATTCTATTTAATATATAGTTTTTACTTTCAGAAACAGGCTGATAATTAATAACAATTTCAGTGTACAGATCCTTTATTTAAGTTTGCATCACAGTACAGTCTTGTTTTAGTTCTGAATTTCCGTTTGTCCCTTTATGTGAGCTGCATGCCAAAGTCAAAGAGTTTCAACACAAAGCAAGAGAAGTCACCCCTCCTCACATCTGACTTTGTCAGTGCCCTGTTGATACAAGCAGCTGGATGCATAATAATCCACATAAAAATAATTTAAAGATCCCATATTGTACTGCTTTTCAGCAAGTTCACATGGGTCTCAGAGGTCTCAGAACAGTCAATTTGAAGTATGTTGCCTAAAAACCCAGTTTGTTCCTGGACTTCAGCCAGCCTGTAACTAACTCTTCTGAGCTCTACTGAGAATATGCTGTTTCTGTGTCTGATAATGAGGTGTGCCTGTCCATGCCTCCTTCACGCCCCTCTCTGGAAGACGTTGTCCGGTTCACAGACAATGTCTTCCAGAGAAGAGTGCATAGGTATGCCTCATAGAAGCGCTGTGGTTCAGCCATACCAATTTGATCCAGAGTCTGATCCAGAAGGAGAGGCTCCTGAAAAAATCCAAACTCTGCAGCTGCAGCCGGACGTTTCTGAATGGCTAACTATGTTACCAAAAGTAACTTACGTTAGCTGCCATGCTAAAACCACATTCAACAGGCTATCACGCTTGGCAGGCCTGTACAGTAAAGCAACATAAAACAAGTACCCTGACTGCAGTGTGCAGTTTGGGGTGAAGCTCAACATTGCTCAGCATCGGCATGCTATTGGCTAAATCCAACAGTTCAGAGCAGCGTTCAACGTTGCTCAACGTCAGCATGCTATTGGCTGAATCTAACATTTGACTCCGCCCACAAAATTTTACTCAAGGGGGCATTGCCTGCATGTAAAAACGAGTGCCACCTTATGCTCCTAGCATAGTCGTAAACCTGTATTTGGCCTTGTATGTGGTTCCACTCTGAATTGCATTAGATACATTAGATACCCTGAAGGGTTAGGGTTAGATTGCCACTAAACTGTTGCAAAATGAAGTAAAGTTGTATGTAGTAAGACTGAACGCGATTGGTTTATGGAACGTTGAGATGGGTAGAGTCAAACGTTGAGCCCCATTCCGAACTGCACACTGCAGTCAGGGGCTTCCCACATAAAACGGTAAAATTCACAGCTCCCACGTTTGTAGTTGTAGAATTCTGTGCTCGTTTGTGCAGCCACCATCAGAGCAACTGCCGTGCCTTGCGGTGTGTTCACGGGACGTCCGGGAGTGCTGAGGGCTGTTTTGAATGTATATAGCCTATGTGTATGAACGTTGATTTGTTCACTCACAAAAAAGCCTATAAATGGGATTTATATCTTGTTACTTGTGGTGATTACCGTATACATGATAGTCTCTCAAATGTTCTCACAGAAACAAGTGAAACGGTCTCCAAGCCTGTCTATTAGCTCCAGTCATAATGCTGCAGACCCCCACTCTCGCAGACTTCACGTAATGACAGTGAAGACATCACAGACATTACGTACACCTGAAGTCCGCTAGGCTCAGTCTGCAAGTCCAGAGGGTGGAAATTTGGATTCAGCCTAACTTTTCTCTGGGGTGGTGTCACCAACCTGGAGGTGGTGTTATTGCCCTACATGACATCATGTAGGGCAAATCTCCAATCCGCCTGTTTGAGCACACATTTTCTGAAAGGTGGAGAAAGCAAGAGAGGGAGAGAATAGACTTTTCTAATTTCAGGGGAGTTTGTAGGCACGCTGGGGGTGGATATTAATGTTAGAAAACCATTCTAAAGTCAATTTTGCATAATATGGGACCTATAATAAAGTCAGCTGTGCAGTGTGAGGATTAGGATGTGCTCTTTCAGTATTGTGTCCTGCTGCTCTCAGTTGACAAAAGGTGCTCTGTTTAACCTGCTTAGATGGGGCATGAACTATTCGGACTTCCTTGAGTCACAGATCTTTGGTGACAGTACGAAAATGGGATGGGACTTAATTCCACCAATCCGGATGTGGTGGGCTGGACCTCAGTATAAACTCAGGCATCTGTGTCATTTCAGTTCCACTCCTCACTCCTTTCACCAACTTCAGCCGTCAGCTACCACACCTTCCTCTGAAACCAAGGCCAAGGACATGACTCTGCTGTGGGGCTCCGGCTCTGCTCCCTGCTGGAGGATAATGATCATGCTGGAGGAGAAGCAGCTGCAGGGCTACAACCAAAAACTGCTCTCCTTTGAGAAAATGGAGCACAAGTCCCAGGAAGTCATGGACATGAATCCCAGAGGTCAAGTAGGTTTAAGTCAAACTCGCCACTTAACTAGAAACCAGTCAGATCCTCACATAACTTCAGTCTGCATTTTTTCTGAAATACATGAATTTAAATTCACTTTACTATTGCACATGTTTGAACTTAAAGTACTTATTTTAAGTCTCTTCTCTCTCTCTTCTTCTCCCCATCTGTCTTAAAGCTTCCTGCCTTCAAATGTGGGAAACATATCCTGAATGAGTCCTGCGCTGCCTGTTTGTTCCTGGAGGTGAGAACTTGGCCGAGGTCTTGAACTTGGCTCTCATTAATAATTCATGCAACCGAAGAGTTAATAAGTAGGAGGGCTAGTTATGCTTGTCAGACAGACAGACACCCTACACTGCAGAGGAAAAGAAACCTGAGCTCTGTGCTCTTCTTCAAAACCGATGCTCTTTTTTCTGTTCCAAACAACAGAACCAGTACAAGTCCCAGGGAACCAAGCTGATCCCTGACTCCCCAGATGCGCTAGCGCTGATGTACCAGCGCATGTTTGAGGCTTTCCCACTCGGCCAGAAAATGGGTATGTTACCCCTGATATGCACAAGTGAAGTAGTTGGCTCTTGTTTTGTGAGACAAGACTTAAATGCTGGCCCTGAAAATCTTTCATTTTAATAAAAAATGGACCAAATGATGTGAGTTTCTCCAAGTCATGTCTAAACCACTTGGATTTAGTGAGTTTTTACAGACTATCCAGGCTACTAAAGCTCAGTCATACCAATGTGACTTATCAGTTGCTGCCATATAGAGGTCTGTCTATTGGGACTTTAGTGCACTTAGCAACATCATAAACCAACTGTGCTGCCTTTAAACCACTGAGACTTCATGCCAACTTCCTCAGAGGCAGCTTAACATCAGTCCCTCCACCCCATGAAAGCTGAGGTGTTTGAAACACACACTATGCACTAATGAGCCGTGCACTGACTTAATGAAGTCACAACACAATGCATCTATGTGCTGCAAACCCTTGCAACAGGTAGTGATGTTAAAGGGTCACATGTTAACCACACAAAGGATCACATGCTCACATTGGTTTGCATGTAAAGCTAAAGTCACAAGCCTGGGGGCTTTATTTAAGGGGAGGGGTGCAAAACTAAGATAACTGAAATCCCAGTTCATTACAACAGATAAATGGGCCTCTTCAGACTCTTATTTGAACCGTTTTTACTCTCCTTTGTGTGAAGCTGATGTTACATAATGACCGGCCCCAGCCACTGCTGATAAAAGGAAGGCCCAGACACAATGGGGGAGTTGATGTTATGCAACATATGCACAGATTTTTTTTTGATAAGTCTTGTAGCCCTCGTATCGCAGGAAATGGTTGTTACAACTAAATGCTGTTTGACATTTTTCAGTGGATGTTATCTACTACAACTACTTGGTCCCGGAGGGTGAGAGACACGACTCTGCTATTAAGAGGAACAGGGAGGCTCTGACAGCTGAGCTCAAGCTGTGGGAGGATTACCAGAAAAAAGTGGTAAACCCTGAAACACTCACTCCACATGTTACAGAGTGTAACCTAAGCCAGCATTCAGAAGCAACAGGATATATAATGATGCAATACAGCAGCAGCACTTTGTGTTATACTTGTTGTTTTTCTCAGCCATAATTAAAGATCAGATAAGTTTTGCTCCAAGTATCAGAATGAAACTGGATGATCTGGGAGAATTTTTACAGCTGCAGTTTACACTTTGGTGCAAAACTTTAACTTTAATTTTAACAGGATGCAATTAAATGCTTTAATGGTTAAAGAATAGCTCAACATTTTTTTTAAAAAGAGAGAGCTAGATGAGAACATTGAAATCTTGAGCTTAGCCCAGGTAAGAAAAGGCTGTACCAAAGCCTAAAGCTTGCTGTTGTTTCTTTGAATTAATCCATTCAAAAAACTACACAGGCCGCTGGACTATTTCTTTATTGGGTGCAGTGACTGTCTGTAACAACCGGAAACCTCTGTAAATATTTTAGTTGTTGTTTTGTCACTGTCACACAGATGAGATATGATGTGGTAGTTCATGGCTTTCACAGGTGCTCCTTGGTAAACCTTGTCATCTTTGGACAAGGCCAGGCTGCCTGTTTGGCCCTATGTTGTTAAGATAAGCCGACCAGAGTATGGTGTTGACTTCATCTTTAAAGCAAACTTTCACCTATAATGGATGTGAAATATTTCATTATTAAAGCTAAACTCTTGTGTTCTCTCCTCCAGGGCAGTGACTGTTGCCTAACTGGAAAAGAATTCACACTGGCTGATGTGATTGTTTTTCCAGTCATTGCTTATCTCTTCCACTGTGGGTGAGTAAGTTAAATGACCACAAATGTATTTTAGCTGCTTGTCAAGATGAGTGGATGAAACAATAAATAGCAACAATTGTGCAATTTAAAGCGTCACTTTCTCTTGTTCTCCTGTAGGTTATGTAGTGAGCGTTACCCCAACCTGGCAAAATACTACAACCATCTGAAGGACAGACCCAGCATCAAAGCCACCTGGCCTCCTACCTGGAAGACCACCCCCGGACAAGACGTGCTGAAAGACATCTGAGACCCAAACCTTCATTAGTGGACACACTAATAACTGTTTCTCTTGTGTTTCGATATGTAACCATTCCATGCATTGTAGTACTTTATTTAAAAAACTATGCACTTGCTTCTTCTATGATGAGTAATTTTCTAGCGTCATTTGTTTGTGACTCTGAAAGCAAATGTTTCTTATTGTGCTGCAAACAAAAGCAATAAAAAGAGATTTTCAATTTGACTGCTTTATTATTTCCAGGTCATCATCCACAGACAATTCTTTTGGACCATTCATGCCTAAAATATGGGTCAGAGATCTGAACAAGCGGGAATAATTCCTTTTAAATAAGATGAGAAATACTATTAAAGTATAACTGTAGGGTTCTTTCTACACAAAGATTTGACAATAGGCATCAAATATAGCAAGTGGGATTTGCGTGCTCTTTGTAAATTTCAATAAACATGAAAACAGCTTTTACCTCCTTCCTGCACTTTTACACTTTTGACAGTAGAGGTCACTAAAATAAAAGAAAACTGCAACATGGCGACACTAGTACAGTCAGAACATGAACTTCATACCAAGACTTCAAATAAAAGACTAAATCCCAGAGCATGATTCTTTCTTTTTTTGGTTTCTTATTCTGATATTAAAACCGGTGATTTAGTTAAACACATACTGTGATAGTAAGTTACAACGGTTGTTGTACTTTAATTAGGAAGGGAGGCTCCGATCTATTGTGGAACCTCGGATTCAGGAGGAACAATGCGGATTCCGTCCTGGTCGTGGAACAGTGGACCAGCTCTTTACCCTTGCAGAGCTTGGTGAGGACAGCAAAGTCATAATAATAACAACAGTAATAATGTCATCAACTTTGTACACTTATGAGCAACTAGATATGCACTGTTGCGCAGCAAGGTACTTAACGCAAAAATCCAATCAAAAAATGTGACATATAACTATTTCCAGTACTGACGAGTAAGTTTACCTATTTGAATCAAATGAAAGAGTTTTACAAAATCACAATAATGGAATATTTTATTCGACATATGTTTCATTTATCAAGTAAGATGGTTAAAATAAATAAATGAAAGAATTTGCACAATTTCTCCTTATCAGTATCAGAGTCCCCTTTGTTTACGAGCTAAAAATAAGCTAAGCTAATCTATAAAAGCAGCGACAAAGTCAAGTGCATTTACAGAAGATGTACTGTAATCATGTCGGAGATATCTCCCTCATGCAAATGGCAATACCAAATGTCATTGGCCTACCTTTTTTTAGTAATTTAAAGTCCTAAATTAAGGATTGTAAGTCATATATTTTAAGAATTAATGAGAAAAACTGAGTTTTAAATGTAGTTTGGTGCAGGGCTTCAGTACATGTTGCAGCACAAGTGCACCTGCTGTTTATAGTTTTACACTCACAAAACCTTCAGACACAGTTTCGTTTAAAACATTTTATACTCAGTAATTGTTCCTATTATTCCCTGTAAAACAATACAACTTATTAGCTCCCGGTAGCATTAAAATGCATAAGAAAAGTTAACCCTTTAATAGTCTCTCACTCACATTATAATCTGCTTTATGTTTCAGGTTCCATCTTTCAAACATGGAAACCTCATCGTGAACGATTCCTATGCTGCCTGTTTTTACCTGGAGGTAGGGAGACACTCCATCAAGCAGTTTTACACTCAGCATCATGAATTGTGACAAAAGTTCAAATGTCTTTCCTGTCTTAATAACAGAGCCAGTTCAAAAACCAGGGAACCAAACTGATCCCAGACGACACCGCGCAACAAGCTCTGATGTACCAGCGCATGTTTGAGGGTCTCACATTCTACGATAAACTCTGTAAGAAATAAAAGTTTGGTGCTGATCCTCTTCCTGACAGGATAACACTTGGATTATTGTTTTCACCTGGTATATTCCTTACTGGGGCTACACGGTGGCTCGGTTGTTTGCACCATCTCCTCACAGCTAAGGAGGTCCCCGGTTCGCATCTCAGTTATGACACCTGAGGTCTTTCTGTGTGGAGTTTTCATGTTCTCCCTGTGCAGCGTGGGTTTTCACCGGGTACTCCGGCTTCCTCCCACAATCCAAAAACATGCTGAGGTTAATTGGTGATTCTAAGTTGTCCATAGGTGTAAATGAAAGTGTGCTTGGTTGTCTGTCTCTATGAATAGCCCTGTGATAGACTGACAATCTGTCCAGGGTGTTCCCTGCCTTCGCCCAAGTGGGACAAGCTACAGCACCCCCCCACCCTCCACAGAGGATTAAGCGTTGTATGGATAATGGATGGATGAATATTCCTTACTATTTATTAGATCAGTTTAAATCAGCGGTCATTTATTAAAAGACACACAACAGTAGAAAAGTCTGTTTTTTCACAGCTTAGATTTCCTGCCCGAGCAAAGTATGATTTAAATTCATGATCAAAAGACCAAGAAGAAACTGATTCTACAAGTATTTTCTGTTTAATCCTTAAAGGTCCCATATTATGCAAAATTCACTTTAGAATCGTTTTCTAACATTAATATGCACCCCCAGCGTGCCTATAAACCCCCTCTCTAGCTTTCTCCACCTTCCAGAAAATGTGTGCTCAAACAGGCGGATTGGAGATTTGCCCTTTATGATGTCATGTAGGGCAATAACACCACCTCCAGGTTGGTGACACAGCCCCAAAGAAATGTTAGGCTGAATCCAAATCTCCAACCTCTGGACTTGCAGACTGAGCCTCCTGGACTTCAGGCATACATAATGTCTGTGACGTCTTAACTTTCATCACATAAAGTCTGCAAGAGCAGGAGTCTGCAGCATTATGACTGGAGCTAATAGACAGGCTTGGAGTCCATTTCACTCGTTTCAGTGAGAACATTTGAGAGACTATCATGTATACAGTAATCACCGCAACTAACAAGATAAAAATCCCATTTATAGGCTTTTTTGTGAGTGAACAAATCAACATTCGTCCATATATGCTATACACATAGAAAACAGCCCTCAACACTCCTGGACGTCCCGTGAACACACCGCAGAGCGTGGTAGTTGCTCTGTTGTTGACTGCACAAACAAGCACAGAAGTTTGTTTTTACCTCTTTCTTTGTGTGAGGTTTTGAAGGCCCAGTGGATTAATTTTATTTTCGATGGCAATGTACCCACCACAACTCCGAAAATGTTGTATGTGCATGCTCACCACTTCACTGCGGACTGCTTTCTCAATGAGGGCCAGTACAAAGCAGGATTCACTAAGAATCTGAAGATAAAGCAAGGATCGGTACCAACTGTCCACGACCCAGCAATAAACGTTGGAGCTGTGAGTTTTACCGTTTTATGTTGCTTTACTGTATCGGCCTGCCTTGCGTGGTAGCCTGTTGAATGTGGTTTTAGCATGGCAGCTAACATAAGTTACTGTTGGTAACATAGTTAGGCATTCACAAATGTCCTGCTGCAGCCGCAGAGTTTGAATTTCTTCAGGAACCTCTGAGACCGATGCGACCTTGCTGAAAAAGAGTATAATATGGTATCTTTAATGTATCTTACTGCTGTGAGCCCTGTTGCTGTCAAGAAAGAAGTGAAAGATCACATCACATCAGCGAGTCGCAGCCTTGTACTCGGTGATCCGTTCCTTCATTAGGATGTAGAAATAATTAATAATGTAATTAATAATGCAGCAGCAAAAACAAAAACACTCTTGTGGTCATTATTCAAAACAGTAACTTAGAAACAAAATGGAAGATTGTGACTATATTTTACATTTCCAGATACTGAATTGGTGGCCCGACTTTTGGTAGGTTTCATAGGTGGGCACCGACCAATGAAATTTCTTCTGCCTTTACTACATGTATTTTATGATTCTCGATAGACAGTGATATAAATTGCAGCTTCACAAAACAGTATTCTTAGTCTGTTAAATGAAACTATGTATTTGTTAACTGTATATTGACCTATATGTTCTATATATTTGCTTGAAATTTGAAAATACAACAATGTGAAGCCACTGTCTGCTTAATATGTCAATATTGGTGTGTAATCTTAGTGTTTTCCTCATTTTAGGTGCCGTTATCTACTATGAATATTACTTCCCTGAAGGAGAGAGGCATGACTCGGCTGTGAAGAGAAACATAGAGGCTCTGGTCACTGAGCTGAAGCTCTGGGAAGGATACCTACAGAAGGTTTGTTAGTGAGCAGTGAACAACACAAAGTGACAAAACATCCACTGACGCATTCAAACTAAATGTATTGGTCACTGTTTTTTTCCAGCTGGGCGCTGGCTCTTATCTGGCAGGACCGTCTTTCACACTAGCCAATGTGGTTGTTTTTCCAACTGTTGCCAATCTTTTCAGATTTGGGTAAGAGAAGCAGAGACTGGAAGAGATGCTGTCTTCAAATGGGACTCATGAGCCTCTGATTACGACACCTAAAGTCTTGTACTTGACATAATTGGTGTTCTGTTGATAACATGGAGTGTAAGTCATAAGAACGTTGCTGCTAGGAAATGGAAACGTGAGTGTCACTGTCGGTGTCTAGAAGCCAGCAAGGCCAACTATTTAGCATGCTAACAAGTAGGTAATGTAGGAAATACAAAAGACACAATGAAAAGATGAAGCTGTTGGGAATATCTACCTACATTTTCCTCAGACAGTCTAAAATTAAAAAGTGAAAAATGAACTTCCATGACCTCCACCCTTTCTGGAAATGTCAACAAATTCCTCACAACTGGTGAACTCCGAGCTTTCAGAAGATTTCTACTTACAAAATTGAGAATACAACAATTCTTACAGACTCTTTTTATTACCACAAGTTCAACCCAACCTCATTTGAAGGCAGTAAAAAATGCAAACATAG
The DNA here is from genome assembly GCA_024666655.1 of Dascyllus trimaculatus. Taxonomy (NCBI): domain Eukaryota; kingdom Metazoa; phylum Chordata; class Actinopteri; family Pomacentridae; genus Dascyllus; species Dascyllus trimaculatus. The sequence goes on along the minus strand of CM045461.1, from coordinate 24,111,810 downwards.
GGAACCTGTTTGTACTTCTTTGAGATCTAATCATAGGTCATGGTGTGTAGATGTTGCAGTTCAACTGTCTGCTGCTTTCTCATCTGCAGGTTGTCTGCTCAGCGCTACCCTAAACTGGGAGAGTATTACGATCTGGTGAAGGAGAGACCCAGCGTTAAAGCCAGCTGGCCTGCTCATTGGCTGGAGAACCCAACGGGAAACGTGGAGAAGCTGAAGGACATCTGATATTCACACACACTTGTAAATATGATGCTTTGGTGTGACCTCTATTCAAAGCTTTGGCCTTTGAATGCAGGCTGTGTTAAACTGTACATCATTAGATGTTTGCAGGATAACAGCAGCAGGTTTACTGTCATGATGTAGCAGCTTTTGTTGCCCCCATACACTGTGTGTACAACTGCCCAGCAAAATGAAAAGTCATGTACACTCAGGACCTGTCCCATGAGACGTGTTGCATACTGATGAAGACACAGATATGACTTTATTGTCAGTGGCAGGAATATAAAAAGAAAAAAAAACAGCATAAGGAGGAGGGTTGCTTCTGATGCACAAATAGACTGACTGGTCAATGTCTTAAAATAAGAGAACATTTGTGATTTCTGCAGCCTTCTTTCATTCCTCAACCTGTCCTTTGATTATGAACTGTGTTCATAATCAAAGCTGCGGATTATAAATACATGAGCGAGCTGTGGATTATTTCCAAACACACTTTACACTACTTCAACGCCCTGTTGATACTGGCAGCTGCTCAGTTGCTCTTTGTCCAGAGTAGAGTTCAAGAAGAGACACAAAGAAATTCTTTATTTCTCTATTTTTATTTTAGGTTTTTTTTTCATGCATCTGAAATGTGAACCTTAAATGAGAGGATAAACTATATAGGTGGTGCCACTTACTTCATGCAGTTCAACATGAAGTAGAGATATGATTGTTTAATATGCATGGCTGTGCCAGAGTGTACACACACCACCCCTACACCCCCGGACGTGCAGGAGTGAAGCTGCTGAGTCACTGTGAGTTTTCAACCACCAGATCTCAGGTTGCTGTGTACCTGCAACAGGAAAAGAGGAAACTGCTGCAGGAATAGGTCAAATAAACTATGATTGAGAATAACCTTCACAGGTTTCAGCATATTTGCATATTTGCTTCGTGATGTTTGTAAAAATAGAACTGGAATAGTAAAACCTACATACAAAAGCTGCAGCTTTGGACACCAATGAGCACCTGGAGTCACAGAAGGAACAAGACAGTAATAAACTTGAACTACACTTACTTTCTCTGCCTTATGTTTGTTTTTACAGTGATTTTCCCCCACAAAATAATATTTAATATGTAGTTCTTGCTTTCACACACAGGCTAATAATTAATTACAATTCCAGCATACAGATGCTATTTATTTAAGTTTGCATCAAAACACAGTCTTGCTTTGGTGCTGAATTTCTGATTGTCCCTTTATGTGAGCTGCATGTCAAAGTCAAAGAGTTTTAACAAAAAGAAAGAGAAGTCACCCCATCTCACATATGACTTTGCCAGTGTCAGTGGATACAAGCAGCTGGATGCATAACAATCCACATCAAAATGGTTCAATAAAGTCAGCTGTGCAGTGTGAGGATTAGGATGTGCTCTTTCAGTATTGTGTCCTGCTGCTCTCAGTTGACAACAGGTGCTCTGTTTAACCTGCTTAGATGGGGTGTGAACTATTCTAACTTCCTTGAGTCACAGATCTTTGGTGATAGTACAAAAATGGGATGTGACTTAACTCCACCAATCCGGATGTGGTGGGCTGGACCTCAGTATAAAATCAGGCATTTGTGTCATTTCAGCTCCACTCCTCACTTCTTTCACAATTCCCAACTTCAGCCGTCAGCTACCACACCTTCCTCTGAAACCATGGCCAAGGACATGACTCTGCTGTGGGGCTCCGGCTCTGCTCCCTGCTGGAGGATAATGATCATGCTGGAGGAGAAGCAGCTGCAGGGCTACAACCAAAAACTGCTCTCCTTTGACAAAAAGGAACACAAGTCCCAGGAAGTCATGGACATGAATCCCAGAGGTCAAGTAGGTTCAAGTCAAACTCGTCACTTAACTAGAAACCAGTCAGATCCTCACATAACTTCAGTCTGCATTTTTTTCTGAAATACATGAATTTAATTTCACTTTACTATTGCACATGTTTGAACTTAAAGTACTTATTTTAAGTTTTGATTCCCCCCATCTGTCTTAAAGCTTCCTGCCTTCAAATGTGGGAAACATATCCTGAATGAGTCCTACGCTGCCTGTTTGTTCCTGGAGGTGAGAACTTGGCCGAGGTCTTGAACTTGGCTCTCATTAATAATTCATGCAACCGAAGAGTTAATAAGTAGGAGGGCTGGTTATGCTTGTCAGACAGACAGACACCCTACACTGCAGAGGAAAAGAAACCGGAGCTCTGTGCTGTTCTTCAAAACCGATGCTCTTTTTTCTGTTCCAAACAACAGAACCAGTACAAGTCCCAGGGAACCAAGCTGATCCCTGACTCCCCAGATGCACTAGCGCTGATGTACCAGCGCATGTTTGAGGCTTTCCCACTCCTCCAGAAAATGGGTATGTTACCCCTGATATGCACAAGTGAAGTAGTTGGCTCTTGTTTTATGAAACAAGACTTAAATGCTGGTCCTGAAGATCCTTCATTTTAATAAAAAATGGACCAAATGATGTGAGTTTCTCCAAGTCATGTCTAAACCACTTGGATTTAGTGAGTTTTTACAGACTATCCAGGCTACTAAAGCTCAGTCATACCAATGTTACTTATCAGTTGCTGCCATATAGAGGTCTGTCTATTGGGACTTTAGTGCACTTAGCAACATCATAAAACAACTGTGCTGCCTTTAAACCACTGAGACTTCATGCCAACTTCCTCAGAGGCAGCTTAACATCAGTCCCTCCACCCCATGAAAGCTGAGGTGTTTGAAACACACACTATGCACTAATGAGCCGTGCACTGACTTAATGAAGTAACAACACAATGCATTAAATCTATGTGCTGCAAACCCTTGCAACAGGTAGTGATGTTGAAGGATCACATGTTAACCACACAAAGGATCACATGCTCACATTGGTTTGCATGTAAAGCTAATGTCACGAGACTGGGGGCTTTATTTCAGGGTAGGGGTGCAAAAGTAAGATAGCTGAAATCCCAGTTCATTACAACAGATAAATGGGCCTCTTCAGACTCTTATTTGAACCGTTTTTACTCTCCTTTGTGTGAAGCTGATGTTCCATAATGACCAAACTAGCCACTGCTGATAAAAGGAAGGCCCAGACACAATGGGGGAGTCGATGTTTTGCAACATATGCACAGATATTTTTTTTTGATAAGTCTTGTAGCCCTCGTATCGCAGGAAATGGACGTTACAACTAAATGCTGTTTGACATTTTCAGTGGATGCTGCCTTCTACAACTACAGAGTCCCGGAGGGTGAGAGACACGACTCTGCTATTAAGAGGAACAAGGAGGCTCTGACAGCTGAGGTCAAGCTGTGGGAGGATTACCAGAAAAAAGTGGTAAACCCTGAAACACTCACTTCACACGTTACAGAGTGTAACCTCAGCCAGCAATCAGAAGCAACAGGATATATAATGATGCAATACAGTAGCAGATCTAAGTGTCACAATCCCCGCTTCGGCCCCTGCCTATTTTCCCTGTTTTCCTTCCTTTCTTTCTCCCTTGCCCTCACTCTCTCTCCCACAATCAGCCCAGCCCTCACTGTAGACTCCCTGATTGCTGCAATTGTCGGCAGCTGTGAGAATCGGCTCACTTGTGTTCAAACATCCACCCTCTATATAAGCTCCAGTTCATTCAGCCCACTTCTGCCGACTATCAACATTCCAACCCTGTTTCTCTGCCGTTCCCATTCTGCCTTCAACCTGCCAGCCTTCCCACGATCTCCTGCCTCCTTTACTTCCCCACCACCTGGATCCTGCCCCCCCAGCCAGCCTCTATTCTGCCTGTGTTTCTACCTGTCTCCTGTCTGCTTCCCCTCAGCCCGCCTGTCCCTCTAGTTTAGTTTCTGGTAATGTGAGTATCCTGTTTGGTTTGTCTTGCTTTAGTTAATTTGTATCAGTTTATCCTGCTTTGTTTGTTGGTTTAGGTCTTTTGGTTTGTAGTGTATTGCTCATTTCTTGTATTCAGTCAGGTAGCTCCATTCTGTTTTCCCCCTCGGCTTAGTTTCCACTTTCTGTATAGGTTTCAGTTTGTAGTTGGTTTTCTTTGTCCCTTTTGTTAGTTGAAGATTAGTTTTGGTGATCAGTTTTCTTTTGATTACCCCCCTTGGTTAATAGTTCAAGTATTTCTTAGGTTCTAAAGTTTGCAAATTCTCTGTATTAGGTTAGTGCTCGCATTGTTTCTTCATTAGTTAGTTTTCTCTGCTCTTGGTTGGTTTAGTTTCTTAGTTTAAATAAATCTTTTTTTGAAAGTCCTGTTTGTCTCAAACCTGCTCCTGTGTCTGCATCTGAGTTCTCGGCCACTCGCCGTAACACTAAGTGTTATAGTTGTTTTTTTTATCTCAGCCATATTAAAAGATCAGATAAGTTCTGCTCCAAGTATCAGAATGAAACTGGATGATCTGGGACAATTTTTAGAGCTGCAGTTTACACTTTGATGCAAAAAATTTAACTTTAATCTTAGCAGGATGGAATTAAATGCTTTAATGGTTAAAGAATAGCTCAACATTTAAAAAAGAGAGTTGGATAAGAACATTGATATCTTGAGCTTAGCCCAGGTAAGAAAAGGCTGTACCAAAACCTAAAGCTTGCTGTTGTTTCTTTGAATTAATACATTAAAAAAATTACATAGACTGCTGGACTATTTCTTTATTGGGTGCAGTGACTGTCTGTAACAACCGGAAACCTCTGTAAATATTTTAGTAGTTGTCTTGTCATCTTTGGACAAGGCCAGGCTGCCTGTTTGGCCCTATGTTGTTAAGATAAGCCGACCAGAGTATGGTGTTGACTTCATCTTTAAAGCAAACTTTCACCTATAATGGATGTGAAATATTTCATTATTAAAGCTAAACTCTTGTGTTCTCTCCTCCAGGGCAGTGACTGTTGCCTGGCTGGAAAAGAATTCACACTGGCTGATGTGATTGTTTTTCCAGTCATTGCTTTTCTGTTCCGCTGTGGGTGAGTAAGTTAAATGACCACAAATGTCTTTTGGCTGCTTGTCAAGATGAGTGGATGAAACAATAAACGGCAACAACTATATAATTTAAAGTGTCACTTTCTCTTGTTCTCCTGTAGGTTATGTAGTGAGCGTTACCCCAACCTGGCAAAATACTACAACCGTCTGAAGGACAGACCCAGCATCAAAGCCACCTGGCCTCCTACCTGGAAGACCACCCCCGGACAGGATGTGCTGAAAGACATCTGAGACCCAAACCTTCATCAGTGGACACACTACTAACCATTCCATGCATTGCACTACTTTTTAAAAACTATGCATTTGCTCCTTCTATGATGAGTAATTTTCTACTGTCATTTGTTTGTGACTCTGAAAGCAAACAATTCTTGATGTGCAGCAAACAAATGCAATAAAAAGAGATTTTCAATTTGACTGCTTTATTATTTCCAGGTCATCATCCACAGACAATTCTTTTGGACCATTCATGCCTAAAATATGGGTCAGAGATCTGAACAAGTGGGAATAATTCCTTTTAAATAAGATGAGAAATACTGTTAAAGTATAACTGCCGGGTTCTTTCTACACAGAGATTTGACAAAACAGACTGTCCTGAGGTCTTGACGCTGATTCTAACCTGTACTCTAAAGAAATTAATAGACATGAGAGGTCAAACTTCACCTGGGTTATATAAGGTTTGCTAAAGCTGTGTGTGAGTGTTTCTTTACAGTGTGCCTTAAATGAATGATATATCAGTGCTACAAATGCAAATTTGTTTCCTTTTCTTCCTGGATAAATAAAGTAAAGCAATGTCATCAGCTCAGCTCTCCTAAACCAGAAGTGCGTATATACACCACATCCAGAGTTAATCAGTTTTCAAGATTATGCACTAATTCAGTCCTGTGTTAAACTAATTAAATCTGTCACAGCTAACAGACGTTTTCTCTTTGTGTGTGTTCTCACCCTTTTCATTGTGGCCTCCACTCGGATCTGCTTTAAACTGTATTTCACCTCCCAGTCTGTGTGTGTACATGAACCTTGCTTTTGAAATTGCGCTTTTTTCTTTTATCTTTCAGTATGCAGTGTAGGGAATTAAGGTGCAGAACAATCCAAGGCAACACAGATAATCCAGAGAGCCTTTCCAACAACTGTAAATTTGGTAAGAAACCATTACTGACCCAAAACTCGCATCTAAATAGAACATCTGCAGATCGGATGTTTACTACAAAAAGACCAATCACAGCCCTCTTGGAGACAACAAGACAACTCCTACCTCCACCAGAGCCTGAGGCAGGAGGATAATGCCAATTTTTGAGGAAAACCACACTACTGGAGAAGAGGAGATTGCATTCTTCACTGTGACCTCCTGACCATTCTCTCTCCTTAACACCCAGAACTTTTTACACAGGAATGAACTGAACACTTTTCAATTCTGAAAAAGGAAATCCAACATCATTGGGGTGATGATCTCAGCATCTGGACTCGATCTGTGATACCATGGTTGATCAGGACCAGCACTGAAGAAGAGCACATCACATCTGAAGTGTTTGTGGAGAAACACTCACCAGACACATACACTCCATTTCTCTCTGTCACAGCCATAAAAGACAGAGAGACTTTTTATTCTAAGCATATATAATTCTTAAGTCCTATTTTTCCTCTTATCATTCACTGTATATTCTTGCTTTCTTACTTATATTAGAAATTTACTTACAGATATCCTGAAAATGTACATTTTGTATACATGTTTACACCTTTTATTATATCCAGAACCATACGAGATAAACATGTGCATCATTTTAATCACCTGTTCAGTGGGATTTCAGATGTGTGATCATAGATATTTACCAACTCATGCATTTACAAGCTTCACTCGAATTAAGTACTAAAGGTATTTGGCCTCTGACCTCTCCTAGATAGTGAAGCTCAAGACCACCCTTTGGGATGGACATATCCACGAATGGTTAGATGCTGATTTCAATTTAGCTCCCATTTTTTCTGTATAAAAGAAAGTCACTGAAATGCAACGACGGCTCAATTTTTAAACTGGGGCTTTTTCTTAAACCAGGGCTTAACTTGTCAAGGACTCTTTCATGATGGCTTACAACTGAATTATTTGTACTTATTTTTATGCAGGCTTTATTTTTATGTATGTCCTAAATGCTTAATTTGGGCTTTTTAAAGACTCTTTCCCACAATTTAAATTGGGCTTTGTTTTTCTGTTTACTTAGAGCTGAGCTTCGATAACTTTACTAATGTAACAGTGCAAATATTTTCTTTTTAACTATGTGCTTCGACTCTCAGTGTTTTCACTTTGGCACACTTTTGTAACGCAAGCATGCCAAAGTACCACCTTGTCTCTGCTTTTCTGAACCAACTCACCCAGCAGATCTTCACAGCTACACTTCTTGCAGCGGACTCCCTCTCCCTCCATCAGAGGCTACACAAGTATCATTTTCTTTCCGCTAAACAGATACATTTACAAATGACAACTGACTTTCCAATTCCAGAGTGTTTCTAAATTCATCACCTTTCCACCAACTGCTTCCAGTGATGATCACGGTTTATTAATTAGTTTATCTGCATTTATTTATTCACTCATTGATTTATTTGAATCTAAAGGGGGCTAATATGAAAATCAAGCCAAGTCTAGAAGTATTTCAATAAGTAGAGGAAAATTAAGTGATAGACAGTTCTTAATAGATAAAGAAGAAATTCCAATAATTAGGAAAGAATCAGTCAGAAGTCTAGGTAGGTGGTAGAAGGCGGACTTGAATGATGGGGAACAAGTAGTGTAGTTTAGGAAGAATGATCCTGAGGGATAGAATAGATAAGTCAGGGCTTCCAGGGCTTTATGTTCAGGTATTGCAACCTTAGGGCATATTTTGTCAGGCTGTGAAGTTAGTCTGTCACAAGGCCAGTATACGTGGCGACATAATCAAGTATGAAGAAGCTTAGCTGCAAGCACTGAAGATATTTGATGGCAGGCAAGTTTAGGAGAGTCTAAGACAAAGAGGGGTGCAATCTAGTTTGTTTGTGAGGGGGAGAAAGGTACTAAGGCAATAAGGAGGCAAGGCAGCTTAGAGGGTGTTTGTGATTGGGAGTTGTAGGTCGATTTAGGAGGAAAGCTTGTTGTTCTCCAGGAAATTGTTTGTACCAATCTAAGGCCTGATATAGTCTTATGGTCTAGGAGTAGAAGAAGGGTATATTTTATAAAGCCAACTGTTCCTTGGGAGAATTCAGTAGAAGAAGCATACGAAAGGAAAAAACTTAAGTATGCAGAGTTAGGGGTAGAAATGAAGCAGCAAGGATGGAGAGCTGGGATTTGTTTGGTAGACGTCGGGTGTAGAGGATTTATAGCGAGATCTGTTGTCTCTTTGTTGAGGGAGTTGGGAGGAAGGGGACAGAGCGTGAGGAAAACAGTGAAGGAGATGTCAGATGAGGCAGTGAGATCTAGTCAGTGGATTGGGATCAGGAGGAATAATATTAACTGGGGGCCCAGTAGGGAGAACAATCAGACTAGACAGACTTTTTGGAGTAACAAGCAAGAAAAATCAGGAAGAGGAAGTCTATTTAAGTGGAGGGTGTGGCCTGTTTTAGCCTGTTTGAAACCATGCAGTCTTTCCAGGTGAGTTGAGTTGTATAGTCTTTTTTTGGTTGTATGGCTACTTAGGTGAGTTTGTTGGCTGAATCTGATAGTTTAATTTATGCTGCCTCCACTTTCAGCACCCTCTATACTTTCACTACTCCCTACCTGAATCAAGGTCTACATCCTACTTTTATCTTTAACTCTATGTCTTCTACTTCTACCTCCTGCCTGGACCAGGGTTTGTATCCCCTCCCCGCTTTTGTTGGTGCAGTTGGTGAGAGGCTGGGGTAGTTGATGGTATGGCTGGTTGTGGTAGTGTAGGCAAGGTAAAAGAAACAAGCGTTTTGGTGAGGAGCAGTGATGGCTGGCATTAGGGGAGTGACTCTGGGATGCCAGTGATCACTGTCTAGCCTCCTGGAGGTGTTCTGGGATCAACTAAATGAAACACCGTTGAAGGGAGGTTCCCACCTGATAGAAATCACTGCTCATTAGTTTACATAGGGGAAACTGTAAGTGTGGTATTAAGTTGAGGAGTTCTTTACTGAGTCTGGTCCATATTCTGGAGCACAGGTTTCCCGTGTTTAGGCAAGGCAAGACAGTTTTATTTGTATAGCGTATTTCATACATGGGAGAAGTTCAATGTGCTTTACATAAAAACAAAAGTTGGAAACATACAAGTGCTAAGAACAAATTTACATGTAAATAATGAAAACAGCAGTGCAAGACAAAAGAGGTTACAGTGCCCATTCATATGCACATGTAAAAAAAGGTTTTTAACCTGGATTTAAATGTCAGAACATTTTAAACATCTCAGTTCCTTTGGAAGCCTGTTTCATTTGTTTGCAGTATAACAGCTAAATGCTGCCTCACCATGTTTGCTTTGAACTCTGGGCTCTACTAACTGATTTGAATCCGTAGATCTCAGAGCCCTGCTGGGTTTATATTTGATGAATTCTGGGCTTAATTCTGGGTGGACTTGGTCTTTGGTTTCTAGAGACAGAGACTCGGTGTTTTTACTAACAGCAGCTTTTTAGCAGCTTAAAAAGCTAAAATTAGTAAGTGCTGCCACATTGAGAACAGAACCACAGCTGCACCCAGTTAGCCATATTTCACTAAGAAGTAAAAAAACGGTCCTAGATGTCTATCTGTTTTATTATTGTTTTACTGTTAATTGTTTATTTGAGTATCATGTATCTGTTTTATATAGCTTTTGATTTTAAATGGCTGCTACTGTGGTCAGGTCCATCCATCCATTATCAATACACCAATTAATCCTCTGTAGGGCCATGGGGGAGACTTTCCCAGCCGACTCGGGCGAAGACAGGGGACACCCTGGACAGGTCGCCATCCTATCACAGGGCACCTTGATCAGGTCTCCCTCGTAAAAGACATTTCTAATCTGAATGGGACTGTCTTGTTAAACAAAGTGAAATAAATAAAAACTACCCTCTATATACAACAGCATTATAGAATTTCTGAAATTGTTCTGAAATTATGTGTTTAGGTTTTTGTGTATCACCCCAAGAATTTCTTAGGCTCTATCTTGTGGCCCCTACCACCAAATTAAAAGTACATAAATAAAATAAAAAATGAAAAATGTTAACATAAATGTTCTTTTTAATTAGCTTGTATAAAACAATCATGTGCATCAAAACATATCAGATAAAGAAAATAAAGTTTATGATTGCAGCATTGTTGCAGTTCCGTCTCCCAGCCAGTAGGTGTCGGTGTGCGCTTTGTCAAAGCTTGATAAGCAAATAAAATGGATAAAGAGTTACAACCTTCCACTTCTTGTAATCATCGAGCAAACACGAACATTTTGTCTGTGTCTTTAGTGGCAGTAGAAGGTGTTTAAACCTAAGCTATGGCCAAGGTTATGACTCTGCTGTGGCGCAATTTCTCATTTACAGTATCAAAGTCCCCTTTGTTTACTAGATAAGCGCCATAAATAAGCTAAGCGAATTAATAAAGGCAGTGATAAAGTGCATTTAGAGTACCTGTACTGTAATCATGCCAAAGATATCATGAGTTTATTTCGTCCTAATGTGATTACTGGAAGTCATATATTTTAAGAGTAAAGAGCAAAACTGAGTTTTAAATGTAGTTTGGTGCAGGGCTTTAGTACATTTTGTGGCACAAGTGCACCTGCTGTTCATAGTTTTACAGTCACAAAACCTTCAGACACAGTTTTATTTAAAAAACTTTTATAGTCAGTAATTGTTCCTAATATTCCTTGTAATACAGCACAACTCTTTAGCTCCCAGTGGCATTAAAATACATAACAAAAGTTAACCCTTTAATAGTCTCTCATTCACATTATAACCTGGTTTATGTTTCAGCTTCCATCTTTCAAACATGGAAACCTCATCCTGAACGAATCCTATGCTGCTTGTTTTTACCTGGAGGTAGGGAGACACTCCAACAAGCAGTTTTACACTCAGCATCATGAATTGTGACAAAAGTTCAAATGTCTTTCCTGTCTTAATAACAGAGCCAGTTCAAAAACCAGGGAACCAAACTGATCCCAGACGACACCACGCAACAAGCTCTGATGTACCAGCGCATGTTTGAGGGTCTCACATTCTACGATAAACTCTGTAAGAAATAAAAGTTTGGTGCTGATCCTCTTCCTGATATGATAACACCTGGATTATTGGATTACAGTGGTCTTTTATCTGTCGTGGGGGTTAGGTTAGGGTTTAGGTGCCGTTATCTACTTTGAATATTACGTCCCTGAAGGAGAGAGGCACGACTCGTCTGTGAAGAGAAACACAGAGGCTCTGGTCACTGAGCTGAAGCTCTGGGAAGGATACCTGCAGAAGGTTTGTTAGTGAGCAGTGAACAACACAAAGTGACTAAACATCCACTGACGCATTCAAACTAAGTGTATTGGTCACTGTTTTCTTTCCAGCTGGGCGCTGGCTCTTATCTGGCAGGACCGTCTTTTACACTGGCTGATGTGGTTGTTTTTCCAACTGTTGCCAATCTTTTCAGATTTGGGTAAGAGAAGCAGAGACTGGAAGAGATGCTGTGTTCAAATGGGACTAATGAGCCTCTGATTACGACACCTAAAGTCTTGTACTTGACATAATTGGTGTTCTGTTGATAACATGGAGTGTAAGTCATAAGAACGTCACTGCTAGGAAATGAAAACATGAGCATCACTGTCGGTGTCTAGAAGCCAGCAAGGCCAACCATTTAGCATGCTAACAAGTAGGTAATGTAGGATATATAATGAAGACATAATGAAAAGATGAAGCTGTTGGGAATATCTACATACATTTTCCTCAGACAGTCTAAAATTAAAAAGAAAGTTTACTGTCATGATGAAGCAGCTTTTGTAGCCCCCATACACTGTATGTACAACTAACATCAATCTGTTACACCTGCAGGTTTTGATACGTTCATATCAATTAACAGTTCTTGTAGGCTCCATGCATAAATAAAATCGTTCAATATTGCATTCTTTGCATGATTTTTGCATTTTCAGTTTAATGCACAGCCTTTTGGAGAAACATGAGCCATACTGTATGTTCATCTATGTCACTGAAATAAACAGTAGACAAGTGTATCAGCTTTGTAGAAGTGATTTCTTTGACACTCAGAACCTGCACACCTGAGTAGAGCAGCACTGGTCCATGTCCTGGTCCTTGCTGTGGCCCTTTTATCCAGTTTAAATGCTGATGATTACAGGAATAAGCGCTATTTCATATGGAAGAGGTAAAATATCCATCACAGGGCTGATCCATCCAGTCTAATAGCCTCTGCTGAAAAGAACAGACAACATAATCTTTGCATGTTCTGACTTGTCATATAGGATTAATGTCTTTATATCAAGTTCACTGCTGGCAGAACTTTACCTGCAGTTGCAAGTCTCACCATTAGTAACAAAGATGTAGAGTTAGTGCTGAATACAGATGATCACATGCATAAAACCCACAAAAAACATTTTTCTCCTACAACACCAGACCTTACCAAAACAACCCCATGACCTAGAGACTGAGATACGTCAGTATTTACACTCTTTCAAATATTTCTGCATTTCCTTCTCTGCATTCATACAACAGTTAGAAAACCATACAACTTGTAGGAAAGGATAAGGTTGGTGTTGAGAATGGGAGGAAAGGGCGTCACATCAGATGCTTGAATTGTTCTGAGTGATGCGTGAAGCAGTTTTATAAGCCAACATGAGCTACATCTGCTCTTCCAACAAAAAAGTTGCGTCTTTGAGTGTTTGAAAAGCGCTATACAAATAAAATGTATTATTATTATTATTATAAAAAATATTCACATGCCAGCCCAGGAAAATGAAAAGTCATGTACACTCAGGACCTGTCCCATGAGACGTGTTGCATACTGATGAAGACACAGATATGACTTTATTGTCAATTGCAGGAATATTAAATGAAAAAAAAAACAGCATAAGGAGGAGGGTTGCTTCTGATGCACTAATAGACTGACTGGTCAATGTCTTGAAATAAGAGAACATTTGTGATTTCTGCAGCCTTCTTTCATTCCTCAACCTGTCCTTTGATTATGAACTGTGTTCATAATCAAAGCTGCGGATTATAAATACATGAGCGAGCTGTGGATTATTTCCAAACACACTTTACACTATTTCAACGCCCTGTTGATACTGGCAGCTGCTCAATTGCTCTTTGTCCAGAGTAGAGTTCAAGAACAGACACGAAGAAATTCTCTCCTCTTTATTTCTTTTTTTTTTTAAACTTTTTTTTTTTTTTATGCATCTGAAATGGAAATCTTAAATGAGAGGAGAAACTATATAGGTGGTGCCACTTACATGCAGTTCAACATGAAGTAGAGATGTGATTGATTAATATGCATGGCTGTGCCAGAGTGTACACACCCCTCCACTCCCCCACCCCCCACACCTCCCTCCCTCCCTACCTCACTCCCTCTCACCTCCTTCGGACATGCAGGAGTGAAGCTGCTGAGTCACTGCGCGTTTTCAACCACCAGATCTCAGGTTGCTGTGTACCTGCAACAGGAAAAGAGCAAACTGCTGCAGGAAAAGGTCAAATAAACTATGATTGAGAATAACCTTCACAGGTTTCAACATATTTGCATATTTGCTTCGTGATGTTCATAAAAATAGAACTGGAATAGTAAAACCTACATAAAAAAGCTGCAGCTTTGGACACCAATGAGCACCTGGAGTCACAGCAGTAATAAACTTGAACTACACTTACTTTCTCTGCCTTATGTTTGTTTTTGCAGTGGTTTGTTCCCACAAAATAATATTTAATATGTAATTCTTGCCTTCAGAAACAGGCTGATAATTAATTACAGTTTCAGTGTACAGATGCTATTTATTTAAGTTTGCATCAAAATACAGTCTTATATTGGTGCTGAATTTCTGATTGTCCTTTTATGTGAGCTGCATGTCAAAGTTAAAGAGTTTTAACACAAAGAAAGAGAAGTCACCCCATCTCACATATGACTTTGCCAGTGTCAGTGGATACAAGCAGCTGGATGCATAACAATCCACATCAAAATGGTTCAATAAAGTCAGCTGTGCAGTGTGAGGATTAGGATGTGCTCTTTCAGTATTGTGTCCTGCTGCTCTCAGTTGACAACAGGTGCTCTGTTTAACCTGCTTAGATGGGGTGTGAACTATTCTAACTTCCTTGAGTTGCAGATCTTTGATCTTTGATGATAGTACAAAAATGGGATGTGACTTAACTCCACCAATCCGGATGTGGTGGGCTGGACCTCAGTATAAAATCAGGCATCTGTGTCATTTCAGCTCCAGTCCTCACTTCTTTCACAATTCCTAACTTCAGCCGTCAGCTACCACACCTTCCTCTGAAACCATGGCCAAGGACATGACTCTGCTGTGGGGCTCTGGCTCTGCTCCCTGCTGGAGGGTGATGATCATGCTGGAGGAGAAGCAGCTGCAGGGCTACAACCAAAAACTGCTCTCCTTTGAGAAAATGGAGCACAAGTCCCAGGAAGTCATGGACATGAATCCCAGAGGTCAAGTAGGTTTAAGTCAAACTCGCCACTTAACTAGAAACCAGTCAGATCCTCACATAACTTCAGTCTGCAGTTTTTTCTGAAATACATGAATCTAAATTCACTTTACTATTGCACATGTTTGAACTTAAAGTACTTATTTTAAGTTTTGATTCTCCCTGTCTGTCTTAAAGCTTCCTGCCTTCAAATGTGGGAAACATATCCTGAATGAGTCCTACGCTGCCTGTTTGTTCCTGGAGGTGAGAACTTGGCCGAGGTCTTGAACTTGGCTCTCATTAATAATTCATGCAACCGAAGAGTTAATAAGTAGGAGGGCTAGTTATGCTTGTCAGACAGACAGACACCCTACACTGCAGAGGAAAAGAAACCTGAGCTCTGTGCTGTTCTTCAAAACCGATGCTCTTTTTTCTGTTCCAAACAACAGAACCAGTACAAGTCCCAGGGAACCAAGCTGATCCCTGACTCCCCAGATGCACTAGCGCTGATGTACCAGCGCATGCTTGAGGCTATGACACTCCTCCAGAAAATAGGTATGTTACCCCTGATATGCACAACTGAAGTATGTTGGCTCTTGTTTTATGAAGCAAGACTTAAATGCTGGCCCTGAAAATCCTTCATTTTAATAAAAAATGGACCAAATGATGTGAGTTTCTCCAAGTCATGTCTAAACCACTTGGATTTAGTGAGTTTTTACAGACTATCCAGGCTACTAAAGCTCAGTCATACCAATGTGACTTATCAGTTGCTGCCATATAGAGGTCTGTCTATTGGGACTTTAGTGCACTTAGCAACATCATAAACCAACTGTGCTGCCTTTAAACCACTGAGACTTCATGCCAACTTCCTCAGAGGCAGCTTAACATCAGTCCCTCCACCCCATGAAAGCTGAGGTGTTTGAAACACACACTATGCACTAATGAGCCGTGCACTGACTTAATGAAGTCACAACACAATGCATTAAATCTATGTGCTGCAAATCCTTGCAACAGGTAGTGATGTTGAAGGGTCACATGTTAACCACACAAAGGATCACATGCTCACATTGGTTCACATGTAAAGCTAAAGTCAGGAGACCGGGGGCCTTATTTCAGGGTAGGGGTGCAAAACTAAGATAACTGAAATCCCAGTTCATTACAACAGATAAATGGGCCTCTTCAGACTCTTATTTGAACCGTTTTTACTCTCCTTTGTGTGAAGCTGATGTTACATAATGACCGGCCCCAGCCACTGCTGATAAAAGGCAGGCCCAGACACAATGGGGGAGTCAATGTTATGCAACATGTGCACAGATATATATATATTTTTTTGATAAGTCTTGTAGCCCTCGTATCGCAGGAAATGGTTGTTACAACTAAATGCTGTTTGACATTTTTCAGTGGATGGTGCCTTCTACAACCACAAGGTCCCGGAGGGTGAGAGACACGACTCTGCTCTTAAGAGGAACAAGGAGGCTCTGATAGCTGAGCTCAAGCTGTGGGAGGATTACCAGAAAAAAGTGGTAAACCCTGAAACACTCACTCCACACGTTACAGAGTGTAACCTCAGCCAGCAATCAGAAGCAACAGGATATACAGTTAGGTTCATAAGTATTTGGACACTGACACAATTTTCAGCATTCCAGCTCTGTACAACACCACAATGGATTTGAAATGAAACAATCAAGATGTGCTTTAAGTGCAGACTTTGAGCTTTAATTTGAGGGCATTTACATCCACATCAGATGAACGATGTAGGAATTACAATACATTTCATATGTGCCTCCACCTTTTTAAGGGACCAAAAGTATTTGGACAAACTAACATAATCATAAATCAAGTTGTCACTTTTTAATATTTTGTTGCAAATCCTTTGCAGTCAATGACAGCCTGTAGTCTGGAACTCATGGACATCACCAGACGCTGGGTTTTGTCCCTGGTGATGCTCTGCCAGGCCTCTGCTGCAGCTGTCTTCAGTTCCCGCTTGTTCTTTGGGCATTTTCCCTTCAGTTTTGTCTTCAGCAAGTGAAATGCATGCTCAATTGGATTCAGGTCAGGTGATTGACTTGGCCATTGCAGAACATTCCACTTATTTGCCTTTAAAAACTCTTTGGTTGCTTTCGCAGTATGCTTCGGGTCATTGTCCATCTGCATTGTGAAGCGCCGTCCAATGAGTTTTGAAGCATTTGGTTGAATATGAGCAGATAATATTGCCCGAAACACTTCAGAATTCATTCTGCTGCTCTTGTCAGCAGTCACATGATCAATAAATATAAGAGATCCAGTTCCACTGGCAGCCATACATGCCCACGCCATTACACTACCACCACCATGCTTCACTGATGAGGTGGGATGCTTTGGATCTTGAGCAGTTCCTTCCCTTCTCCATACTCTTCTCTTTCCATCATTCTGGTACAAGTTGATCTGTGTCTCATCTGTCCATAAGATGTTGTTCCAGAACTGCACAGGCTCTTTTAGATGTTTCTTGGCAAACTCTAATCTGGCCTTCCTGTTTTTGAGGCTCACCAATGGTTTACACCT
The DNA here is from genome assembly GCA_024666655.1 of Dascyllus trimaculatus. NCBI lineage: Eukaryota > Metazoa > Chordata > Actinopteri > Pomacentridae > Dascyllus > Dascyllus trimaculatus. The sequence continues at coordinate 24,094,557 of CM045461.1, read as the reverse complement.
TGTGGTGAAACCTCTGTATTTCCTCTGGTGAAGTCTTCTCTTAATTGTTGACTTGGACACAGATACACCTACCTCCTGGAGAGTTTTCTTGATGTGGCCAACTGTTGTGAAGGGGTTTTTCTTAATGAAGGAAAGGATTCGTCTGTCATCCACTACACTTGTTTTCCGTGGTCATCCAGGTCTTTTGGCGTTGCTGAGCTCACCAGTGTGTTCTCTCTTTTTAAGAATGTACCAAACAGTTGATTTGGCCACACCTAATGTTTTTGCTTCTCTCTGATGGGTTTATTTAGATTTTTCAGCCTAATGATGGCTTGCTTCAGTGATAGTGACAGCTCTTTGGACTTCATATTGAGAGATGACCTCACCAGATTCCAAATGAATATACCACACTTGAAATGAACTGCAGGCCTTTTATCTGCTCCTTGTAAATGAAATAATGAGGGAATAACACACACCTGGCCATGGAACAGCTGAATAGCCAATTGTCCAAATACTTTTGGTCCCTTGAAAAGGTGGAGGCACATATGAAATGTATTGTAATTCCTACATCGTTCATCTGATTTGGATGTAAATGCCCTCAAATTAAAGCTCAAAGTCTGCACTTAAAGCACATCTTGATTGTTTCATTTCAAATCCATTGTGGTGTTGTACAGAGCTGGAATGCTGAAAATTGTGTCAGTGTCCAAATACTTATGGACCTAACTGTATAATGATGCAATACAGCAGCAGAACTGTATACTTGTTGCTTTTCTCAGCCATAATTAAAGTTCAGATAAGTTCTGCTCCAAGTATCAGAATGAAACTGGATGATCTGGGAGAATTTTTACAGCTGCAGTTTACACTTTGGTGCAAAACTTTAACTTTAATTTTAACAGGATGCAATTAAATGCTTTAATGGTTAAAGAATAACTCAACATTTTTTTACAAAGAGAGAGCTAGATGAGAACATTGAAATCTTGAGCTTAGCCCAGGTAAGAAAAGGCTGTACCAAAACCTAAAGCTTGCTGTTGTTTCTTTGAATTAATCCATTCAAAAAACTACACAGGCTGCTGGACTATTTCTTTATTGATTGCAGTGACTCTCTGTTATAACCGGAAACCTCTGTAAATATTTTAGTTGTTGTTTTGTCACTGTCACACAGATGAGATATGATGTGGTAGTTCATGGCTTTCACAGGTGCTCCTTTGTAAACCTTGTCATCTTTGGACAAGGCCAGGCTGCCTGTTTGGCCCTATGTTGTTAAGATAAGCCGACCAGAGTATGGTGTTGACTTCATCTTTAAAGCAAACTTTCACCTATAATGGATGTGAAATATTTCATTATTAAAGCTAAACTCTTGTGTTCTCTCCTCCAGGGCAGTGACTGTTGCCTGGCTGGAAAAGAATTCACACTGGCTGATGTGATTGTTTTTCCAATCATTGCTTTTCTGTTCCGCTCTGGGTGAGTAAGATAAAAAAAAACACAAATGTCTTTTAGCTGCTTGTCAAGATGAGTGGATGAAACAAAAAACAGCAACAACTATACAATTTAAAGTGTCACTTTCTCTTGTTCTCCTGTAGGTTATGTAGTGAGCGTTACCCAAACCTGGCAAAATACTACAACCGTCTGAAGGACAGACCCAGCATCAAAGCCACCTGGCCTCCTACCTGGAAGACCACCCCCGGAATGGACGTGCTGAAAGACATCTGAGACCCAAACCCTTAACAGTGGACACACTACTAACCATTCCATGCATTGCACTACTTTTTTAAAACTATGCATTTGTTTCTTCTATGATGAGTAATTTTTAAAATTTATTTTCTTTGTGATTCTAAATACAAGCAATTCTTATTGTGCTGCAAACAAATGCAATAAAAAGAGATTTTCAATTTGACTGCTTTATTATTTCCAGGTCATCATCCACAGACAATTCTTTTGGACCATTCATGCCTAAAATATGGGTCAGAGATCTGAACAAGTGGGAATAATTCCTTTTAAATAAGATGAGAAATACTGTTAAAGTATAACTGTAGGGTTCTTTCTACACAGAGATTTGACAATAGGCATCAAATATAGAATGGGGGATTTGGGTGCTCTTTGTAAATTTCAATAAACATGAAAACAGCTTTTACCTCTTTCCTGCACTTTTACACTTTTGACAGTAGAGGTCACTAAAAGAAAACTGCAAAATGGTGACACTTTTTTTTTGTTTTTACCAACAGCACTTTTTGCTGTGTCGTTTCTCACTCTGATATCAAAGCAGATGATTTAGTTCTCAATCATCGTGTGATTGTAAGTTACAATGGTTATTGTACTTGGTTTAATCATTTTGCTCAAGCAAAAGGTAACAAGAGTTAAAAAAAATTAATGCAGTAACCACATCCAGCAATACATGCAAGCCATTATGTCTGCATATCAGGAATGAAACCATACCGCCTTGTGGATGCCCGATGTCTTCAGATCTCAGAAGCTAAGTGAGGTCGGCCCTGGTCAGTACCTGGATGGGAGACTGTGATGGAACACCAGGAAGCCTGGGTGGATGCAGTGTGACAGTGAGTGGTTGGTGGTAGTCGGAGGGTCCGATGGTGCAGCCTGACAGCCTCGCCTCCGTCAGTCTACCCCAGGGCAGCTGTGGCTACATACATGGCTGACCACAATCAATTATGGAATGAATGAATAAGGCAATATAAAGTGTCTTTGAGTTCTTAGAAAAGCGCTGTATAAAACCAATGCATTATTACTATTATGATTAATATTAAACAGCAGGAAAAAACAGACTGTCCTGAGGTCTTGACACTGATTGTAATCTGTACTCTAAAGCAATTAATAGACATGAGAGGTCAAACTTTACCTGGGTTATACAAGGTTTGCTAAAGCTGTGTATGTGTGTGTGTGTGTGTGTTTTAAATTGTGCTTTAAATGAATGGTATATCAGTGCCACAAAGGCAAATTTGTTTGTTTCCTTGCTCACTGCACATAAAGGTAGCTGGACATTAGACCACAGCAAGTGAGTTACTGTGTGTCAACAATCAATCCTGCAAACAGATCCAAAGTACACTTTGCTTTGGAGAAACACCTCTTTAGCTGCAGTTGTGCCCCAGGATGTCATTTCTTCTGCAGAGTGTCAGCAAACTAGACGATGGCAGCCTATATGATTTTGGTTTGTCTGCTCTCCCTCTGCAGCCTTTCCTTCAGTCAAGGTAATACATACAACATATATTATAGTGACAGGACCTGGTGGATGTTGTTACCCATGCTTGATCACATATTTATATCACGACTAAAGTAATTTTAAAAAAGCTACTGTGTGACAAATTTTATGAAGTTTTTCTTAAAACATATGGATATGTCTTGTTTTAATGTCTTCAGAATGTAATCAAGAGCTCCAGGAGGACGTGGATTTCCCTGGAACAGACATAACATTTCTCTACTCTCCTGATGTGCAGCACTGTCAGCAGCTGTGCACTCAGCACCCCTCCTGCCTCTTCTTCACCTTCGTCCGGTCTGATTGGACCAGAGATAACAGGTATGGTACTTGTGAAGGGAGATGTATTTCATTTTAAATGCTTCCAGAAAACAAAGCACTGAAAGGATACTGTGCTCCTGCAGCCAAGTTCTATTGGCCCTGGATGTGTGACAAGGGGCATTATCTTGTTGAAACATCCAGTTTTGACCTCGATGAAACGGTCCACGTACAGAAGGGAGCATGTGGGTTTGGAGAATGGCACAGTACTTGGCAGAGTTCAGTGTGCCATCACAGACAGTGAGATGACCAACACCAGTAGCACTCATGCATCCCCAAACCATGATACTGCCTCCACCATGCTTGACAGTAGATACTGAACATGCTGGAGATAATGCTTTGCCTGACCTTTTGCGTACCCTCACATTAGCATGAGAAAGATAAAGCTGGAAACCGGACTCATCTGACCACAGAATCTTCTTCCAGTTCTTGTGTGATTGGGCCCAAAGACACTGGGCTAACCGCTGCTGCTCATTGATCAGGGGTTTATTGACGGCCTTATAGGATCTTATGCCATGATTTAAAAAGTTGGCCAGTTGGCCCAGATCTTGGTTTGTCTTCCAAGCTGTTTGCTCATCTGCATTTCTGCAGAGTGTATCCAACTGCTGAAGGACTGCATCTGCACTTCCTGGCTATCTGGTGTCAGCTGTACCCTTCCTGACTGAAAATCCGGATCTTCAGCTGTGTTTCCTGTGTTAGGTTCCTTGTTTTAGCCAGTTTTGTCTCTGATGGAACTTTCAAATGTGCTGGCTTTATATAGACACGAAGCACGGCAACAAAAATTGTGTCTTTTGAAAAAAAGAACAACCTTAACTTAACTTAATTCTCTACCTTTGGAGAAAACCCAGCCTACTGCACAGGGCTCCCCAATAGGCAGGTGGTATCCACAGACACTTTTCTGAGGGGATGGTGGACTCTGTGCAATATTGAGAGGGTTTTGGATGTTGGTTCAGTGCAAACTGCACATCAACCACCTAGAGCTGCTGCTTTCGTAGCTTTGCAGCATTATTGCTAGAAAGCAGCAGCTCCGCCATCGTAACTTTTTCAATTCAAACTGGCAGTAGCACCTCGGACTACAGATTATTTTTGCATGCACAGCCTGCGTAGCTCTCTCATAAGCACCGAGATGCTCAACAAATCAGAGCGCAACTTCACCGATTCGAATTTCAGGGCACCCCCACCTGTCAAATCTCACTTTAACCACTGCCCCTGACCCAAACTGCTCCTGCATGCATTTCTCCCAGTCTGGGGAGGGGCATCATCAGGACCTGACCATGATCCTGGTGGTACTTCGGTGGACAGTAAAGTCATAGTGTGCAGAAATAATCAGTCTGCTGGCAGATCCCAGTAGTTTCTCCTCCACAAAGAGCCCCTCTCACAAGTGAGAGGAGAGGTGATTCACCTGGGCACAGAACTGTGGCAGTTGCAGGAATAGTTAAAGTTTATTTGGCACCTATGTCTGCCTGCCATGTTGGATTTAATAATGTGACCTCATGTGTTCTCCCTTTTGCAATGCATTCCCTTAGGGGAGCTGCCGGCTGAAGCCTATGGCTAAATTCAGCATCTCTTCATGGGATTTGTCATTGGTACATGAGGCTCAGATAGTGCAGATTTAAAATGTCTTTCATACAAGAGTCCTCCGTTTCTTGCTTTATGCCTGGCAAAACAGGTAGACCCTTCCAGTTGTGTGGCAACAATGCTAACCACTGCATCACTGTACCACCTTAAAACTATCTTTCCTCCTTCTGCAGGCACTTCTACTGCTACCTTAAGTCCACGCCCACTGGGCAGCCCAATGTTCAGACTCCACTACTGGGTGTCACCTCTGGCTATTCTCTCAAATCCTGTGTCTCAGGCCCTCGTAAGCTCACAAACATTCCCAAACATTATTGAAGCTTTTGATTCATTCTTAATGTATGGTAGCATTCTCTTTATTTTTCATTATCTTGTTCTGTTGTCTCTCCCAGAACCCTGTTTTTCTCAGGTGTACCAGAACATCGACTTTCTGGGTGCGGACTACAGATCCTTGTTCACAGCTGACTATGAGGAATGCCAGAGAGTCTGCACTCAGGACTCCTCCTGTCACTTTTTTACTTTTGCAAATGAAAATTTCACGTTAGAGAAAATTAGGTAAGTCTGAATTGCATAATATCAAGTTGCAGTTCAAACGATATCATCATTGTTTTAAAGACACATGAAGAAACATGTTGTCTTACAGGTCATCTCCAAAATTTACCCAAATTCTACTTGATAGAATCTTCTGTTGCCATCTTTCCAACTCCACGCTCAGCGTTTGCTTTCTATTTAAAAATTCTTCCCCTCATGCCAAGCTCATGTAACCCTGTGATGTTACTGCTAAATCCATCCATTAGCTGTACCTGCCTTAGTGTAGAGTGCTGGAGCCTTTTCCAGGTGACACTAGGTGAGAGGTGGTCAACACTCTAAATAGTCCATCACACACAACCATGCATGCTTATACCCATGCATCCAGTCAAACTAGAACCCTCAAATAACCTGCTATGCATGTGTTTGGACTGTGGGAGGAAGTCAGACCACCTGGAGGAAACCCACACCGGCAACCAGTATGAAGATTTAACACTATTTTCAGGCTTCTTTGACTTTATTGTATAGGGATGGCTGAAGGGAGAGAGGCTAGCATGTAGCAAGGGGCTCAGGGTGGAGTCAAACTCAGGCTCTGACATCAGCAGATAAGTGGAGTGATGTTATAGCCTCCATGTACTAATTGTCTAATTTCTTTTTCCGTTTTAGGTATAAATGTCATCTTAAATTCAGCTGGAATATACCAAGGACCCCTATTGTAGAAAAAAAAGCTGGTGTGGTGTCTGGATTTTCTCACAAGGCACCAATGACCGCTCAAAACTATGACACAGGTACACAAGCAGTCACAACCAGAGTCAAAAATCTGTGGAAATCTCTTGCAGGTGACTGTTTTCTAATTGTGTTATCTACATTTTTTACAGCATGCCAGGTTAAACTGTTTCAAAACACCGACATCCCCGGACACAACATCCTTGACCTACCAGCTGCCTCTCCTGAACACTGTCAGGCTCTGTGCTCTGCTCATCCAACCTGCACCTACTTCACTTTTGTTGGGTAGTGTGTGTTTGACATGTTGTCTCAGAGTGAAACAAATATTTAAAGACTCTTGGTCCAACAAGACTCCAATAAGTAGCGAAGCGCTGAATTGTGTTTGCTTATTCATTGTTCCAGCATTGTTATCCTAACTGTCCTGATGCTAACTGTTTTTCTTTGATTTTGCAGGAATACCTACAGTTGTAACTTGAAGAAGAATCCAAATGACATGATCATCAAAGCAAGAGATGGACACACATCAGGACTGCCAACACGCTTCTGTCAGCTTGATAACAGTATGTACCCCTGATCAACACCAAACCTGTGAGAAAGGACACACTTTGAGGAGACCATCACAAACCACAGACTGTCTGAACTGTTTATGGTGTAACTTCAAGTTGTACATTTCATCCTGGTAGCACAGCTCAAGCAATGCCAATATGCATCAGTTGGTGACCTGGTCGACCTGTTTTTACTTTTTCAATGAAATATCTCACATCCATTTTAGAGATTGACTCATTTATGTTTGATAGATAATTTATCTTGACAACTCTGATGATCCTCTTTGGTGACTTCTAGCACAAGCCTGATGTTCACACTTGTGGTTTTGACTGAAACATCTCAAAAGATTTTGTCATTACCTGTACTATAACTTCATGGCAATGTTGGTCTGTCATTTCAGAAACAACACAATTTCATCTGAAACTCAGTGTGTATGTCAATATGCCACAAATGCTCTTATTCTACATTGGATTAGTCTGCAATCTACAGCATCTAGATCAGGGGTGTCCAACCCCGGTCCTTGAGAGCCACAATCCAGCATGTTTTAGATGTTTCTCTCTTCCAGCACACTTGATTCAAATGATCAGGATCGTTATCAGGCTTCTTGATGTTGAGCTGATCATTTGAATCAGGTGTGTTGGAAAAGGGAAACATCTAAATCTGGATTTTAGCTCTCGAGGACCAGGGTTGGCCACCCCTGATGTAGAATAATTCAGCACATACAAAAACTGTGTCTATCTGTCCTTTCAGTATGTTGTTAGTGTGTTAAGTTTGCACTTCGGCCAGCAGCAGAAGGTTAACCCTGTTCATCTCTGTTAACAGACTGGTCAAAGGTGGCTCAGGAGGGAGTAGATTTCCGAGCTTCTGATATTCGCTTTGAGCTGATGGATGATGCTGATCAGTGTCAGAAGACCTGTACTGGTGATCCTAACTGCCAGTTCTACGCCTATGTCGATGAAACCTTCTTCAACCGTGATTATTGGTACAGTATTTCCTCCTTATGCATCCATGCAAACCTGCTTAAACACAAATATTGTACTTTTTAAAAAAAAAACAAACAAAAACAAACAAACCCCAGCACATTCAGTAATGCTCAAATCATTTAACCTTCCTTAGATGCTACTGTCACCCCACCTTTAAGAAATAACATCATATAAGATGTATTTCTGGTGCTTGATTTGAAATGATTTTTGTGTTGTAGGCGTCGCTGCTATGTGAAGCGTGTCATCACCATGCCTGCTCCTCCCAAAGTTACCAAACTGGCCGACGTCGTGTCTGGATTCTCTCTGAAGAGCTGTGATCAAATTCAAAGATCCCATGTTTAAATAAAATATGGTCAAAAAAATACGATACGATGAAAGATTTAAACCTAAGCAGCCTGTGTGGTTGAGTTTGTTTGCATGTGAGAATGGAAATTTACCATTAACACTGTTTGTCAGTCTTGTCTTCCGTATTTTCCTTGTCCCACTTTCATGTACCTCTGGTTCACTTGTGCCTCTGACAATCACACTTACATGTTTTTACTCTGTTAGCTGTTTGTAAAATGTCTTGATTGCTGCAAAGCTGAGGCTGCAGAGGATTTGTCTTGTGTGTAAACGAGAGCATGAAAACCAATTAGCTGTCAGCTCAGTTTGATATCTTTAAAGACAAGGTGTCAGTTACCACCTTGGTTTTCAACCAATTTCTCCAAAAGAGATGAACTTATAACTTTGAACTTAAAACTTGGTAGATTGCTTTATTAAAAACATGGACTCCAAAACATCCTGTAACCTGTAGAGAGCTGAGGTTCAGATTGGAATCAGCACTGAGCTGGTCTCCAGTTTCTACTTCATTTCCCAGACTCCTAATGTTTTGTTTGCACATAAGTGCAGTAACCACAAAGACTCTGAGGAAATGTCCAAGTGTCTCTGTGGACAATGAGCTTCCTCGTTCTCCTAATACATGGAGAGCTGCTGTGTAGCTCCAGAGCATCCTAGTGAAAATGTTTGGCGCATCAGTCCAGGTAAAGAAGCAGTTGTTGAGAAAAGACCTCAATCCCAAGCTTCATCCATCATCACATCATCAAGGTTGTACTCATAGCATACAAGGTTGAGTCTACAGGAGAGCCCACTCTCTCTCAGACAACCAAAGGGAGTGATTTCTCCCTGCTGCTGATTTCTATGAAGTTGATGTAGAAATTGCAGCTCTGGCCCTCAACCACGATAGAGATCAATGGCTTCTCCCCAGCAATAATGGGAACCATCTTAAAGCAGGAGTTTCTTCTGTGTTGCATTGGAGGCTCTCTTCACCAACAACTGCACACCTGTCCAGCAGGTGGCAACAACAGCAGTCAAGGTTAAGAGTTAAAGAAGGTAAAGTATCTCATCAGTCTACTCCTGTAACACATTACTGGGTTTACATTATCACATATCATACATTGTTTTGAAAAGCACAAACACAATGAACTGGGGATGTTAAAGTGGAGCAGAAGCATGTTTACACCTGCAGGTGGCAGAAACAGATATTTGCTTGACTGTTGATTTAAACAAGAAGGGGATTGCAGATATATTAGACATATAAGTAGATGTGATTTATACTGTGTGAGAGCTGTATTTCTATTTTATGTGATCTTACCCTGTTCAATTAGATAAGCTTGGACAATCTAAAACATTGCTACCACCTCATACCTTTTGTTTCCACTTGTTAGCTGTTTCAGGTATGGAAGTTATGAAGTTGTATGATCAATATATAAGTGCTCAAATAGTCTCATACACAGAATGAATTTTGATCAGATGTAAAGTTGGATGTTTTAACATGGGGATCTGTGCATTGACTCACTGTTGGTGTTTTTGTGATGGTTTCCTTTTTCAGCCCAAGAGGCTGCTGCTTACTTCTGGAGATCATTGATTTCACAGGAACATACATAACACCACTGCAAACCTCCTGATGAGGGACAATGTCAGCAGCTATTTGTCCAGCACCCATCTTACCTCCTCATTAGGACTGTTCATTATAAAAGACAACACTGAAAATGTACCTTGAACTCCAAAACCTAAATTTCAACTGATTGTCACAAGGACCAGCGAATTTATTTGAAATATTTTATTTAAATCCCCATAAAGTGATAATAAATCTGAAACTAGCTGCTTGGAAAGAAAAGACCCTGGCTGTTGCTGTTAATTTTTTAGCACCTTTGATAAATACTACTCTGTGCAACCTAAGCTTGAATAAATAAATTAATCGGTCACACTGTAGAGGTCAGAAGAGAATAATGGGCAGGTGCTGATTTAAAACATAGGCCAAGCACTTTGATATTTCAGTCTTAAGTTTGCTGGTGATCCTATTTGACAGGACAACAGCTCTTGCTCAGCCATCCGTTGCCTTACATCCTCTTATCCTGCAGGGTTTCAGGAAGTATCTACTTCTTGCCCACTTTGTTGCCTCATAAACTTGGTTGTAATTGAATAAAGCTGACTTTTTTCCGACGTCATTTGGCGCTGAATAGGACACACAGCATGCTTCTTGTATATATTTAAATGTTCACATAGTTGTATTTTTGGTTTGTTTTGATGTGTTTAGGTAAGCTTTCTCTGGGACATTTTCCACTGCACGGACATTTTAAAGCGGCCTGGACCTCTGTGGTTCCTCCACAAGCACAGGAACCTCTGCAGGACCTCTTTCAGGGGAGAAAAAAGGACTTACCTACACTGCTGTCAGGGTCTCAATGCTGATTGGTTAAAGTCAGAGAAGACACCTGCTCAGTAGTTAAACTCAGTGAGGACAACAGGCACCATCTTTCTGCCCTGTCAGTGTACTTATTGGACAACTCTCTTTTCTTCTCTCACTGCTACTTTAACATTCACTCAAGCTGTTAATGTCACATAGGAAACCCTTTATTGTTGTCTTTTATACATCATCATAGAAGTGGAGTTACATACAATAACTACTGTCTGTCATTGTTTTGGCACGACTAGAGCCAATGTCTTGGTTGAAGTTGTTAAATCTGGTGCTGCAGTGGAAACAGAAAGGCTGAAAGGGGGCCGTTCCTGTAAATGTCCACACCAAGTCTTTGCCTGGCAGATGTTCCTTGAAAGTCCCCATATGCATGCATGCTTGCAGACTCATTGCCTCAGCTTGGTCCTCGAGGGACAAATTTGACATTGTGCATGAATCAATTTTATCCGAAACTTTGATTCAAAGAATTACATCTTCGCCTCTGCAGTTCTTCCTTCTGTTCCTTCACCGCTGTCGTTTCCACAGCAGAGGTCGCTAAACCATATCCACGAACCACTGCTCTGTTCGGTTCATTCTGCTTTTTGGAGATTAATGAACTCAGATTTGATTACACCTAAATTGAAAATTTCAGATAAGTAACGTAAGGACAACAAGGATTCCTTTGTTTCCAGTTGTCTATGTCTTTTGTTGTAAACTGTGGCGAATGTGATGACCAGATGTTTTAGGTTTCACATTTAAACGATTAGTACTACTGCAGAGTGATTAGTACTATAGTCCTCGACAATCAGCCATATAACATCTTCTGTGGTACTGAAGGCAGGTTTTTAACAATTAAAGTCCTTCTGTGGTCATTGATCAAACTAAAAACTTGTCACTGTGTGTCAAAGTTACATATTTAGACATTTCTTTTATTTGGAAAAAATCTCTTCCAGCCTTTAAATGGCTTTGATATAACTCTACAGTGTGTCTACAGTCCCTGTCTCTTTCCCCACCCACCCCTCAGCCACTTGCTGCAGCTTGAGCACACCAGCTCCCCTTTGATTCTGCTCAAACACTGTCATCTCCCTTTCAGACATTAATTCTGTTCGGCAGCTGAACAAGCATCCTGGTCACTTTTCGGTAAAAGTTGCACCAGCAATCTTACAAGGTTGGACCTACTAACATTTCTATCAACAAGGCACAAGTCTGAACCGCAGTCACATTAACGGATAGACACGCACAAGCAGCAGTACTCTGAGCAGTGTGAATTCATTTAGGGAAGGATCCACGTTTCAGCACCGGTATTCGTCCGAAACAAGACAGACAAGGCAAGAGACAGTTTGTATGCAAAAATCACAAAACACCTTACTCACTCATTTTTGCTTCGCAATTTAAAATCTTTTCTGCCGCAAACTAAATTTTGTATTATACATCACTTGGTGTATTGTCTAATCATGAATGAATGACAAATATTGTGAGTGAACAGCAGCTCTGTCCGCACTGTGGTGGGTTTGTCTGAATGTAACCGTGAGGAAAAATGACCTACATCTGCATGGCCGTCATTTTAATGGCTTGATAAAGGACAAACGTTACTGATCGTATTTTTCTAAAAATTGCTCAAAACTACTCTTTGCTACACAACAGGACTAATTCATACATATTTAAACCAGGAACTGATTCCGAAAAGAATGATGATACAGAGAACTCCATCCTGCAAGCTGACAGGATTGGTTCTTTGGGTTTGTTATACATGAAAACCAGCACCTCAAATCTGTGTTTTTGAGACGGTCATCTGTTCACTGCAGTGTCAAGGTGGAAATGCTCTGCCATGGTGTTTACTGCTTGTCTTGGAGCACATAAAAACACTGTATGGAACTGTGAACAAAAAAAGTATTCTCCTGTAAGGGGGTCTTTATCTAAGCTTGGACTTGATGTAATATTTCTGACATGAAGTCTCTGTCTTATAGGGGCTGAAGGAAGTAAATATTTGGAGGACGAGAGAGTTACACAAGTCTGGACGGACAAGAATTGAAAACAAAATTTTGCTACAGATTTATAATCATGGAATTCCGCTGATCAGAGGATGTGGTGAAGTGATCTCAAGCGCTGGCATCATGGAAAAAAGTCACAAAGAAACTGGCCAATTTTTTTTCTCCTGAAGAACTCTGTGTTGAGTGCCGAGAGACAAGTTTCATAAAAAAAAAAAACCTGCACCATCTGATCAGGTGAAAGATTCAGCAGCGATGCATCAGTAAGGATGAGTTCACGTACAGAACATGAGAAAAAAATGTTCTCACCTCCTGATTTTCTCTCTCTCTTTCCCTTCAGCCCTCCTCCCTGCATACTGAGCCCTCCTCTTTTCCTCTCGTCCAGCTTGTCCCATATCCCCCTTCCCCTCACAAACGCACAGCACTTCCCTCCTACTTTCTCCGCCGTTCCTTTCCCTCCTTCCTCTCGCCTCCCTCCCCCCTCCCCTCCCCCGTGGGAAACCCAGCGCAGTGTGACTGTGGTTGTCCTTCCTGGAAGCTGTGGTGGTGACTCTGGCTCCTCTGTTCAGAGGCTAGAATAGTGCCATCCAGCCTGTGTGTGTCTGTGTTTGTGTGTTGTCTGTGTGTGCATCTGTGTGTGTGTGTGTGTGTGTGTGTGTGTGTGTGTGCTCGCACCCTCCACAAACATTCCACCACCATACCGTCCGTCCAACCGCCGGCCGGCCTCGCACGAGAGCCACGCCGTCACCGCGGTTCAGTCCTGACGCCAGCCCTGAATACTCACATTACACACACACACACGACGTGTGTGCACACCACATAAACAAAACACTCAGCAAAAGCACACACACACACACGCGCGCACACACACAGGGAAGGACAGCACATGAGACTGGCTTAAGCACACACAAGCACACTCACTCAAATAAACAATATGCACTTTGCGGAACACACACATTTTTTGGACCGCAGACCACAGACATTGCATCCTGAAGTAGATCAAAGCGTTCTCCAGCAGTAAACACACACCAGCCTCTTCTCTGCTCTCTCATCCCCACTGAGCACTTTTTGGTGAAGCATGGCACAATTATGCTGATCTTCTTGAGAAACAACTCGTCGCAACTGTCATTCATCATTGTTCAAGGGTTGTTTCTTGTGCACCCCTTGTACGTGCTGGCCAACTCTCTGTGATTCACACTCTTTCTCCCTCTGTCCTTTTCAACCCCCTCACAGTCCCTCTCATCTCCCCATTAACCCTGTCTCCTGCCTCCCTCCCACCCTGTTATTGAACGTCTACCCCGAATCAGTCACCCAACCACAGCTCCTCAGATCTTTTCCTTTTGTTTTCCCCTCTCTCTGCCTGTCTCCCTGCATCCCTCCCTCTCGCCCTCTTCTTTTCTGTCTGTCCATTGTTGAGGAGACAGTGGCGCAGACAAACAGGGAGAGAAGATATCCGCTGGTGTACCACAAGATTGGAGAGAAAGAATGGCAGAGAGACAGCGGAGGAGAGGAAGATACATAGGCTGATATGAGGGCAAAGTTAATTACAGGGGACTGCCAATTAGAGGGCAAAGTGATGGGTCTGTTTGCCTCGCCGCGGCATCCCAAAAACATCACCATCTCCCACCATGTTTATCCTCAGCAGCCACAAGACCACAGCTCCCATCAGCCATCACTGGAGACAGCTTAGATACCAAAGGGGGTTACGGCTGGGGAACATGCAGGCAGTGTTTGGAGACATGGCGAATATGGATAAATGGGCAGTTTTTTTTTTTAACCATTCCTTCGCCTTTTGTGTTGACAGCAGATCAAACAGCTGCAATTACATGTTTGCATTTACTCATACAGACGGCGAGAAAAAAAACTGAGGAAACATGAAGCAACGTTAAAGGCACTTAGTCTTTATAGGCAAACATTCTTCAGAAAAGGAAAATTAATCAAATGTATAAATGTTTTGGAGAGAGAAAAAAAAAAGAAAGATCACAGTCCAAAGATGAGTAACAACTCAACCTCCCTCTGTTGAGCGTTAGACTGTATATATGGCTCTGTTGGACACTCTTCTGTTTACTCAAACCTTCACATTCCTTCATTACTCCATTATATACTGATTGCTATATTCTGAAACTTCACCCACAGTCTGATATGGCTTTTAGAATCCCTCAAAAGCAGAAACAATCATCATCAAAGGTTCAACACTTCTTTCTCCAAAGGTATCATGTTTGCTACATGGTGCACATGGGAGGTCCATGCCCACTGCACAGAGTTCATTTGGAAAAGAGAGCTGCTTCTCAGAAAGCTCCGATCTCAGTCCCCCATCCCTGCGCCGCCTTGGCTGATCCGCTCAAGCCCCTGCGCTGCACTGTGGGAGACCCCAGAGGTGCAAAGGGCCTGAAGGAAACTTGCAGAGGGGCGGCAGATGATGAAGTGGCAGAAGAGGAGGTGGAGGGGGAGGAGGAGGAAGGGGTGGGGAGAGGTAGAGGTGAGGCCCTGGTGGTGCTGTGGGGGGACGGCTGGGTCGGTCTGGAGGGGGCTAAACTGGGGGACGCTGTGAGGGAGGGCACCCTGTGGACGGTGGCCAGAGCTGTGGGCCCGAGGAGTGTCGGTGCACCCTGCTGGCACCCGGCCAGGGGGGCGAGGCGGAGGGAGGCGGGTGACGGGTAACTGCCCAAAAGGGCCAGATCTCTTCGGCTGCCGGGGAAAGGAGGTGAGGAGGACGCTGGCGAGGTGGGGGAGATCTGAGGGAAGGACGCCCAGGGCCAAGGAGGAAAGGGCAGGGTGGAGGCCGGGGCTGTCTGCAGGAGGAGGGGGTCCAGCTCACTGGCGCAGTGGGAGAGGTGGGAGACCAGGCGAGCTCCGATAGGGTCCGGGGACTCCCCCTCCAGCGAGCTGAGATACCGCACCACCTCTCCAACACACTCCCTGAAGCCCAGGGTCCTGTAGTCCACCGCCAGAGCTCTCGCATCAAAATACCCTGAGGGAGAACAACAGAGTTTAGTCATGCACTGAATAAATCTAATGGAATGCTATAAAATTATAAACACACCCTAGATTTCACAAGCTTTCCAAGTGAAAGAAGGCAATAAATAATTATTTGCTGTCTGATGAATTTTAATTTCTTTTCCAGTTTTGCTTCAAGGACTTTTCTTTTGTCAGCGCTCCACAGAAAGTGTATGACAATTCCAAAAAGTTCAACACAATAAACAGAATTCTCACCTTTTCCTCCCATAGCGTGCAGCAGTTTGAGGTGGTCCACTGTCATCTGCAGAATCTCTGCTTTCTCCAGCTTAGACGAACCCTACAGGGAAAAAGAGGAACATTTTACTCAGTAGAATGATGATATATGAAGCAGTTTAAATGTTTATCTTCATTGTGCAACTTTGAAAGAATTCAAAATACTCTTTCCAGACACTTACCTGCTTCTCAAAGGCACTTGGCACCAGCCTCCGCAGCTCCGACAAGCTGTGGTTGATCCGATCTCTGCGCCTCTTCTCTATGATCTACTCATCAAGAAGAGCAGAGGGACATTCAGAGCCAAGCAAAGTGACACAACTAAAAAAGATCAGAAGGTATTATCCACTCACCCCTCTTCTCTTCTTTCGGGCCAGAATCTGTGAGGCGCTGCCAGGAGACATGGACCCGGTGACTGGACTGTACCATGAACATAGAGTAAAAAAAAACAGAGATGAGGGAGATGGGAGGTGGCACACAGAGGGAGAATAACTTTGATTCTTCTGCATATTGTTATTATTACCCTCCTTAATATGACACAGAGGCAGGATGGCACATCAGCTCCCTTCAATCTAATTTGTTTTTTGGGCGCAGAGGAGTGCCCGGGAGAGGGAAGATGAGATTGTTTTTGGTTTAATGCGTTTCTGGACATTAGTCTCAGTGAAATGACATGCTGTTCTCCTTTCCATCTGAGCGAAAGCACTTTTAGAAAGATGATTATATGGCCTCGAGGCAACGCTTTTCGCTCGCATGGGGCTCCAGCGTGCAGCATGGGATCTGAGCCGCTCCGAGTACAGTCACTCAATATGGATTGTGTTTGTTTGTGAACTCTCATCTTACGGGCCTGAAAGAGCCTGACAGCTTGGAGTTTCCATCAAACTGCCCCACCAGAGACTTATTGCGTTTCTATTAGATTTGAACATGAAGGCTGCCAGTTTAGCTGTGTGTTTTTGTTTAGGTTCATGTTTGATGGGGCTGACTTGAAAAGGCAGCGCTGTCTTCTGTTTGCACGTCACATGGCAATTTAATTTATCCAAACCGTCTTTAGTGTTACTGGCTTGTTCAATGCCTCTGATGTAACCAGGACTGCTGTGAATGTGTTTTTCTGCACTGTTACACAATACATTTTAATTAGTAGTGAGTTTTATCTAAACGAATGTAATGTGGGCCAAGAAGCTTGACTAATTCACCTCGAAAAGTAAAATGGTATCATGGCTTTTAAAGAGAGTCTGCAGAGTAAATTCAGTGTTTTTAAAACATTTTTCTACTACACTGAAGCATGTTACATGTAAATGACTGCAGATTAGTAACTTCTTACCAATTGCACTTGCCGGCATATGTGTCTAAAACTATTCACAAGAATAAATTGAATAATGGACAAAAACACCCAAGTTTCCTATTAATTCGTTTTTGTTCATTATTCAATTCAGTTCAAATAGAATTTAATAATGAACTAAAGCACCCACATTTCCTGTGCACATTTATAACCTGAATACAGCAACACTGACAAGAAAGATGAACATTTAAAACTGCAGCACTTCTGACCATTAATAAAATTAATCATGTATCAATCATTTAATAATCAGCAATGTTTGACGTAAATTAAATAAAAGGCTACATAAAAAGATCTTCTCACTGCCATCAATCACACGCTGTGTCCATCAAATGTTTGGGCTGTTGCTGCCTGTTGCTTAATTTGACAGCTCAGTTCTTCTGCTTTAGGCGGCATCGAAGACTTCCAGAGCAGAAAAAGATTTTTATTTAAAATAGATTTTTTGGACAAAATTTTGAAATGATAAATTAACCAGAAATATTTCAGGAATAAATTGTAAACTTTATTTCACATGATTATATTTGATTTGAAAACATGTTTTCTGGTAAATATGGAACATTTGCTTTCATAATTCTGCTCGTGACTTCAGCTCCTGTCTCTGTGCCTCAGACATGACAGGCCCAGCGTCATTTTTAACCTATAATTTTTACCACGGCCTCTGTACTTACTGACATGCACGTGTAATAGTAGCAAAAAAAAGCAGGAATGACTTCATAGAAAACGGGATCTCTGGGAGACTCAGTGAACATGCCAGTTTTACCCTGACAGTTAAGCTTTATTTGGCTGAAGTGGTTTCTAATTACTTTGGAAAAAATGTATCTAAATGCAGAAAGCATAAAATAATGTAGTAAAACTTTTTTTTTTATTATTGCTTTATGAATCAGCTTCTGGGATCTACAAAATGACACTTTTCAGACTGCTTTTTTAAAGGCCTCATTTCACTGCAAAACTAAATCGAATTGGGATCCAGCTTGTAAAGTGAGCTGTGTAATTTTCCCTGCAAGGTGTGACTGGAGGGCAGGTGTTACAGCCTCAGGTGTGTTTGTCGGATGCTCACCAGTAACTGTCCTCTTGTCCCACGTCAATGAACTCGTCTGTGTCCGAGTCCGGGGAGCTGTAGTCGTGAGGTCTCTTCATTTCTCTGCCTCTTCCTCACTGGCAGGACGGACGATGATGACGGCAGATGGATGGATGGTGGACGGATGATGGATCTGGTGATCTGGTCGGTCGCTCTCTCTGCTGAGCGTCTCCCTCTGGACGAAGAACTCACCCCGGTTGCCCCTCACTCTCTGTCTCCCTCGTGCTGTTACTTATAAAAGCCTTGTTGTCCTTAGTTACTTCTTGTCACTGGTGTTTGTTTTGTTGCTGTTGTTTCTTCATGTGTCTCCTCTCCTGTCCTCGGTGAGTCAGCGGTGCCACTTGATCAACCCCCAAGGGCCCATGACAACTAAGAAAATTCACAAGCTGCTTTTAGTCTTTTCACTCTATCACTGGCATCCAATCATAGTGTCTCTCTCTCTCCCTCTCTCTGTTATTTCTCCCTTGGCTCGCTCCCTCTGTCACAGCCACCCAATGACAAAATAGGACTTTGGCAGTTGGGGCAGGGTTGCCAGTTCTGGCTCCCCCCCGCCTCCTCTCCCCGTTCCTCCCTCCCTTCCCTTCCCTTTAATCTGTCCTTCCCCGGCTTGTCACCCCTCCGTCCCTCCCTCCACCACCCCCCTCCAGCCCCATCTTTCCGCCTCCTCCGCTCAGTCATCCTCAGTCAATTAGCCCTCCGATCTCATCCTGCTTTCCTTTCCCTTCTTTCTGTCCTCCTTTCTCCTTTTCTGCTCCTTTAATTATGCTGCTTTGCAGAACAATGGCAGCGGGAGGGAGGCAGAAGGAGAGAGGTGAGGACTGTGGGGATTATGAACTTGCTGTGATGGTACACAATGCATGACATGGTCACACAGGTGACTTGGTACAGGAGGCAACTTTCTGTGAGAGAGTGAGAGACAAACAGAAAAGAGAGGGAAAATGCAGGGATAAAAACATGGAGAACTGTGCAAATTTTCCGCTTCTAAACAATAAAAACTCTTGTATTGATTATTAAACATATGGCCTAATTAACTAAACTATATTATTTAACTATCTTAACATCTTACATTGCTGTCAGTCTCAGATCTACACCATAAAACCTGCTTAAAGCCGACTTTTGAAAACCTTTGCCCCACATTTGGCGCAGCTCTAGTCTGGGATCATGACATCAAGAAGGTCAAGAGAGGAATCAGCCCAGTGAGTGTCTGAACATCTGTGCTCTTCACCGGACAAGATAGCACTCTTTACACACTCTCTCTAACACACACACACACGGCTCTTTGCAACGCTCGGTTCCGCTGCCACCGTGGGAAGATTGCTGCTACAGATTGCCATGGAAACATGAGACCCAGGCGCCGGTTGTCAGGAGCGATGGCTGACTGACCCAGCGGTGTGTGTGTGTGTGTTCATATGTGTATGTGAAAGACGCAGGGAGGCCGAGTGGCGTGCCCCCTTTTCCACACAATGCCCAGCTGAGTGTGTCTCTTCCTGCCTGGCAGACTGGAAGGGTGTGTTGGTTTAAACGCAGCACAATGCCCCGAGATCTTTGTGTTTATTTGCCAAGCGAGAAAAGTGTCATTTCTGAGCATATAAAGTGATCTAAGTTGTAATAAACTCCTTAAATCAGGTGATTTTTAAAATATTTTCACATCTTTTCATCTTCATGTTGCTCACATTGGGTGTAATTCAGCCCTATCCGCTGGCATTTTCTCATGTCAGATGTGTAAAGTAGTAAACTAACTGAAAACATGTGCTGGTGCGTGTGTTTGTACACCCACTTGTCAGTAATCAGCGTGACCATCACCAGGGGGGCTCGCAGTGTGGTGAGTATGAGTCAGGACTAACAGAAAAGAGAATTCCCTTCTTCTCTCTTCTCTCTAAACAACCCCCATCCACATATCCTTTCATTACCAATCATTCCTTAATTCAGATCTGGATCTCATTTCAGCATGAGAAAACTGGGAAAGAAGGAAGAGAGAGAGAGAGAAAAAACGACATCTATGAAGTCCGGCTTCAGTCTCCTCTGTTGTTATTTTTATCACCCACCCACCCTTTGCTCCTTCTCTTCAAAGATTAACTTTTCCTCTCTGTGTCACCCTTTTTTTTTTTTAAAAAAAATGATGGCTTTGACCCGCGCAAGGCCGGCCACACCTTCCAACTGTTCCAGGATGAGGCATGAAAAACAAGCAAGAAGTGGAAACTAATTAGGAAGATGAATGAATAAATAAATACATTAATTATGAAAATGGTTTCATGGTGGGTGTGTGGAGGAAGAGGGGGGTGGAGGGGGCCGCATGGAGACCAACACAAGAGCGAGAGAGGGAATGCTGGCAGTGGATGGTGGGATGGAATTCTGGGAGATTTCTGGCGATCTTGGTCGGCCACTTCAAGCCGTCTCCCTCCCATCCCACCGAACCACAACAAGGCAAACGTCCCTTATTGAAATTAACAAGCTCATACTTTTACAATTTGCGCACACACGCACAGCTCGAATATGGACGTGCAAACGCTCAAGGACGCACACATGAGGCCATGAACTGATTCACACACACACACACACACACACATGCAACTCCCTCACACGAATGTGGACAGTGCAAAGCCACAATTTATAAGGCACAAACACTCGGCTGCAATTATTGTTTCTGATGCATGACTATTGCTATTGTTTGAAAGTCTGTGAGATGGAACCGGCTCAGCAGGATATTTTGTTTGTGACTTTTTCTCCTGCCTTCGTGTTAAGCTGAATAACTGATCAGATATGTCTCACTGCATGCTTGTCTTTGATTATTTGTACTCTGTGCTTCAGCAACAGAAAACCAGCTTTCAGCGACTTCTCTTTCCCCACCAAAATGATACGCTGCACATTAGAAAGACACTCAGAAGAATTCAAACCTGTTGAAAGAGAAAAACAAATAAAAGAGGATTAAATTATTACATCAGAATGTACAGTAAATCTTTATTTCTCCCAAAAGTGCACGTTTACAAGCAATAATGGTGTAATATAATCTATAAAAATAACCCGCGCAAGTTTACTTGCTTAAAACTTTACCACAGCGATGCAGTTTGAAATGTTTTGCATAAGGCATAAAGCACATTAAAACAAGATATGCTAGAAAGACATGCGGTATGAAAGAGACATTTAAAATATAGCTGCAGTAAGGAAGAAGTTATAAAATAACTTCAAATGGAGTTTCATTCACATTCACAAACGGTCACTATTTCATTCTAGGCTTCCTTTGAAAGTTGCTAAGTGTTTCTAAAACTGGGGGAAATGAACTAATCAGAAACAAAGAATTTAATCTGTCAGGAAAATCTGGAAATAATACAGAACCCCAGATTTCACTGAACAGTAATAACATGCAGCAACAAGAGCAACTGAGTAGAGGTTGTATTGTCGTACAAAAACATGGAAAAAAGACACCACTGTAAAAGATTTTCAGCCTCACATATATTATGTTGTCATTACTTGTACCACTCCTGCACTGTCAAAACAATTTTGTGCTGGGTGCCCTGATAGCCTAATGGTTATGTCGTGTGACCCAAGTGCAGAGGCGTAGCGGCTGTCCTGGGTTCAACTCCGACCTCGGGCGTTCACCGCATGTCCTTCCCTACTCAATCCCATTTCCGATTCTATCCACTGTCCTATCTAATAAAGGCACAAAAGGCCAAAAAGAAATCTTTAAAAAAAAAACAATCTTGTGTTGCTTTAATGTTCAAAAACGGTAAACAGAAGAAAAACTGGGAAAATAACAGCAAATATCTATAAAATAATGATATTTTTAGTTGATTTAAATACACAAAATCAGTCTAACTTTACAGTCACACAGACTGTTAAAAAACAAATTACTATTTGTTCATGTACAGATTTTGATGTGGACAGTTGTGGTTTGTTTGTTTGATTTTACAGTCAACATATAAATTAATATATTTTTAATGTGATATACTACATACTATCTGTTATTTAACAAACCAGGGAAATGTGTAAAGTAACAGAAGGAAAAATGTCTACCATTTTTCAGTTTTTAAAATACATATTTTTCCTTCAAATAAAGGCAAATATCGGTAAAATAATCATATCTTTGCTGATTTAAATACAGTAAAAATACATTTATGAGTTTCTGAAAATACAGATTTTTGGACGTGGGCATTATTTACAGTTTTGGCCTGTTTTTTTTTTTAATTTAAATTTAAACCACAAGGCATCCCATAAAATTTGACTGAATCTCATCAAACAGCATCAAGCTACTGAAATGTTTGTTCACTGTCTAGAAGCCCTGTGGAGAATTTAGCGAAAGGCCAAATGTGGTGAAAGAAGCCCTGCATGGTGCCCTGCTGTATGCAAGTGCTACTGACATACAGTAAACCCTCAAAATCTGTTGATTCCTTATTGGTATGAGACCATTGTAGTAGTCAGCCTGTAGCTGGCCGCTCAGTCACTGGGATCCAGATTGGATTGGCATGGGAACTGGCACTGGAGTAGCTTGGCACTCTCTGGTATGGACCCATGAGGGAATTATCTGCCTTTCAGACACATAAGGAATGCCTGGGACCTGTGGCACTGGCTGTCTGGCTGTCTTCACGATTCACTCGGAACAACCTGAATATACGAGGCATTCCTGGAAATGCAGGTTTGCCCCTATAGGGCGTCTCCACAGAGGTGCATTGTGTTTTTTTATGATCTGATTGAGCTGATATGAGGTGTGAATAAAGCAGCCGACAAACGCTGTTAGACACAGTCAGTATATACATGTTGGAAGTAGCGGATGCTGCGATTTGAGGTGTCAAGAGGGCGGGATGGCTGCAGCCATGGGTCATGCTGTCTGTCAGGGAGCGAGAGATATAGAGACAGAGCACGGAGAGTGAGAGAGAGAGAGAGTCCTCCCTCCTCATCCGGCTCCCCCCTATGCAAAGATAAATAAAGAGGCTAAAAGCCGAAGAGAAGACGCAGAAAGGAGCTTTTGTGGCTTCCGAGTGGGGTCCCTTTCATGGCGGTTCCCACAGCACTGGGCCTGTGATGACATTCACCATGTTTCACACACACAGACACACACTCGCTGGATGGGCCCTGTGACTGCGGTGACTTTCGCTGGTGCCGGGCCCCAGACGGGACGGCGAGGGCCCCGAGAGCCACAGGCAGCTATTGTGCTGTCGCCGCGGAAACCAGCCTCTTTATGTCAGACATGTTTTTCTGTTTGTTTTCTTTTTTATGTCTTTAATGTGGGCAAGGGGGAATGTTTCCCCTCTCATATCCCCCCCTTCACTGCTCGGCGTTATTTCCCCCCCAATACCCATCTTCCCTCTCCTCCCACCGATCCATCCACATTTGTTTCTCCTCTTCGCCTCCCTTCCTTCCCTCATGTTGCCTCACCCCCCGCCTCCTCCCTCCAGTTTCCCCCTGGAGATTGTCATTTGTAAAGCTCTTTGCTTAGACAGCCCATATCTTTGTCGTGGTGTTGCGGCCTCCCTCTCACTCAGCTCCTTTTTATCTGTACTTCATGAGGTTTTGGCACAAGCTGGCACTTTTTCTTCCTGCGCTGACAAAAAACAACAACAACAACAACAATACGCACAACCCAAAAACAACATAACCTATCCCCAAAAGAATTCTGCCGTTCCCACGCTACGCCAATTTTCTTCACAAGATTAAACAAACTAACCAATAACAAAATGAAAGAAAATTGGAGGGAGGGGAGGAGATTGGGAAAGGGGGAGGTAGAAGAAAAAAAAAAGAATCTGGATATGATTTGAGTCTCCGAAAAAGCTGACAATGGATGCCCCAAAAGTCCTCCAATGAGAAAAACAAACCTGAAAAAAGCCAACTGTTACTATTTTTAAGCACTTGAAGAATGCTGCTCGGTGCCATGACTCAAAGGCACGTTGGCCCTCGTCCGTAATCAGTTCATTCTGACTGCACTGCTCCTCTGCCACATCACACACGGGACGCAATCTTTTATGAGCCACAGAGAAAGAGGAGGAGGAAAAGGGGAAAGTGAAAAATGAAAGAGTTCGGGGCTAATCCACTCAGCCTCCTCCTCCTCCTCCTCCTCCTCCTCCTCAGCCATGCATGCTGCCTGATTTAAAGAGTGGGGGGTTTTAAGACTCAGCTAATATTAGCCGCTGTAAAACTAGTTTCACTCCAGCATTCTGTCTCGGACGCTGACTATCATTCAAGTTTATGGAGGAGACTAATTTTTAGTGCGTGGAGTCATGTGATGCCTAATTCCTCCATCAGCTTTCTATTTTTGCCTAAAGAAAAGGGCAGCCGGTGTAGAATATGCAGCTAACTTATCCCAAAAAGAAAACACATGCAGCTGCTCCGCTGCAATAGATTTTAAAAGAACTAGAATCTAGATTGGCTCAGAAGGCCTCTAATCGAGCCATAAACCCATCAGATTTTGCTCCCTCCATGTTCCTCGCTGCCCCGCTCACCCCTGGCTGCTGCTCTTTGACAGCCTCTCACTTCTCCTAATCCCTCTTATAACTTTACACCTCAGATTACAGCCTTATCAGGGAGGCATCCTGCCGACACCTCGTCCTAACGGCAGCTCAGGAGGGCACGCGTAAGCCCCTAAAAACCGGCATAAAAACTTGCCGCCACCGACACTGCTGGGTCATTTTTAGCATTCCTGGAAAGGGATTATGGGTGAGTGTGCACGGAAAGAAAGGAGGACTTTGATGGAGGAAGGATGTGGGTAATGACGAACATCATTTTCATCTCCTCGGGGAGTTGCTACCGCTTTTTATTGGTCTTGGTCGCGGCTTTTATTATTAAAAAAATTACTAGAACTGAAATAAGGGATGCACTGAACACTGAATCTGGATATCTGTTGGTGTTTTTCTTCTTATTTTAATGACGCCAAAGCAGGACCAAATGAGATCGAGACAGCTGATCTATAAACTTGCACAAAAATGAAGCCAAAACCCAGCATGACCCTCTCTTGAGCAGACTGCTTCCAACCTTTCTCATCAGACACACCCGTAGCCCAGATGACTTTATGTTCAAAATATGCTTTTATGAAACGGTTGTTATTTAAGACTAATTATTATATTTTAGTAAAGCAATTTTAATGCCATATTTCTCATAGAATTTAACTGTAAGACTATTTTGCTGAGTTGTGCCAGTACTACTTGAGAAGAGGCGCCAAAGTATTTCACAGACAATTTATTGCTTTCTATTTGCTTTTTCATTTGTTTTATTGTTACCTGTAGTGAATTTTTAGTTATTTGTTTTTCATTTCACTATTTCTTTACATATTTCTGATCCAGTCAGTTGTTTTCACACACCGAGATGCACTGAGGATCTTATTATATTACAGCTGCCGTGATGGGCAGTTCACTGATCATTGTAAAGCTGCTAAAGAACAGCAGCATAGAACCTTGTAATCCTATTTAAATACCTACTTTGCTCAATTTGGGGATTTACCTTTCAAATCCATTTAACTGGGTTTTTTCTCATACCCGTTGTCAACTAAAGGTGTACCACCAGGGTACAAGCACTGGCTGTGAATCACACACACTGTATTATATCATATGTGATGCTCACTGTGTTCATTGATAACCGTGCCATGTGTTTGTACATATTTTACATGGAAGTGCACAAATAGATTCATTCATATGTGGATGCAGACAGACACAAAAGCTCTTGCAAACATTCAGAAAAACATTCAGAAAAACATGCAAAACTGAAAAACTCGTTGAAAGGCATACTTGTAGAGTGAACTAATTCCATACACTCTATGTGTAGCTCGGGCACAAACACAAACTGTCTTTCTCAGACATGAAAACTTGCTTGAGGTCAGATCCTGAGGACGACTAGCTAACTGCATATAGTACAGGAGGCTTTGATCTTTGGACTTGGCTGTGGCAAAGACAGCCAGCCAGCGCTGAGGCCCTGCGTTACCGGAAGCTTGTGGTCTGGGCCGGCTCCATTTACTACTCTGTTCTGGTGCTAAATATATAATAATAAAAAGCCTGGCAGATTTATTTCAGACTCATACATTTCCTCTCCAGTGAGGGAAGAAAGGACTAAGCAAGAGACAGACGTCTCCAGATTACCGAAGAACATTAAGTGATAATTACAGAGAGAGATAGACAGAAAGAGAGAGACGAGGTTTCCCCCTCTCGCTTCTCTCTTCCTCTTCCTCTACCACCACAGAGAATGGCGTCTCCGAACTAAAGAGGGGCGCCCACTGTATTAGACTCTCAATGATTGGCTATGATTGCATTATCTGATCCCATGAGGGATAAAAGGACAGCAACACCACATGCCTGTATTTCATTGCTCAATGATCACTGCCTCCTCAGAAGTCAAACATGGCCTTTTTTGAAAAACATCTTTAGACATGAAGCCATAAAAGAAAATATGATTCAAATTCAAACGTTGTCTTTATCTTTTCAAGTTTTCAAGTTAGTTTTCTGAATCACACAAGCACACACACACACACACACACACACACTGACAC
The DNA here is from genome assembly GCA_024666655.1 of Dascyllus trimaculatus. NCBI lineage: Eukaryota > Metazoa > Chordata > Actinopteri > Pomacentridae > Dascyllus > Dascyllus trimaculatus. Next base: position 24,067,896 of record CM045461.1, on the reverse strand, counting down.
ACACACTCATACTCCCCTATGTACTCGACTTCACCACCAGTCCACCGCACTCCTCTCAAAGCTCTTTGATCCCTGGTCGAGGGTCCTCTCCGCGGTGCCTCTGTCTGAATTCCAGAGATTCTGGGATAATTCAAACGTTTCACGGCACATACTTGGTCCCCCCAGGAGACAGCGGCGGAGATGGAAAATGCCACCACGGTCCCCGGCTCTCTCTCCCTCCATTGTCCCTACTCTTTAATCAGGCCCTCTCTGTGGCTCGCGCTGCCACCGTGGTGTGTTGTCTCAGCCTGGGAAAATGCCGGCCTAAGTGGCTGTTATGTGCTGAGGCGCAGACCACAGGGACCCAGAGGGGTGCTGCTGGAGCCCTCTGTGCCAGCCATGGGTCTCAGAGTGGCTAACACACACAATGAGTGAGGTCTCAAGTCTGGATGCTGCCTTACATAACAGCCATCGCTACATCTATTTACTTTTTGTCTGGGCTTCGATCACTAAATCATACGGCATCATAATCACAGGCATGAGCCAAAACCCAATCGCAAATCATGAATGTTATTTGTTCCTATGGGTTGCTGGGTGTAAACGAGCATTAAACTGCCACACAGATAGGGTAGTGTTGTAGAAACTGCAGGGTGATTGCTTGGCTGTGAAAGCTCTGCAGAGAGGGAGTTTCCTGCCCTGGAGTCAACAAATGACCAAAACAAAGGCTTTGTGTTTCCCTGAGTCACAGTGAGAAGAAGGTCAGCAGCAGAGCTACCTCAGAGTTCAGCTCGTTTCTAGCTTTGTGTCGGGACAGACTCGTGTTTAGGTCGGGCAGCTGGGTCAGCTGACAGTTGGCCTTGCCTTCAGCCGGACACAATGCTCCATTAGGTCAAGTTTACAAGGGCTGAGTGAAACCCTACTGGTTTATACTAGTTTATATTTAGTGCTTATAAGCATGAATAGAGTTTTTATGAGGTGCCATAAATTTCATTTTCAAAAAAAGAGTGAGTGTGGAGGCTCATGTACGCCTACCCTGTGGTTTCTCTAGGCCACCACGAAGCCTTTGTATTCACCCTGTTTGCCATGGGAAAATATCTGAAACAAATAAGTTGCCTGGTCGGCACCCATCAGTGTAAAAACACTTCTAAGAGCTGTGGATTGTGCTGAGAGGGTGTGGTGCAGCGCTAAAGGAACCTCTTGTTTACTCTTGCTATGTCTGAAAATAAAAAAAGGAACTATTTTCTCTCTGAAATGGAAGGCAAATAAACAAGTATTCTTGAGCAGACAATGTGGGCAGGCGCGAGCAGCCTGTGGTCGTGCAGCGGCATGCTGGACTCGGTGAGAGAAGGAGGGTGACGCTCGGTGGTTCTTCCCCCAAAACATCAACACCAGCAGCATCACTGTCATCATCGATATCAATGAAAACACGAACAACTGTTTAACTCTTGAAGTCAAAAGTCATGTGAGACAGATTCTACAGACAGATGCTGCACTGCTATCAAAGTCTCTGGCGGTTTTTTAAAATTACTTACACTGCAGACTTTTCAGTGTGGAGTTAACTGAAGGTGTTAATCAATCAATTAGCTTTGCAACTATAATGTTACTAGAGAGCAGAGTTAGACTGTGATTACAAAGAATTCACTTATGAAGATCAGTACAGCCTTAATGCAGCATGCTTTAATTATCCGACATTTTTCGTTTTCATCTTTCAGCTGATTAAGTTTCACATAATTAGAGATATTGTATCATTATTCAGTGCATTCTACACAGTTCACATAATGAAATCAGGTGCTGCCTTTACAATAAGAAGCTGTGCTAAGCTAACATCCTCCAAAGGCCATTCTACAGGACTGTTGGGAGCATAGTAAAGGCCTGTTTAGAAGATACTGATGAATAAGAAATATCAAAGCAGAAAGTGTAGCTTAATGCCATATATTGTACAATACAGTCTGATCTTTAGCTATTCCTCACTGGTTATTTTATTTCTATTGATGGCAGCACAAATGACAAATAATAGCAATGCAGGAAGAACTGAACAGAAACCTGCTGCTGTAGATCAACTGGTTTTATTTACAGATAAGAAAAGAACCATAGTAGTTGAGCTTGCTGCACTAGTTACAAAAAAAAACAATAAAGATGATGCACTACTTGCATCTGATAATCAGACAGCACTCATAAACATCAAATCTGTGAAATCCTGCAGCATCTTCTTTTTGAATTTCATTATTTAATATATGGACAAATGGTTTGCTTTGTTTCAGTTTCTGCTCATGCAGCAGCAGAAGAAGGAAATAAAGCCTACATACAAGGCAAGCAATCACTCTAACTGCAAACAGTGAAATGAAAATTCCACCGAAGCAGAGGGTGAAACCATCACAGAGACAAATGCTGAAAGTATTGCAAGAATACTGGGGAATAAATGATGCAGAAAGACGTGTTTGTAATGTTCAGAAGCATGTTGGTTTGGGGAAAAGGCTGAGCAGGAACTGAAAGGAAGAGGCAGTCTTCCCCCCGTCTCAGGAATCAGAATCAGTTTTATTGCTAAGTAGGATTTCACATATGAGGAATTCGACCTGGTGCTTTGGTGCATAACAGAACGTTAGACACGTTTTTAAATAAGGAAACGGGAGATTTAAAACAAGCAAGAGCAAGCAAGTCAGTGGACAGTAAGTGTTACAAGTCAAATCAGCAGCAAATTTAGCATTTCAAAGAATTACAAAAGCAAAAACAGGTAAAAAAAAAATGTTAACAGTGTGCAGGAATGTCCAAATGACACAGCAAATGGTGTTAACAACTTGAGATGTGCAAAGGAGAGATAATAACCCTGTTTAAAAGCACTGTATTAATGTAAATCATAAAGTCAGCCTCTACTGTATTGTCAGTGGGGGTCTCTGGCTTTATTGATGAGGCCTGTTGCTGTTGGGAAGGTGATAGGATGTACTGTATTTAATCAGACACTAAATCAGAGAAACACCCACCTGCTCGATGTGCATGTCGTGTTCATCCTGCTCGGCTCGTGTCGCTTGAATGCAGGGGCTAAGAGGATGAAAAGCAAACTGGCATCAATATTAAAGCCCCCATCTGGTAAAAATATGCTTTTTCAACTGGTTGGTATGTTCATGTGCTGTTTAAATAGACTACAGCTCATATCTAGCAGTCAGTATCATGGGTGATCATTTCCACCTTGGAGCTGCAGCATGTTGATGTCAGTGTCAAAAACACAGATTCAGACGTCCAGGGTTTCTTATGTGACAAACCTAAGGAACCAATCCTGTCAACTTCCAGGTTGGGACTTTCTGTATCATTTTCTTCTACTGAATCTGTTTCTAGTTTGGACATGTATGGCTAAATGAATCCAATATTACAAGTTGTTGTTACGTAGCGACGAGTAGTTTTACAGTGTTGGAGCAGATTTGACTGTGAGCCAGTGTACTTGAGCTGCAGCAGGTGGGGAGGGGTGGGTGCAGAGAGGCAGGGACTTTGTAGTTTTGCACAATGTAGAGGAAACAACAGTGTGCAGTTACATCTAAGCCATTGTAAGGCAGGAAGGGATAATTTTCATGGAAAGAAACCCAAATTTGAGTTTTTAGGGTTTTTTGGGAAGTTTAAAAAAAAGTTTTCCCCGGAGGGAACGTGCTTGGTGATGCTTAATGGGGAATATGCAGTCACATAAAATGTGCTGGAAGAAAACAAGGTTAATACAGATCATTAAAAATGTATATGTGTAACTATATATATTTAATAAATATAGAGAAAAATATATCTGATAAAATGTGGATACACCAATCAGGCATAACATTATGACCACCTGCCTAATATTGTGTTGGTCCCCCTTATGTGCTCAAAAATGCTCTGAACCACTGGACATGGACAAGAGGACCTCTCAGGGTGTCCTATGGGGTCTGGAACCAGGGCGTTGGCACTGGATCCTTTGGGTGCTCTGGCTTGTGCAGTGGGGCCTCTGTCAATCAAACTTGTTCCACTGCATCCTGTTGATGCTTGATCACAATGGAGTGTAGGAAGTTTGGAGATCAAATCAATATGTTGGGCCATTGTCATGTTCCTCAACATGTTCCTGATTGTTTGATGTTTTTGCCATAATGTTGTTGCTGATCGGTGCATATCTATCTATCTATCTGTCTGTCTGTCTGTCTGTCTGTCTGTCTGTCTATCTATCTATCTATCTATCTATCTATCTATCTATCTATCTATCTATCTATCTATCTATCTCAATCAATCAATCAATCAATCTATATACACACACACTCCAGTCCGGTAGGTGGCGGTAATGCGCCTGCATGCAGACTTTCCAAACACCAATCAGCTCTAAAGAGTAAGAAGCCGTTGTGTACTCGGGACCATGAGCCCTGCTAACTGCTGTCTGTGTGATACAGAAAAGGATTTGTTGGGGTCAGCGTAATTATACAGGTGAGAAGTTATTATATGTAGTGTTATTACACAGTTCGTTAGCAGGCTACGTAAAATGCAGTCTATCCTTTCAGTTTGCTGTTAGGTTTAATAAAGTATCGCCAACTAGCTGTGAATGCTAGCAGCACACGCTAGCTTTTAAGCTGGGAAAAATTCCACTTTTCCCCTTTTAGGTCTGCTTAGTTTAACATTTGTAATTTTATTTCCAGCAGCGTTGTTGTAACTATTCAACATTAACCTCAGTCACAGAGTTCACACACCTCCTACCTGTTAGCTGCAGTGACTCATTGGTGAGCCTTTCCCAGTAACTGTAATAATTACTTTTATTAGTGAAACAATGTGAGACAGTTGCCTCTGGAACAAGAGAAGAGTAAGTCAGGCTTCAAATAGTGGGCTGTTAGAAGTGATGTAGAAGTAACAAGGTGATTTGAGGTCACTTAAAATCCAAAGTTTGGCACTACAGCTCCACAGAGTCCAGTATCAGCCCCATCACCATCACCTGTGTCTTCTGTTTCCTGGCAGGACCAGCTGAGGTGCAGACATGGAAGTGCCTTGCTACCTGCCCAAACTGCTGTTTGAGCTCAATGAGCAACGTAAGCGGGATTTCTTCTGTGACTGCAGCATCCTGGTGGAAGGCCGTGTCTTCAAGGCCCACCGTAATGTGCTGTTTGCTGGGAGTGGATATTTTCGAGCTCTTCTGGTTCACTATCTGCAGGTGAGTACGTCAGTGTTTCTCTCTGCAAGAGGAGGTCAAGTGTCAGTAGCTTTGTAGAGGTACATATTACAATGCATTAGACAGTGTATTATCAAGAACTACTCTGAGAAAGAATATAGAAAAGATCATGTATATACAGGCATTAAAGCACAATGTAAGAAACAAATGCCTCCCCATGTGTGGATGGTTGGAGAAGGTAAACAGGTTTTGTATGTTTGGTTAGTGTTCATCAAAAAATCTGTTAGGTATACCAGCTTTATCCGGCACTAGATTTGTTTTGGATTAGTGCCTGTCCTAGCTCACACTGGGTTAGAGGCGAGGTACACCTGACAGATAAGGGTTTTTCAATGTCCAGTTCTGATTATTTAGAGAGCTGGCCATCCAAAGGCCCTATACAGTATAATGGCATGCTGTTGTTTTTTGCGTCAGACACAACACTTTAACAATAATGTGGAGTGAGACACAAACTTGCTGAACATAAATAAACATTTATTTAGCTTTAATTATGTCTGTATTGTCTGTTGCTTAAGTGGCACTTTGTCTGCACTGCACACATTTTAAATTTTAAAATGTTGCACCTAAATAAAACAAAATGGTAATGGATTATTAAAAACACTAGGCTTTGCAATAAAAAAAAGAAAGTAAAGAAATAAAGAACTATATCCTTGTTTCTGAGAGATCTAATATTTGTAAACATAAATATAAACTACATCATTCATTCATCTTTAGTTAGTTAGAATACTGACCTGAAATGAATACCGTCTAATACACCAGTCGTAAAATAAATCTTCGCTTAATGAAGGGTTCATATTCAGTTTTTGTTTTAACTAATTTAAAGAGCTGTCGCTTTAATTTTGTGTTTCTTTTAGAGGCTTCTGTTTGTGATGCTGTTGAATTGTGTTGTGAACTCTGGCTTTTATTAATTCAGACGGTAAGCCGAGGCTAAATAACAGAAACACCTTTACGTTATATTACAGTTTAACAACAGCATCACAAACTACACCCTCCAAACACATTCCTCTCTTAAACTGTTTCAACATAAACTTAACATTTTTACTATCATAGATTGCACTATTGCTCCCTCTAAACTTTAACACTGTTATAAACTTCTTCAGTAAGCCTAAGAGTATGGAAAAGGGCAAGGATAATTTGGTTCACAGTCTTGTTCTATGAACAGCAACATTTTGTATGTTCAGATAAATATAGTACCAAATTGTTTTCCAAACTTTTGAATATCTCTTTTCAGGACAGTGGACAGCGCTACAGCACAGCGTCCTTGGACATTGTAACAGCTGATGCCTTCTCTATTATCCTGGACTTCCTCTACTCTGGCCGGTTGGCCTTGAACAGGAGCAATGTCATTGAGGTGATGTCAGCAGCCAGCTACCTGCAGATGACAGATCTGGTGAATTTCTGTAAAGGGTACATCCGCTCATCTTTAGAAATCTGCAGCAAGGAGAAGGAGAGGAACACAGAGAAAGAGAACCAGGCTGAGGATGGAGGATTGGGTCTGGCAGACAGCGGCACTGCTGCTGTGACAGTCTCCAGTGGTGCAGGGGTTGCTGAGCCTCGTTCGCAGGTTGCAGAGGCAGACAGAGGATCAGGTTTAGGCTCAGAGGCCGTTACGTCGGCTAGGACCCCCTTGTCTATCTCTGTCACCACCCCACCAGGCTCCAGCAGGGACATGGACAGCGCCTACCTTTCCAGGGAGGAATTTGCATCTGGGAGTGAAGGACAGAAAGGACATATGGATCAGACTAATCTCTCATCCTCCTCATCCTCTGCTTTGACTCCAGAGTTGGTGAACCCTAAGATAGAATATGACCCTGATGAGGAGCTTATGGAGTCCCCTGACACCAAAGACCTTGCATCATATGCTGGGCCTTCGCTGCATAATGCCCATCATAGCAGGCTACTTCCCCCAAGTCCCTCTCCCTCCAGTGAACGCTCTCCCTTGGGATACAGCCCTTCGTTTAATACTCGGCAGCTGATGGAGATTGTGGTCAGAGGTGAAGGTCCCACTCCTCTGGTGGATAGAGTAGGGCAGCGCTTTTCCCAAGGACTAGGTAGCAACACAGGAGGAAGCAGAATGGATGAAGGTTTAGGGTTTGTGGGATCATCTATCATGGAGATCCAGTCGGATTGGCTTGGAGAGGACACAGGTAATTAGCAGGATCAAGATTTCCCAATACAAATGGGCTAGGATGACATACTATACATGGCTGCTGACTCAGGCAGAAGAATGGGGCAGATTTGAATTGTTGTCGTCTTTCTCCCCCTGCAGGTGATGGCTTGGTAGTACCAGTGAAACTTCACAAGTGCCCTTTCTGCCCGTACACTGCCAAGCAGAAGGGGATCATGAAGAGACACATACGTTGCCACACAGGAGAAAGGCCCTTCCCCTGTCCAATGTGTGGCAAGAGGTTCACAAGACAGGAGCACCTCCGCAGCCACGCACTTAGTGTAAGAACTCAGTGTGATTGTAACTTCAGCACGGCCAGCGTAGATTTGTGCCTTGGCATCTAACTTGGTTTTAATTGGCAAACCTCCCCGTCAAAGCTAGATTCCCATATCAAAGTCATCAAAGAAGGAAATACACAATTACTACGTGTCATTTTAGGTAGTTAATCCACAGTTAATCCGTCTCTTTTTTAAAAAGAACTTATGATGGAAACTATTAAAAGAAAATATTTTCATTATCATAGATCCAGGATTTCTTGGTGAGGAAAAAGGTATAGATGTCATGTGAAGAATTTCTAACCAGGTAGTTTAACTTGTTTTTTTTTATGGAAAACCGTATCAAGCAGAGTATTTTGTAGCTGTCTTCAAATTTTTAGATTGTTGTGGGAGATGGTATAGTGATAATGAATAGTGCCATGGTAGCACTTTACAAATACATTTTTACTTTTTGTCTTAGTTTCAAAGAGTTGCATAGTCCACAATACACACTGAAGACAGAATGGTTTGCTCAAGACAACTATAAGCCAGGTGGTTAGTTGTAAAAGGTAGTTAGTGGTTTCATTCTTTAATTGATGTTAAATTAATTTCTACTTTTTCCTGTTCTGTTTCCAGTCCACTGAAGTAAAATGCAACAAATGCAATAAATCTTTTGGATCCTATGTTGTTATTCTTCTCTTGTACTAATGTAGAAGCGGCTACTAGTACATACTCACTATGTTGACCATCCACAGGTCCACAGACATTACTGGCCAGTATCATGCAAGAGCTGCAGACGAACCTTCACTGGATCGAGTGTTTCACCTGGACTCAGGCGCTTTGGTATCTGCGACAGCTGCAACTGTGTGACCACCACTCATGATGATTCGGCCCCTGTCCACCATTCCAGTCAGGCAGAGTCCATGGAACGTTCGGACGGAGGTACAGATTGGTCCAGTTTTATGGACGATGTGGACGAGGTGGAGGTTGGCAGAGTGGAGGACTTGGTGGAGAAACAGATGCTTGAAAGACAGCTGGCTGTCTGCACAGATGTAGGTCACACACTGTGAATATGACATACTTGGAAGGAAACCTTTCCTTGACCTGTGGCCACTCTGTTGTTATTAAATTATTACTGTAAAATGACTTATTTATTGATCCATTTGTATCCAGAATATCCTGTCTTTCTCACTCTTGCAGATATTGTGCTCCAGTGATTTGCCTAGCAGGAAAGAAGTGTTTTGTTTTTAAAATCATGGATTTGATCCTTAATGTCCGGATGTATTTGCACAGCTGATCAAACCAATTTTTTGTATGTGTTGTACATAAAGAGAATGTGCCTATCAAAGCAGGATTTTGCTGAACTTTACACAAGATGGACAAAGTAGCCTGTTACATGTTTTGTTCTGTCCTAAAAGATCACAATTTGTAGATAACAAGAGCTTTGTGGGGATGATTTTGCCACTTGGGGTACTGTTGCAATAAATGTGTTGTGTAACCGTGGATACAACCTAATAGTCTGTCATCACATTTTGAGGTTTAATGCTCGCATAACAGTCCAAAAATCAATAGTTCGTATTGAGGGGAACATGCTCTCTCTGCTGCTTGAATGTATTTGCATCAGGTACAAAAGTAGCCTGTGATGCCCTCTAGTGGTTATGTCCCTAACAAAAATATGGTTATTTAGTGATATAAATGTGCCGGCAGCTACTTACATAAATGGCTACATTGCATTAGGGAGGCACCGGATTTTTCAGACACTAAGTAGGTATTTCTTGATGAACAAAATTTTGAAATACTGATTCAAATCCAAGTAGGATGAAGATTATTTCCTACATGGAAATTCAATGAACAAGGAGGCTCTGTACCATCTACCATAGTTACAGCTGCATTTGTGTCATGTCAGTTGTCACGTCTGACTCTCTATCAGGACAGGATTATAGTAGCGCATCTCAAAAAATTAAAACACCACGAAAAGGCTGAATATTGTTTTCATTTTAATTTTATTGATTATGGCTTATAGCTCATGAAAATAAGAAATCCAGTATCTCAAAATATGAGAACATTTCATATTCGAGCTACGGTGAATATCTTGGTCTAGTTTAGTACATGCAACCACAATCAAATGGCTACATTTGAAAGCTGTCCAGAAGACAAACATGGACACCCTGCACAAGGAGGGGAGGCCACAGAAGGTCATTGCAGAAAAGGCTGGTTGTTGGCAGAGTGCTGTATTGGAGCATACTAATGGGAAGTTGACTGGAAGGGGAAAGTATGATAGGAAAAAGTGCACAAGCAACAGAGATGACTGCAGGCTTGAGAGGGTTGTCAAGAAAAGTCAATTTGAGAACTTCAGAGAGCTGTACAAGGAGTGGACTGATGCTGGTGTCAATGCATCAAGAGCCACCAAGAATGGGATAAAAAATAGAAATACTTTATTGAGCCACAAGGGGAAAACCTGTAATGATGTCTTCAGGAAAGAAAATACAACTGTAACATTCCTAAAATCAGGCCACTCCTGAATCAGAGACAACACTGGAAGACCTTGCCTGGGTTAAGGAGTAAAAGAATTGAACTGTTGGAGAAGCACAGAATCCAAAGTGTTTGAAGTCCAGTGTAAAGTGTCCAGAGTCTGTGATGATTTTAGGTGTCCTGTCAACTGTTGGGGTTGATGCATTGTTTTTTATTGTGTTCAGGGACGACACAGCCATCTAGCAGGAAAGTTTCCTGGCCTCTCTCCTCCTCATCAGTGTGGTGGTCAAATATAAAATCTAGAGCATACCGACCTGCCATGGTGCTGCCACACAGTGAACTGGGAGCAAAGCCTCAAAAAGCATTATATATCAAAGCTACGAGAAAAGTTCAATTGTGTGTGAGTGTGTGTGTGTGTCTGGTAAATGAGGATGTACCTGAGCTCAGTTTTCCACACCCCATTCATTTCTAATGACAGGTCATTTTTGACCGGGAACATCAAGAGTGTACAAAAGTTGAATAAAACACACAAAATTGTACGCAAATTAATACAATTTATTTTGTGTGTGGAAATCCTTTTTGTGGACAGTCATGGTACTTAAAGTCAGTCTGATCAAATTAACTACATTTCTTAAAGACAAAACTTTTAAATTCATCACACTTGACCAGAACACAACATGAGGGTTAAACAGAGAGAGTTCAGGTTGTCACTGAACATAAAATTGGGCGAATTTTTAATTTTATTTATTTTATTTTAATTTGATTTTCAATTACAATTTTCTGATTTTTTTTCTTAATGTCTGTGCTTTTAAAGACATTTATTTTATTTTTAAAAAGTAATTTTTAACGATGTTTCTAAGTTCTGTTTTCAGCGACAACTTTCTGTCCCTCTTCTGGCGTTGAGAGGAGGCGTCTCAGGAGAGGGCCAAGGAGCATCTCATTTACACCCCATTTGCATATCAAGAAGCATCTGATTTATCCTCCCTCCAGAACCCACCAGTTGGTGACTGACACAAGTTCAAGCAACGCAGCCACGCCTCTTTACGTTTTAAAATGAAAATAATTAATATGTATATATATTTCGAAGTTCACAGTCTTTATTTAATATTTTAGAGGCGTTGATTTATTGACAGCTGCAGTTTGTGATGCGGTTGGACTGTATCGTCTTATTCTGTTACATCAGTGGATCGATAAAAGCTTAGCAGAAACCGATAACTGAAGAATTACTAAACCTTGCCAAGAACACCACGCAATGCAGGACTGTTTTATGGGATCACGTGTTTCATCTGAATATACCTCATAAACAGGGATGGATGGGTTTACAGTTTTAAAATCAACATTACTAAAATAGATCAGCCTTTGTTCTACATACATACCTTCAGTTTCCATTGGCAGCATCAGGCTGGTACAGATGCTGCTGCCTCCTCAGTGAGGATCTTGTTTTCTTCAGCTGTCCCTTGGATAAAATATTGCTTAAATGTTATTTTCAGTGCACAGTAACAGTCATAAGAATAGAATGAAGTTATACTACAGGTAATGAAGACAAGACAATAAGTCAGCTATCGAGTCCAAAGTTAAACAACAATATAAAACTGTGAACATTAACTTTGGCCTCATGCAAACCAATTTTCCTGTCAACAAAAAAAAGTACACTGTGAGGCCCAAGTGTGACCGTAAAATAAACGTAAAACTACTTATATCCCTGTTTAACCAAAGATTTTTAAAAAGTCTTGCCGACACAAGGTTGTTCTCGGCAGGCTACTGTGAGTGTTGCCCTCCGGGTCGTCTGGATAGCTTACAGATAGCTTACTGGGACACTCACATCTCTGAAACCATTGGAGCAAATTTTTAAGCAGGCTTTATCTTGATAAATTGATCAGAGATTTGACGTTTATACAACCCTTTTCTCACCTAAAATAATCGTAAAACTGCATTTCGTGTCACAATAATAGCAGTTTTTACAAAAAACTTCTATTACCTTTGTAGGTTTTCTCCTCTGCATTTTCTGCTGGTTGATGTGAAATGCATCATGGGATATTTGCCTGCCCAACAATATCAACAATTTAATTTGAAAACTATTAGGAATGAAAGAAAATGTAAAAATCTGATTAGGAAAAAACTGCATAATGGTGCATCAAACATCCACAGTGTAGATGAAAAGGCACAATATAAAAATAATCCTAATAAACTGACGCTTACCTCATAAGTAACTACATGCATCACATCCAGAGCTGACACCCTGTCAATCAAACAATGCCAATATCATGTCAAGCACCAGCGCATTTTTGATCAGTGATAACAATATCCAATGTTACTACAGTGAAATATGTCAAACGGAGAAACAAGTGAAGGAACAACATTAACTAGACATGTATATCCAGCTAAGGTACATGAAGGTCATCTGCGAGCCATTGTGAAGACAAGTACTTCATCAAATTTAAATTTTGGTTAATCCTACCAAAGCCTTGCAAAGTGCTAAATCCGGCAAATATACAAATCAGGCTGCCTCGCACATCCTCTATGAAAACCCTGTACATCTGCGCTATTGAAATATTGCCAGCAATTCAAGAACAGCAACAATTTTTTCTTATCTTTTTTAATGTCTATTAAACAACAACAACATATTAGACTTTGCAGAGCCACAGTTCTTACTTTGTCAGATGGAGATGTTTAGCTGTGTCAACTACGTCCACTGTAAACTGAGCTCATTTCTGATATTTTTTCTTGTTAATCTTTTAGTCTATGACAGGTATGTGTAGTAGACGACAATTCCAATCTTTAGCTGGAACTCATGGCTCTTATTGTTGACTGAATAAAGTACATTTGCTGGATTCAAGTTACTAATCATCCCTTCTTATGTCCTGCATTCATTCTCTCTCTCTCTAAATACTTATTCAAACTAGTAAGAAGCTATAAAACAGTACAAACCTTCTGTGTGAATCTACTATAAAGGATGGATTACTAATTTGTCCATTTCTTCTGTTTAAATGTCTGGGTTTTGTAATAATGACCAATAGAAAAACTGTCTAGAAATCAATAAAAAAATCATGACAACCCTAATGACCGTAAACTTTCTCTAGTAATTTACAGTAGAGAAAACACCCTGAAAACCCTACATAAAGGATTACAGTCTGGAAAGCAATTTTTAAATTCTAGCATATGGTAGTTCTTTATCCATTCAACACATAAACCAACCACATTTGTAATAATAATAATACTAATAATACTAATAATATTTTTTTTCTTTTTTTGAATTTTCTTTGTTGTAATCTTTAAAACCCATGCATCTTTGTCATAAAAACAAACATGCAATTTGGTTCTTTCTTAGACTTTTATAGGTCTTGTGAAAACATAACAAAATCTGTTTGATCAGATATATATTTACAGCAATGGTAATATTTGTTTAACTGGACCTTGACCGTTGTCTCCTCAGCTCGGCACTTTTATAGCCATCCACAAGTTTCTGGCAAAGTTCTGGTTATACTTTTGACCACACTTGACTGAACTGAAGCAGTTCAACTAAATTTGTTGGCTTTCTGACACAGACTTGTTACTTTAGCCCAGTCCACAGGTTCTGTATGAGGTTTAAACCTTAATTCTACTCTGGAACCTTAATTCTAGCCTGATTTAGTCATTTCTTGACCACTTTTAATGTGTTTCGGGTCAGTGTCTTACACACCCAACTGCCTCCAAGACCCAACCATCTGACTGATGATTTTAGGTTTTCATGAAGAACGTGAAGATAATCCTTGTTCCACATTATTTTATTTACTTTGAGTAAAGCACCAGTTCTACTTGCAGCAAAGCAGCTCCAGTTTTTGGGATCTGAAGCTGCTTTGAAATGACACCAAGTTACTTTCCTGACTTGTTCAAGTCGATCATTTGCTTTTTCAGATCTTCGCTGAGCTCCTCAGATTTCCCCATTGTAGTGTCTGTAGCTGAGTCTAATGAGTGTGTGGAAGAGGCCCTATATAAATTAGCTCAGAGAACTCCGCAGTCGTAGCTGATCGTAATCACTTAAGAAGTTAAGAGGCCATACCACTAACAAAATTTGATTGACAGCTTTCTACACCAAAACTGGATGTATATTTTTGACTCGGCAGACCTTGTGATTTCCTCATATGACCTAAAATGAATGTATCAAAGAAACAAAATGTCTTATTGTTTTTTTATGCCAAAGATACATTTGTTTCAATGATTAGTAATAGGAGTCAATGGAAACTCAAGACTGCCATGATATATGTGGTCTTTACAAGTGTATGTAACATATATATATATAACATGTATATAACAGCTTTACAGGATTAGCAAAAAAAGTGGTGTATTTTAAAACACTTCAAACTTGGTATGGTTTTTAGAGCAGCTGTCAAGGTGACCTCTGCAAGATCTTGTTTTGTATATTTAAATAAGTGATCAATAAAATATGGCACAGCACTGAATGCTTCTCACAAACACCTTTGAACACTGGCAGGTGTAACTCTGACTTCAAACGCTGGATTTTAAACTTGTGAGTAAATCTTCTATTCATCGATCTAATCTATTATCTAGTCAGACTGGACTACAGCTAAATAACACTAAACTCATTTAGATCAATGTCCTGTGACTCCACTAATTTTTTTTCAAAGATTTATTTTTGGCCTGTTTGCCTCTGTTGGAGAGGACAGGACAGTAGATAGAGTTAGAAACGGAATCAGGAATATTAAAGAGAAGTGGATTTTGTTCAGACAGACTAGAAAATGTATCATAATAATCTTTAATGGTGTTCATTTTGTTGATTGTACAATAGCACAATTTAAATGGTTGACAAGGTTGTGTGAGACTTTTGTTTTAATGTTTAATTGTTGTTGTTTGTTTCATTTGTAGTAACAAACGAAATGGATCATAAACTGATTGTGATTTTCCTCTTCTTTGGTAAGAGTCAACACTGATTCATGATTTCCATGATCTTATTCAAACACTCCACACTTTATTAGCTTCCTTTGAATTGTACAGCTGAGAAATATAGGCCTGAAAAGGACATTATATTCACGAGAGGACAAAACTCAGTTATGAACAAAGAAGATAAGATCCCATGAATTTAGGTGCTGATGACGATATTAGATTAAAAAGCCACAAAGCGTAATAATTCAGGCTGTAGAAATGGATTTCAATAACTGCTATTTAAAACTGGTCTCTATCATCTTGAAAATATTTTTCTTCATCTAAAAACATATTACTGCAAAGTCATGAATACACAACTGAAATAAATCTTTCCAAACTACCCAACAACTCAGAATGCTCCATCACTCCATGCAAATACATTTACACTGATTATTTCAAATTCATATTGCCTCATAACTAGCAGCTATTTGATGAACCCTGGACCAAGTCAAAAATTACAGTAAAGGTTATTCAAGTCGTTATGGGGTGGATTGTTGCCTACACTGGAAAAAATGCCCCTCCCAAAACAAGAAAAAAAAAACTTATTTCAAGCCACTTTTACCTTGAAATAAGTGGAAAAAATCAGCCAATAGAACAAGTAAAAATTTGCCTTAAAACAAGTTCCTTTCATCTTGCTGAAATGCTACTTTTAAAGTGAATTTATCTTAAATCAAGTGGGTTGAGACAATTTGACTAAAAATAAGACAAATAAACTTGATAAGATGTCGAGTTTTTGCAGTGTAAAATCTGCTTTCCTCTTGCAGTCGTGTGTTTCCATGTTTTTTCACTTTGTTTTCAGTGAAGTCAGAAATGGATCGCAGAGAAATGTACACCAAACCCTAACCCAGCCCATATTTGAATATTCAGTTTCTTCACTAAAACTGTCCACATCAGACTCAGAAAGACACGATGGGAAGAAAATTCTCTCCAATATATGAATTATTTTAAGGAGATTTGAGGTTAAACTGTCCTCATGTAGGGCACATTCTTAAATAATGTTCAAACAAATTACTAACATAATAGATTAAATCACAAAGTCAAACATAATAAGTATTGTTGCAGGATTTAGAGGAAACTTGGTATCAGCAGGGTACATATTCAGACAGTGGTAGGTGGGCAGTCAGTGGGAGCCAACAGCAAGTTTTGCCCAGTCATGATATGAGGGGGGATTATAGTCTGTCAGAACGAGATTATAACATTTTCTGGCCAAAGAAATCAGATTTGAATACAGTGTTTCTGAACGACAAGACTGGAAGGCAAAGGAAAGTCATCACAGTCAGGGGGAGGATCAATATCATTTAAAAACTGGGACAACAGCTCTCATGTTCAGAAAATCTCTCCAGAGAAACAATGCAATGTGTCACAAATAGTAGAATAAAAAATCAAAGGAGCCAGCTACAAAGAGGAATACCAGGAACGCCATTCATGGTTATATGTGAATGATCTTTATTTTGATCAATGCTGACATCACAATTATTTATTGTAATTATTCGATTTTAGGCACAAAATATTTTACTTGCATTTGAACATTTAAAAAAGTTTTGTGCATCTTTCACATCCACATTGTGCGACATTTCAGCTAATAAATCTTTGCGTCAACATACGACTTCAGTGTTCATCACCTGCATTCAATGCATCTCTAGGAGGTGAAAAAAGGAGTGTGACCAAAAGTGACTTTGAAGAGTCAACAAACTTGTTCTAAATGTGAGATTTAAACCAAGTGATTTCATGTGCATGTGCTGTTTTCTATTGGCGTAGTTTCAAATATAATGCTGCAGTTATCAGATTAATATTCAGTTAACTGTGCAGCCTGAGATAAAGGTAATGGTCAACACCCATTGATCAACACTGGGAACATGTTGTGGAGGGGACGCTATCCAATCATCAAGTGTGCAGTTTAGACAAACCTTACACCTTGATTAACTCATTAACTTTATAGCTAAATATGCCTTCTATCTTTGACTCTCAGGTTCTGGCCTGACTGCCCACTCTCATGAAATCCTACGTGAGTACCACCATGTCAACTTGAAAATGAACTGGACCGACGCTCAGCATTACTGTAGATTAAAATACAATGATCTGGCCACCATTGAAAGCATGGATGACATAAGCAGGTTAAACAAATCTGCTTTGGAAACCCCATCATCATGGATTGGACTGGCAGATGACCCAAAATCCTGGAGGGGAACAATGGGCAATGATGCAAACTCCTGGAGATGGACAGCGACTGATGAAACAAGCAGAACTGGTTACCATAACTGGGGCTCAGGTCAGCCAGATAATTATAGAGGGAATGAGAACTGTGGGTATGTGAGATCTGAAGGAAAGTGGGGTGATAGTGAGTGTATCCTTAGACGTCGTTTCATTTGTTACCAAGGTAAGTAAGATTTTGTGTTTATGTTTTGTCTGGAATATAACTGCCATATATGGTTGTACCTGTAATCAAAGCCGTCAGTGGTGTCACAGTCTACTTACATACCCTATATGCTGCTGAGTTGGTCTTTAACTGATTCACTCTGGCTGTCAGGAGCAGATTGCAAAGTTCATGCACAAGCACACACGCATGCACATACACAAACATACACACACAAACACACATTATTGTACTATGTATTTTTGTATTAAGTCAATGCAGCTGCAAAATACTCAAAAGTGAGCAAATTAACCTGAATTTAGAGGACTCAGTGCTGTCAGAGTGCCGTTTTGCTTACTGTGTGACAAGGTTGAACTGTCAGTCTCCCAAAATTTACCCTTGAACTGGGCAACTGGTCCAGCTCTACATTTCTAGGGTTAGGTTCTAACTGCCGAGGAACTAAGGCCTAATAGGTTTCAGCAGAATGACTTAGATGGAATTAAAGAATCTCGCCGAGCTTCTAACTGCCTCCATCCAAACGCCTTTCCAGCTTTCTCCGAATAGTCAACTCTGCTAAGTAGCATCCATACTCAAGTTAACATATCAGTCATGTTTGTTAATGGCAGCTTTCCTCTCAGTCGACTTGGCACTTGGTGAATTGCTAGGATTTAATTTAGAGGTTAGGAAAGACAACCACAGGGATACTTTTAAAATTCTATAAAAGCTTATTAACTAGAACAACCTTTAAGAACTATCAGTGACCTCATGCGCACAATTGCTTATCTTTTTACTACCCTGAGAAATCCATGAACTTCCAGTAATTAATTTAAGAATCCATACTGCATCTCTTCAAATGCATGAAAAATGTTTATTGCAGATTGAAGGATGTGAAGAACTCTGTACAAAGTCTCAAAATCCAGGAAGAATTCTCCAGAAAACAGGGGGAGTGAACAGTCCAGATTCCGATTTAGTCTTGCAAAAATCTTTTAAATGCCCTTGGGTTAGTTGTGGAAAAGGTTCAATAATCTAGCACGATGGTAAAATGTCACAATGTCACACAAAATGATGAACTTGATTAAGTCTCTGACTCTGCTAGCTGTTAGCTCTTCTGTTAGCTCTCCTGTTAAAATTTCTGTTAGCTCTTGCAGGGTGAAGGAAAAATTCCACAATTCTATTCTTGAGTCTATTTGCAGACCGCTCTAAACTGTTCTTTTTAGCAGAGTAAAATCCACTGTCCTGGACAAAAATCAGACAAAACTCATGTTCTGCGATGTCCAAAGAGAGCTCTGTACAACTGTCTCTGTAAATTACTTTTATACCCCAGAAACACAACACATACACCCCACCTGACCCCCCAACCCCCCGACCCCCATACTTCACTGGTACAGGGAGTTGGCCGTGTCCAGCCTATCATTTATATCATATATTTATAATCATCACACCATCTGGATCATCTTAAAACTTAATCATAGAATCATTTCACATCATCTGAATCAACTGAAAAAAACTATCAAATCACTTGATTACTTATTACATCATCAAAATCCATTTCCAGCTTAACACAAAGAATCATTTTTCAAGCTTAAGCACAATTTTATATCACTTTATATTATTATACTTATATTATTATACTTGGCCTCTGCATTCATTCTTCTTCATCCCAGTGTCTATGTTAATGGCTGCTCTGGGATCTCAAAATATAGCTCCACTTGACAGAACCTTCCTACTCCAAATGACTTCACACATTAAGGGTAGTACGTGGCACTATGGGTAGACAGAAGGGACAGAAATCTGCATGTCTTACATGATCTACTCACCACTACAAATCTGAAATGTGTGTTTTGGAGCACTACCATCTCTCAACAGTGAATGCTGTGGTCCGTCTCACACATGCTTTATTTCTCCTCTATTTCAGATACGAATCCTCCGGGCCAGAAAACATATATTCTTAGCCCAACATCAATGCCATGGAGCGATGCTCTGGCTTACTGCAAAACACACTACACAGACATGGCTATTATTGAGAATGATCAGGAGAACACACAGATGCTGTCAGTCACATCAAACCTTGATGTGTGGATAGGCTTGTACAGAGTACCATGGAGGTGGTCCGACAACAGCAGCAGCTCGTTCAGAAACTGGGCTAATGGACAGCCTGACAGCGGTGACCAGCACTGTGTGTTTGAAACCCCAGATCACCTTTGGCAAGATGGTCCCTGTTTCATCAAGGCACCCTTCTGGTGCCAAGAAGGTAAAAAGAAATACAAATACAGTAGATAGCTCTGTGTTTTTTTTCTGTAATTCAATAATGTTCTTGGTCTATGGTTTGTGGTGATGTGTTTTGTGGACTGTCCAGCCCCAAAAGTGAAGAAGACCATTGTGAAGATGAAGATTCAGACTGATGCTGACCTTTCTGATCCAGATGCGAACATGCAGATCCTCAACCAGGTAAAACTCACTCCCATATACTCTGGTTCTATCATGAAGAAATAGACCATCAATTTGTTGCCAACCTCTGAACTCCAGCATCAGATCCACAGTGAACAAAAGTTCACATGCACCCATAAAGACCATGTATATCACAGCAGTCTTGAGATTCCAGTTACTTATATAACTTAATTTTATATGATAGAATCTTTGAAACACACGTGTCTTTGTCACAAAAAGCAAACAATCCTTTTGAATCTGCTGGAACAGAAATATAAGTACAACACATTCGGTTAAATGTCCCTGTGCCATTTTCACCTCAAGTAGGTGCTTTTGATAGCCATCGACAAACTTCTGGCAAACTCTCCTGACAGAATTTGTGCAGTTCAACTAAATTTGTTGACTTTCTGACACAGACTTGTTTCTTCATCACAGTCCACAGGTTCTTGATGGGATCTAAGTCAAGACTTTTTCAGTCTAAAAACTTCATTCAAGCCTGATTTAGCAATTTCTTTACTATTTTTGATGTGCACTTTTGTCTTAAAACACCCAACTGTGTCCAAGACCCAACCTTCTGGCTGCTGATTTTAGGTTTTCCTAACGAATGTACAGACAATCCTCCTTCATTATTCCATTTATTTTGTGCAAAACACCAGTTGTACTTCCAGCAAAAAGCCCCAGAGCATAATGCTTACCAACACCATGCTTGATGGTGGTTTTGGTGTTCTTTGAGTTCAAGGCCTTACCTTCCTTCCTCCAAACATATTTCTTCTAATTGTGGCCAAATTACTGAGTTTTTGTATCATCTGACCACAGAACTTTCCTCCAGAAGGCCGTTTTTGTTCATGTGATCAGCACCAAACTTCAGTTGTGCCATAATGTGCTGCTTCAAGAGGAAGGGCTTCCTTCTTTCACGGCAGCCTCTCAGTCCATTTTGATGTAAAATACACTTGACTGTTGACACTGACACCTGTGTCAACAGAATTCAGCAGCTGTAGTCATGCCACTGAAATTGTTTATTAAAATAGCTTACCACATCACTAAAACTGCTAATCAATTTATCTGTATACATGTTTATCCAGACAGATTTTGTCACTTGTCCAGGAGACCTGTAATAAATCTATGAAAGACCAAACCTCAATGCATCGTTGTTTCAATGATTCAGTGATGCATAGGAATCACTGAAAACTCAAAACTTCCATGATATACATGGCTTCTACAAGTGTATGTAAATGTTTTTTTCATAACTGTACGAAATCAGACCTCAGGATCAGAATTCTGAATCAGACCTCATATTTATTTATATTCAACCTCAGATCTCAGAGATCAGATCTGAGACCTCAAGCCTCATCAATTATATGTCACAGCCACACCTCAGGTATCACAATTCAACATTAATATCTCAAAGTCAGACATCAGGAAACAGATCATAGACATTAATGTCCTGAATGAATTGGAAAAGGCAGAGGAGCTTAATGACTTCTGTAGATTTGGAAGCAGAGACTTTTCACAGGAACAACAGGCAGCGTTGAATTGCTTGCCTGCTTTGGACTATGGGAATATCATAATTGATGAACGTACTATGGAGAGACTTTTTTTTACATACCCGTCTCCAAAAGGCCCCAGGTCGGGACGGTGTTTCGGGCGGTTGTTAAAATCATGCAGCAGTGAAATGACAGAGGCCTGGAGGCCTATTTTTCAGAAGTCACTGGATTCTCATTGTGTCCCTGCAATATGGAAAAGTTCCATTATAATACCCATTCCTAAGAGGGCAAGCTGTCAGGAGAACAATGATTATCACCCTGTTGCTCTTACTTCACTTGTTATGAAGTGTCTGGAAAAAATTGTCATCAATATTTTGAAATCGAAGATTGGGCACCATGGGTTCAAGTTCAGTTTTCACTTGTTTATGTTTAGATCTTACTGGGTGGTTATGTTTAGGCACAAAAAGTACTTGGTTAGATTTAAGATCATTTTGTGGGCTGGGTTAAAATAACTCCTTTTTAAATCACCTTTGAAGCTTCTCCTCCATGTTTTTGGGTTACCAAGGTGCAGTTTAGTTTAACAGGAACATTGTTTTTTGGTGGACAAGGCTGGCAGGTCATGCCAAGACATGTCATCATGCAGACAAAGACAGCGTTTTTGTTGTGTCCTAACAATCCATCAGAGAGGGTGACCACGTTTATGAAAAAGTCTGCTATATTTAAAATTTGATTCTCCTTCATCAGATTGAAGCCATGATGAGGGACCAGGGACTGACTGATTTCAAGTTGCGATGGAAGATTCAACCCACAAAAAAGGAGAAGGACAAAGATAAAGACACCTGACTCGTGTCCTCATAAGTCAGTTAAAGTAGCAACAATCTAGTAATATTAGGTCAAGACTGAGACATTATTGTAGTTTTAATTTAAGTAGCATTTCTGAAACTAAACGAATATAACATATAGTAGATGTTGTATTTAAATAGTGTGATAAATGACTGACCTACTGTATCATTATACTACCACATTTAGCTTGTGTTGATTTAACATAATATTTTAAAGAAGTAGCAGTGTGTTAGAAAGATGTAAATGTGAAAGTAGAGGACGCTTTAATTTAGCTTAAACTCATTGAGTTGTTTGGCACCAAACAAAGAAAAGATGTGCAAGATAGATAAATATCAATCATTTTTTTTAAAAATTGGCTGCATTTGCACAAACAATATTGTGTGAAAGTGTTTATAAAGATAATCAGACTGCCATAAAAGTTCAGTAAATATAGATGGAGGTCATTTGTGATGAGCTATAGTGACAGTGACTCCATCGTAGTCAAATTCCTTATTTTGATTAATCCCCGTCCACCGAAGTCTTCCAAAGTGCTCCGTATTAGAAAGGGAAATTAAACATTTGCAAATTAGACTGCCTTTTGCAAGTGCTTACTTTTTTACTCCTGTCCCCTTACCAGGAGCTCAAGAATAATAGCATTTTTTTGTCTTATTGCATAAAACACAACATTACTTATTGTTTGGTGTTACATGATTGAAACCATTATGTCCACTGTAAACTGTGTTCATTTCTGATATTTCTTTTCTATATCTAGTTGTTGTCTATGGCAGGTATCTATAGTATTTTAAAATGTCAAGCTTAAGCTGGAATTCATGGCTGTTATTCTCTGCTTAATAAAGTACAAGTGCTCCATACAAGTTGCTCTTATGTGACCTCTTATGTCATGCACGTATGCAGGAACAGGACATAGGTTGGATTACTAATGTTTCTGACTCTTCTGTGTAAATGTCTAAGTTTTGTGACAAGGACCAACAGGCTGGAAGTTAATGATAATAATCATCAACCATCTATGCCTCCCTCACACCTCGTGCCGCTGCCATACTGGTCCACAGTCTCACTTCTTGACTTGACTTCTGCAGCTCTCTTCTGTTTGGTCTCCCTGAGAAAACCCTTCACAAACTTCAACTATTACAAAATTCGACGGCATGCATTTTCACCAGAATCCCATCCACCTGTCCCATTACACCCGTCTTGTAACAGCTCCACTGGCTCCCTATTGCATGTCGCATCCAGTACAAAATATTACTTCTAACTTTCAACGCCATCCACAACCTCTCCCCTCCGTACCTTGCTGACTTCCTCCACATTACCATGCCCACTCACACCCTCAGATCCTCCTCATTGATCTGCCTCACTGTCCCCTCTGCTTGCCTCACTACCATGGGGGGCAGAGCATTCAGCCGCTCTGCCCCCCAACTATGGAATTCACTCCCCCCTGACCTCCACAATGTTGATTCTCTTCCACTCTTCAAATCCCACCTCAAAACTCACCCGTTCAGGCTCTCCTACTCTCTGTGAGTGGGGGAGCCTGAACAGATGACCATACAGGTGATGTGGGCAGTTGATGCTGCAGCTAACTAAAGTTCATATTTATTTTATATTTATTTGAATTCCATATTTATACATCCATATTTTTTGCATTGTATTTATTTTATTTATTTATATTTTATCGCATTTTACTGTATGTCTCTCTTTATATTATTTTTGTGCTTTTATCTTTACGGTGTCCTTGAGAGTCTTGAAAGGTGACTTTAAATAAAATGTATTATTATTATTATTATTATTATTATTATTATGACAACTCCACTGGGTACAAACCTTCTCTTATGTGAATAAATCACAGCAACATTCATAAAAGAGTACCCTAAATACTTATGGAAGGTACATTTTTGCAGTTTCAACAGCTATTCTTATTTCTAGCAAAAGGCAATTTGTCAAGAACTCAGTCTATAAACCACATTTGAACAAATCCACATCAATATATGATTGACACGACCAATTTAGAACTCATGGTTCAGAAAATATAATTGGAGACACAGTGTAACATTAGAAGCCTATGTGTTTTTTACATTTCTGATAATTTTAATGATCAGTCTGATTCTAGGAATGATTTTCTGTTTTATACACTGAATTTTCAGTTTGGAAGATTGTATCTTGATTTAAACTCCACATATCACAGCTGTACAAGGATTGTAAAAATGTGGATCAGGTTAAAACACTTCAAACTCTTAAAGGTGTCATTCCACTTCAAATCACCAAATTCTGAAAAACGTTTACACCTGACCATCTCATGTTAGTTAGATTTTTTTTCAGTGCATATATATGTTATTGAGTAAAACATGTTTAAAACCTGGGGTCATAGATACCACTAGTTCTTAAGATAAAAATTCATAAAGAGGGGTGGGAGTCATGTTGATTTTTGTGCCGTTTTCTTTGCGTCCATCTCTGGAGCAGTGTTTGAAGTGCCATAGCTTGAGAAATAACGTAGATAGAGTCTTGAAATTTTGCAGTCTCATTGATATATACATATAGTTTCCAATGGTACAAAACTGCTTTGATAAAATAATGCAAACCAGTTATATGATGGTGCAAATTTGGTCAACCAATGTCCATGTTCCAATATTCCACCAACCATATAACCTTAATCGTTCAACTTCAGATGCTGATTATTTCCCCTGTGGCTGGCACCAAAAGGAGCTTTAAAATGTAAAGCATGGTGTCAGTCAGAGGCAGACTTTATGAGGAAAAAAAATATTTTTGTTGTATTTATGGCCAATATTTGAACATGGAATTTTACAATTTCGTTACCGAGCTACAAGAAAAATGGTGGTTGTCCAACTCATAGTGCTTCAAATAATTTCATAAATAGTTGTGCTGTAAGCAATCATGTAGGTATGTGTCAGACATGCATAGTTTTCACTTGGTTTTTATTTCTTCATAAAGATCTGTTTGGGGCTGCACGGTGGCTCACAGCTAGAAGATCCCCAGTTCGCGTCACAGTTAGGACGCCTGAGATCTTTTCTGTGTGGAATTTGCATGTTCTCTCTGTATAGTGTGGGTTTTCACCGGGTACTCCGGCTTCCTCCCACAGTCCAAAAACATGCTGACTATTCTAAATTGTCCATAGCTGTGAATGTGAGTGTGTTTGGTTGTCTGTCTCTATGTGTAGGAAAGCTGTAGCAATAATATATGGTTTACTGATGCCAGCATTAAGTGGTACCATAAGCAATCATGTCAGTATTTAATGAGATATTTTTAATGCTTGTAATATCAAGTGAAATATTCCTTGTTCAACCTATTGTCATTGTTACTGTATGATTAGCGTTATAAAACAGTGTTTATAGCATCACTTCTTCCGCTGAAGCCGTTTTCCCTAATGACAGATGTTCACAAAATATTGTAGTGTACTAAGGAGCAGAACACTTTATTGACAGGCACGTTCCAAAGTAACACGCAGAGAATCCAGAGGCCAGGGGCCTCATTTATAAAGCTTCCTCACGCACAAAAAGGGGCTTGAAAGTTGCGTACGCCCCTTCCTGCGCAAAGGTTGTGATTTACAAAAACAAATTTGGCATGAGAATGTGCGTACGAACATTTTGGAGATGGGGGAACTGGCGGTGCAGATGGTGAGGTGGTGAACTGAAGCCAGACTGATCTCATACATTTAATGTCATCACATATCAAACTTATAGAGCCGTGTAATCATAAACACCCAAGTCTGCAGTGTTATAGATGTGTTCCTTTAGTGAGCCATTCGGCCTACTACTGTATGGACAATGTTCATATGTCATACTGCCATCTTTAAATGATATACAGCGGTGAATAGCACTGATTGATTCATACTAATTGCGACAAGGTGCTTAACAATCAGTCTGTTTGCCGAGTAAGCATATAACACTCGTGCGTAATGCTGCACAATGGATGTGGCATCATGGGCGGACTGGCCTTTGGGAAGACTGGGAGAAAAAAAACATCAGTCAAATTGAAGATGGTCAGGCGTGGCACATTCAGTAAAATGAGGCGGAATGACCCATATCAGGTGTCAGTTAGCATGACCGTCGCCAGATTCCTTTTTGTATATTTAAATAAGTGAACAATAAGATACAGAACAGCACTGAATGTTTCTCAGAAATATCCTTTAAACACTGGCAGGTATCAGTGATTCTAGAATTTGCTGCCAGGAGTTGAAATGCTGGATTTTAAACCTGTGAGTATATCTTCTATTAACACTCCTTTTGCTGTTACAGTAAAGCTCCACTGCAGGAGAATATAAACCACTAAAATCATTTGTGTCAATATTCTGTCATTTTTATAGTTTGCAAGGAATTTCAAATATCATTAATTTTGTGGCATGTCTAAAAAAAACAAATACTGCAGAGCTGCACAGTTGGTTTAAGAGATCCAACAGTCTAACAGTCATACATTTATATTGTGCATGCTGCAAAACCACTTCCTAAAGTTGAATCTACTATTCCTGATATTAAGTAGACACAGGCAATATTATATCCAATAAAACCTAAATTTTGTGTAATACTTAAATTTGTATTCAAATCAGCAAAACCAGCCTTTTAAAGCATCTCTGTAATTGCAGCTAAACAGAATTGTATTGAGTCTCAGCCCAATAAACACAACACATAATTACCCATCTTCGATGATATTTACTTTGTTGATTACAACATAGCATGAGTTGTATTATTTACATATTGTGTAGTTTAGAGCATGAGTGTCTGTACTTGGCGTTTGCTTCAATGTCTAATAGTTTTTCTTGTATTTTTTATTTCCAGTGTGATCGGAAATGAACCATAAACTGATTCTGATCTTCTTCTTCTTTGGTAAGAGTCAAGACTGTGATTTACATGACAATATTTGAATACAAAGCACAACAGTTTATAAGCTTGCACATCTTATAAACCTCTGAAATCATAAATTCTGTTTTCATTTATTATTTGAAATTCATGTTGCCTCAACTCCAATTCATGAGTAAATGTCCTCAAACAATTCCAATATAAATCTGACTTTAATGGCCTGGAAAAATTTTGTTCTTCTCCAAACTACTCAGTTCTGCAAACTTGGAAACATACAGCTGTAGGAAAATCGTCCAAGCAACCCCGACCTTGCGCGTCTAACTCACCTCCTCAGAAATAAATCAGAAATTCTATTTTCATTTATTATTTGAAATTCATTTCACCTCAAAACTAATTCAAGTTGTTCTGGGTACATGTATGCGTCTATGTCTGCTGTCCCAGTACACTCCTGCTCTTCAAATATAATATTCTCTTTGTTTTCAGTCAAATCTCAGATGCATGATACTGTGCATTTTATTTTTGCTGTTGTCTGTAAAAGTTACATTTCACAGTTTGAACCACACTTTTTCCCCCACATGTTCCACTGAAACCATGCAGCTGAGAAACACAGGCCCGTAACGTGCAAGACTCATCTAAAGCCGTTGACTACCATTGTTAATAATCTTGTATCAGATGAGAAATGTGAGGAGTGTATGAATTATCGCTACAAGACACAAAGAAACATGGAACCAGCTCTCATTTAAAGCCTCAGTTTCTACAATAAATCTGCCCACATCAGACTTAAAAAGTACAAAAACACACTTTTTTTGCTTTACCAGACTACCTAATTATCTGGCCCTGTCTTTTGTTATATAATTATATTGTCCTCATATAGGGCATATTCTCAAATATATGTAAGTTTAATCAAAAGACCACAACTTCTGACTTATTAAGTATTCCTTAAAACGGGAAGTCAGGCTGCAGGACTCAGCGGGAACCTGGTAGCAGCATCTTCAGGCAGTAGTAGGTGGGAGTGAGTCAGTTAGTGAACATCAGGATTATTCTGATCAATATGGGCATCACATTTATTTATCACATCTAAGAAATCCTGCACATTCTCAGGTCATTAAACACAGTGCAGCGTTCACTGCCACTTGATGCTTCATTCCAGTTAATGAATCTAGTCTTTGAATCAAAATGAGCCTTAAAATGCGATTCTTCTTCACCTGAACTCAGTGTATTTCCGAGAGGCAAAATATAAATAAAACAATACCCAAAGCACGTCACTTGCTGAAAATCTGCTTATCGATAGACACTATAATTTAGCGATCAGTGCCTCATATGCAAGATACAGAAGATACTAGCTTGCTGACTGTGCACAGGAAAGCCTCTAGTCTCCCCTATCACTTACTGCAGCGCAGCAACTCAGACAGGTGTGTGACCAGAAATGACTTTGAAAATAACTAAATGAGGGGTTGGGATGTAAATTTATCCAAGTTGGCTTTTAATACATGGGCTGGTTTCAATTACTGGCGATTTCCCTGTGCAGACTTCTTTAATATAATATAGAATGTAATAATATTGCTGTCAGTCCTGTTCATTTTACTGTGAGAAGCCAACATCGTGATTGGGTTGAATATTCAGTAAAATGTGCAGTCCGAGATAAAGGTAACAGTCAACACAAACACCAACCGATCAATGTTGGGAACATGTTGTGGAGGGGAGACTCTCCAGTCATCAGATGGGCAGTTCAGACATCCAGGATTTTCAAACCTAAAACTGAATGCAAAACTTGTTGAAAATATTTTTTATGAAAATTCCAAACAAACATTTTGATACTTTACAACTATACATGCCTTCTATCTTTGACTCTCAGGTTCTGGCCTGACTGCCCACTCTCATGTCATCCTACGTGAGTACCACCATGTCAACTTGAAAATGAACTGGACCGATGCTCAGCATTACTGTAGATTAAAATACAATGATCTGGCCACCATTGAAAGCATGGATGACATAAGCAGATTAAACACACCTGCTTTGGAAACCTCATGGTCATGGATTGGACTGACAGATGACCCCAAATCCTGGAGGGGAACAATGGGCAATGATGCAAACTCCTGGAGATGGACAGCGACTGATGAAACAAGCAGAACTGGTTACCATAACTGGGCCCCAGGTCAGCCAGATAATTATAGAGGGAATGAGAACTGTGGTATTGTGACAAGTGAAGGAAAGTGGAGTGATAATGAGTGTATCCACAGACGTCGTTTTATTTGTTACCAAGGCAAGTAAAATTTTGTGTTTATGTTTTGTCTTGTATGTAACTGCCATTGATGGTTCAAAGTTTTTAGCTTGTTTTGATTTGTTCAGAGATGAGCCTTATATTGTACCTATAATCAAAGCATTCAGTGGTGTCACGGTGTATTGACATACCCTATACTTATGCAGAGTTGGTATTTAACTGATTTACTCTGGCTGTCAGGAGCAGATTGCAAAGTTGAGGCACGCAGGCACGCAAACACACACACAAACACACACTTATTGTATTATGTTAATGGAGTATTAATTAATGGAGCTCCACGACTGCATTTATGTACTAAGTCAATGCAGCTGCAAAACACTCAAAAGTGAGCAAATTGTCCTGAATTTAGAGGACTCAGTGCTGTCAGAGTGCTGTTTTGCTTACTGTGTGATAATTTTGAAACGCTCCTGCTCCAAATGACTTCACACTTTAAGGGTAGTACGTGGCACTATGGGTAGACAGAAGGGACAGAAATCTGCATGTCTTACATGATCTACTCACCACTACAAATCTGAAATGTGTGTTTTGGAGCACTACCATCTCTCAACAGTGAATGCTGTGGTCCGTCTCACACATGCTTTATTTCTCCTCTATTTCAGATACGAATCCTCCGGGCCAGGAAACATATATTCTTAGCCCAACGTCAATGACATGGAGTGATGCTCTGGCTTACTGCAGAAAACACTACACAGACATGGCTATTATTGAGAATGATCAGGAGAACACACAGATGCTGTCAGTCACATCAAACCTTAATGTGTGGATAGGCTTGTACAGAGTACCATGGAGGTGGTCCGACAACAGCAACAGCTCGTTCAGAAACTGGGGTAATGGACAGCCTAACAGCGGTAAACAGAACTGTGTGTTTGAAACCCAAGATCACCTTTGGCATGATGCTCCCTGTTTCACCAAGGTACCCTTCTGGTGCCAAGAAGGTAAAAAGAAATACAAATACAGTAGATAGCTCTGTGTTTTTTTTCTGTAATTCAATAATGTTCTTGGTCTATGGTTTGTGGTGATATGTTTTGTGGACTGTCCAGCCCCAAAAGTGAAGAAGACCATTGTGAAGATGAAGATTCAGACTGATGCTGACCTTTCTGATCCAGATGCGAACATCCAGATCCTCGACCAAGTAAAACTCACTCCCATATACTCCGATTCTATCATGAAGAAATAGACCATCAATTTGTTGCCAACCTCTGACCTCAGGCATCAGATCCACAGTGAACATAAGTTTACATACACTTATAAAGACCATGTATATCAAAGAAGTCTTCAGTTTTCAATTACTTATAATAGAACTCATTTTCTATGATGAAATCTTTGAAACAAATGTGTCTTAGTTGCAAAGAACAATCAGACATTTTGATTCTGTTATATTTTAGATTTATTATAGGGCTGCTGGAAATCTACAGTCTAAAATATAGTAATGGAACGCTCAACTGTGTCCAAGACACAACCAAGAATGTGGAGGTAATCCTCCTCCTTCATTATTCCACTTACTTGCAGTAAAACACCAGTTCTACTGCCAGCAGCACAGCTCCAGAGCATAATACTACCACCACATGGTTGACGTTAATATAGTGATTTTGGAGTTAAGGCATCACTTTTCAAAAGAAGGCCTTTTCGTCATCAATGTGATCAGCAGCAAACTTCAGCTGAGCCTTAATGTGCCGCTTCAAGAGAAAGGGCTTCCTTCTTTCACGGTAGTCTCTCAGTCCACAGTGATGTGAAACAAACTTGACTTGGACACTGGCACCTGGGTTCCAGCAGCTTCTAATTCATTGCAGACCTCCTTTTTGGTGATTCTCGGCTGACTATGTACCATCCTGACTAGGAGTGGGAATCACGGGGTACCTCACGATACGATACAATACATGATACATGGCGCACGATACCGATACTATCACGATACATCGATACTACGATATGATGATAAGTCACAACCACACCTCAGGTATCAGAATTCAACATTAATATTTCAATGTCTGATATCAGGAAACAGATCACAGACACTAAACCTCACGAGTAGATCTCAAGTCAGCATCAGATACCAGGCAGCTGAATCAGGACTACAAAATAAGAGCATTAGACCAAGACCTTATGTTAGGGCCTCTGGATGATAACCCTATCTGTGAAACTGTGTTCCATTTACATTCACAAAAAGAGATGAAGATAATGTTAACAGTGCAGTATTTCACATGCAGCATTAACACTTTTATTATTAACTCCTTTAGGAGAGGGAGATTCAGAAGAACAGTATTGATTCTAGCAATGGCCTTTCAATCATATGTGAATTCCCTCTCAGCTTATTGCAATGCTAACAAACAAGACTTTGATGATGAAAATTCAGCTCATAAATGAGAAAATAAGTGGAACAAGAATGATGAAGCTATTAGATAAATACATCCTGTGTAACTGATAAAATGTGAACGCTACAGTGACAAAGTACATAGAACTATAATTAATGGAGCTCCACGACTGCATTAAACACATCTAGCAGATCAAATACTGTTTAGCAAAACATCTTGTCATCTTTGCTGAGCTTCACCTGCACATTTGACTGAATGTGAAACCAAGTTAGATTCTGACTGACGTTGACATAACATATCCAGCTATTAGCAATCAGATCCTCCAAGATGTACAACTGCTTTCCTTCTTCACTGTCTTTCTCCTCCTTTAAGCACTAAAAGTCAACTGTTCCAGAAAACTAAAAAACCTGCAGAGAAAATGTCTGGTACAAACATGTTTGGACTAATGCCCCACACAAGTACTCTATGTCAGGTGTTTTTGCAAATGATATAAGTGACCACTGTGTGATTGCTGCAGTCAGAAAAACCAAAGTCCCTAAAACCAAACCCCATATTTTGATAAAACATAACCTGAGGGCCTTTGTTGAACAGGGATTCTTTCATCATCTGTATAGCTTTAATTGGGGATTTTATGCTTTTTATGTTATAATATCTTCTTTTTAAATCACCTTTGAAGCTTCTCCTCTATGTTTTTGGGTTACCAAGGTGCAGTTTAGTTTAACAGGAACATTGTTTTTTGGGTAGACAGGGCTGGCAGGTCATGCCAAGACATGTCATCATACAGACAAGGACAGCATTTTTGTTTTGTCCCAACAACTCATCATAGAGAGTGACCATGTTTATGAAAAATCTGCTGTATTTAAAATGCTACAATTTCTGCTCAACTGTCTACAAACAGCACCAGGTGTCTGCTGCAATTCTGTTTTACATGTGTAAGAGGGCCTGAACAACACTTTCTTTACTGAAACTGATAGAACAGATTGAAGCTATCTGGAAACTATTATCCGCTGCGATTGATGATTTTACACGAAGAGAGCTTTGAATGTTTCTTCTCTTTCATCAGATTGATGCCATGATGAGGGACCAGGGACTGACTCATTTCAAGTTGCGATGGAAGATCCAGCCCACAAAAGAGGAGGAGGACAAAGATAAAGACACCTGACTCGTGTCTTCATAAGTAATAGTTAAAGTAGCAACAGTCTAGTAATATTAAGCAAAGATTGAGACATTATTGTATTATCTTATTGCATATGACACAACAACACATTAGACTTTGCAGAGCCACAGTTCTTCCTCTGAGGATGTTTAACTGGTCTGATCTGAATACACCATGTGCTCCCAACATTCATCAGCCTTTTTCTCCATGTTCTTGAGCTAAGTTTCTTCTTGCATTTTTGTGCCAAAGAGTACAGCAGGGTCTGCGATCAATTCCATCAAGTTAAGTCTATTTTCCTGTTTTATGGAAGTGATGAGTGAATCATAACTAAGAGGAGCGCAACCAAACAAGATGATTTAATCACAGATGATTTCATAACATGCTCACAGGAGTCTATGTAAAGGTTATCACTTTCACCTCTAATTCATCATCACTCATCATTTCAAGACCCCTCATTGTCTTTTATTACTTATTGTTTGATGTTACATGACTGAAACCATTATGTCCACAGTAAACTGTGTTCATTTCTGATCATTCCTTTGTAAATCTAGTTGTTGTCTATAGCAGGTATCTATAGTAGATAAAATGTCAATAAAGCACAACTGCTACATACAAGTTGCTTGTGATCTCTTGTGTCATGCATGTATTTCTATGTGTTAATCTACTGAGCAGCTATAAAGCACTGAGGAACAGGACATAGGTTGGATTACTGACATTTCTGACTCTTCTGTGTAAATGTCTAAGTTTTGTAGCCAGGACCAACAGGCTGGAAGTTAATGAAAATAATCATGACAACCCTAATGAGTATAAACCCTTAGAGCCCGATATGTAACAACGACCTGAAATGTAACAACAACCCGAATTGTTATAAAAAAAAATGTAATAAAACCCAAAATGTAATAACTTGTCAATAATGCAACAAGATGCTGAGCCCAAAATGTAAAAACTTTTTGCCCAAAATGTAACAAGTTGCTACATTTTGGGTCCGTTATGACATAAATTTTTTACAATATTACGGGCGAAACATTTTTCGGCCCCATTTTTCTGGCCTTCCCAGAAGAGTTGAAGCTATTATAACTGCAAAGGGTGGGCCAACTCCATACTAAACCCTATGGATTAAGAATGGGATGTCATTAAAGTTCATGTGCATGTAAAGGCAGATGTCCCAATACTTTTATCAATATAGTGTATGTCCTGCCGATAGAGCTACTATAACATATATTGCTGGATGAAGGCAGCCTTGTTTGGAGTCCTTTCTTAGTCCAGTATCAATCCAGCCAATTACCTGGTTGCTATGGAGATTTTCACTTATTTTCAGTGAGAGAGGTGGGAGGGGTGTGAAGACACAGAGTTTGGGTGCAGCGAAAAGAGTAGACAGTCAGAGACAGAACGCATACACTGAAATTTAAGTTGTACTGAAAAAATTCTTTCACCATATGAAGCACAATCTTGTTCTACACATGCTGATGAATTTTTATGTACATACTGTATAATATATAGATTTAGTGGTAGGTTAGAAAGATCCTTTGTTTCTGATTTTCACCTGAAACTTTGCTGGAAGCTGGAAAACAATGGGAGTGAATTGCAGTTTTGGTCAGTGCACTATGTGCTCACAGGTGATTTATGAAGTCCCATGATAATGAGAGTCACACTGGGTAAAAAAATAATAATAATAATGATAATAATTCATCAATTTTATATAGCACTTTTTTGGTCACTCAAAGATGCTTAAAAGACGCTTAAAAAGACAAAAGCCTTATGGACAAATTGTTCATGTAGAGTAAAAATTGTGAGAAGGAGATAGGGTTAACTGCACCTTTTTCATAAAATTCTGACTAGAGAAAATTCATGAAAATTACAGTTTTTTCAGAAAACATACGATGAATCACTATCAAAAGTCATAGCACAATTTGAGCCACACATTTTGATATATAATTTGTTGGAAAAATCTATAAGAATGAGCATCAATTTGTATCACTGCTTATGCGTTAACACACTTAAGCTTTTGATAATAAATCAATCTTACCTTTAGCTTATATGTTAAACTCCCTTGTTTTGATGCAGGATACTTTTGTGACATTACAGAAACAGAGCTCACAAAAGTTCATAGGTCAATTTCAACCAGTCCTGACATATTCTAAGTGGACGGTTGATATGAAAACATGTTGGGTGATTGGTACCTTTTACAGCTGTTCAGCTCCAAACTGTAGCTGGAAGTTTGCTGGTTTCTTTCACTTTTGAAAACCACCGAGGAGACACGCAGATGCAGCTGAGTCACATGTTCCATCCACAGTTCAGGAGTACAACTGTATGGACAAAATGCATTTGTTTGAAAATATTTCATTCTGCATTATTACTTTCCACTTTCATCGAGTTAAATTTATTTAAACAACTTCAATCCTGATCATAACTACAGCACATTCATTCCTTTTCATGATTTTAACCTGTTACATGTCAGTTTGTTTACCTAAAGCCAGTACCATCAATACCAAGGTTTTTTCCAATTACTATTTTTATTTTTCAATTGAACATAATGTTTTCTTCTTACATTCTATGTAATTAATACGAATAGAACTAGAATGCACTCAAGGGAGATGCAGACCCATGCCGGCTGCCTGCCAAAATATGGCAGGTAGTTCTGCGACCTTGACCTTTGACCTGTTGACCCCAAAATTAATGGGTGACCAGGGTAGGTCAAGATCAACATCTGTGCTGAGTTTGATTGTCCTATGTGTATTTGTTATCGAGTTATGGTGTGGACATACACACCCACACACCCACATACATACAGGCAAACAGACGGCCGTGACCACCCTACTCACAGCCGACTCCGTCGGCGTGGGTAATAATCTATTTTCTAATCTGTGACCTCTTGGATGAAGTAACAGCAGAGTAAAATGTGCTTGGCAGCAAATCAGGACATATCATTGAAGAGTATTTATGCGATTTTTGAACTGCCAGCTGAATATGTGTCAGTTCCCATGGCAACACAATGCATATAGTTTCTGTTACCGTAACTGTACAGCTTTGTTCAGTGGGATTAGTAGCACACAGCTGAAATGTTCTGCAGATACAACATATTCCCTCAGCTGAGTATTTGTATCACTCAGAGAAAACTCTCAGGTAACAATTTGGTTAAAGGGATGTAAATCCAAAACTCTGAACATAATCTCCCTCTGGAGCAGGTTAGCTTCACCTCACAAGTTACCATGGTGATCTTGCAGGTTAAACTTGAACCACCTTTGTGACATTAAAAACTAGTGATGTGTTGGTCGTGAACGAAATGGCTCTTACAGCCTGCTCTCTGAAGTGAACAATCAAAGCCGGAGTCGCTTTTTTTCCCTCTCTCTTTCTCTATTTTTGTTACTGTTCAAGCTGCACGTGATTGGTGGGCAACATGATGTGTGGTGATGTCTGTGTGTGTGAGAGAGAGAGAGAGAGAGAGAGCAATTATTTTTTCTAAGGGGCCACATGTGAAACCTGAGTTGTGTTGAAGGGCCAAACCAACCCAACAATAAGTCAAACATAATTCAACTCAACATTAATTTTACTAAATTATATAGTTTTGCACCGCAATTGATAAAAGAATGAGAATATTCTGTAATATGGATATCAAATATAAAAGAAATGAACAGTGAAAACATTAATTCCAGTATCTCACTTCACTCCATTTTTAACATATTGATCTCACAAACCAATAATGAAGTTGTTTTGCAAAATGTTTAAGATAAACAATTAAACAACTGTATACAAAAAGTAATAAGTGCTTTTGATGTTTTTCAGTTCATTTTAAGTCTTTAGTGAGAATAATCCAGTCTGTTTTTGGCTTGAACAAGTGGACTAAAATCTGGTTGAATCCCTGAAGTGGAAATCTGAAGGACAGCTAAGAGGTGATCATCAGTGATAAAGGATCTGTATTTGGATTTGCTGAACTTCATCACTGAGAATGTCTGTTCGCATATATGGGTAGACACAAAGAGGACGAGAGTCTTCTGAGCATGCCTCCTAATGTGAGGAAAGTTCTCCTCATTGAGGGAAGAGTAAAAATCCAGCAGTGAGACTGACCTAAAGTGTGTCAGACTGCAGGTCAATGAGTTCAAGCTGAACATCAGCTTGTGCATTTTCCACATTGCATGTAAATGGGGAAGAAATCAACTGCATTTCTTTTTCCAACTGTTTTAAAGTCTTGAAATCGTCTTGAAATTCACCATGCAGTGCTTCTAACACAGATGAATACCTGTGGAAATGATGGGCTGAAGGTGTGGCGTCCTTCAGTGTTGGCAAGTGGGTGAGAATGTTGTCCTCCATCTGGCTTGAGAGAAGCTTCAACTTTCTCATGAAAGCTCCATCAAGCTGTACATTTCATGCACAGAAATGCCCCTGTACTGTAGTTTCACATCTAGTTCATTCATTAGTGCAGTAACAACAGCAAAACCAAGGTCTGCAATCCAGTCTGCATCTGAAAGCTGTGGAATGTCATTCCCTTTCTTCACACAGAAATCTTGAATCTCTGCTCTCAGGCCCCATAGTCTTTTCAGTATTTTGCCCAGGCTGAGCCACCTGACAGCTGTGTGGTATTGTCCCAATGTTCAGTCTCATTCCCCTCCAAAAGTGCAACAAACTGTTTATAATTCAAAGCCCTTAACCTGGTGAAGTTAACTATTTAAGTTACAACATCAACAACATGGTTCATTATTAACACTGACTTACACAACACTTCCTGGTGTATAATACAATGCAACAATACCAATTTCTGTTCTGGGTCAATTTCTATCACTTTATCCTGCATTCTCTTCAATAGTCCAGCTTTTTTTTTCCTGTTAGATTAGGACAACCATCCGTTGTCACACCCACCTGCTTGTCCCATTTTAGTGAACTTTCCAAACTGTCCAAACATACATTTACTTCTGTGAATAATACCAGTTGTTGTCCCTTTCATTGACTGCATGGCTTCCGTGATTTTAAAGTCCACAGTTATTCCACGTAACAAAGATGAGTAGCTGGGCTGTGTCACGTGTGTTGCAGCTTTCATCCAAAGCCAAGGAATAAGAGTCACAGTTGAACGCTCTGTGCTGCAGCTGAAGCTCCAGATTACTGGCGATGTCCTCAATCTTTCGTGTTACAGTGCATTGGGAGAGGGGCATCAAATGCCTTCTTTTTCTTCGGGCATATTAGTTCTGCAGAGTCCAACAAGCACTCTTTAGCAAACTCTCCATGAGAAAATGGTTTACCGTTTCTGATGATTCTGTGGGATATGGCATAACTTGTCTTGACACCTACATCTCTGGATGTGTGAAGTTTAGTAAAAAGTTTTCAAAGCTGGAAAGGTGAGAAAATGAGTGATCGAAGGAGACGCCACAAAATTTGGATGCATCTTAGTTACATCCATAATGCAGAGTGTAGAGTATGCAAGGTTAAAATGTCATACATCCATCAGTGCTGTTTGAAAGAAAAACACAAGCAAGTGAACCTGCTACTGAAGAAAGTTCAACTGTGTGTCTCCAGCATCATCCAGTCCACCACCACAACCACTCAGAGCTTTAGGAGACAGTTTGCTGCTTTTTTACTTTTTGTTTTACACATTTTTGTTTATATTTTGTTGTGCGATTCTCTAAGCTTCTGTTTGTTGTTTCACTGTAAATAGATGGAAGTTTATACTTATTACACATACATTCAGATCAGATCTTTTTTGTCAAATTGAGATGGTTTTTGTACTTCAACATTTATTTTTTCCACGCTGAGTTTAATATGCCCTATAAATAATCAACATTTGATTCAATGTATGTTTTGTACATTCATTATTAATTTTACACATAATTATACATTACTTTTGGTAAATAAATTAATTTAAGCAACAAAAAATCTGAGGAGCTACTTGGGAGCCGAAAGAGTCGGCTCTTTTTAGTGAGCCGAGCCATAAGAGCTGACTCTCTTAAAAGAGCCGTAATTCCCATCACTATTAAAAACTCTGGCTTTAAGCTCAGTATACCTTGCTAACCAACTAATTTTGTTTCATAGTACAGCCCTCGAAAATTGTCACAAACACTACAGACTTACCGAATACAATGACAGACATTCCTGGTAACTCTACACTCTTTTTAAGTCCAATTAACCACAGTCGTCTACCTTCCAGCTGGCATTTGCAGCCCGCAGGTGCCACGACAAACAGTGTGGGAGTTGAAACACGAACAGAAGCACTTGAACACCTATGTATTCACTCAGCAAAGTCATCGAATAGCAGCATGTCGAAACTGTTAAGAGACAGGCTTGTTTATGAAATAAAAAAATTAAAAAGAACTCAGCTAGTAACTGTAGTAGTGCAGCAAATGTTTAGCTCTAATTAGGGCTGAGAAGGCGGCTCCGCGGCTGCGCAGAGCAACTGTCGCATCAGGCACGTGCGTAGTGGGCCACCAATTAAACCGTCATGCACGAGAGAGGTGCGTTTGATATAAGTCACAGCTGCTGCGGACGGTTTTAAACAGACCGCCATGATGGAGAGAGGTGCGTTTGGTGTATGTCTAATTTCCAGTGGAAGGTTTTAAACAGACCACCATGACGGTGTGTTTGAAATGCCACAGTTGCTGCGGAGGGTTTTAAACAGCTTTTAATACAGTCTAAGGGTGGTAGTGGTTGCACAGCTATCAGTAAGCCAACTGAGGAGGGCGACAGATAGCTAATGTCGAGCGTAATGCGCCAGAAACCACAGAAGAAGAATGATTATTTACGACAGAAAGCGGGTTTATGTCCGGTGTTTGCTGAAGCAGCCTTTCTGCGGGGGAGACACGGTGACACATGGGGAAGTCGCGAGATTTAAGCGAGTTTGAGCGGGGTATGATCGTGGGAGCCCGGAGCGCCGGCTACAGCATCTCGCAGACAGTGAACCTGCTGGGCTTCTCCAAGACCGCGGTGTCCCGGGTCTACAGGGAATGGTGCGAGCGGCAGAAAACCTCCAGCCACCGAGGGTCGTGCGGGAGAAAACGCCTCGTCGATGAGAGCGGCGAGAGGAGGATGGAGAGGATGGTGGAGGCGAACAACCAGGCTACAAGCGTGCAGATCCAGGCTCTGTACAACAACAGCGGACCGGAGAAGCCCATCTCACTCACAACCACCCGGCGGACCCTGAAGAGGCTCGGTTACAGCCGCACCACGCCGCGGCGGGACGCTCTGATCGTGGCCGGGCTGGAGGCTTTAGCTGTGTACGCATCGTGCTCACAGCAGCTGGACACCTCAGCGGACTTTGTAAGCGACAGCAAACATGACTCCGAGCCACAGACTGAGTCTTCCACGGACCTTACGTGCAGCAGTGACAATGACCCAAAAACATGGATGTAGTAAAGATTGTTCCAATATGGCGTCATATTATTCCCAAAGAAAGTTGTCCACTATAGAGCATTTCTTTATCATCATTGAAGATTTACTTACCCTCATATATATTATCTCTGAATAATAAAAAATAAATAAAGCGAAAACACGTGCCTACATATGTAAGAAAACTTTTGTTTTTTTTAACTTACTCATATGTCTGACAAAGTTGTGCAATGTTTCTTTTGGAGTCACTCCATTTAAAAAAATTGTAATCAGTTTGGTGAAGAAAGTCTTTGCCTATTCAGTTGCCTTCGAAGAAATTAAAATAAATCTGTATACTGATGTCAAACTGATGTAAGTATGCAAAAGTTTGTTATTGTGAGAAGTGTAGAGGGTTAAAAGATAATCTGATCTCTTGGCATTAGGTGAAAGAGGAAGCGAGATTCGTGTGTCGTTTTTGTTTTGTACAATTGTAGTGTCAGATCTCATTTTGCTTGTTGAGGCTGTGGCTTCTTCATGGTCATTAAATGCCAGTTGGTGCAGAGTTCAACAGTAAATACTCTGGCCAGAGGTTGTGCTGCAGCCGGAGTCATGGGAAACATTTCACTGGTAAAGGGAAGAATGGATTCAGTTGGACGGCAGCAAGGGGGGAACAATCTTCCCTAAGATAGAAAAGTAATATGCTTCTTGTGCTTTACGCTATTTGGAAATCAGGCCATCTTTTACTTACTTAGGTGCC
The DNA here is from genome assembly GCA_024666655.1 of Dascyllus trimaculatus. Lineage (NCBI taxonomy): Eukaryota > Metazoa > Chordata > Actinopteri > Pomacentridae > Dascyllus > Dascyllus trimaculatus. The sequence goes on along the minus strand of CM045461.1, from coordinate 24,027,244 downwards.
CAACATTTGCAGGACAAAAAAAGAGAACACAGTAACAGAACTTAAATAAAATTTCAGTTTTCTTTCAACACTTCAACATGTGGCATATCACTGAGAATAACAAGTTTAAACTTCTACAAAAGAAGTATTGCAGTTTTTTTAAATGTGGTGGAACTGACAGATGGACAATTAGTTTTCTAGCTTATCTCAAGATTCCTTTCATAAATTTCATATGTACATCTCATGGTACATCACCTGTGAGCTCTGCACCATACAGTTTTACTCTGTGAATAAACAGGCCAAAGCCATGAATGATGTTCACATCAAAGATCAGTTCTGTTACAGTTAAGTTGGTCTTTTGCAACGCTAAACCATAAAAATACACTATTTATTTAAACATATTTAAATCAGCAAAAAAATTGTTGTTTTACAAATATTTGTTAAGGTTTGAAAGATAAAACTTTACTAGTCCAGAAGGAAATTCATGGTTTATATGTACATCTCATTGTACATTGCTCCCCTGTATGCAATGTACCATAGAGTTTTACTGTGTGAATAAACAGGCCGAAGCCATGAATAACACTGGTACCTAACAGATATTTGTTGTCACTTGAAGGATAAAACTACACTAATCCAGAAGGAAATTCTTGTGCAAGATATTGCTTAAACAAAAAAATGACATGACATAGGAAATGAATACAAGTAGAAAACTAATAAGATGCAAGTATGAAACACTGTCATGAAGCACAACAAGGCTAAAATTGAACAATACAAAGTCATGCTGGCAGCTACACTGAGGTCATAAGTAAAATGCAGAAGATGCAGAAAGTTTTGGGTTTTTTTTGTATTTTTTTTGTTTTTTTTTAATGCTATTTTTTATAGAGGGGGGTGAGGATGGAAGAAAAGGGGGTAGATAGAGTAAAGGGATGAGGTGAGGGTGGAGAGGAGATGGGGGAGGTTGAGGAGGTGCAGATGAGATGGGGGAGATAAAGGACAGATGGGGGAGGTAAGGTAAGTAGAGGCAGAGAGGGGAAGATGGACGGAGAGTCAAAGGAGAGGGGGGGAAGGGGGAGTGGAGGGTGAGAAAGGGGTGAGTCAGGAAGCTCAAGAGCCTCCTTCAACTCGCGACTTTCTGAACAGCCAGCTCCAGCAGCCCACCTTCTTCTTCTTCTTCTTTGGTTCGGGTTCTTGCTGCAGCACCTCCAGGTGTTGGATCTGGTTCTGCAGCTTAGTGCTGACTTCTTGCAGCTCTTTGTTTCTGTCGTCTGTTTCTGTTTTCTGCTGCTTCAAGTCTCGGTTCTGTCTCTGCAGATTTTCCATCTTTGCCTCTATGTCTGTCTTTTCTTGCTCCAGTTCTTTGTTCCTGTCCTGGAGTCCTTTGTTCTCTTCTTTTATTTTCATCTGTCCTTTTTGCAGTTCCTCCATCTTTTCCTGCAAGTCTTTTATCTGGTTCTCCAGAAAGATCTTTCCCTCTTGGAATTCTATCTCCTTCTCCTCGCGCACCTTACAACTGATCTGGAATTCTTCTTTGTGCTTCTCCAGAAAGCTCTTTTCCTCTTGAAGGTCTTTGTCCTTCTGCCTGAGCTCGCTCAGATTTTTCAGGACCTCTTCTTTCTGCTTTTCAAGAAGGATCTTTTCCTTGTACAGATCACCGCTCGTCTGCTCGAGCTCTTTCTGGGTTTTTTGCATTTGTTTTTCCTCTTTCTCCAGGAAGATCTTCAACTCTTGCAGCTCTTTGTCCTTCTGTTTGAGCTCTGTCTTGTCTGTGTTCACCTCTTTTCTTTCCTTGTCCAGGGCCTGTTTCTGTTCTAGCAGCTCTTTGTTTCTGTCGTCCGTTTCTGTTTTCTGCTGCTTCAGGTCTCGGTTCTCTCTCTGCAGTCTTTTAATCTTCGCCTCTATGTCTGTCTTTTCTCGCTCCAGTTCTTTATTCCTGACCTGGAGTCCTTTATTCACTGCTTTTATTTCTGTCTTTCCTTTTTGCAGTTGCTCCATCTTTTGCTGCATGTTTTTAATCAGTTTTCCCAGAAAGATTTCTCTCTCTTGGAATTCTATGTCCTTCTTCTCTCGCAGCTTACGACTCATCTGGAATTCTTTTTTGTTCTTCTCCAGAAAGCTCTTTTCCTCCTGAAGCCTTTTGTCCTTCTGTCTGAGCTCGCTCAGATTTTTCAGGACATCTTCTTTCTGCTTTTCAAGAAGGATCTTCTCCTGGTGCAGATTATTGCTCTTCTGCTCAAGCTCTTTCCGGTTTGTCTGGATTTCTTTTTCCTGCTTCTCCAGGAACATCTTCAACTGGTGCAGCTCTTTGTCCTTCTGTTCAAGTTCTTTTTTGTCTTTGTTCACCTCTTTTCTTTCCTTGTCCAGGGCCTGTTTCTGTTCTTGCACCTCTTTGTGGTCCTCCAGAGATTTGTGGTCATCTTGCTGGAGGTTCTGGGCAGCCTTGAGAGCTCTGGAGAGACTCTGGTTCTCCTTTTGGAGTCTCAGGATCTCTCTTTGTTTAATTTCAAGCTGCTCATTCAGCTCATCAATATCATCCATTATATCTCCCCAGGTCATGGGCGATGTGTTCATGTGCTCAACGGAGTCCTGTTGGTCTTCGGACTCAGTGATGGTCTCCGTGGGTTGTTGGGCCTTGCTCTCCTCAGATTCTCTGAGTTGAATCTCCAGGATGGAGATTGTGGCCTCATTCTGCTGCCGTTGATCCTTTAGCTCTGTTTCTTTGGCCTGCAGAAGCTCCTCCAGTCGGTCAATCCTGACTTTGGCGCTCAGCACCTTGTCGGTCTTGTGCTGGTTTTCGGTGATAAGCTCCTTGATGCGAAGGCTCATGTTCTTGTTCTGCTCTC